>JALIGW010000006.1:33613762-34213762 GCA_023053685.1 Diadophis punctatus similis | reverse complement strand
GGGAAAAATTGTATTTGAAATGGTGTGAAAAATTACAATGAACAAAATTTGGGTCATTCAATATGGCTGTTTGTGCTGGGCAGTGGGCATGTAGATAATATTTTTGCTTTTTCTCAGCTCCCAGGAAAACACATGAATGTACAAGAGAAACTTTACTGTATGTATGTATGTATGTATGTATGTATGTATGTATGTATGTATGTATGTATGTATGTATGTATGTATGTATCAGGGGTGGGTTGCTCTCTTACTTCACTACCGGAGCGCTGCGCGCGCATCGCCACATTTCATGCGCGCACGCACCCCCTCACGCAATTTTGCTTCAGCGCAAGTGCAGGAAGCAAAAATTGCCAAAATCTTGCGAGGGGATGCGCATGCGCGCGATTTCAGCAAAAAATGCTGAAATTTTCAGCAAAAAACGCCGAAATCTCACACGTGCGCGTGTCCCCTTGCGAGATTTTGTTTCCGCGCATGCACAGGAAGCCAAAAAAGCCCGAAAATTCTGAAAAAAGATGGCGGCGCTTCGACGGCCCGGTGAAGACGGGACCGGAGCCGTCGCGCACAAATTGCATAATCTGCTGGCTGCTACATAATCTGCTGTATGTATGTATGTATGTATGTATGTATGTGTATGTGTATATGTGTATGTGTATATGTATATGTATATGTATATGTATATGTATATGTATATGTATATTTGTTGATTTAGATAAAGTATATAACAAACTGAATTGTGTGATGGAGAAAAGAATCTCTTTTCTCATCACCAAATTTCATTTTGTTAGATAGGATCCACTGTTTAAGTTGGTTGAGATCCTTCAGTATCTTAAGCTTATTTTCTGGAGTGTTGGCTATTCCTGCCAGCTTGGTGTCATCTGCAAATTTGATGAGTTCCCTTTCTATCCTCTAGTTTAAATCATTGATAAAGATATTGAAAAGTACTGGGCATGTTAACCTGTTAAGTGTTAAGAATACTGGGCCTGGAATGTTAACTATTTCTCAGAAAAGAAAAGAAAATGCATAAACCACATGCTTCTTTACACTTCTGTACAAGTTCCTCTCAAAGAAATGAATTTTAAAAAACAGGAGGCAATATATAAAGCATTATAAGAATGATGTTTTCCAGTATAGAAAGTTGGAAAAATATAGAATGTAGGGTAAACTTAAACTAGCAATACTTTTTTTTTCTTTCCCTTAATTTATGTCTTAATTTTATTGTCTTACTACTTCATAACTTTCTGTGCTGTGCACAAGACATGCTTTTAGGGAGTGTTAACCAGCTTGGCTAGTTACTAAATCTACAAATGCTTAACATTTTTAGTTGAACTACTAAAGCATATTAATATGGATATAACTTACTTTGAACATAAAAATCAACCCAAGAGAAAGGTTGAAGGCACCGTTTCATTCTGGTTGAAATGGTGTCTCCCCAGGGAGACAGATTTTGGATTAAAAAGAAAAAAAACTAAAGGAACATGTCATGTCTAGCTTTAAGCAGCAACATGAGCCAAACTCTTTAGCTATCATGAAGTGGGGGGTGGGGAGATGCCTGTGCTATCATCAAATGCCAGTGGATATGTTTAGATTTAATTCCTCTCAGTTTATTCTATAAATAATGAATCATAACTAAAAACCAGATTTTCTGTCAGCAATGCAGAACATGATAACCACACACCATGTATGCACCAGATAATAATTTCAAAACAAATGATAATTCAGAATGCAAATAGCCAACTTGCTAGTGGAGAGCAGCCAGACTCCTAGCTAACACTCTAACAAGATCTCTCAGCGGTGAACTGTTTAGATATCTGCCATAATATAAAGGCTAGCTTGAAGTAGACATGCAAGATTGGTTTTAGCCGTTCTTTAACAACAAGCAGTCTGCGCAGTATCTGCAACCATTTTTCCATGCTAATTTTTAGCTATGGATGGAATGCACCGTATTGGCTCACACTGCCTGATGCCTCTTAGCTTGAAATATGCGGCCTTTCAACAGTTAGCAAGCTGTATCTGAGTACTGCTGTGTGGGAAAAGAAATATTTGTTTAGCCCCCATGCCTTAAATTATACTAAAAACATGAAGCCAATGAATACAAAGCTGCACAACTTTTATCCACTCTTCTATTCGTATTAAAAGGAGATATAAGTAATCCTCGACTTACAACAGTTCATTTAGTGATTGTTCAAAGTTACAACCACACTGAAAAAAGTGACTTATGACCGTTTTTCAGAGTTACGACCTTTGCAGCATCCCCATGGTCATGTGATCAAAATTCGGATGCTTGGCAACTGGTTCATATTTATGACTGTTGCTGTGTCCCAAGATCATGTGATCATCTTTTGCGATCTTCTGACAAGCAAAGTCAATGGGGGAGCCAGATTCACTTAACAACAGGGTTACTAACTTATCAATTGCAGTGTTTCACTTAACAACAGAGGTAAGAAATGTCGTAAAATGGGGCAAAACATGTCTCACTTAACAACAGAAATTTGGGGCTCAATTATGGTCGTAAATTGACGACTGCCTGTATTTCGAGTCCTTGGCTGAGCTTTGTATCAAAGAGATCTATAGCTGTGAATGGGTCTCTCTCTTTTCCAAGAATTATCATATTTATTTTTAAAAAGTTTTCTATTAAGCCTTGGCCAACCAGATGCTTTCTGCTATCTACCAATCCCAGATCTTTTTTCCCCCAGAATGTCTAAGCCAGTGGTTCTCAACTTTCCTAATGCCGCAACCCACGACCCACCCCTGCCGCGGCCCCCGCCCTGCCGCCGCCATTTGGGTTCTTTTACCCTCTGCGCATGCGCAAAGCATGCACAGAGGGTAAAAGAACCCAAATGGCGGCATCCGGGCGAAGTCTCCCGACCCCTCTGAAGGGTCGTTCGACCCCCAAAGGGGTCACGACCCCCAGGTTGAGAACCACTGGTCTAAGGAATGCAGCAGGTTACAGAAAATTGTTCTGACTTATCTCTGCTGCTAAATGAAGGCATTTGCTCAATTTTATTATATTCCATTTATTTTTGATATATCTAAAATTATGGAGAAAACCTTTGTGTCTTAATAATATTAAGACTTCATAGTAATATCAGAGTTATTTAAATCTCCTTCATCCATTAATATAATTCAAAGATTTTTCTCTCAATGTAAGCATTGTCTTAGAGCGTAGCCACTATTACAATAACAATGTTTGCCTGTGGCTATAGAAACTGGCTTTGAAATTGGAAATAATGGAATTATCCCTTATCTGTAGATCACATAAAAAGTCCTTTAATAAGATAGATTTAGAAAGCATCCATAGAGATGAACTTGCACAATCAGCTGCCACTGAAAATGCCTACTGCTTACTGTATTCCAAAGTGAGATTCTGCAGTTCTCAAAAGGCTCAAATACGACTAGACAAATTGAAAGTGAGTGTCTAGCAAAATCTACAAGGGAGAAATTTATATACCGTATTTTTCGGAGTATAAGACGCACCGGAGTATAAGACGCACCTTAGTTTTGGGGGAGGAAAATAGGGGGGGAAAATCTACCTACCAGGTATTCATCTGGCTAGCGTCCTTAGTCTGGTCAGCTTCAGCACATTATTTTATCCCCTGGTTAGGGCTGAAAAAACCTTTTTTTGGAGAGAATAGCAATGAAAACAAGCCTGCAAAGACTTAGGGCTGGGAAAAAACTTCTTCGGAGAGAGTAGGAATGAAAAAATCCTGCAAGCAGGGAAGATCGTTAGCACCTCGTTAGCGCTGAAAAAAACTTTTTCGGAGGGAGTAGCAATGAAAATAAGCCGGGAAGAAGTCGGGAAGATCGTTAGCACCTCATTAGGGCTGGGGGGAAAAGCTTCAAAAAAGCTACATTCGGAGTATAAAATGCACCCAAATTTCCAGCCTCTTTTATGGGGGGGGGGGGGAGAAAAGGTGCGTCTTATACTCTGAAAAATACGGTAATAGCTATGATCAGCTTGAAATACCATGAAGAATGATGCACATACCATTGTCTCAAGTAACAGCCAAAGTCTAAAAGATAACCCAGTTCAAACTCCGAAATTCATTATGGCAAACGCCACAAAACAAAACATACATATTACACCTACTTTTAAGATCACTATATTTCTTTCTTCTTCTTAAAAAGAGGTGATATAAAATCAGATGGAGCACATAAATTGTGGTTTTTAAATACAGTAGTGTACAAAAAGCTAAGGTTACAGTTAATTTTTTTCCACTTTCTATGCTTACCTCCCACTAAGCCATTTTTATGAATAGAATTAAATTGGCTACTTAAAGATTTTACACCAAAGCTCAGGGTAGGAAAACAAACAGAGACGGCATGTCTGAACATGAAAGAGAGGCACATAGAGAAAGAGGCACATTGTTTTGGACTGCTTCCCATTTTACAGAGGGTGGGAAAGCCAGACAAATTAAAACAGGTTTTTCTAGATAACAAGACATTAGCATGCTTTTAAAATGATGAAATGTTTTCAAAGTTATGCTTTTCATGTCCAGGCCAACCATCTAGTTAATAATGGTTAGAAAACTACGGAGTAAAAAATAGCAATATTGTGAACTAATACAGAACTCTTATATTGAGATATTCAGAATTTTAATTTTTACAGAACGTATCAAGAACTGGTAGATAAGCTAATCACTTATTCTACTTCAAAGATGCAACGTTGGGCCCAAAGTACTGAAGAATTACTTTGTGTGCTTTCAATTCGGGCATATCTTATATGGTAGTCTTCCCACGAGATTGTCCTGGCTCAGACTTCAAATACCCACCAAAATTATGAAGTACCATCTTGATATGCTGGGGTAGTCTGTTGTTCATATCTGCAGGGAAGCGAGTTTCAAACTATTTTCCCAGTACAGACCATCAGCTGGAACTTACCATTACTTCCCAGCTAGATCTCACCCCCTATTGATCAATGTTTGTTGTTATTATCAAATGAGGAAAAACACACAATATAATTAAATATACATGATAATCAGGACAGTTGACATCAACCTTCCCTACTAGGTTACTTTCAGAGAAATTTAGAATTACAGATCTCCAAATTCTATTGATCATGATAATTGAGAGTTGCTGGTTTACAAAAAAAAAATTCCAAATAACTTAATATATGTTTAGTAAAGGTCTAGCTTAATTTCTAGACTTAAATAAATAAGCTTTATTTTCCACTGCCAGCCTTTCAGTAACATTTATTTGTATTACTTGCTCCCACAATAAGCATTAAATCTCCTGAACAATATACATTCCTAGCAACCAAATTACTCTATAGGTATGAACAGATTTAACATGAGTTTTAATTTAACTCTTTAAAAATAGAGCCCTAGATTTTCCCAGCAAGGTACAAGTGGAGAGGATTTAATTTAATCCCTTTCTCAGGTAGCATGGATATATCAGAACATCAGCAACCTGGCTCTAGAAGGGGACAGTTCTATTGCTCCTAAGGTAATCAATTGTAACAATGCAACTGTGATTCTACAGACAGAAAGTTAAAACTCCCAACCTCAATTTATTCTAAGAATAAAAGCAAGACAAATAAACTATAGATAACTGACATAAATGCCAGGGTTTTGGTATAGAGTGCTTCCATGTCCGTCCGTCCCCTATTCTCTGACCTAATCTGGAATCATATCCTGGTTGAAACAACACAGTAAACTCAACTGTAACAGAATATGTCAGGTTATGGCTTGTTCTAACAATGATTAAAAATATCATGGCTTAGTACAAAGCAATATTATAGAATTGATACCCAAACATTTCAGACTACACACAATTGCAACTAGATCGTTGACTTAGGATGCGGTGTTTAGGAAAAACACTGACAATTCAATTAATTTTTAATGAATATATTTTTCAAACTTATATTAATTGAAACACTATGTTGTCATACATTCTGCACAAGAATGATAATAGACAAAAATGTTTCTCACCAGAGTTTGACAATGAAATGTGTCTTTGAGGAGATGAAAGTTTGGTCGCATGAGTATTTTTATTCTCACTTCCTCTCCTAGAAGGGAATACAATTTTAGATGGTGGTACATTCCTTACAGGAACAGGACTGCCTTTAGGAAAACCTTGTCCTTGTGCGGTGTCTGTTTTAGACAAAGAAACCTGCATGATTTAATACCATATGGAAAAAACAAAGAGATGGAGAGAATAAATGTAGAAACATGTATATTCTTACTCTCATAATGCAGAGCACAAAGTAACTACTTGCTAATGAAGCATTGTTCAGTTGATTATATGTGCTAGTAAGGTCTGCCTCAAATTTTCCATACTGTACATACAGTACATACTTTTTGTTAATGATAGTTATCCATGTATTCTTGATCAAGCAGAGAAGGCAACTAACAGTCATAAGATTGCAGCACTATTTCTGGCACTTAATTGTGTGTGTTTGGAGTATGTAAAGATAAGTGTCTGTTGCTGCAAAATCATCTAATGTTGCAGTTAACGCTTTGTGGTAAGCATCAAGATTTTCCCCTGACATGCCACAAATGTCCCCAAATATTGTTTGAGGGAAACAATAGTTTCTTCCATGAAATTTCAGCTGTTCGTGGACCCCAAAAAGCTTGCAACTCAGCATCCAGAGCAGAAGCAATCAGTGGGTGCTGGGGTAACCCCTGCTAGGAATCTAAATTGTGAATGTGCATATATATGTTTAAAATATTATTAAATACCAATATTAAGTTTGTAATGCTAGCACTCAATCATTTTTATACCAATATTTAAGAGAGACTCACCCACATACTTTTTAACTAGCGTCAGCGTGTTTGCTGGAAGCTTGCTAAAAATTCTCATTGCAAAACATAAGTGGCTGCATATTAACAAAATTGTTGGTTTGGTTTGATAATGCCAGATTATTTACTCATATTTTTTTGTTTCAGTGCAAAGGGATTTGCAAAATATGAAATGGTAATAATTAACGCTGAACTGAAAGCTAGGAAGTGTTATTTTGAAGCACTGCAACTCAGCAATGTTGTATTAATTGCATTCTTAAAACATCCTATGTTAAGCCATAGATAGATTGCAATAAGATTAGGTGATTAGATTAGAATCAGATTCAAATTGTAAACAAACTAGCTCTTTTGTATTAGACTTATAGTGGCTGGAGATATCAGATCTTTAATAAGATGTAATTTTGCAGCATAAGGCTCAATAAAAAAAGATAAAAAGGCTCTGCCTCAAGGAAAACATGCCAACTAGTCTGTGAGTTTTGTGTTAGCATTTCTCTTCAGTGTTTAAAGTAGTAACAGACAGCAGCTAATCATATGTTGTTCGTAGCTATTAAGTTACAAACCAACATTGCATGGTAAACATGTGAAAAAGTACTGGACAACAACACATACGATGTCTCAAATTTTAAAAAATATCCGGTGGAAACTGGATATTTTTTATAAAATAAATTCTATAATTTTTTTATAAATCTGGAAAGCTTGTATGACCTTTTTGCTGACAATGGGTAAAAATGAACCGGTGATTCCTAGATTTGTCAATTATAATGGAGCAAATATAGGAAGTTGGGAAATATATAATGTAGTTTTAAAGAGAGAAATAATAAAAATTTAGCAACTCCTATAAGGAAAATTGGCAACTGCTTTTTTAACTCTCTTTATTTGATTCTAGTACTTTTATCTTTTTTACATGTTTGTTCCTGTTTCTCTTTTAACTATGTAAAGCCATTCAATAAAAATATATATTAAAAAAACCTAAATCAGCATTAGCAATGTTTATAATAAATACTATTTAGGGGAAAATATGGTTTTCCCCTTTCTGCCTTTAAAATCAAGGTGTCAAGCATCATAACCTCAGAAATAAAGTGGTTTTCACTTCAGGAACATGCAACCAGTGAAAAACATGGCTTGAAGATCAGATTAAGAATACATACATACAGTACATAACGCACACATAAACTTACCGAACAAAACTGAACTAGTCCATGGCCATTGTTTGTAACCTCTTGATTAGATGTCTCGCTTGGAATCCCCGTACAGTCATTTGAATGCTTGTTTTCTAGAGCTCTCTGGCAGCTACTCACAGCCGAAGGCTGAATCAAAGTTTCTGCATTATCCATCCTTTCACTTGGTGACCCACCATAGTTCTGGGAGCTCATTAAAGCCATAGGAAAGAATGATGGACTAAGATGCTTTGCTCTCTCAACCTGATCCACATTCTGCTTTAACACTGGTTTTGGAATCTTCTGAGAAACATTTTCAGAATAAGTTGTAGCATGCACACCTTGGCTAGGAAGCTGTTTATTAAAATGTTGCTTATGAGTCTTATTCATAGGTGTTTCTGCTTTGGTGCCTTTATCCAAGTCCTTTTTTTTCCTCAGTGCTGCAAACAAAAAAGATGGTTGCTTTGGCGAGGAAGACAAGGAAGAGGAGGAAGCAGTAGATAGTTGTGGAGATTTTGGACTTATTTTTAGAGCAGCACCATCCTTACATTGTGACACAGGCCTGGAGACTACTTTTGGCTTAATGTTTTTAAAATTTGGTTTTGGAAAACTCACAATTTCTGCTTTCCTGGCTTTGGTTATAGTAGCTGTAAAAGGAGATCTCTTTGTTGATTTTACTGCAATTTGTTCAGGGTTATTTTTAAGTGAAGGACTTCTGGGGTGATCTTTTACCAAGGGAGTATTCTTTCCAGGTTTAGATCCATCACCAGGATCATCTGGCGTGGAAACTATAGCAAAAGTTGCATTTTTTGACCCCACAGTAGGAGGAGAAGTCAAGGTATGTTCATTGGCTGGGGAGCTATAAACAAAGGAAGTTGCTTGACAGTTGTGCTCAGAAAGAGCAACTCTTTCTGGTTTTGGTGTATCATTTTGTATTTGCTCAGATATTTCACTAGGTCCCTTCAGCAAGGCCTCGTTTTCTTTGAAAATATTCAGGATTTTGGTCATGTGCACTTCGTCTTCACAAAATTCCTGTTCGGAATGCTCATCAAAGCTTTCAATGGCTAAACGGCAAACACCATCTATACTAGCCCCAGCCATCCATTTATTTTCATCTTGTTCAGGAGTGCTATGCATATATTTCTTATGTTTCTCTTTGCACATATCAAATTGTTCTGGTTCTGATAATTGCTTACTGTAAGAACCAGCATCCTGCTGTCCTTGCTTTTCAGGCTGTTCACTATTCTGTGAAACTAAATCAATATAATTGGTGACCTCATCTTCTGCCATTGAAAGGGGAATAGATTGCACATTTGAATTGATGAAAACGTCTAGGTTAGGAGTGCCAGAGTATTCACAGGTGAAAGTTTCACCTAATTCCCTAGGACGGACTACTACCTCATAACATTTACTTGTTGTATCCCCCAAATTTATCATTGTAATTAAAGGTTCATTTGTATTAGCATCTTCCTGTTCTATTTGGGCACTTCCTAATGTTTGTTGGATTTCAACAGTGCTCCTTTCCTTAGAGGCCAGGGGCATTAAATTCATGAGATCTGTCTGGCAATAAGACATTGATTTCCTAGTACTACAATTCTGGAAAGGTTCCTTTGCGAGGCTTTCTTTAACACAGCTCTCTGACGCTAGGAAAGTCTGATTCATGGCATCCATGTAAAATTGTTCCTTTGAAAAAGAGTACTGTGTGGCCTTTAGGTCTGAAGTCTCCATGCAAATATAATCACTGGCAGCTTTCTGCAAGTCTTGCTCTTCAATGCATGGACTTGAAGCAATGGTTTTGAGCCCAGCTGTATCTTTAAATATTTTACCGCCTTCATGTTCTACTCCTTGGTGAGGATGACTAACAGTGCTTCCATTCAAAGATCCAATGGTGTTACTCACACATCTATTGCCATTTTCATCCCTGATGATTAAAGGCGACTGCAAGACTTTTTCCTCTACTTTCTCCACATTCATTTTTTATTCTTCCTGTCCTGTCATTCTAGTAATCTGTAAAATTGTCTTGGTTTTATTTCTAAGAAGGTCCTCTTCAGTTTAATTCATTTTTCATAACGGTAGGATTCCCAATTAAATTCTGTTCTGATCTAGAATTGGATAAATTTAAAAATTAGGTCAAATTATAATCTGTTTTACAAATTGCAATGTAATTCAGGGATAGGGTATATATTATACTAAGCACATATTTCTGAATATACTTAGTATAGCACATGCAAAAAAAAACCTAATTAGTTTTAGACTTCAGCACAGAATTTATTGAACGTTATCTCATTTGTATTATTTTCTCATTGGGAATTATACTCAAAAGAAGCTGTTTATACCAAAATATGCAATTTTCAGACAATTATATTTTTTGAAAGAAAATAGTAGGAATTTTTGATGGGAAAAATGGCAAAGGACACAATAATAATAATTAAAGGAATAAGAGTTGACTTACGGTACTTTCTCAAAGTACCAACATAGATCAAACCCCTACACTTTTGGGGGGAACAGAACAAACAGGTACAATATAAACTCATTCTTAAGCACATGTGTTTAAGACAAAGTAGTTTGACCTTGAGTCACTGTTAATCTTCTGATCTGACATAAAAATAGGTATTTATTTATAGAATTGTATCTGAAACCAAGTTTTGAAGAAACAGGTATCTTTATTAACAAATACAGGAAGAATCCCTAAAATCTTCTGGGTTAAAATTAGATTCTTTAAACTGAAAATGTAGAAGAGTGAAATATAGGCATAAACCAGTCATTTTACTTAATTCTGTTCTACAAGTTTAACTTAACTTTTGGAAGGAGAAATACTGTAACTTAATGTTTATCTTCTGCTCATGTTGAAGAAAAATGTTGCCTACATATTTTCTATCAGCCTGATGCTCTTCATAATCAGGTTACTGTTTGCATCAGGGGTGGGTTCCCCATTTTGTTACTACCAGTTCGCCCCGCACGCCTGCCTTGCACACATGCGCCCAGCCTTCTGCGCATGCGCTTTGTCCGCACATCTTCCGCGCATGTGCCCGGCCCCAAAAATGTGCCTACATAGGATAGCATAGAGCCCACCAGCGATTTCTGCTACCAGTTTGGGTGAACCGGTCCAAACCAGCTGAATACTACCTCTGTTTTGCATCATCCCCAGGAGATGTAGCCATGGAAAGCTGGTAGTTCTTGACTTACAACCTATTCTCTAAGTGACCATTTGAAATTATAAGGGCACTGGATAAAGTGATTAACAGGTCCTCACATTTACAACTGTTGCATGCCCACAGTCACATGATCAAAATTCAGGTGCTTGGCAATCAGCATATATTTATAATGGTTGAACCACCTTGGGGTCATGTGATTGCCACTTGCAATCTTCCCAGATGGCTTCCGACAAGTAAAGAGAATGGGGGAAGCTGCATTCACTTAACCACCAGATGATTCAGTTAACATGATTTGCTTAACAAGCATAGCAGAATTAGGTGTGACTCACTTAACAGCTACCTTGCTTAGCAACAGAAATTCTGGTCCCAATTTTGGTCGTAAGTCAAGAGCTATCTGTAGTAACTTATCCATTCTTCTATGAGCTACCAGAAACCTGAACAGACCTCTTTAATTATGTGCATGTGTTACTTTAGGTACAAGAAATTTATCCATTTTCCTAGCTTAAGTTTAATGTGCAATGCAATAGAGTGGAAAATTACACTCTTTATTATATGTTGTTCATACTTCTCTGTATTCCGTATCCCCTAACCAATGCTGCATTATCTATTTTCTGTAGATAAGTAACCATTAGTTACTTACCTATAGTAGCATAGTAACTAATAGTTACTATACTACTACTGGTATAGTGGTAACCGTTTTTTAAAAGTTACATTATATTTTATAATTTAAAATATGTTACATTATATATATAATGTAACATATTTTAAATTATGTTATATTTTAAACTGTTATTAGAAATTCTCAATGTATTATATTCAGTACTGTGTAAAGTAATGACAAAGTTATCAGGAATCTAGAAAATGTCACAATTTAATCACATCATATAAATGAGGAACTTCTCATTTCAAATTAGGAATTTTGCGGAATCTCTCCCACTTTGCACCCTTCTGTTTATGTTACAAAACTGCACAAAACTGAAAATAATATTGGAACTGGGAAGAATAGAAATCTTTGTAATGTATAATAAAAGAACTTTGGACAAAGTTTATTAGGAAAAAACAAAATAGATGTTTTATAGCAAATATTCAGTGTATTCATAAATGTTTTGAATTTCTCTTTACTATTACCAGTATTGAGAGACAGTTTGATGTAGTGGTTAAGGCACCAAGGTAGAAACCAGGAGATTGAGTTCTAGTCCTGCCTTAAACCCCCAAAACTTTACCCTTAGACTGTCCACTGTCACCCGATTCCTAAGAGGTCAGTAAGGGGCGTGCATAAGTGCACCAGCGTGCCTACTGTCCTTGTCCTAATGTTCCCTCTTATCAGTACCCATCTTATGTATATAAACAATGTTATATCTATTTATATTACCAACACATACTTGACAGAAATAAATACATAAATAAATAAATAAAATAAAGCACAAAGTCAGCAGGGCGATCTTACGGGCCAGTTATTCTCTATCAGCTCTAGGAAGAAGGAAATTGCAAACCACTTCCCAAATTCTTTCCAAGAAAAATGCAGGGACTTATTCATTCAGGGAATTGCCAGGAGTCAATACTGACTCGAAGGCACCATAAAAAAGAAAAATCACCCCCTATTTACCATTATTCTGTTTCCTGCTTCTCTTCATCAAATGCTTGAATTACAAGACAGGAATGTATTACTTCTCATTGCTCCCACCCCCAAAAAAACATATAAAATGACATTTTGCACAGGTGATATATTTTTAATATATCCCTTGGAATATTATCCCCTCATTTTATTGCTTAGTTTGTGTTTCACAATCATTTCAGAAAGAGGGAAAGATAGCAGTCCTCAGTAGTTTTTGTTAGCATGGCATGTTTATCTATGATTAAATTAACCATGGTTTGCTCAATTAATCCCACATACTGCATTGCACAATCCAATGAATTATAGGGGTTGAGTTCCCACAACCTGCAAGAATAAAATGCTGTTATTTATTGGTTCAAGTGTTGTATGAATCCAGTCAATATTACCAAAGAAGATACTAAGCAGAAAAGTAATTAAATGTAAATTTAATTGTTATATTTTTATCCTCTTTGATATGCTATCAGTTCAGTTTATTAAAACAAAATCAAATATTTCAAGGATGTTTTTCTTTTCCTTATATCACCATGACAAGATGCACAATTTTTCCTTCTATATTATTTCAGGCATGATGCATTTAATCTTTGCAGGACTATAATTACTAACAACCCTCCTCTTTTTCCTTATTAGTTTTGTTGTCATTGCCGATTCCTATTTTTTTTTAAGTTGAACAACTAAGAGATCACTTTCCTGTCAATCCTGCCGTGTTTTACATAGGAAGCAGACGTACTGCAAATAAGCACCACAAAATTCCTTCCAGCCATGTTTTCTTAACAAGTGTTTTTAAAATGTGCACTTGGCTACACCCTTGTTGTTGTTGTTTCTTGGTACAGTTGGTTTCTCCAGTATCTACAACCTGAGATTCACCCACACGTTTCATGAACCATCTTTAGAAATATCCTTTTTTTGATAATAATTTATTTAGTAGATATATCTGAATGTATTCTTAGCTACCAAAATCCCTACTGTTATCTTTTGATACTGCAACCTATCTGGGTTGGACAGCTAAGAATAAGCATAACAATGTGCTTAACTACAGTATATCATTAGGACACAAATTCAGGCAAATGTTTAATCAAACCTGTTTAGACTTTAGACTTCTTGCAAATGAAACCTTAATATTGTCTGGATCAACTGATTGCCTATGAGAAAACAGTAATGCTTTGCATAAACATATGCAAGTGGAAGTGATTTAAATCTTTAATAGAGCTAGTGTGATACAGATTCAGAAATGAAGATTTTGCACAGAGATGAAAAGTCTGAAAGATCTGCATAGCAGAAATATTAAATCAAGAATTGTGAAGAATAAAACCCATTTTTGAAATAGTTGTAAATGAGTTTCTGGAATAAAATTATACAATAATGCCAGCAAAATTAGGATTACATTAAAACTGCAACAATTCCAATTAGTATTAAAATAACAAGTATTAATTTCTGCGAGCAAAACAGGCTTTGGGACATCTTTCATATCACATGAAACAAAAAGGAGATGTAATAATCATGACGTCAGAATAAAGCCAGAAGTCTCCTCTAGCTAGCTAAAAAGTTTAGTTTTATTTATCCAAGAATTCACATTCATCAAAGACATTAAACTCTTGCACTCATTTTATAAAGTGCACTGAGCCTGAGAAACCCCATTGGAATGATACTTCAAAAATGCAAATCCCTGGAGGAGCTTATTTAAAAGTCTCAGGATTTACTTATAGTTTGCTTGTGAAGGGAAAGAGATAACATTTTATTCCAACAATCACCATGCATTACTAATAATGGCCAAAGCATGGGAGAATTTTTCAGGGTTCTTGCTTAAACAGGAATGAGTCAGAAAGGTCCCTTGCATGCACCAAACATTTTGCCAATCAGTCAGAATTAAATGCTGAAGAATCTTTACTAGGATATATAAAAAGCAGCCTATTTTATTTTTTTGTCTTCTCACACTCAAGGAAAACTATTTGAAAGGGGAAAAAAATGACAATATCTTCGAAACAAAGTTTAGCCAGAAAATAAGCAATGCTTTTGGGAAAGAATCATGTATTTGTTTTTGGTCTTTAGGAAACAAGTTTTTCTTAGTACTTGAAAACAATGTGATATGTCAAAGCAACAATATGACAAAATATTGGAAGCAGAACTGTCACAGTACTTTTCAGTAAAGTATTTATCTGCAAATTCAAAAATGTTCTATAGTTGCTTTGTATGGAAATGGAAACCAGTTTTTTTTATAGTAGATCCAGTAAACTATATTGCAATCTATTTTCTGCTCTCACAAACTCTTCTACTCTCTAGCTTGTCAAATGCAATAGGGTATATTATAATGCATTTTTAAGTATGTTGAATTATTCTGTTGAAAAAAGCTATTTTGGCCATCAATTCCTAGTACCTTGTACAAATAGACCTACCAATTGGATACAGAATTTTGGTCTTAAGTCAGTGCGGTCATAAGTTGAGTCATTACATTAACAGACCTGATTTTATGATCATTTTTACTATGGTGGTTAAGCAGATTACTATGCTTATTAACAAATCCAGGTTCCCCACTGGACATTTTTGCCGATCACAAATCATGATCACATGTCCACAGGATGCTGCAATTCACTGTAAATGAAATGAAAACCAGTTGCCAAGTGCATGAATTGTGATTACATGATTGCAGTGGTAGTCAACAGTTGTAAGTGTTACTACAAGTAATAAAGTACATTTTCCAAGGCTATCATAACTTTGAACCATAATTAAATGAATCGTTGTAAATAGCCGACTACCATAGAAACCAAAATTAAGGCATTCCTCACCAATGGCTCTCTATTTTCAACTTTAATAAATCTTTTTCTTCAGTAATTAGTTCCATTATCAAAATTGCTCGTCATTAGAAAGCCTTTCTAATCTGTCTTCCTGTTCAGTATGTTGGAGTGACAGAGAACAGGTCTTTACCTCCTTTTCAATAACATAATAATAGGGCTGTGACTGACTTTGAGGTCTTCTAGTCCAACCCCGTGCTCAAGCAGGAGAGCCTAACTATTCTGGATAAATGGCTGTCCAATTTCTTCTTGAAAACCTCCAGTGATGATCCACAACTTCTGGACGCAAGCCATTCCATTGATTAATTTCTCTGTCAGGAAATTTCTCCTAGATTGGATCTCTCTTCTTGTCCTACCAACTGGTACTTTGGAAAACAGGTTGATTTTTTTCTTCTCTGTAACAGCCCCTAATATATTGGAAGACAACTATCATATCACCCCTGGTTCTTGTCTTTACTAAACTAGACATACCTAGTTCCCTTAATTGTTCAATGTATGGTTTAGCCTCTAGAACCCTTATCATCTTTGTTACACTCTTTATAGAGTCTCAACATCCTTTTGTATTGTGGTGACCAGAACTGAACGGAGTATTCCAAGTGTGGCCTTAACTAGTTCAGTATAAAGTGATGCTACCACTTAGCATGATTTTGAAACTATCCGTCTGTTGATGCAATCTAGAACAATCTTTTCGGTATTTGGAAGGTGCTAGCATGGCCCAGCAGTTAAGACACTGGGCTTGTCCACTGGAAGGTGGGCAGTTCAAGTCCCAAGCATCGTGTGAAGGGGTGAATTCCCATTCATGCCACAGCTTCTGTCAACCCAGCAGTTTGAAAGCATGCAAATGTTAGTAGATAAATAGGCACCACTTTGGTGGAAAGGAAACAGTGTTCTGTGCACTTTGGCATATAGTCATGACCAAAAGATGTTTTCAGACAACACTGGCTCCCTTGGTTAGGAAACAGAGATGAGCAACACCCCCTAGAGTTGGACATGACTTGACAGGGGAAAAATACCATTTTTTAAAACACCTTCTCACTCTTGACCTCAGCTACCTTCTCTCAAACCTAATCATACCCACTTCTCAGTCTCATGACATAAACATTAATTTGCAATTCTATACATCCTTGTTGCCCTTCTCTGCCTTCTTTCAGTTTCTCTAAATCTAACCTTACTTAAAGTAAGGAATCCCAAAGTAGAAGCAGACATGGTTTGACCATTGCAAAATATAGCATTATCTGGGATTCAAAAACTATGCTTCTACAGTTTCAAAGAAAAAGATGGACAGGCAATACTCAAAGACTTGAGTATTCTGATTTGCTAAAAAGAAAGGACTCGCCTCTATTTTTCACACTTGTCCTGGATTGCAAGTTTTTAGAAAAGGACCTAAACACACCATAGATTAGAGTTAAAATCATCCTGCACTCCAGCTTCACACAACAGCAAATATTTTAAAAATGATCTAGTTGAAAAAATTTTAGAGTAACTGACAGTTCATGTTTCTGCTGATGCAAAAAGTTAAAACTCATTAACTGTCCTAGTTCATGGTGTACATAATTCTTTGCCAAAATCTGATAGAAATTATCTTGGAGAAACTGAATTTAGATACTTTTATTAAGCAGCAAATGTTACTTTGATGTTCCTCTACTTTATATTATCCCCTAAAACATTAACTTTTGTAAACGATCTTTGTGGGAGGGATGACTTGCTTCAAGAATCTTGATTTTTTTTAATACAAGTTTCAGTTGTGCTGAATAACAGGATGAAAAAGAGTATTTTTAAAAAAGCTGAGTTTAACTACAATCTAATACTGTATAGTTACAGTATCTGAAAGTAAGTTCCTCTGAATTCACTGAAACTTTATTTTGATAAGACATCCATGACTGTATTGGAAAAGTTACTCTCAACAATGCAAGAGCTCTGCATATTTCTGTGGTTAATCACTATTTTTCAGTTTGTGGCTGCACCATAACTGTTTGCTTGATTTATATCCTTTTTTAAAAAATCTAACCAGAATAAATAATGCAGCTAACATAAAATTATGAATTATGAAGGACATAAACATTAAAATAGCCATAAAACAATTTTAAGAGCCTTGGTTAAATAGATAAAACTTACATATTTGTCTGTAAACAGTGGACATTCCATATCTTGGAAATAACTCAGAAAAGGTATTACAAAAGGATATATTTGTAAAAGTGTGTCTCCTGCATAACTTACTGGTCACAGATTCATAACATGAGATGACATTTCAGGTAGTCTGGCTCTAAGCTGTTTAGGATTTAAAATCTTAGAACTACTCCATGGAATTGTCTGGAAAAATATTTTTCAGTGTGGCCACAATACAATTCTGGCAATCCACATCAGGAATTATCTCTACATATTCTATTAATAGTAACCTATGGATAATGGTTAAGGGGCTATCTGCAATATACTCTGTTTCCCCCAAAATAAGACATCCCCTGATAATAAGCCCAATCGGGCTTTTGAGTACATGGCAATAAGGCCAAGCGCTTATTTCAGGGTTCAAAAAAAATATAAGACAGGGTGTTATTTTCGGGGAAACACGGTATAATAGCAGTTTAATCTATACAGGTCGTTCTCAATTTACAACCACAATTGGGCCCAAAATTTAAGTGAGACATTTGTTAAGTCAATCACTGCAGTTGTTAAGGTAGTAACACAGTTGTTAAGTGAATCTGACTTCCCCATTGATTATGCTTATCAGAGGTTTGCAAAAGGGGCTCACATGACCTCAGGACACTGCAATGGTCATAAATATGAGTCAATTGCCAAGCATCTGAATTTTTATCATGTGATCATGGGGATGCTGCAATGGTCATAAGTGTGAAAAATGGTCACAAGTCTTTTTTCAGTGCCGTTGTAACGTCAAACAGTCACTAAATGAACTGTTGTAAGTCGAGGACTACTTGTAATCTTTTTTTAGTTTAAGTCCAAACTCATATTCTAGTTACTCTAACTGCTTCCATCCACTCTCTGTGCTGTAGATCTCCTATATTTTCAGCCTTGCGGACCGGCGAAGGGGGAGAGATGAATCTGTGCGAGCAGCGGGCCTCCATTTGTACGAGCAGAGGCACAGATCGGGCTGTGCGTACATGTACTCGCCCACGTACTACGCATTCGTCCGTAACTTCTGTGGCCTGGTTCTGAACAGGCTGTGGCCCAATAGTAAGTCACAGCCCGGGGGTTGGGGATCCCTGTTGTAGACTCACGGTTTTCTAGTTTAGAATATTTATTTTTTCTCATCAAGATTCTGTCCTTGTGGTATTGGTATAGGATGTATAGAAGCACTGCAATCACAAATAGGCTGCTACTTTGAAGACAAAGCAAGTTTTAGACAGAGATTTTTCCTTTTATTTTTCAATATGCAATCAGAGGTGGGTTTCAGCAGATTCTGAGCAGTTCTGGAGAACCGGTAGCGGAAATTTTGAGTAGTTCGGAGAACCGGCAAATACCACCGCTGACTGGCCCCGCCCCCATCTATTCTCTGCCTCCTGAGTCCCATCTGATCGGGAGGAAGTGGGGATTTTGCAGTAACCTTCCCCTGGAGTAGGGTGGGAATGGAGAATTTACAGTATCCTTCCCCTGCTACGCCCACCAAGCCATGCCCACAGAACCGATTGTAAAAAAAATTGAATCCCACCACTGGATGAAATGTCACAAAAAAACCTATTCAAACCTCCATTTATATTATCACAAGAGTAGTTTTGCTAATGTGTCTCAACGGCATTGTTGCACTATAACCTATAGTACCAATAAAGGAGAGTATTTGTAGTTCAAGGTTGTAATAAAGGGTCCTCGGTACTCTGAACGTGGTTGTTTTCTTGCAGACGTTTCATTACCCAAAATAGATAATATCATCAGTGCTAGTAAGCCTATTGTTTTATTGTACTGTATGTAATTAACTATAGTCAAGCTAATTATCTGGGAGGGTCAGAGGAGGAGATGTTTTCTTCTTTAAATATTAAGTGACTTTTGAATTTAGACAACAAACACTGGGAATCTATGCAAGCCAAAAAACAATCCAAATGTTTTTTTTAATCATATTACAGTAGTTGTTTAAAACAACTCTAAGATGCAAGTTGATATCAGAAGCAATATTCTAAGTCAGAGAAATTTTGCGGTTTTAAAAAAACATAAATTGAGTTTATCATCCATTCTTCATTGTTATTGACATTTTCAAAATGGATCTATATATTTTAAAAGATAAACGTTTCCCCTGTCCAGTCATGTCTGATTCCCGCCTTGTCCAAAGACACTTACGCTTATGCGCATAAGCAAAATTGCACCGAAATCTCGCGAGGGGACATGCATGCACAGAAGCAAAATCTCGCCAAAATCTCTCTCACGCGCATGTCCCCTTGTGGGATTTTGGTGCAATTTTGCTTCCGCGCATGCGCAGAAGCAAAATCGGCCAAAAATTCATGGAAAAAATGGCGACGCGCGTGGTGGACCGGCAGAGGGGGCTCCGGAGAGGTCACGCACAAATTGCGCAATTGGCCGCTCCCTACCGGAGCTGCGTACTGGGCAGCTCCGGCAGGAACCCACCTCTGGTATTTATGTATGTATGTATGTATGGTACTCGCATTTTCATGCTTTCGAATTACCGTACTAGGTAGGCAGAAGCTGGGGCAAGTAATGGGAACTCACTTCATTCCACAGCGCTTGGGTCTCGAACACAGGCTGTCAGCTCTGCAGCTGAGGTGGTCAGTGTCTTTAACCACTGAACCAGCACGCACCCTCTATCTATCTTAAGTATCCAAAATGTGTTATTTGATTTAAAAACAAACATTAGCTTTTTAAATAGTAATAATGGAGCCAGTAAACATTTGCTATGTTTTGATTCATATGTGCCTAACAAGTATTTTCATAATGGTAGGGTCATAGAGCATTCACAGTACATATAATTCAATCAATGCATAATAGCAACAACAACTTAATTCTGTTCAGAACTAATCAGAAATCTCACTAACCTCAACATTGCCTGCACTTACTTCTAGGCAAGCAATTAATTATATGACTATAATCCAAGGAATTTAATGCTACATATGACTAACAAATCGCATTGTGAATCACCCTGTGAAATTGAATGAATTTTATATTAATGCTTAATGTGTATGATTTCCTTAATATAGTCTGCAACAGGTTTTAAATCTTCCCTCCCCAAACAAGTGCAATGTCCTCTTATTAGGTATAAGAATTTCTGACATGGTATTTCTAAAATCCCATTAATCCAATTCTTTTTTACTTTGGCAACCCAAGATATAAACTTATTACCCGTACACCAAAGTAGGTGAAATTGCAAATACTATCATACTTTATTTCTTTCAAGAAAACATACTAGTACTCACCTGGTTTTGTATCTGGGGGTTAGGAAGAGGATTTAACAATATGTTAGCCTATTTTCTAGAGTGCATTACACATGCAGTCAAGACTAATAATCATAGAACTAAACACAAAGTGAGATTGTAAATAACACTCTTCACATTAACAATAACATAGATTCATTACATGATTCAGATAACATACTATACTCAACCACAACATGGATCAGTCTTCATAATTTTATTAAATAAAGAAATAAATTTCATGACAAATGAAACAGAAGTTCTGTGGTGTACTCTACAATGAAATTAGACTCCAAAATTAAACAAGGCACAAATGAATGAATCTAATATCAACATTTTAAAATGAGTAATTTAAAAGTAGTATTTTCCTTTTGTTCTCATCTTTTCTTCCCTGTATTTGTTTAACTACTCTCCAGTTTGTAGATTTTATTCCTAACATACTTCAGCACATTACAAAATACTAGAGCAAGAAAAATGTGGATTTTTTTTCCCTTCCTGTTACAAAGGCTCCTCTCATGAGACAGGGTGGATTCAGCAGTTCAGTAGTGCAGCAGTAACAAGGCAGAATTTAATAACTTTTTTCTAGCAGAAGAATTTTCCTAGGACTAGCTGCCAACCCTACATCAAGTTGTCTGCCAGCAATATAAGGTCCAGTAATTTTTGCAAAGCTTTTCATGGCTTTTAAATAAGGATGTAATACATAGATATCCAATAGCCTCCAGCAACAGCTAACTCTATTTTACATACAGAAAAAAGAGCTTGGTAAAGTGAACATCTTATTACACACTTAAGAGGCAGAGGATAGCAGTCTGCTGGTATTCCATGTTGTTTAGTGACTGCTAGAGAAGATTATTTGCTAAACCTTTTAATCTGAAGGGGTAATCTGAAGAGTAATGAAAGCAATTTTGTGGCATTGTGCAGCATTTACATTCTTGGTCTCAGACAATTATAGCAGTTATTTTAAATAGTCAGACACTTTTCAACAGAATTACAGTATATATAAGGTACAAAACGGAGTGTTAGTTATCTTCTTAAAATTGAGATTTGTTAGGCTACTGTTGCTCATTAATGGAAAACGGGACATCCATTTTCTTTTCCAGCATAAAATAGTCAAGAATGGGCTCTTAAGGCCTATGAACTACAAGAAAATAAATCATTTTCAATTTTGAACACACACTTTTCTCTCTTCTACACCCAGCCACAGAAGATGATCTAAACAAGATTCACAAAACTGAACCCTGAGTTTTGATTTATGCACTTTTCTTTTGTAACTGCTAGTGATTGGAAGAAATTCTGACATATGTGAAATATATGCCCATGTTAGAAGAACAGGTAGATCCTGTGTTCCCTCCCCCTTTCCACCAAAAGTTAATTAAAAATAGTTAATTCAGTGAGATTTTGAATGCATGCTCATGCTTATGTATTTATTTGGTTTGTATGCCACCCATCTTGTCTAGACTTCTACACATTCCACCCTGCTTAATATTATTCCTTCTGCCTAGGAAACCCTAATATTCTAATTAGGTTCATAATTCTGGGTATGATTTTTGGGACACTTGGATGGAGGAAATAGTCCATTACAATGTGCCGTAAACATAGTAACAATATGTTACTATAATGTAGTATACTATAATGTATAAACCTCTCATGTATGGTTATTAGGTATGGGAGGGGTCAAGGGCATCAAATGGCAGATACAAGATTGAAGCCTGTTGTGTTTTTAAATGTACAATGCATGCAACACATTACAAAGGGATGGGTTACAGAAGTCCCTGCTTTACCTAACAAATATTCTACAGTAGGAATGTCACTTAAAGACCCATTAAATTAATTAGGTCTCAGTCACACCTACTCCCAGTTGTATTACAATCCTGTTCCCAATTCACTATATGCTATTCACTGCTCTCAAAATTACATCCAATGTATGCAGGCATCAACTGAAGTTGACCAACACAGTGTCTAATCAAATTCCAAACTCTCCTTTAAATAGAGAGGCTAGCAAGATGATAGGTTTAACCGAGTCCTATTTTGTTTCAGTATTAACATAATTTCTTCAGTGCTTTTTGTAAATCAGAGCTCTTGAATATCACAACTGCTTGCTTTATGCATTTTAAATCTCAGGACCCTGGAATTTAGAAGTATTAATATACTGCCAGATTTATTTAAAAAAAAAACAAATTTTGTTTTAATAGTTCTCATGCTTATTTAATCAGGTATTGACACAGTTTTATACATCAGGTCATTATTAGAATTACATAATCATAAAATTTGTAAGATACCTTAGAGGTCATCTAATTCAATCCTCTGCTGTTTTTGGGCCCGTTACAACATCTTTCATGGATAACCATCCAACCCCTACTTGAACACTTCCAGTTGTAAAAGCGTCTTCTAGAGTCTGATAGTTTGTAGAATCAACATGTTCCTCTTGAGACTAACCTGAATCTCGTTCCTTTAATTTTAACCCATTTGTTCTGATCCTGTCCTTTTGAGGAGTAGAGAGCAAATCTACTCCCTCTTCTATGACAATTTTCAGGTATTTGTAGACTATGTATTAGCAATATAGTCCTCATTCCAACTTGCTATCTCCTTAAAATATGGTGTCAGATCATTAATGATCTACATATACTGGTAGGTCACATAAAGAAACAGATATCTATTTGTTTGTTGTTTATTATTCTGATTGTTTATTATCATACCACTCATCTCTCATAGATTTCAGATGTGGGTCAGAGAAAAACCCATCTTTTTCATAGAAAGATTTGCCCCAGATGCCATGTGCAGATCCCTTTACTTACAATACTATAGGCAGGGGTCTCCAATCTTGGCAATTTTAAGACTTGTGGATTTCAACTCCCAGAATTCCTCAGCCAGCAAGCTGGCTGAGGAATTCTGGGAGTTGAAGTCCACAAGTCTTAAAGTTGCCAAGGTTGGAGACCCCTGCATAGAGTGTCACTTCAACAGTAAGGTGGGCAGCATGTAAATTTAATAAATATTATAACCCAACAGTCTTTTCCAAATTTCCAAATTTAGTGTAGTATATCGTTTAATATAGGTCATGATATGGTTTGTAGTAACTAACTGGGAGTAAACAAGTCTTGTTAATTTAATAAGAACAGTCATCAGGCTTTACTACTTAAAGACTTTGAACATTTAATTCTAGTATTCAGAACAGATTCTTGGCTCAGAATTATTTAATCTCAGCCATATCCTGTTTGTACCAGTCTCTGACTGGTAAATTTTAGATCGTCCAAGAACATTAGATTATATTTGAAACCTGCTCATGCCTATTTTACACAGATATCATATCTGAGTAAAATATCCACAACTACTTTATATATTTCCAAAATATTAGGTCAATGTTTCTCAATCTTAGCAACCTTAAGTATGCTGGCTGGGGAATTCTGGGAGTTGGAGTCCACAGAACCTAAGGTTGTTAAGATTGAGAAACAGTGCATTAGATCCTTAATTCACTAAGCTTCATTTATTCTTCATACAAACAATCTGCATGAACAGTGTTTTTCTTAGCAAGCCAACAAGCAGAATTTCATTTTGTAATGCTGTAGAAAGCTTGTTAAACAAGTTGTATTTTACTGTTTAGCCTGATTGTTCACATTCATAAATAACCATAACAATAGTGGTTAGCACTAAGGGGCATGCATAAGCGCACCACTATGCCTACCGTCCCTGTCCTACTGTCCTATTGTCCTCTGTTATCGTTACTTTTTACTTATGTTTATACAAACTACTACTATCCTATACATGTTTGACAAATAAATTAAATAAATAAATAAATAAATAGTACTGGTGGCAAAGGAATAATTCCAGTGATTCTTGAATCAGTGTCTACGAGACTGGGAGAAGCAATATTACTATCTTACTACAGAACGTTGCTTATAAATAACTTAACTATATTAATAGCAGCTTTACTCTAGCTGGACTCTGTTATACACAAGACCTAAATATAACTTCTACGGGTATTACTGAATGACCTCTACAGAATCTCTCACTCTCCCATCAATATGCTTAGTCTACCTTTATTTAATTACACTGTAAAACGACTCATGCAATTTTTACTCTGAGTCCCACCAGCACTGCAGATAAGTGTGCAGGTGTTTAATTTCATATGTCAAACAGCTAAAATGTACACTTTGCCATAATCAGTTCAATTCAGCTTTAGCAAATAGCCATGTTGATAACTACCAACTGTTTTTACATTACAGCATATAATCAACATTAATGCATGCACATAGGAATAGAGAAGAACTACCTCAACAAATATTACAAGCAATATAATAAAGCTCTATAGCAGAATACTTTATCATGAACATCAGTAGCATAAATTAAAATTTTTAAATAAGGGATAGGGACTTAGGAACTGCTACAATGAAATTATGGAGTTTGACCCAAGGATATTGGTTATTGTTTTCTGTTTTTAAAAAATTCTGCAGTCTTAAAATTGACAAGCAAAGAAGATGGGACAGCAATCTGCTAATTTAACTTTGTAGCCATCTATTGCTTACAGGTAGTCGTTGACTTACAACAGTTCATTTAGTGACCGTTTGAAGTGTCAATGGCATTGAAAATAGAGACTTATGACCAATTTTCACACTTAACGACCATTGCAACATGCCAATGGTAATGTGATTTACATTCAGCTGCTTAACAACTGACTCATATTTATGACGGTTACAGTGTTCAGGAGTCATTTTGCGACCTTCTGACAAGCAACATCATTGGGAATCCAGATTCATTTAACAACCATGTTACTAATTTAACAACTGCAGTAATTCACTTAACAAATGTGGCAAGAAAAGTCGTAAAATGTGACAAATGCACTTTTTTCACTTAACAACATTAACTTTGGGCTCAATTGCAGTCGTAAGTTGAGGAATACCTCAACTGGAAAAAAGGTCCCCATAAAATCCTTTATTTTTTTGACAGATAGACCTCCAAAGAGTAGGTAAAACCTATAACTATAAATTTATTGAACAAAGTAAAATGTTGGTGTGTTTATACTGGTATCATATTATCTGATTGGGAGAAGAGAGGTCATGAAGATCTTAATATAGTAAGTAAAACTGGAATGAGCAATCTTAAGACATAGAAATTCTCACATACCTCTCTAAATATGTTGACTTTTTAAATCTCTGCTTTAATATATACCATTAAGCAATCTAAATATATAATATTAAAATAAAACTTCACAATGCTATTTCAGATCAAAGCATTATCTATATGTGAAATAGTAATTCATTGAGGAAATGGAAATAATTATAATTATTCCAATTAATTTTGGATATAAAAAAACTGAATTTGAAAGAAGTATTTGGGAATTAATAACTGACTTTATAACAGGATTTATTACTTATTCTATGAAGCTTCGTACAATATAAATGGTCATAAATGTTGACCATGTATAGGTACAGGTAGTCCTTGAGTATGACCATAGTAGAGCCTGCCCATTGTTTGCTATGGAAAGGTTTTGCTGAAAACAGTAATTAAATGCTGGTTTTTGACAAAACCATCATAAAAAGCAGTCATGTGATCAAGTGATGCTACAAATGGCCATAAATATGGCCAAGATGGTGAGCACCCAAAGTGTGGTCATGGGACCACTGGAACTGTTAGAACTCCGTATCTGGGTCATAAGTCCCCCCCCCCTTTTCAGGTAACTGGTAAATTCAGTCACTAAGCAACTGCTCAAGGATTACCTGTACATTGATTTTCAGGCATATGGAACTGTACTGTCCTTAGGTTACAGTAGGCAGTTCCATTTGAGTGAAACATCAATATACCTATATGTGAACAAAATTCCTGATTTCAGTAAAATGGTGTATAGCAATTAAAAAGGGACATTGTTTGAATGTACGTAGGAACTATAATAATAAAGCCATCACAAGCAAGAGCTTACACAGTAATCTGTCCTTATTCAACACACCTTTGTATGAGCATATGGATAACATAAACACTTTCTAAGCTGCTGACATACAGTGGAGATCTACTTATTTAAAGAACAATTTTATAAACTTTTATAGCAATGTTTTCTAGTAAACTGGGAACAATCCAATATACACTTTTGACAGTTATTTGCTAAATGACTCCTTAAAACTTTAAAAATTTGATCCAATATTTTAATCTAACCTTTTTTATCTTTTTGAAAATATGCTTCTAGTATATACACACACTTGATATGAATATTTGATACTGGATGAATAACAAAGAATGTAAATCTGTCCATAGTTGATTGACATCGTTTTAGAAACTTCAGTAAGATGCAGGAGAAAAGATGTACTTGTAAATTAAGGCAGAAATGTGATTAAATTAGAAAAATATAGTGGTGAATGAAGAAGAAAATACATTCTAATTTAAGTGATAAAATACTAATTATTTTCCTTCAAGCGAAAAAAATGATTTTCTAATTCATTCATGAACAAAAAGAAATCAAGTCAAGAAAACATCTATGGAGGATTCTCAGTCATCTAGTCTGTCAAGAAAACCAAATGCCATTATAGAAACAAGCAAAGAATAAAAAAAATATTCAGAAATCAGATTTTGGGATACTACATGAAAAAGGTAGAAAAAGTAAGGAAGATTAGGGATACATTCCTTTATGTAATTTTATTAATAATGCTCTCAATACCGTAGTATTAATATTTTTAATTAGATTTTTTTAACTAGTTGCAGAATGTTTATGAAAATGTTGAATGAAAAAATGTTTTAAGCTGGTAGGCTTGTAAAAAAGGAGGACAATACTGTCATTCAAAAGCTGGCATCGCCAAGGCAGGGAACATCTATTAGGATGTGAAAGAAAACACAGACAAGTTTACCAAATTAAGAGAAAATGTTGGCCTAAATAATCTTGAGTGGAAAATGAAAAGCTCGGCAGATGATTAATTTAGCATGTTGTTGAGTTTGCCACTCATTTGCAACATTTTGAAATGAAGAGATTCTTACCTCTCAATCATATTTTCTTTAATTCGAGCAACTTCCACAAAATGATTGTGTGTTGCTTTTATGCCTGAGCTGCATCTCTCTGCACCCACACCATCACTATTCTTCAAAAGAAACCATCTCAACTACAACACAGAAGCAGCTGGAAAAATAATTCTGTAATTAGTGACACCATATTTCCCATTACTGCAAACTCTTCTTGCATTTCACTTTCCATCTCTGCCCTTCTGTTAAGGCTGATGCCTCAGAGCCGTCGCATCAATATTACTAAACTAAGTAGAAAGAGACAATTTTGATACTGTTTCTCAAACAGGATTGTTTTATTTATTTGAAGTAATCAGAGAAAAAACTTCCATCACATGGCAATCTAAGTGCAAGGACAGGAAAAGGCTGAGTGCTGGCTGGCATTCTTGCCATCCCCTACCATCATGCTGGAGAGGGCAACTGTTTCACACACAAGATCTTAGTTTGAATATGGTGATAGTAAGGGCTATAATAGGTTAAACTAAATCAGTTGTGAGATAGTAGGACTGAAAACAGCAGCCATACAGAAGCGTCCTCGTTTACTAATCCCAATTAAAACCAACACAAAATTCAGTTGTTTTCAAAATTTGCCAGTTTAAATGAACTGGATAGAGAAGTAACACAGTGAGAAATTATCCATATTTTGTCATGGTTTTATCTAAATCAAACTCTCTTCTATGTTGCTTAAGAAATATCACCTGTGGTATATGTGACATTGTTTCCTGGATAAATGCAAACATTGATAACTTGTCAGAGCTTGCAATCTACAACAACGCCGCCTCCGATCTGATCTAAATATAGTTCATAAAATCATATACCAAAATGTCCTTCCTGTCAATGATTACTTCAGCTTCAACCGCAACAATAAACGAGCACATAATAGATTCAAACTTAATGTAAACCGCTCCAAACTCGACTGCAGAAAATACGACTTCAGCAACAGAGTGATCAATGCCTAGACTGCACTAATATAATACATTTTATTTACAGTCACAGACCAAAATACAATCATAAACAATTAACACCAGAAGTCTTGGCTAAAGGGAATTACAACGTTCTCCTCTGCCTGGAATGCACTACCTGACTCTGTGGTTTCTTCCCCAAACCCCAAAAACTTTAACCTTAGACTTTCTACAGTCGACCTCTCCCCATTTCTAAGAGGTCTGTAAGGGGCGTGCATAAGCGCACCATTGTGCCTACCGTCCCTGTCCTACTGTCCTCTTTTATCGGTACTTTTTTTACTTATGTTTATACAAACAACTACTATCCTGTACATGTTTGACAAAATAAATAAATAAATAAATAAATAAATAAATAAATAAATAAATAAATAAATAAATAAATAAATAACACCATAAGAAGTGAGAGAGTCTGAGTGCATGTATGGAATAGCTACACACTACAGATTTCTCCACAAACATTTTAAAGATCTAGAACAAAGCCTTGTCAAGATTTGCTTCCTTCCTTTGAAACAAATCAAAAATAAAGTACATTATTAAAACAATGAAATTCCAACTACAAATAACTTGCTCTTTATAGTGGGGACATGTAATATATTTTTCAGCATATTTTAGCAAAAGCTCAATAAAAAACAGCAGCAATCGTTATGTTCAACCAAAATGTATTGGTCTTGTTGAGCATTACTCACATTTGGGACTGTTTCTAATTTAGTCATTTTAGAACCACAGTTTGTACATGGTTTTCAACAAATTAATATGAGCTGAAAATCAGCTTGCGTGTGGCTAGCATGCACATCATGAAAAGCCAAAATGCAGTTGTTTTCTTTTGAACTGGCTTGCTATATGAATCACCAATTCTGGTTTGCAAACCATGAATGCTGCATGTTTAAAGTGTGTTGTGTGAATTCAGCCAATGGGCCTTACTAATTAAGTCATGACTAAGCAAATTACAGGGCATGATGTCTGATTATATTCAAGAAATACACAGCTTATAAATAAGCATTAACTGGATAATTTATTATTTATATTATTCAAAGTTATATAGACCATCTTACTAAATGTGACTCTTTAATCATTGTTAAAAATAGATAATAGAATTATGAAAAAAGCCTGTTTAATCCGAACTGAGTTCCATTCTATACCCTACAATCTGAATGCAACACTTCTCATGTAGTACGAACACCAACCAAACATGAGATACCGAAATGACAGCAACGTTGATATTAATTTTAACACAATTTCTTCTTTGATACCTGCATATTTTAATAAGATTTAAATATATATAAAGTAACCTGATCTTAATGACAAAATTACAATTGTATAAGAGAGATAAGATATTGGTATCTTGGACTGCACATTAGATAAACAACCACTTGGGATGCTTATATTAAAACATATTTTATGTGTGATCATAATTCAAAAATCACATATAACACAGCCCTTTATTTGAATAAAGCAGTTGTGATCCGAAAATGTGGGCCTGATTGGGGTTAATTGTAGGGGTGATATATAAATATGATTTGCATTTTTAAAATGTTTTTATTCCATTTTTACATATTAACGTTCTGTGTTTTATATTCTGTATTTTAATATGGCTTATGGGCTAATCAACAATAAAGTTACTGTTACCAATTTACAAGTTGTGCCTGAAAATGTTTAACTTAGTGGCATTTTAGATGCCAGCATTTTGAAGCAGGGCACTTACTGTCTTGAATAAACTGATGAAACCCAGAGGTTATTGTGTTTCCTGTCTTCAAAGTGTGATTAGGTGTTTAAGCTAACAGGGTTTAAAAATCATTTCTGATCCTTTAACTTCTTAGTGAGCCTCAAGAAGTCATTCAAAACAATGATATCAGATTGTGCCCCTTCTGGTTTCCGAATCTTTGCCAGCAGGGTTTTATATAAATAGAAACAAAAGGAAGTACAAGTACTCAAAGCAACAAGTATTTTTCCAAAGCTGCCTAATCAAACTACCAGTCAAAAAGCATAATCATTTGGTAGAAGTCATCACATTTAAACAGTTGACCTACTAGCAAAATACCTTATTTATTACATTTTAATCCTACAGGAAAGAGGCAAACAGTTCAAGATCTGTTTTAAGCATGTCTGAATAAGTTTTTGTTTTGCAAGCTGTTACTCAGTCTAAGGCAAGGTTTTTCAATCTTAGCAAATTCAAGATGTGTGGACTTCAACTCCCAGAATTCCATAATCAGCAAAATAAAAATCACACACTGAACCCTTCTGATACTCACTAGTGTCTTATGGGATCCATAGTTCCACAAACCAATTGCAGCTTAGTTATTAAGGATACAATTAATAATTGGGCTACAACAATTTCTGACCTTTTAATCTTTTTATAAGTTTCAAAATTCACAGACTATCCCCCATGTTCAAAGAACAATAACTGGCTTGTCAGGAAATATATAAACTGATTCAGGTAGATCACATCTTCCTAAATATGGCAGAAATATTAAGTTCCTTAAACTTGAGCAGTGAAACAGATGTTACCAGCTTCTTTTGTAATTCTTTTAAATCAATTCCATTAGTCTACATGTTTCTATCACTAAAATGTTTCCAGTTGCTTCAGTGTACTATACTGATACTATAAATAATATAGGACACACAAAAAAACCAAAGACCATATCCCCTTCCAGAACAGATAAAAATAGGTTAGTTAGTGAAGACCAACCTTCCTTATTTATACACTATAATATGCTATGGTTTATATATTACAGTAACTAGATTCCAAATTCAACATGAAAACCCAAATATGGCTTAACATAATTTAGGAATCCAATCATTAACTAAATCAGGCAGATAACTATGAAGGAGTCAAACATTAAGCTAGCAAAGTACTTTTACAGACTTTTGCAGTAAAATGAGAAGAGAGAAGTTTGCCTTTACTTGTGAACAAAAACTCACTAGATTTTTAAGAGATCTGTAAATTTTTAATTTAATTTAAAATTTACATTAATTTTTTTATCCTTACTTCCAGCTAGTTGGTTACAAGGCTACCTCTTTTTCTATTATTATTATTGTTGTTGCTGCTGAGTGCACAGTCAGCCAAATGTTTAGACTGGATTTGGCATTTTTATCCACCTATTGAGTCCTGCACCCAAGGATCTGGAATAGGCAAATGTTATTTGATGATGTTAGATGTAGCAAAGATGTAAGCTGTTCCAAGTAAATTGCCTTTTGCTACTGACCAAAGTGGTTTTGTCAATGCAGATAGTATTCAAGTGGTTCTTCAGGTGTATTATTATTATCAAAGTTGATTTTTTTCAAAGAAAAAATGTTGGAAAGACATTAGAATATTGAACATTGTTAAGACTGAAAACTATATTGAAATTCTAGAGAATTATACATTTTACATCAATTTTTATTTATAAAGGACTTCATACTATACGACTGCATGTCTATTTAAGTTTGCAAATTAACATTAATGTAAAAGACATACAAGGGCTTCACCAATCCAAATTTCTTTCCCCCCACAATACCCTGTAATTGCAGAAGTCTTTGTAAGCTGAGCCAATTATCTTGCAACTCAACTACTTTTCCAGAAGAAACCTTTCAAAAATAATTTTGCAGCATTTCCTTTGGAACTATAGGGAAAATAGTTTCCCACTGGTCAGAAATACCACCTGTTTGGTAATCAAAACTCAAAGTGGCACCTGGCCTCCCCAATCTTTCTTTCTCCCATACCACAAACTTTCTGAGTTGATCACAGAATCACTTTTTGTGGTTCTCCGCAGAGTGAATGGTTTCTTCTTCATTATGAAAACAAACACAGCAAGAAATGCTGGGGAAGAGGCGGTATTTTCTGCAGTGTCCTTCCGTTGGCCAGCTGAAGACGCACTGGTCTCCTCATTCAGCTACAGAGGACCACCTGTAGTGTGTTCAATTGTGAGGATCCTACTGGAAGTCACTATTCTTTACTACGTTCACTATTGCAGCACTTAAAAATGCTTAAAAATGGTAAAGGAGATCCGAGTTAAGAATGCAACTGCCTCTGTAGGATAGGGTTTCCCAATATTGACACCATTAAGATATACATACTTCAACTCCCAGAACACTGGAAGTTGAAGTCCAGGTGTCTTATCATTGACAAGTTTGGGAAACACTGTTGCAGGAGAAAGGGCATTTCATTGGATGTGAAAGAAATGCAAAGTGCAACCTGACACTTTTCAGAAAGCCAGAAATCTGCATATCTGACAATTCCTCTTAACTAAAAGCAAGTAAGCATATCCAAGCCACTTGTTTTAATCAAACAATCATCCATAGCCTGGAGCATCACACAAAGCAGTTCATCTTACAGTTTGGTTCATAAGCTTGGTTTACAGCCCCAAGCAAGTCACCTTGAAATTGTCTTTTTCTTCTACAATCTTTAGAAATTCCATTCTTGGTTCTAAAATTCTGCTCTGTTCCTCTGAGCTTTTCTGCATATGTTAAATGCATGGATGGAAGAGATAACGTATCAGTTAATTATAACCAGGTTCAATACAAACCCTGTCCTGGCTATCACTGTGATGAGTAAACCTGATCTAATTAGCCTAGGACTAGGTCAGAGGTCTTCAAACTTGGCAACTTTAAGACTTGTGGACTTCAACTCACAGAATTCTCCAGCCAGCATAATGCTGGCTGGAGAATTCTGGGAGTTGAAGTCCACAAGTCTTAAAGTTACCAAGTTTGAAGACCTCTGACCTAGGTGAAAGGAAGCTGCACAGAAGCAATTTGATGCAAGAATAGAATGGGGAACATGGAAATTATCTTTATTCACAGCAGCACTTTCTAACTCAGAAACTTTCTAAGCTAAAAGCTGTTAAGAGACCGACCAAATTGTCCAGAATCTTTATTAAGGAAGTCAGCAAAAAGTGGGGGAAAGAGAACTTACAGGACCAGAATCAGATATCTTTCATTCTTTACATTTGTCACTAGGGACAACCAATTCTAACCTTGCTAGAAATTATACCTGCTCAACCGTTTAGTGCTGCCACTGAACTCAATGAAGATATTTTATTATTTTGCGTACTGATTCTAACAGATAAAATGTTTCATACTCAGACCGTAATTTCTCTTTGTAGCAGCCACCCTTCAAGGGAAAAAAATAAACTTTACACTGAAAGCTGAAGCGGGAACTTTTGAACTCAACTTTTCTTTCTGGGACCCAAACTGAAACCCTCTTCCAGCCTTTCTCAATAAAGCTATGAGAGTATTTTAAGCGAATGACCAAAAGCACTGGAGAAAGAACCGATTAATAAGCCACTTTTAGCATATCTAAGTTTGGCAGATGTGCTTTACAGGATAAATAAAAGCTTTTAGGGAGGTCCAAGAGGAGGATGAAATCTGAACCACTTCTTGGCAACTGAGGGCATCGCTTGGCTTCACCTTCCTCTTGGGAACCTTTCTGCCATTTAGGAAAAGAAAGGAAGAAGTGAAAGGGGCCTTCTAAACTCAGCGGTCACAACACATCCACTAAAGTATGTCAACTCTCAAATAAGGCACGTTAGGACGTTCGTTTATTGGTGGATTAGGGGATTGCTTTTTCTCTCTTTTTAAAAGCTGCAACACCAGGCCAGGTCGCTTTCTACATACTTGGCGGTTTCGCGCAAGCGCAATAGAGATCAATCCAAAGAGCCCTTTGACCAGCCGTGACACCCTTGCCAACTTTGCTCTTAAGCCCTAGCAGTGCCTAAAGCTGGCGGGAGAAGAAGGAAAGTCACGGCTTATTAATTTGCGCGCTCCCGTTTGACCCCTTCAGTTTGAGGGCACCGCAGCGGCGGCGGCAGCAGCAGCAGCAGCAGCAGCTCAGGACCCGCCGAGCCGAGCCGCAGAAGACTTCGCCGGGACTGCAGTCCCTTCCTTAGAGGCAGCCGCAGCAGCAGCAGCTCCGACTCTGCCAAGAGCCTCCGGAGAAGCGCGAGGACAGGACGCAGCGCGAGCTGCCGGGCAAGGGACAGAATCGTCGTCTCCCCCTTCCAATGAGAACCCCCCGTCTCCGCTGCCGCACTTCCTATTGGCCCGCCGGCATCTCCCAGGTCCAGGAGACAAGGGACCCTCGCTCGCTGTCGCCCCCGCCGCAGAGTTCAGTCAGCCGACCCGAAGAAACAAACAAACCCTTTCCTTCCCACGCGAAAGTTCAGCCTTTGCCCGGGCAGAGGGGACGCGGAAAGCCACCTCCAGCACTCCCCCCTCCCAAGGTCTAGAGCAAAAACTTCAGCCCCCCCCCCACCACCTCTCTGCCTGCACCCGCCGCCTCGCAGCCCAGCAAGGGGCCAGGGCATGAAGGGTTAGCCAGAACATCCTTTTCCTCATCCCTTTGCAGTCCACGGGTAACCAAAAGCACTCACCTATCGCGCCCGGAGCTGCTCTTCAAAGCGCAGCTCCAGCACAACTTGGTTTATGTCCAGTAGCTACTGCAGGACGCTTCCCTCAGCGTCGACTTCGGAGCTGGTGCGTTGAGCCTATGCGCGCACGCGGGGCGCTCTCTCGCTCTCTCTCGCTCTCACACACTCCTTTCCCTCCTCCCTTTCCCTTTGGTCCGTTTTCTGTCTAGTGCGCGTGCTCAATCCCGGCCGGCCGCTGAAAGGGAGTACCTTTTCTTGTACCTTGAGGGTCTGGCCACACCTGCCTCTCCCGGCGACGTCACGGCATTCCTCTCTACCTGGCCCAACCAGAAGCGGGAGGGGAGAGGGCTTGTCTTTTACGCCAACTGAAGGCAATCAGTTCACCGTAATAGAGACGTGGTTAAGGCAGAAAGCAATTCCTATTGCCTGCCAATTGGTAAGACTGTCGCGGGCCAGATTTAAATATATGATTTAAATGCTTCCTGTTGCATTATACGGAGAAGGAGTTACGTCGGAGGAAAAACTGCAGGGTTTGTTTTTTCCCTACGCGGAGTTTTGTTCTCGCTTCTCTTATACGTGATACTACAAACGAAGCAGTGAAAAACTTCAGTACTATAGAGGATCTCATGGGGGGGGGGGGGTGGGTGAGTGACAACTCCACCAGTTTGGATTTAGGAAATACAGATCATTTAGGTCAGAGGTTTTCAAACTTGGCAACTTTAAGACTTGTGGACTTAAACTTCCAGAATTCTCCAGCCAGTATAGCTGGCTGGAGAATTCTGGGAGTTGAAGTCCACAAATCTTAAAGTTGCCAAGTTTGGGGATCCCTGCTTTAGATCCAAGTGATAGCTTATTTTAAAAGGAACCCTCCTTCAAAAGAAAAATAAATATAACATTGTAAAATAAGTCACAAAAGCTTAAAGGCACAGTAAGCGTATTAAAGCACTGTGCTGTGAAAGAAAGCAAGTATATGCAGAACTCTTACCATGCAAAATTTGGTGTTTTCCTAGAAGTAAATTAGCGTGGAGGCATTTGACATCAATAAAGTTTGCTCCGTGATGAAATCCATTGCTATCTCTTCCCAGGGTTTACTGGGGTTAGCCACTTGCTGCAGGAGTCCAGGCAGTTTCCCTGGCCGATTTTTCCTGGTCGCGCATGTGGCACAGCTTTTTACATAGTCTTCCACTTCAGCTTTCATCTTTGGCCACCAAAACTGGCGCCGGGTTAAGTGGAGAGTCTTCAGGAATCCAAAGTGTCCTCCCAGTTTGGAGTCATGGCTTCGTTGCAGTACCTCCAGTCTCAAACTGGCAGGTACGTATAGTTTGGATCCCTTCCATGCCAAGCCTTCCCACACCGTCAAAATCTCCTTGTTGTCGTTAAGCCAGGGGTCACTTGGCAGAACCGCTTTCAGTGTTGTGGTCCATTTGTCCTGGTTCAGGACGGCCGGTCATCTGGCTTGGCTTCTGGTAGTAACTTGTGCTGCCGTCTTCTCCTGTTGAGGGGGGATGAGGTCGTGCACCTCTTGCTCCTTTTGGCTGTCGTATTGAGGCTTTCTGGACAAAGCATCTGCCAGCAAGTTCTTTCTAGCCGGGATGTGCTTCAGCTCGAATTTAAATCTCCTGAAGTATTGCGCCCACCGAACTTGTTTTGGTGACAGTTTTCTAGGGCTTTTTAAGGCTTCGAGGTTCTGATGATCAGTCCACACCTCGAATGGCATCTTGCTCCCTTCTAGGAATGGTCTCCAGGTGCTCAATGCCCAACGGACTGCATAGGCCTCTTTCTCCCAAATGGCCCATCTCCTTTCTGTGGCCGTGAGCGGCTTCGAAACATATGTGCACGGCAGGAGTTTGCCTTCTTCATTTTTCTGCAACAGCACCGCCGCCATGGCTACGTCGCTGGCATCGGACTGGATGATGAATTGCTGTTCTGGGTCAGGGTTTGCAGAAGGGGCTCTTGGGTGAAGAGTCGTTTCAGTTTCTCGAACGCTTTTTGACATTCCATCGTCCATCCAATGGGCTGGTTGGGCTTGGGTTTTGTTGGCGATGGCCCGGTTTTTAAAAGTTCGGTTAGTGGCAGCACCACCTCTGCAAACGCTGGGATGAATTGTCAATAAAAGTTCACAAGTCCTAAGATGCTTTGCAGTTGCTTGCTGGTGCATGGGGGTTGCCAGTCCAGCACCGCTTTCACTTTTCCTGGGTCCATCTCTATCCCCTCGCTGGAAATACAATAGCCCAAGTAGTCTAGTGAGGTTTTGTGGAATTCACACTTTGACAGTTTTGCGTATAGTTTGGCGGCCAGAAGTTTTTCTAGGACTTGCCACACCAGTTTTACGTGTTCTTCCACTGAAGATGAAAATGTCATCTAAATGAACGAGCATCCCCTTGTACAGGTGGGGGTGGAGCACTTCATATATGTATTGCATGAAGACTGCGTGGGCTCCCTGGAATCCAAAAGGCATGACTTTGAATTGGAAGCTTCCCAGAGGGCAGTTAAAGGCCATCTTCCACTCATCCCCCTCCCTTATGCGTATTCGGTAGTACACCTCTCTCAGATCTAGTTTTGTGAACACTTTGCCTTTGGATAGGTAGTTCAACAAGTCTTTCATGAGAGGGATGCACACGGCGTTGATCTCCTGGAAGTCCACGCATAGCCTAACCCCCCCCCGGTCTTTCTTCTCTTTGAAGAGCACGGGAGCGGCAACCTGCGATTTTGCCGGCTGGATGAATCCCCTCTCTAGATTGGCATCAATGTACCTTCTCAGCTCCCCCATCTCTTTTGGGGTTATCGAGTACATCTTTGGCTTAGGGAGCGTTGCCCCTTCCACAAATTATCGCACAGTCAGTGGGCTGGTGATGGGGGAGGTAGTTACAGTCCTCTTTGCTGAAGACCCCCTCGAGGTCCTGGTATTCTATCGGCATCTGCGGAGTACCTGGGAGTTTAGCTTCGGCTGCGGGGGCGGCCGGCTGGGGTTGGTTTGCCTTGAGGTTTTCTGGTTCCTTCCGGCCAGTTTTGGGTAATTTGGGGGGCAGCGGCCCGATGTTTATGGTTAGCTTTCGGTAGTCATCTTCCCACTTTATGGTGGGGGTCCATTTGTCTAGCCATGCGAGTCCAAGTATAATTGTTTCTGACATTTTTGGGGCGACAATAAATCTAATGAGTTCATGGTGACGCCCTATTTGCAGGTCTACTAGTTCGGTGATGTGCGTGGCAGGGGACCCCCCAATTAGCATCCCATCTACTTGTTGGAACTGGATGGGGTTGGTTAAGGCCCTAGTGCGAATTCCCAACTTTTCTACGACCACCTTGCTAATCAAGCATCGTGAGCAGCCCGTGCCCACAATTGCCTCAACCTCTCCTTCCTCCCCCATCTCTGGCACTGTCAGTTTGGCTTTGGTGACAAAGGGGTGAACGGCTTCACTCACCATTGGGTCGTCTTCGCCCGTGCTCTCTCCATCGGAGCGCGGACGAGTTTACTCCTCGGTCTCATCGGATGGGGGAGGATCACTTTCCGCTTGTTGGGCAAGGCGACTCCTCTCAGGGCCCGTTTTTTGGCTCCAGCAGCTTCCCGGGTCCTCGGATGTGGGACTGGGGCTGGCGCCAGGCACTTAGAAGCGGGGTGGCCATGTTGGCTGCATCGATAGCACTTCACTGTTCTTGTTGCTGGTGGGGGAGGAGGCACTGCTGGCTTCGTTTGGGATCGGAGGCCCAGAGGCCTCCTGGCTGGTCTTTCAGCGGGGATTTTCACAGGGGGCCGGATCTCGTGGTCCAGGACAATGGCAGTGGTGTAACAGTCTTGGATTCTGTTCAGCACCCCTCGAATGCTGCAGGATTTCCTCAATTCTGGGTCTAGAGGCACTTTAAACATGTACACCAAGAGATGCTCAGGCCAGTCCCGCACTTTTCCTGCTGCCCATCTGAACTCCCACACTAATTCTTTGACCGGGCGGTCTGCTTGTCTCAGCCCCTGGATCTGCTCTTCAGCTTCCACTTGTCAGGCCACATTGTTAATTGGAGCCTCATCAGGCGGACAAACTCATCAGCGTCGAGTTCTGGGGCCGCTTCGTCATGCAGCTCTGCCACCCATTCAGCTGCTTCCCCCTCATTCATCCCTTCCATTATCGCCGTGATCAATTCTCGGTCGGAGGGGAATTGATTCCCAAACTGGTCTACATATGCCCAGACTCAGCTTAGGAAGTAGGCTTGCTTCCCGGGGTCCCCATCAAATGTAGCTTGAAACCAGGGAGGTTGCGTGGGGGGCAGCTGGTTGGCAGCCTGAACTTGTGCGGCCTGTGGGACGATCGCTTGCTGCTGGGGACCTCCTTGCTGCACCCCTTGTTGCAATGGCTGTTGGGCAAGCCAGCGGCTTGAGGTTGGCCTTGTGGCTGTGGTTAGGCTTGTGCCGCAGGGCCGAACATCGCTGGGGTCTAACCGGGGTTGAACATTGGCGTGGAGCCAAACTGCTGCAGGACTCCCGGTGCCCACTGGCATTGCGCCCATCCCATGCCTGGGAAGAAAGCCCACTCAGCTGGGGCTTGGACTTGTGGCATCAGCTTAGGTCTCGGTTACGGGCCAGGGGGCTGCATCCCCATGCAGGTGGCTGCCAGGCTGGCGGGGCCCAGACTGCGGACTGCTGAGACATCAGTGGTTCCATGTGGAGGGGTGCCCATGTGGGTCTTGCCCCAGCAGCGAGGCTCGCAGGGGTTTCGCTCTTCGCAGTGTGGAGGGAGCTTGAGTCTCCACTCCATTGAGCTAAAGGGGTTTGCCCTGGGAAGGAGAATGTTGGTTGGGCCAAGCTCCATCTGGGGGCTTCAGAACTTGAGCAGGGGTTTGTCCAACTCACGCTTAGTCATCCGAATTGGTCAGGAAGCCCCATCAGTGACTGGCTCCGACAACAGCAGCAGGAACCCTTCATCTTCGGAACGTCCAGTTGGTGTGAGCTTTGGTTGTCTCAACTCGTGGGCCGAGGCCGCTTCCGCACCCAGGTGCGGCTCCGGCTGAAGGAGGCACTCAGGGGTCAGCTGTTTGCGCTGGGCCCCCAATTGGCACTCCTTCTCCACAGCCTGTTCGGCTTGTACCACGGCTTGGAAAGCAAGTAAATGGTCTTGATGTGAACACACAATCCATCATCTACCGGCTTCTCCGTGGTTTGCTTCTCTTCCTCCATCTTCCCTGAGTCTTTACACCATCCGTTGCTGGGTCGGTGCTGGGGCTCAGGACCCCGAGAAGTCGGGGCAGCTGGGTAGTTTTTTTAAAGAGAGATTCGGGTTAGTGTCATGTTTCCAAATAGCATCCAAAACTAAATCAGAGTCCGAGGCAAAGTATTCCTCAAAGTCCCAATTTATTATTAGAGCCATGTTGGTACATCTGGGTGAAACCTGAATCTGAAGTCCCCCGGGTTTTACCACCCAGTTGAAAGTTCAAGCCCTTGTCCCCACACCACAAATCCATCACGTTCTCCAATCTCCAAGTGCCATGCTGCCAGAGTCCACCCCTCTCCTTCTGTGCAGGTGCAGAGGTGCAGAGACAAAGGATGACCTTGGCTTTCTAGAAAGGAATTTGTTATGGCTACATACTAACAACCTCATACTATCCCCCCTCCCATTTTCCCACAATAGAAAATGCATAATATAATAGTATAGAGTGTGGCAGGCCAAAGACTGCAAATAAAATGGCTTTGGCCTGACATTGGGTTTCTTCAAAGTAGGATTTGAATCCACCTCCATTCCTAGGTCCAATTAGAAGTCTTGGCCATGTTTCAAAGCTTGTAGGAAATCTGTTGCATTTATTAGGCAATTTAATTTCAGTCCTATGCAAAATAGCATTTTAGACCTGCCCATTCACCATACACCTACTGCTTAGGCAAGAAAAGAGACATAATTGGAAGAGGACAGAAAATGAGAAACAGAAGGGAGATTCTTTATTTCTCTCACATTGTAGGAAACCTGACCAAAGATGAAAAAGGAGTATTGGACAAGGATTGCCTCACATCAGAACTTTACTTGAGGCCGTGGACTTAACTGATAATTTATGGGGAAAGGTAATGTTTTCTGGTTTTGAATCTGCAACATAAACCCTTATTCTTTTCAATATCTAAAACTGCACGTGCACTGTTGGCTAGAACTACCTGTTCTGGAATGCAAAATGTGGGATGACCACTAGATGGCGGCAAAGAGGTGTTCTTTGATGACATACAAAAGTCATCAGAGTTTTGCAGCCTAGATATAGTAGCCTGGGGAAGCAATGTATATTTGAACCTGCAAAGAAATATAGTACCGGGTTCTAAGGCTATGCACTTTGGGAGTAAAAAGATGCTCAGAATCAGGATTTTCTCCAGAATAGACCCAGTTTTATGAATTTTATGAGTTCCAGCTGAATGTGTGTGAAATATAGGTGCTGAATAGAAGGCAGACATTTGTTGAGAATTGTATATTAACTATTTATTTTGTATTAATTTATGACAGATATTTTGCACAGGTGCTCTATACCATTAATAGTTTTGGTTATTTTGATTCTTGGCATGGGTTTCTGCTCTTTCTTATCTTCTTGCCAGTCCAGGTACCTCTGGTGCACTAAGTCTGACTTCTGAAATCATAGGTTCTGCTTGTGTAGCCTTTGGATAGGATTTGTATCCAAAAGACAGAATGAAAATCTATACTCAACGTTTCATTCTACCCTCTACTATAGTTTGTTCCAGTCAAACTCAGCATTGATATGATATCCCCCAACAAACAATATAGCTTTTTCTAAATGAATGGGTCATCTCTGATTTACAATAGTTGTGGTTTCTTGATGTAGCTTCTTAAAGGCAAGCTACATGTGTATCTCATTACAGCACATTATTAGAGCTTGAAAAAAACTGGCTGAACAATTAATGTAGCACAAAAGTATGCAATTGCTTTAAGCTGGAAGTGTTTTTTATTTTTCTGTTACAAATACAAGCTGATTTTCTTTTTAACCAATAGAGCTGCGGCATTAAGTTCAATCCCATTTAAAACAACAACTAGTGTACTACAGAGAGAACGCATTCTAAGAAAGTCTAAGAGTACAAGTAAGGAGCCTTTAAGGGGGACATTTTGCATTCCAATATCACCATTGCAAAAACTGGCTTCTCCCATAAATTATTGGAAATTATACTAATAATAATCTATATTATTATAGATCTGTCATTTTAGGGAATCTGCTACTGTCATTTAACAAGGGCAATGTCAAACAAGGTTTCTATCTTTTGTAAACATGGGTGCAGATATCTGGTCTGCTTGCTTCTTGTAAGAAGCTAATGGGGAGGATGATATTAGGGAGTGGAAATAAATTCTCCTCCCCTTGATAAAAATCCACCCACTGAAAAAATTATGTCTTTCCTGCAGGAGATGGCACGATTCTGCTTGTCCCTTTCCAGAGACTTCTCAGCATCCCTCCAGTCTTGAATAGCTCCTTCACCCCTAATCTTGGCAATGGGATCTTGCATTTGAAGATACTGCATTTGCTTTGGCTACTCTGTACCAGGGGTGGGTTCCGGTGCGTTCCACTCTGTCATTCCGGTAGCGGCCCACCAATTGTGCAATTTGCGTGTGACAGCTCACCGGTCCGTCACGTGGTGCCATCTTTTCCCCCCCAAATTTTTGGCCTTTTTTTGCTTCCTGTGCATGCACGGAAGCAAAATATTGCGAGGGGACGCGTGTGTGCGTGAGATTTTGGTGATTTGTTTGCTTCCTGCGCATGTGCAGAAGCAAAATTGTGCGAGGGGACATGTGCGCGTAGTAAGCGTGCATGCACGTGAAACATGATGATGCGTGCATAGCGCACCGGTAGGCAGGTAAGAAGATCCCACCCCTGCTCTGTACCTAAGTGGCATTCACATTCACATTGTTGTAGACAGGGAAGGGGCTTTAGGGGAGACAAATATAATTGGGCTCATAACCTTTCACCATTTGGTTTATTAAGTGACTCAGAGGGTAGAAAGACAGTTTTGAAGATTTGAGAGTATTCAGAAGAGAAAATGGTGCATTGTTCAGCTAGCAGTGTCATTACAGGTACTGTAAGTTATCATTCCTTTTAACCTTGGCATATGGCGTAGTAGTGTCATCATATGGCTCTCATAGAGAAAATCCATCTGCTCAAACTAATGAAATTTATCCTGATTGAGGATAGGGTTGCCCAGAGACAATGCAGAAGACTCGAATCAATTGGAAAACTGACTTGCTTGCTAGTGTGTTTATGCCATGACTACAATCTTCTTATTTTACCATATCACCATGAGGGCAGTGGCAATGTAATGCACATTAGTTGCCACTATTGTGGGAGGAAAGAGATAGTTTTACTCTGTTATTTCTAGAAGGTAATTGTGAGATCTGGATGAGATGGCTATTTCTTTTCAGCATATGACCTACTGAAGCACCATCGTTTATTATTTCTTAGTCACATCAATTTAACAGGTATGCCACACTAAACTTAAAACCTCCTCCCTTTAAATGATTAATGAATGAAACTCTATGAAGGCTCCTTTTGCAGAAAGCATTAGACTGGTTTGTACTGAAAGGAGATGACCCCAAAGAAGCACAGTAGAACCTTTATTGAAGTTGACTTCCCTGGAGTTTCATTTTACACTGGTAGAAACTGACATTCTGAATACGCTTGAGTGAAAGGAAATATTGTAGCTGGGATGAAAGAGGCAATAGTTAGGCAGCTGGTAAGTGTAACCTACCACTAAGTAACAAAATGATACCTGTATGCAGATCACTAATGAATTGGACTTGTCCTTTTAAAAGATGAAATCCAGGCTTAAATAAATGATCCACAAATTTTTAATTCAGAAAATAATTTCGGTATAGGTAAAAGAACCAACACGTTTATGTCAAAATCTTCTCCTTACTTAGACCATGGTGTTGCCCTCTTGGGAAACTGACAGTTGAAAATGGCACACAAGTTAAATATAGTAAGAAAAATAAAATTAAGGAAGAGCCTGTATAAATATAATATATGTAATAGATACCTTACACTAGGCTTGTATTAAAAAATGTAAAATTATCCTGAGATGTCTTACTAGGCTCATTTCTATTTTGTGGTAGTGTTTATGCACATTTTTATGATAAGAGCTATTTTTAGACTGCACAACATGTGAAAAAGATAATTTTGCCGTGTGAAACTGCAGTCTTTCATTAAGTTTTTATCAGACAAACGTTTATCATCTAAAATCAGCTAGGATCTCAATTTAGAGTGAAAGAGTTTGTGGTCTAAAGAAGAGAGAATTGTAATAAGCTTGAAATATTTTCCATAGTGCCCCTAAAGAACACCAGTACATTAAAATTATGCAAGGAATCCAATAGCAAAACATTAATGCAGATTTTACAGATTCTGTTTATTTTGCCTAAATATATTTCTCCCATCATTTTGTATTCCACATTACATTAAGGCATTAAGTAAATAAAAACTTTATTTATGAAAGGCTGAAATGTTTCTGCAAATTACTTGCTTTTGTATGAAAAATAGGTATAATTTGAATAATTTTAGGTATTTAATACATGAATTATGTTGCTGCAAACCATAAAAACCCATTTTCAAACATCAATTATGTATGATATTTTGCTTATTGGTTAATTTATTAGACCATAAAGCAGAGATGCAGTGTGTATAGCTCTAAAATCTAGTCAATTGATTCAATGTTTTAAAAACATATCATCGATTGATAAGTGGGTTGTTTGCAGCAGCTTTTTTTCCTTTTAGATCCAGAAAGAGCATCGAAATTATTTGAGCTGCAGTTCTACAACTTTTGGCCACCAATCAGGGAGCTTGTGGGATTGAGGAATTTTTCTTGGAGGGACAGCCAGCATTGAATCATCCTTGTGCTCCTGTCATGGTGGCATTTATGACTCTGACTTTGATATTGCAGATCACATGCTTTGTAGTTTTTCCAGTTATTTTTTTTCTCCACTCAGAGTGGGGAAGAGAAGCCCGGAACTCATGACTAGGAGACAGGCTCTGTGATGTTCCTCTGATGACATGACAAGAGAGAAAAGGAGGAAACTTCATAATCAATCCATAATTGGACTGGTCCTGGAAATAGCAACTTGAGACCATGGGAAAATTTACAGCTCTCTTTTTTAAAACAACAGCATATTTATGTTCTGTTGGATTCAGAGAGATACAGGAGGAGCTTCAGGAAAAGGCCTTCTGTGCTAAAAATATTTTTATTCAGTAGAGCTAAACATAAACATTTTTGAAAATGATACCAGTCAGAAGCTACAAAAGATGACCTAAGCATTAACTATTTCATTAAATAGAAATCTAAAACGGTGCTGTAGCTAAAGCTGAGAAGCCATTGAAGTCTCCTGTGTGTGGAATTGGGATGCCATTTCTGGAGCAGATATCTATCTATCTATCTATTATCTATCTATCTATCTATCTATCTATCTATCTATCTATCTATCTATCTATCTATCTATCTATCTATCTATCTATCATCGTCTGTCTGTCTGTCTGTCTGTCTGTCTGTCTGTCTGTCTGTCTGTCTCTCTATCTACCTATCTGTCATCTTCTCTCTCTCTCTCTCTCTCTCTCTCTCTCTCTCTCTCTCTCTCTCTCTCTCTCTCTCTCTCTCTCTCTCTCTTTCTTTCTTTCTTTCTTTCTTTCTTTCTTTCTTTCTTTCTTTCTTTCTATAAAAAGGATGTATGTATGTATGTTCCAGCATAACTCTGGAATGGCTCGAGCAATTTAAACCAAACTTGGTACACAGATGACTTACCCTCTGGAAACAAATACTGTGGGGGTAAGACACCCCTAGCACCCCTCGGTTTGTGTGTGTCTGTGTGTGTGTGTTCCAGCATAACTCTGGAAGGCCTGGGCCATTAAGGAGAGCAACTGCGATGTCCTAGAGCACATGGGAGGGGGAAGGGAGATGACAGGAATGATGGGCATGGGAGTAGGGGGAAGAAAGGCCCTTCCCAATGGCTTCCTGTCAGAGACAGATGGCGCTCCCTGGTGGATTTGGGGCAAAGTGCCAGGATTGTAGAAAGGGCGGGAAAGAAGAGCGCATGGAAGGGGGAAGGGAGAGGGCAGGGATGATAGGCATGGGAGTAGGGGGAAGAAAGGCCCCTCCCAATGGCTCCCTGTCAGACAAACGCTTTGATGTCTATAAATATCCAGGCAAAGCCAGGTTATCAGCTAGTAATAAGAGAATGGGAAGAAAATTGAAATAAATATTTTGTTCAGGGCATCTTAAGTGTCTTTAAAAAGCCCTGAGAATATCAGCAAATTATCTTCAAAAATTATTCAGATTGTCTTAGGCAGGGGATTCAAAAGATACTCTAAACACCCCAGACAGAGTAAAGTGGCCTCTAATTGAGAAACCAAACACCTTATGAATGGTATTGATTTTGACTTTGGAAGAGAGAGGCCTCCATCTGAAAAAGCAGTCACTTCACTTGGGCAATCTCCTGGACTCCTGGCTCTTGTTCAAGGAAAATAAGAGGCTGCAGCCAGCTTTGTCTGGTAAACCATTTGTGGTCTTTCTGGGAGCAGAGGAGCATGCTGAGTCAGTATCTCATACTTGATCACTGTGCATGGATTGCTCTTATAAGGCCACCCAGAAAATGTAATGGATAGAAAATGCCTTTATGCTAAATAGACAGTCATGTTACTGCCACAAGGGCAATTTAAAGTACTGCAGTTACCTTAAAGGTCCTATATGGCTTGGGGCCTGGGCATCTTTGGAATTGCCTTCCAGGTAACATCTGTCCACCCCAGATGTCCTACACTAAACTGAATAAGAACAATTGGTTTAATGGTAGTGTAGATTATTATCCTAATTGTAGGATATTAAATCAATTGACAGATAAATACGATACATAATAAATCAAGAGATCCAGTTTGGTCAAGTGGTTAAAATAACAGGCTATATAAAGTGGGAGACTGTGAGTTCTAATCCTGTTTTAGCCATGAAAGCCAAATGGGTGATCTTGGGCCAGTCACACACACTCTCAGCCCAACTCACTTCACAAGATGAGGGTGAAGGTTAGTTCTCTGAGTTTGTGGGTTGGTTTCTGAATGTTTTGTTACCAGACTAGGTAACATCTTCAGCAGAGTTTAGGTGATACCAATTTGAGTGTTCTTCTGTTTATAAGGGCTTCAGGTGTGTCAAGTGAGGGTCTTGTGGTGAGTCTTGTGAGCGGTCAGGTATGAGTCATCAGTGAGAATCTTGTGATGGGGAGGTTACATCAGGTGAGGGTCATTGGGACGTGAAGGTTGGTTGAGGGTCGATGCTGTCTCTGGTTGGCTGTGCGGTTGATTTGGATTCTGAGGGGTTCATAGGCTGGTTATAGGTCATTGTGTCTGTTGACAGAATTGCTTGTGGATGCCAGGCTTCGATGAACTCATGAGCATGGTGGGTGATAGTATGGCTGATGATTTTTGTGTGGCTCCAGTTGAACTGGTGCTGTTCGGTGTCGGTGTGGTTAGAGAGTAAGGATTTGGGATTGTGGCATTTGATTGCCAGCTGGTGTTTGTGGATCCTGGTTTTTAATCGATGTGATGTTTGTCCCATGTAGAATTGGTTGCAATGGTTACAGTTGATTTTGTAGATTACATTGTTTCTTTCATCCTTTTGTATCTTGTCTTTGGTTCTGGATAATTCCTGGTGGAGTGTAGCTATGGGTTTGTGGGCTACTGCTATTTCTAGGGGTTGGAGAATTCTGCCTGTCATTTCACAGGATTATTGTTGTGGGGAAAATAGGAGAAGATGTGTTGAATATGCTCACTGCCTTGAGTTATTTGTCAAGATAATAAAAGCAGGGTTTTTTTTAAAAAAAATCAAAAATCAATTGATTTGAAAGGCAGGGATACTACTTGATTTGAAAAAAATCAAAAATCAATTGATTTGAAAGGCAGGGACAGATTGTAAATTGAGAGCCAGGAGATATTTGGGGAAGATGAGTTCTTTCTTTTTAGTCAGACCATATCATTGAAAAACACAAATACAGATCAAAGCAAAGAAGTCCATGGATCAAGAACCAGCAGTCTGAAGAGTGCAGTCCAGGTTGTAGTTGAAGCTCAAGTTGCAGGGTAATACGAGAAACTGAAGTATGTCAGGAGATAAGAAAGTGTTTCCAACAATAAAAAAAGACTCCAGGTTTGCTTTTGTACAGCCTCAGTGGCTGACATGGCTTAATGAAGGAGTTAGGGTTTCATATTCTTGAGCTACAGGGCTAGGCACTCTGTCAAGTTTAGACCCCTCATGATCTGAGTCAACCCTAAATGGCCATGTTTATCATCTATGGCAGTCCCCTCAGATGATTATCCCAGCTCTTCAAGTTGATAATCCATCTGCTGGCCTTTTTAGCCTTGACTTCAGAGAAGACATAAATCTGAAAGTCTTCACAGGTCCAAAGTTCAGAGGAGTCTCAAAGGCACAGATACATTTCCATTTCCATTTTTGTCTTTGGCTAGGCTGGTAAGGTGGTATTTTTGTATTTCTGAATAAGTAAAGAAATCCATTGGAGCTTGTCTATTGTAGTCTGTATTTACTTTATCATCAAATCAAAGAAAGCCTAAGTACATTTGACTATTTTGTAGAACTGAATATCTGAGTTTAGTTCAGTGCTAGGATATTAAATACTTTTTTTATTCTTCACAGAGCTTGTGCTTGTTTATAAAACTATAAATTTTTCAAGGTATATCTATAATGCAGGGGTGAAATCTATTTACCTTCCCTACAGGTTCAGAAGCGCGCACGCGCCACCATCGCATGCGCTTTTTCACCCTCTGCACATGCGCAGAAGGCTTTGTGCATGCGCAAAGGGTTAAAAATATGAAAATGGCAACATCCAGGTGGGTGGGCGGAGCCTCTCCAAACCACCGGCAGCCACCGCTACCGGTACGCCCAAAACAGTAGCATTTCACCCCTGCTATAATGGAAAATTGAAGAAATTTTGCATTGTTCTTGCTGCTAACAATTGCAATAGTATATTTAGTTGCATAATGAATGATATCTCGTTACCTCTGGTTATTTCTTACTGTTCTTTATTTACTTATGTGGTCATAGCAAGGGGTGATAGATAAAACATGCTTGGGCACTTTACAGGAGTAATATACTGTATATGCTGATCATTATTCTGTCATCGTTCAAGAAGTTCATTAAACATTTGCAGAAAATATCTGGACTTTGGCAGGAAAGCAGTAAATGCTACCACTTAATTGCTAAACCTGCCCTTTTTTTACTACATCTTGAAGAGTTTAATTTTCTGTGTTACGAAACTAACAGAAACAGCATCTTCATGCAAATTTATTTGAGAATAACCCCTTAAAACTCAGTTGCACGTATTTCTAAGCAACAACTACTACAAATTCAGAATTTAACAAATAAAGAGAGTTGCACTGTGGCTAGAAGTGTGAACTATAGCTGGTCACATATTCATTTACTACTGATAGAGGCCATTGTTCTACCAGCTGCATAGGCATCTATGGGGAGGAGCCAAGAGGGGATCAAATAAATGCAGGTGATGTCAGCATGCCAATGATGCTCTTTATATATTTGAATTGGATATCATGATGTTATTAGATAATCAAACCATTTGCTCAGTGATGTAATGATGCATGTATCATCATTTTGATTTCATAAAAATGAAATCAAAATTTAACAACTTACATGCCTTGACATCTCAGAAGATTTTTTCTAGAACACAATTCAACCACTGGACTCCATGATAAGACATGAGAGATTTCATGAAGCATCAGTTGAAGAAAGACTGTGTATTGGTGGAGACTCAGCATTGAAGACATTCTTGTTGACTGCAAATTCTATCTCTAGAAAGGGCTGCTTGCTTAGCCTTTATTTAAAAAGTAAAAAAATATTGAAACACCCAGGAGAAACAATCTTACTTATTGCAGGAAACAAAACTCCATATCATCAATAAGATTTCACTTTTCATTTCAAATGCACACCTCAAACAGGACAGAATACCATGATCAGATTGAGGTTAAATGCAGGGGTAATGACCTATTATGATTTTTTTCTTTGTATCTATTTGCATTTTTCTATCAGTTTTATTTATTTGATACAGTTCATCAACTTCATAAGTCATCTTCTTCTTTTTCCTTCCTCCTCCTCCTTCCTTCTTCTATTTTATCTTACTCATTTATCTTTACTTTATCTTACATGCTATATTTTATTCTATTTAATCTCACCATACTATACCTCTTTTATTTCACTTCACTGTATTTTGTCTCATTTTATTGTATTCCAGTGTATGATGCTCATGCATTGATTTGATTAATTGACTAACCAATATCTTATCGACCTCATCATAGCATACTACAACCAGTTGCATTATTTTACCTGACCAGTTGCATTACTTTACCTGCAATATAAGGATGTCAACATTGTTTTTCCTATATGGGGCTATTATAAGGATTTTATGACCCAAGTCACTTTGGCCTCTAAAGTAATGTTATATGAATGGTATGACTTTATTTATCTACAAAGTCCCAGTCAATATATCATATAATAGAATGGACCTAAAATAAAGTAATTTTTATTTCAGTGGTATAAAACAAGAAACACATGAAATTAAAAAAAAATAGTTACTGCTTCTCTAAATTTTTCCATTTCATTTCTATTACAGCATTTTTTCAAAAAAAGTTTTCTGTGATGTTTTTAAAAATATTAAAAATACATATTTGAAATTAAACTTTAAATAGGTCTAGGACAGTGGTGGCAAACCTGTTGTTGGTTCGCATGCCAAAAAGGGGGGGGGGTGCACGGGCTAGCGCACGCTCGCGTGCCCACACCCATTCCCTCTCCCCTACGCATGCGCACAACACCCCCCCATACTCCCCCCTGCGCATGCGCACACACCCCCATCCCCGCGCAAAGGCCTTACCCGAGCCTGGGACGACGAAACGGGCAAACCGGAAGTGCGGAAAAACGCACTTCCGGTTTGCCGGTGAGCTGTTTTTGCACTCCGGAGGGTTCAGGGAAGCTCCCTGAAGCCCCGGAATGCAAAAAACTACAAAACGGACAAACCGGAAGTGTGGAAAAATGCACTTCCGGTTTGTCCGGTTTGTAGTTTTTTGCATTCCGGAGCTTCAGGGAGCTTCCCTGAACCCTCCGGAGTGCAAAAAACAGCTCACCGGCAAACCGGAAGTGCGTTTTTCCGCACTTCCGGTTTGCCGGTGGGCAACGCTCGCGTGCCGTCTGCTATGGCTCCGCGTGCCACCTGTGGCACGCGTGCCATAGGTTCGCCACCACGGATTTAGGATCATACTGACATAATTTAACAGCAAATATATTAATCCAAAATAGGATTTGTGTTATTAGAACTACACTGTCCTTTTTCTAAGTGGCCTGTATTTTTTTCACGTTCTTCTTTAATTGTCACTAATTCCTAAGCAATAATTTGGTTTTTAAAAAGGACAGGAATAGCAAATAGTGATTCATCACCAATAATGTCATGAGTATCAACCAATTAGTAGGCGTGCCATATTGAAATAATAGAAGGTACATATTATTCTGAGTTCATTTGCAGCAGTTTTTGTGATGTTGTAGATTAGAAAAGCAATGCTCCTTTATCAAGCTTTATTTAGAAAATATCCTCACTGCAATGTCCCTCTTCTTGAATGATTACAAGTCAAATCAAAAAATAAATTGCAGGCTGAAACAAATGACACTGCATTGGATTCTCCTAATTAGATGTGAGATTTAGCCACTTAGATCTATCCACTCTGGGTATTTACTCTTCATTTCTTCTGAAATTCAATCTTACTCAGTCTTCTATAAGTGCAGCATGACTAACTACACATAGTGGCATAGGCATAGCAAACTATGTGTGATAAAGCTAAAACATATATACTGTAACTCTTTAAAAAATCATTTTCCACCTTTCAGAATATTTATAATTAACAGATTAACAGTGTTGGAGGTCATCTAGTCCAACCCCCTGTCCAAGTAGGTGAACCCTACATCTGCCTCTACCTAGGATTGAACTCACAACCTCCTGATTGTGAGGCAAGAGCTTTAGTATATATAAAAAGGGAGTTCAAGTGAATAAGTAACACCAAAGTTGGGAGCTTCTTTAATTCATTTCATAAACAATAATGATGGGATGACTTTGAAAGGATTCATTGTCCCAAACATTTTCCAGTTCAATGCTTGGACTATGGATCCCTAAAGCTTTAACAGAATTTATGTAATCTCTTCCAGATTAATAGGTATTAACTATGTTTTATGGAAATTTACAGATTTCTTCTGAATGGGGCATGACATGCCTGTTGAATCTCTGTTCTCATACAGTTAGACCGAAATATGCCTTTAACTAAACTGGACAGCTCATTCTTTCACTCTGGCACTTTGAATGTTGGGTGATTTTGTCTATGAAATAAAAGCAACATTAAATGTTAGTATTATTTATCTATTCAGACTCTATATGTCTTGGTGGACGTGAGTAGGACCCACATGAAGGTCTGCTCTAATAATATGTAACAGAAAAGATGGACAAACATTCAGAAAATCTGAAAAGAGGCATATATATTTTTTTACAGATCTGTAGGTCATCAGTGTAAAATATCTGAAAGACTTAACTTCATCCAGTGTATATTTTAGATTGTATTCTGCTTGTGAAGAGGATCAAGTTAAAAACATGGTAGAAATAATGCTCTTAAATACAAACGAAGCCTTCAATCTTCTAGTAATGTAGCTATTATGAAATCGGACCTGAAATACCTTTTTTAGCTAATGACTGTGGAATTAAAGAGTTCAAGTTGTTTATATGTCCATGCCATTTGTTTTCTTATCAATAAAAATACGTAAAAGCATTAAGCACATTTAAGCTTTTGAAAATCAATGGGATGAATATAGGTATCCTAGTTTGGATTGTGATTTTACTGCAAGGTAAATAGTGCATGAATATGCCCATGAAATGACCAGAAATGGAACTCATTCAAATACAATTTTAGATTTTAAAAAAATGAAATCTGGTTAGGGGTTGGCAGCATTTGGCCAACCTTGGATGATCTCAAAAAATCTCAACAGAGTTCCCTTCTTCTCAGAAGCCCTTTCTAACTTCTGATTTACAGCCCTGGCATTTCTTGATGTTCCCTCCATTGAAGCTGGTTAGAACTTCAATGCAGGAACATAAGAAATGCCAGAGCTGTAAGTCAGACCAAGAAGTTAAAAAGAGCTTCTGAGAAGAAGATAGTGGCAAGCGGTATCCCTATTGCTGCCAAAAACACTTACTGTATATGAAGTGTCCATATACTCACCAATGACTGAGCTTAATGGATTCTTTATCCAAGTGAAATAAGTGAATGCCGTAGTGCAGGTGTGACTAACTTGATTAAGAAGAACAACATGGGAAGCAAACCCTAAGCTACACTGGGACTGAAGTTTGACGGCCTGACTTTCATGACAACAGACTTCAAGGAATACCACCAGCCACGCCATGTGTACCACACAATTCCATTGTCTGTCCTTGCTGAATAGGGTCCATTATAGTACAGGCCATTCAGGTTGGCAGTATGACATCTAGTGAAATAGAAGAAGAAAAAAGAAATAGACGATATCTATTAGTTTCAAAGAAAATCACAGCTTCCTCAGACTGTTTGCAAGTAGAAACTGTGACCTATTTTTTTTCTCTATACACTGCATCTTAGTTCTCGAAGCCTGGGTAATATTTAATCTCTATGACAGTGATGGTGAACCTTTTTTTCCTCTGGTGCCGAAAGCGCATGCGCATGCGCAATAGTGCGTGCACGTGTGCCCACACCCATAATGCAATGCCCCACACACACCCTGCCCCCGCGCATGCATGTGCAACCCCCCCATGCTGCCCCACCCCCATGTATGCACATACAATCCCATTTGCCCCCCACGCATGCACGCACAACCCACCGCACTCTGTTTTGGGCCTAGCAGGCCTCCCTGAAGCCTCCGGAAGTCGGAAATGGTCCGTTTCCAGACTTCTGGTAGGCCTGTTTTTCACCCTCCCCGGGCTCCAGAAGCTTTCCTGGAGCCCGGGGAGGGTGAAAATGGCCTCCCCTGCCCTCAGGAGGCCAGAAATTGCCCATTTCCGGACTTCCAGGAGGCCCATTTTTCGCCCTCCCAGAGCCTCCATGCAAGCTCTGTACTTACGTGGCATCCAAAACGGGCTGCGTGGAGACTCCCGGGAGGGTGGAGTGGGCGGGGCCAGCCAAAAATCAGCTGGCCAGCACGCACATGCACGCTGGAGCTGACCTAGGGCAACAGCTCGTGTGCCTGCAGATATGGCTCTACGTGCCACCTGTGGCACGCGTGCCATAGGTTCACCATCACAGCTCTAGGACTAAAAGGGGGCCACGATTTCTCTTCATCTCCACCTGTTTTCACTTTGGGGGATGCAGTTACCTCTAACCCTTGCCACTTGCATGAACCCTTGATCTGAAGAGAATCACCTCATCATCATCATAAAAGGACTGTCTAGCAACAGGCCTAACAGGAATATCACCAGCAACCTTCTCCAGTCTAATATATTGTGTGACTCAAGGTCTGAATCCATCTGATTATGCAGAGCTGTTCTATAGTGACAATATCATTCTTTGATATATTTTACTTTGTGTAAGGAAAGTTCTATTGATTTTCAGACAAATTCTGAAAATTATTTCATTTCCCCTATATATCCCAATATCCCAAAAAACCAAACCATTGGCCTTATTTACTCCACTCCACTTTGCCCTGGGTAGATTCCACTTACAATACTCTACCTAGTTTTGGGTACTAAAGTTCAAGAAGGACAGGGACAAAACCCACAAAGAATGGAATTCATGTTAGTCATCTAGAGGAATATTCTCACTTATGAAATATCACAGAAAGTGATGAGCATTTTTTTAAAGAGATCTCCAGACAGAGGCTGGATGGTCACCTGTCAGAGAAGTTCTAAAGGATCATGTAGTGAGGAGCAGATTTTCCATGATGCCATGATTCTGTTTACAAGTTATTAGCAGAAGTAGACTGTCTCAAGAACAAAACAGGGTTGGATTTACTTAGTACTTGGATGAGAAATCACTAGGAAATACTAAAGCTCCAAGCTAGACTGGAAAGGAGACATCTTGGGAAGAGACAATTGTAAACCAGTTTTGTATTGTTGGACATGGACAAGACAACATAGTCACCAGAAGTCAAGCATGACTCAAACAGGATGTTACATTAAAAATAAATTACAAACATAACACACTCTTGCCATTATAATTAATCACTAGTTTTGCAACTGAAGTCAACAATGTATCTGAATATCACAAAAATGGGGGTGAGAGATTGTAGAAGTCTCTAGAGCCTCAGGTTGCCCACCTCTGCACTAGATCATAATACAACTTGCTTGATTTTATAGAGTGTGCAAATGACTGACTGGGTTTACAATACATAAATGTATAGTTTGTTGTAACCACAATGCTAAACCAAAGCTTAACAAATCGCATTACCACTTAGGACAATGTGTGACCTCAGCACACATTAAACCTCACAAGCCTTAATCGAGCTAGGCTTCATTGTTAACTTTTCTACTTCTTTGTTTTTAAAACCCCAAAGAAGACTCTATTATCCAGTGATCTGATTTTTAACAGGTAGGCATTTTTGACAAAGTAGCCCAGGGAACTCCATTGTTTTTTTGTATGCATATGTGATGACGGCCTGTGATCAGTGCTTTCCCTTGTCAGTGCTTGCTGGTTTTGTTCCCGCACAAACACTGCTCCATTGTTCACAACAAAAAGCATGGTTTTAAAAAAAACCAGAAAAGAACTGGAGAATTGGACAACTGTCATTCTTGCGAGCATAGAGCATCGGTGCTGCATGGCACAATCTCCACATTAAATAATCATGCCATTGGCTCTTAAAGAGATACCAGATCTTCACCTCTAGAATACAAAGCCTCTGATCATGATACATTAGGATGAAGACCTAGCAAATCTGATTTTGCATATATTGCCATTAAGGGTATTCTGGAAGTTGTGTTCTCACTGCATCTGCTCAAATTTGTATAACAATACCAACCTAATTGCTATGAGATGAGAATTGGTTTGTGTAAATTATGTTAAAGGCTGGACTAATATTAAGCTCTACATCTCATAGGCAATATGGTCTATTCTATTGTATTGTTAGCTAAAAATGTGCATATTATAAAAACATTTTATCTAGAAAAATATGAGCAAATACTGGTTAGATTATTAATTATATGTTATTATTAATATTTATAGCCTATCCCAATGTCAAACACAAACAAGAAGTGTGAAACATGCCAGGTTCGCTTCAGAGTTGACAAAACATTTCCAATGCTTAAAAAACATTAAGAAAAATCTCATAACTGAAAAGCCAAATGACATGAAATAGCTGTGCTTTAGATAAGGTGACCAGATTTTTTTTTTAAAGTGGGACACCATTGACGGGGGGTGGGTTTCTAGGGGAGCCGCCATTTGAGTTTTGCCCTCTGTGCATGCGCAGAACTCTGTGCGCATGCGCAGAGGGCAAAAGAATGCAAATGTCAGCGTCCAGGTGGGGGGGGAGGCGGGAGGCCTTTCCTCGCCTCCCGCCTCCCCTTCGGGAGCCGGCAGTGGCTTGGGCTGGCTGGCTGGCAAGCGAGCGAGCGGAGCTGGCTTGGGAAGGGGAGCAGCCCGGAGATGGTGCTCCAACCCAGCGTCTCTTGGCTCTCCTGCTCCCCCTCCGCCAGCGCTGGGCTGCTGGAGTGACAGGGGGAGAAAGGAGATCAGGAGGCGGTGGCGGATCACAACAACCCCAGCGGCAGCTCCAGGCAGAGAGAGAGAGAGAAGCGAGCGAGCAAGTGAGTCACTCCGCCCCGCGTGCTCACGAACACACACACACACACACAAGCGCGCATACAGGGGCAGCTCCCCGAGAGGCCGACACTTCTGCAGCGATGCCAAGCCGCAAACCCCTCCCCTAGCCGCCGCTGCTCCCAGCCCAGACACTCTGCCTGCTACGCTTACTGTTGCTTTCTGCCCAGGAGTCCGGAGCGGAGCCAAAAGGCGGAAGCCGGGGCGCGCTTCCCTTCCCTTCGTGGAGCCCTTTGGCTAAGGTGACCAGACGTCCCGCTGTTTCTTTTCAAAATTTGTTTGTTGTCGGGCATTCTTTCCAAAAAAGCGTGACTTTTTGGAAACAATGCGGGACGCGGGACACATGCTTGAAAAGCATGTCTGTCCCGCCAAAAGCGGGACGTCTGGTCACCTTAGCTTTAGATAGTTTTACAAAACCTCAGTGGGCAGGAAATAACTCTACCTTTGGAGAAGGGGGATACAGTAGGAAAGAACTATCCTACTGAGAAGGCCAGGTCCAGAGCCCATCAGTTTCTCAAAGAGGAAGGCCCACAACAGACCTTTTTTTAAGGACCAGACCAGATTAAATTTTGTTCAGTATTGCCTTCTGTATTTATGTGCTGCACCACTAGGGACTTTAAAAGTGATAGCACATTTCACTGAAATAGTACTAGCCTACTGAAATAGTAAACAATGCACTGTTGTAGTGACTTCAAAATCAGTGTTATTCTGACTTGATGGAGTTGTCCTGTCAGGAGTCTCGCTACTTCATTTTCTGCAGCTGAGTAGCTGTAGCTTCTTGTTACCCATTGCTGCATGAGCTGTGCTGGCTCCCAGTTGCTTTCTGAGTGAAATTCAAGATGATGATGATGATGATGATGATGATGATGATGATGATGATGATGATGATCTCTTAAAGTCCTAATGGCACAAGACCAGGTTGTTTGTGGGGCTGCCTCTTTCTAAGGATATCTACTGATCTAGGTCAGACATGTTCCAAATCCCCTCCTTTAAATGCTGGCAACTTTTGGGACCTTACAGATGTGCCTTCTCTGTATTGTCCCAGACCTTTTGAATAACCTGCCACTTGAGATTCAAGGGAACCTTATCAGTGGTGGGTTGCTGCCGGTTCGGGCCAGTTCACCCGAACCGGTGATGGAAATTTTCCCCCACTCGCTGAACCGGCAGCGATGGGCAGATAGCCACACCCCTTGAAAGCGGCTGGCAAAGAACCCTCTTCACATGCGCAAAGGCCTCTGCGCATACACAGAGGGTCATTTTCCCAACGTGACATGCACTTCCGACGCGATGCGAACCAGTAGGGAAGGTAAACGGAACCCACCCTGAACCTTATCCTTTTAGATAGCTAAGAAGCCCTAGCTCTTTCCCCAAGTATTGGCCTAGAAAGGGGATTGAGTCAGGAGGCTAATTGGTCAGGAGCCCAGTGGGAAGAATGGTTTTGTTTTTATTCTTGTTTTTACTGCCACAGCATAGGATCATTATGTGAGACAGGCAGTCATATAAGTTATGTAAACAAGTAAAAATCCAAAGGCAGCCCCAGAATATACATACATACATACATACATATGTATGTATGTATATATATATTACACACACACACACACACACACACACACACACACACACACACACACACACAATATATATATAGGCAAAAGGCAAAAGGAAGCTGTGATGTTTCCTTCCATACACCAGGATGACTCGACAGAAAAAAACATATATAACCCTTTCCTAGTGAAGAGCTGATAGGGAAGAGAACCTGGCCTAGAGGTTAACACTTCTGCCTTACAAGCAGACTGCCCAGGTTCAAATCCTACTACGGGTATGGCTATCTGACGAGAGCAAAATAGCTCGAAATAGATCTATAACAGTCTCCCTTTATTTTCATTTATCAACAAAAAGATGTTATACATATATATATATATAGCTGTATCCCAGCTGAGCAATGATCAAGTTCATTTACCCTCATCAGGGCATTTTCTTCCTGATAAAGTCAGCCAACATTTGCCAGAGGGACCCTGGTCACAGCCTCCACATTCTTTTTAAGCGGGACCTGAGAATCCAGGAAAAGTCCCAAGTTACAAATCAGCTTCTTTGGGGGAGAGTGACCCCATCCAGAGTTACTATTAATGTTGCTAATATCTATTGACAACAAGTTGCTTCATTCAATGGTTTAATCTGGACTTGTTTTACTATCTATTCTGTCACAGTCTCTGGACACCAATTCAGGTCTTCAGAAACTTCTTGGCGTAGCCCATGATGGTGATGTATAACTGAATATCATCAGCATAGTAATAATGACATCATCCTGAACCATTTTAGCTTGTACCACATAATGACTCACTTTATTCATGTACAGATTAAATAATTTGGAGGAAAACCCACATGAACTTCACACTTTAGGGACTTGATCACAAACCTCCCCATGACTCTGACTGGAAGTATCCACTAAGGTAGAAGCAGAAACACCATAAAATGATACCACCAGCTCCCTTCTCCTGCAGGTGGCTCAGGAGGTTATTATAGTTGATGGTACTGGACATGATAAAGAGATCTAATAAGATCAAAAGGGATATGTTGTCCCATATCAAGGTCCTAGCAGAGATAATCAACTAGAACATTTGCGTGCCATTTCTATTTGTTAACTAGCCCTGACTAAAAAGGATCTAATAATTTCAACTAGAATCCTCTGCAGTGTTATTGATTTTTCCCACTGCCTTCTTGACCAGTTTGCAAGGAAAAGAGTTTGAAGCCTGGGAGAAAGTTGTAAAAAAAGAAAAGAAAAAGCAGTCCTTTTTACTGTAAAATAATTTTTCGTGGCCAGAGTTTATTTTATCATATAACTACATTTGGATGCTTTTATCTACTTTGCTGCACAGTGTCAACTGGTGGAAGAAAACATTTCTCCTGAGAGAAACATTCTTAATGCAAATGCCTTTTATTGTTAAGAATTAGCACCAATGAAATGGTGCTAAGAAGCACCATTTTTGGACAATACTGTTGTGCTCATGACATCTCATTGGATTAAGCTTCTCTGTATTATTTGGCTTCATTAAACAAGGGGTCTACCTTTTGTAGCATTTGAAATTGTGAATCGTTGTTATGCTATCAACGTCAAACTGAATGATAATCCAATTCAGGGGTGGGTTCCGGATTCTTCTACTGCCGGTTCACTCAGGGATGTGCCACACGCGTGCATGCGCAGTACTAAAAACAAGCTGTGCATGCGCAGAAGCAAAAAAGAAGAGAGAACCGACTCGGGGGGCGTGGCAGGCCTGGGTCGCTGCCGGTTCCACCGATTCAGGCTGCCAAGTTACTAACGGTTCTATAGAACCGGTCTAAACCAGTAGGAACCCACCTCTGATCCAATTATAGTTAATTCCATAGTTAAAATCTTTGTAGTTCAGCAAATACAATAACTCTATGTCTGCAGTTAAATACAAGACAATTATTTCAGTTTCTCAGCAACATAAATATAGCCATTTCCTTCCTTCTGTGACAGAAGCATATTTCTGAGATATATAGGATATGCACATTTTCCATATATAAAACCTGTTCGGCAGTACTTAAGCAGACTGCATTTGCTTACAAAGTACCCACAGCCTCATCTTTCCATCCATGTGCATAATTTATCCATAAACCAGTTATGTGAGTACCCATTCATAATAAATCCATAAAAAAATGAACTAGGCTGCAAACCGATATACTATTCTAGGTAGGAGAAAGCCCCATTAAATTGATTAGCACTGAGCTGTACTTTTCTTTCTGTCTTCCATTCAGCCTTCCGTCTATGACTTTGCTCTTGAGCTGCATGTCATTCACCAAGATCTCCTATCAGCAATTCTAATTTAATTTTTTCTAAGGAAAACCCAACCCCAAGTAGGGTAGAAGGAAGTCCAGAAGGAAAAGGGCTATTATGATAGGTTTACAGAATGATGGCTAAGATATAATTGATTCTTTTTGAAACTCGTAATGAAACATTACTACATAATGAGGGCTGGAAGAACGCATTTATAATTATTATTCTTTGACTCAGAATAATTGCAGTGCAGTATATTCCATAATGATTCACAGAAAGAAATGTAACTCTTTTATTTTCAGCAGTGACAAACTCCCATCTGAAGTCGGTGGAAGCTTTGACTTCACTGAAAACAGGATTTAAACATTGTTTCATTTCCTCCTCCTTATCATTTTAGCATTGATGAGAGCTGAAGCATATTGTTTCACACAGTAAACTTGGCTTCACCTCAGTCCAACTCAAACCGTATTGCAAAATGCTTGCAATAATTGGCAAGATGTTGTGTTGATAACAACCGAATAGACAGAGCCAAGCAAGAAGAATCCAGAACAAAAGAAAAGTAAGAGAACATTGAAGCTGCTTCTAAGTGGCAGAACCTTTTCAAATATATCTGATAGCTCTCAAATCATAAGAGACAACTTGTTCCCTGAGAATTATGCATATTGTTAGACTGGCTATGTAAATATACTTCCTTGCTATATTTTGCAACCTTTTAAATTCAGTGTTGACAATTATTATTTTGGCAGTGTCAAAGTTCCCTTAGACTTGCAAATGCATGCGTACACTTTTAATTCAACCATTTAAAAGTCATTTTTGACTATTATGTTCTATGTGATTAATGCCATGCAGAATACTGTAGAAAAGAACAGGTGTGTGGAAACAAACAATGTTTGTTAACTCATTGAAAACCTGCTTATAGTGTTACAACTCATCTGAGTGATGGTCAAACCAGAGATAGCATTTTATCCCAATTTCTTTTAAAAATATATGAACGTTTCTTGAATTTTTAAAATACTAGTTCTTATGAAGGACTAGTTTTCTTCAGTGTTAGGTTTTCTAAATACATTGGCCAATAGCTCTTAGCACAGTGTATACTAATGACCATGATAATTGTTGTTGTTGTTATTGCCAACATGCAAAGTTAAATATAATTTTAAAACAATAAAAATATATTAAACCCAAATATTGTAAAAAATAAAATTAGAAAATCTTCCCATTCATGTTAAACTATAGTGATAGCCCTAAGAAGATAAGCATGAACCAATAAACTTAAATTTATATGCTATTGCTGAATACTGCTGAAAATTTTAAAACATAAATTGACAGAATTCTGCCTCGATGGCATAGGGGAGGAGATTCTGCTGTCTTGTAGCAAAGAGCAGTAGTGATTGAGAAGTTTAACTACTCTTCTGGAATCACATCTGAGATCTCCGTTAAAGGAGGGAAAGTAAGACTGGTAACTCTTTTGCTGTGCCTAGTGGTCAAAAAAAGATCTTGACAATTCAATTTATTGAGAGTATATAAAGCCCTGGAAAACAAGAAAATATAGAAAGAAATGTACATTATATTACACCACTAAAGTTTCCTTTGTGGTCATTATAATAAGAACAAATTATAACAGAATTCTTTGCTGCAGCACAATCCTACACATGTGGATTGAGAAATAACATTCTTACAAGAGTGCAACTTATGTTCAATTTAGTGAGTGTCAAATTGCACTCACTTAACATGGAAAATATTAGTTCATGAATAGTTCAAATACAGGTAAGCCTCAACTTACAACAGTTCATTTAGTGACGGTTCAAAATTACAACTGCAGTGAAAAACACACAACCGTTGCAGTATCCCCATGGTCACATGATGAAAATTCAGATGTTTGGCAACTGACTCATATTTATGACAATTGCAGTGTCCAGGGGTTGTGTGACCTTCTGACAAGCAAATTCAATTGGGAAGCCTGATTCACTTAATAACCTGTTATTAACTTAAAAACTATCATGATTCTCTTAACAAATGTGGCAAGAAAGGTCATAAAATGGGACAAAATTTAATTAATTTAATTTAATTTAATGGATTTCTATGCCGCCCACTCCCTGGGGACTCTGGGCGGCTCACAGCATGTTAGATTCCATTACAGAGTAAAATGCAATAATTAAAATATATAACAATATCAGATACAATAATTAAAAATACAAAAAATACAAAAGTTAAAAAGAGTATCTCATTACTATCATGGGGGGAGACCCTTATTTAATCCAGTTGGTCTCACTTTCACCCCGCCTGCCGGAAGAGCCAAGTTTTTATTGCTTTCCGGAAGGCCAGTAGGGTGGGGATGGTCCTGATCTCCGGGGGAAGCTGGTTCCACTTAACAACTGTCATACTTAGCAACAGAAATTTTGGGCTCAATTGCGGTCATAAGTTGAGGACTACCCATAATTTTTAATTTAGTGCAGATTGGAGACTGACATCAAGGTCACATTTAATGTGACCCAAAATTCAGTTAATGTGAGGTTACTGCATGGATAATTGAGGTTGGGGTTTTAGATGCTGCTAATGTTTGTATATGCAAGTGGGGGAAAGGTAGATTTTGTCAGAGGAAAACAGTACAAGTTTTAAAAAGAAAAGGCTTGGGGTTTTTTTATCCATAGAAGTATCACTTTGAATAGCAAGCAGTGCAAATTCAGATAATGTGACTATTTTGTGAAATTCATTAACTGCACTAATTGAGACCTATTTGTAATTTATAATGGCAGAATAAACATTAGCACTTAACTTGGCTATTGAAAGCTACTCAGATCCAGAACGTCTGTGTTATTTTACATGAATTTCAGGAAAAAATAGTTCTTCTGAGTCAAAATAATGTGAAAAGAAAGCCAACCTGTTAAACCACCAGCCAGCTTGATCTTCTTCAGCACAATTCTTTTCATAATTGTCATTATCTCTGTCTTTGGTGCTGAATTTCATCCCTTGGTGATTTGCCCACCATTTAACTTCAGGGTGAAACCCTCCAGTGAGAGAGTCACCAGCTGTTCCAGAATATTGCCCACAATTCATCTTGTAGGAATTCTAGCAAAGAAGTTGAGAAAAGGAGTAAGAGAATTGTATAAGTGGAACACCTGTCTAGCATTTAAGAGAGATCTTCAAAAAGGTGAATAAGAAACATGGTCCACAAAGAAATCAATTTAAAATGCAAAGGCTTCATTCATATGGTTGCATTTAATAACCAAGATTAGATACATGTATAGCATAGGGTGTTATATATGGACGGACGTTGTAGATATTTGCATAGCCGCCACTGATTGGTTAATCTAGCGGCGGGAGAAATAAGCACCTGTCAGTGGCCAGCCGGCTTCAGGGAAGCCCTTAAAAGCGGCTTCCCTGCAGCCTGCCGGCAGTCCGTATTAGTTCTAGTGAATAGGAAATAAAGGTGCTGAAACGTTCCTGTGACTCGCCTCTTCATTTACATGCAAATCTAACAGGGGATTTCCTAGTTTGAAGGATTTATGCCTATAAGGAAGTTGAGCATATTATTCTGTACTGATTTTTTTTTTTAAAAAAAATGCTGGAGTCAACAGTGAAACAATTTAGCATATTGTGAATTCCCATAATTTTAAATTTAAAAATTGGGAGGGGTATAGTGTGTTTTTATTTAATTGGGTGGGTAGTCACTCCATTTTATGATGTTGATTTTGTTGTCTGTGATTGCCAAAAGTTTGAAAGCTTACTGTCTTTGAAATTGAAATGCTAATTAAAAATAGCATTTATTCTTCTGTTTCTTCCTTATACCAAGAAGTTCAGGTTATATACAAACTACGAATGAGGATCATCTTCTTATGGGGACTCTGTGAAATTGGTTAGGTAAAATAATGTTTCCATTTCCCTTTAGAGATCTCACTAACCCCTCCAAAATACTGTACATTATAGCTTTGAGTGTTAAATGTAACTGGACGCTCTTGACTGCTCACAGTTAATGATGTTCACAGCTGAATGGAGATAATTTAATCTATCATGCTAAAACTCTCGCGCACACACTTGCACACACCCAGAATTCTGAATGATACAACATTTGTGAAATACTTTTCTTCTTATGCTGTGTATTTAGAATTCCAAGTTCTAATGAAGCTGTTACATCCGGTGGATTATTAACTACAGTCCATAAGTCTTCTTTACGCAGAAGTAGGCTACACTTCATAGACCAGGAATCATAGTTTGTTCCATCCAGCCGGGTTATCAGGGATATACTAGTTGACTGTTCTTGTGCCATCGTTGGTTTAACAATAAACCTTTAACTGTCCGATTACGAAACTGAATAGTCACACTACTCAATATCTCTCTGGGCCCATAACCAGTGTTAAGGTATGTGCAGAGTAACCCTTGAGTAACAAGGATATGCATATAGAAACCTTGTATTGGAGTAGGTATGAATAACTATTCAGCCACACACAGATACATTAAAGTGCATACAGGTTTACTTTAAGAAATAGCACGGTCCAATAAAACAGTCCAGGTCATATACGTTCAAATCAGTCAGTAGCTAGAAGTACAAAGTCTTCTTACCGGCTTGTCTTTGTCAGTTATAGTAACAAACATATCAATATATCAATACAGCATACATATAGCAGAATATCACAGAGAGCATGTCAGAGAGAGAGAGAGAGAGAGAGAGAGAGAGAGAGAGAGAGAGAGAGAGAGAGAGAGAGAGAGAGAGAGGATCTCTACATACATCAACACAATTAAACCTACAGACATACATTGTTGGTTTATATATTGCCAACCCAACTGAACTGGACAGAGTCCTAACACTACTTCTACTACCTGCTCATCTGCAACTCGAAACTTTTCATACTGGGCAAAGCGCTGTTCATCCATAAAATCAGACAAATCGATCCTCAAGGTATAATTCCCTGAATTGAAAAGAACAAACGAAGGTGCAATATTCAGAAGAGAGGAAGGGAGAACTTCCATTCAATTCATTACAGGCATTGAGAGAATTCAGATACCGTGGCTAACTGCTCATTTTTTTTAGCTGTTTGAGTTTCTTATTGCTTAGCATGATACTGACATACTTTGATTAATCATGGCAGGTTAATATGGAATTTTATTGAAAATTTATTGTCTATTATTAAAAATAAATTTATTATATAATTGTAATGAGAGATCTTGCCCTTTACAGTCGGCAACTCAGCACTTTTTGTATCATGCATTAGTGATACCTATCCATGTATTTAACACCTGAATTATATTAACAGTGTGTGGTTCTTTGCTTTGTTCTGACTGCGAGGTCTGAACAGCTTGCCGATATAGGCAAGCTGTTGAGACCTCACAATCAGAGCAAAGCAAAGAACTACACATATACACATACACAGTCAGACCAAAGAAACACACACACACACACACACGCCCTGTGTTTACACATCCCAGACTTGAAATGAGCTGTTGGATTGCCAGACTAAACACAACCTATAACTCAGTGGTTCCCAACCTTTCTAATGCCGCGACCCCTTAATATAGTTCCTCATGTTGTGGTGACCCCCAACCATAAAATTATTTTCGTTGCTACTTCATAACTGTAATTTTGCTACTGTTATGAATCGTAATGTAAATATCTAATATGCAGGATGTATTTTCATTGTTACAAATTGAACATAAAGCATAGCGATTAATCACAAAAACAATATGTAATTATGCCAGATCAGAAATTCTTGGGCCAGTCTTTGCAAGAGCACAAGGAATATCATCTTCCACAACATCTACTTCTGTATTTAGACTTGATAACCAACAAGTGTACAGCAATATTTCTCAATCTCAGCAACTTTTAGGGTGCCTGGACTTCAACTCCCAGAATTCAAAGCAAAGCGGGCCCCTTAGCTGATGCTGTCAAAGCTCGGCCGCCACAAATGCCTCTCACCAAATGGCACCTCTCCTGACCAATCGGAGGGCTCAGGAGAGTTGAGTCGATAGGGCCAGGCTTGTGGCAGTGGGGGGGGGGGAGCTGAGGATGCCGGGGCGACCCCTGGGAAGTGGTCGTTCGACCCCCAAAGGGGTCCCGACCCCCAGGTTGGGAACCACTGCTATAACTGAATGCCCAGTGTTTTGAGAAATTCTCTCTTGTCTGGGTAGGGAAAAACAGTGGGAAAATTTGCTTCACTATAATTCCAGATTGATAGAGTTTGTAGATGTTGCTGTGATTTCCACTTGCCAGTAAGTGTTGTTTCTCTTTTCTGTATCAATTTGATTCCGTGTCCAGAGCAGCTATTTTAAAATATGCAAATTGTAATAATCACAGTGAGAGTATTCTATAAGAACCAGCAAATATATGAATAAAATGCTGGAGATTTACGGGTGTTTTTTTTAAACAAAATAACTTAAAATAGCTTTTACTAGCCAAGTGTCCTCTAATTCTGCTGGACCACAATACCCATTATCCTAGATAAAGGAATGAAGAGAGCTAGATTCCAACTTAAATGGAAAAGGATACCAGTTTGGGAAGAAATTTTGTGGGGTCTTGGGACAGATAACAATTTTTAAGAGAGACTCAGTAGTTTGCAAGTATATATTTTGCCCCACACATCCATTTCTGCAGAATGCATTTCTCAGATATAGAAGTAAACCCTGCAAGCTGTAAAAATGATTTTAAATTCTTTTCATAGATTTCCTGGACATGTTTGCTTAGAAAAAAGTCCAGAAGTCCAAAATTCTACAAGCTCTATGCATCCCGCAGCTCAGCTACTGCAATGGGCTGTACATGGGGCTACCTTTGAAGACCGTGCAGTGCCAGCAGTGATGGTTATGTCTCCTTATTCCCAGATGCTGCTCTTTGAGCTGTAACAGCTGCCAGTTTGCTTCCGGGTGCAATTGAAGCTACTAGTTATGACCTATAAAGCCCTATATGCCAGGGGTGGGTTCTGACCAGGGGTGAAATGCTCCCGGTTCGCTCTTACCTGTCGGTCGTCGCAGAGCCGATGGAGCCGGTGGCGGTCGTGGCGCGGGGCTGCCCCCACCTGCTTCCCCCCCGCCTGGACGCCGCCATTTGAGTTCTTTTGCTCTCTGCGCATGTGCAAAGCGTTCTGCATGCGCAGAGGGCAAAATAACTCAAATGGTGGCATCCAGGCGGGCGGGGGAAGCGGACGGGGGAAGCCCCGCGACGCGACTGCCACGGGCTCCATGGGCTCTGCAACGACCGACAGGTAAGAGCGAACCGGGAGCATTTCACCCCTGGTTCTGACTTACCTCGCTGCCGGTTCGTTTTCTCATGCGTCGGGGGCGTCCACATGCGCAGTACTAAAATCCAGCTTCTGTGCATGCGCAGAAGCAAAAAACAAGATGGTGGCCCTATGGCGCTGCTGAGAGAGCCGGTTCGGGGGCGTGACCAGCTGGCCATCGCTGCTGGTTCAGTGAGCGTGGGAAAATTCCCGCTACTGGTTCTATAGAACCGGTCCGAACCGGCAAGAATCCACCTCTGCTATATGCCCTAGAGCCGTGGTGGCGAACCTATGGCACGCGTGCCAGAGGTGGCACGCGGAGCCATAGAAGCCGGCACGCGAGGGTTCCCACTGGCAAACCGGAAGTGCGAAAAAACGCACTTCCGGTTTGCCGGTGTGCTGTTTTTTGCACTCCGGAGGGTTCAGGGAAGCTCCCTGAAGCTCCGGAATGCAAAAAACTACAAAACGGACAAACCGGAAGTGCACTTTTCCGCACTTCCGGTTTGTCCGTTTTGTAGTTTTTTGCATTCCGGAGCTTCAGGGAGCTTCTCTGAACCCTCCGGAGTGCAAAAAACAGCATACCGGCAAACCGGAAGTGCGTTTTTTCGCACTTCCGGTTTGCCGGTTTCGTTGTTCCAGGCTCCGGTAAGCCTTTGTGCGGGGGTGGGGGGGTGTGCGCATGCGCAGGGGGCAGCATGGGGGGGTGTTGTGCGCATGCGTGGGGGGGAGGGAATGGGTGTGGGCACGAGCGTGCGCGAGCGTGGCCCCCCCCTTTTTTTGGCACGCGAGCCGAAAAAGGTTCGCCACCACTGCCCTAGAGCCTGATTATTGGAGGGAATACTTATGTCTCATGTTGACTGTCCAGCTGAGAGAGTGTCAGGGTTGGTGGCCCTTGGGTTCCTTCAATTAAACAATATAATCTACCAGAACACAGAAAGTGGGTCTTCTTTGTCCAACACTTGTCCTCTGGAATGAGACTACTACTGAGATCCAAGTGGCTCTTATCCTGATGGCATTTTTGAGACCCTTAAAGGCCTAGATATTCTCCCAGTGTAGGCTGGTTGGTGCTCCATGCTGGATTTCTTTATATATGTCTTTTTGAGTTGGCTGGATTTATCATTCTGGTTGGTTTTTTTTTTTTTAACTTTTTAATTTATCTTGTGTCTGGTTTTGTTCCTTTTTTCTTATTCATATTGTAATTTATTTTGTCTGTTGCATCGTGAGCTTCCCATAGTCATCTGGAGTTGGGTGGCATCTAAATCAAATGAATTATATAAATGTATTCCCTGAGACATCACTATATCAGAATGCATCTAAAACTATTAACAAACTCAGCAATAAATCACATTTAGAGACACCTTAATTTGAACTACAACTGTGCAGATATCCTACTGAGTACTGGCCTTCCTGCTCATTGTTACAAAATCAATCAATCCCTTATTATTGGGTTTGGTTTTTCTAATAAAGTATTGTGTTTTTCTTACCCTGAGAAGTCAGATAATGAAGGTTTTTGTTCCCAAGCCAGTATTCACCATTTGCTGAAGTAAAATCTCCAAAACCCTGCTCATATTCAGTCCAATTTCTGGAAAAAAAGTTTAAAATGAGTCTGATCTGTATAAATCACAGAGGATTATCAAGTGGCTTTAAAACAGTTTGTGCAGTTTTCTAACAATTACAAATTACAAACATATATTTGGTTTCTAGGCAAAAAAACAAAGGAAATTCAATTCATTTTATAGATTTACTTTCTATTATGATCAATCACTACAAGGATTTGATTGCAATTTCAGGTCCTCCATCAATAACAATCAATAATCCTTATTATACTCTCAAAGCAGAATCATTATGCTGCTTCTGATTAAAATAACAAGAAATATATTGGTTTTTGAAGCTTTTAAAATAATCATTATATAATGGTTTTAGGAAATGTTTACTTTATAGTCTTTCTGTTTAATGGATTGTTGTACGCTGCTCAGAGTCATTTTCCATGAAATGGGTAGCTATATTAACATAATAAAGGAATAAATCTTAAATAAAAATTCATTAAATCAGTGTGAAGTACAATAAAGACCACTGATTTCTATCTTCCTACACTTTCTGCTTACCCAGCAAGCCACCCAAGAGAATCTTGCTAGTTATCACATGATTTTACAGTCTTTATCTGGAAGTAAATTAGTTATCTATGACTCAACAAGAGCACCTGGACATTTTTGGTATTTGGGGGAATTTCAGGCCCAGTCCTTTGTGTTCATACAATTGATTCTAAAAATTAAACTATAATTAAATTATATCTGAACTAACAACCATAAAAAAGTTGCATTGAGCTACATTAGTTTAAGCATAAGTTTTTACAAAAGATACATTTTCATTTTTATCCATAAGAATTGGACATTCTACTGTAAACGAATTTTGTTTCAAAAATAACAAGCCTGTGAGATGAATCTAGAGATTTTCATCTGTTTAACCAAAACCTTACCTATTATATCTTACCTATTTTGTTTAATGAAAATCTTATCATTCCCACCAACACTGACAGAGCAAGCCACTAGTGCAGTGTTTCTCAACCTTGGCAGTTTGAAGATGTGTGGACTTCAACTCCCAGAATTCCACAGCCAGCAACGCTGGCTGGGGAATTCTGGGAGTTGAAGTCCACACATCTTCAAACTGCCAAGGTTGAGAAACACTGCACTAGTATATAAAAATAAGAGCAAGCCTCTCTCCCTAATAGGACTGATGATGTTATCTAGTTTGGTAATGAAATGTCTTCAAGAAAGCAACCAAGCTTAGAAAGCACCAAGGACTTCACAGTTGAACTAAAAATATTCTCTTCTTACCTATTAAAATTTTGACTCCCATCTGACCGTCTCTGAAAAACTGTCCACCCACCTCCTTCTGCCATATCACAGTAGGCAAAGAATCCACTGGGGCTCTTCAGAGGTTTAATCTTGTAAAATCCACTTTGTGTATGACCAGCATGATAGATCTCAGCACAATCTGAATCATAACAAAACATCAATGGATTTTAAAAATACAGTTTAGTCACATTCTCCTTCCTGCTATAAAATATTACATAGTATACCTACACAAATTTTAATTCAATGAGGCAAATGCCATTCATGGATCATATATTGCTTCTTGCCAAAGTGTCCTGTTTATTCTTTTTATGTCTCTTTTTTTTAGTTACATAATATTAAACATTGAAAAGCTGAACAATAAAGGAAACCCATACAATGAAGGATGTATTTATTTAATTCTAGTCACCATTTATAAGGACATATAATATGTATTTGAACTTACAATTTTTTGGGGAAAAATATTGAATATGTTTAAAATATTCTTCTTGAGGTCACATATGCATACATATATGTATTTTTGTCTTCTCCAACCCCTGGATAATTTGTATGTTCAACATTATAAGTCTTTAAAGTTTTTGTCTTGATAACAGCAATAAAGAGGCAGCAAAACAAAACAAAATAGGATTGCACTTCTATTAGCATGGATAAAACTGATCATTCCTCATCTAAAGAATTGCTAAGTGTCTTCTAAAATGGTATCGCTGGCAAATGCTTATCTCTTTGGCTTAATATTGGTCATAGTTAATCATCAAAAGTTAACCAATGATATTGATTCTGGATATGAGTCGATTGGATAACTTTGCATTCCTTTACCATAAGGAGTGGAAGATGAATTAGTGCTGGGAGAAATAGGGAACAAAATAGACATAAAATGTTAATAAAAGCTGACCTTTTCCGTCAGACACAGGGTGATCATGGTCTGATAGCAAAAGGACCAGGGGTGGGTTCTAACTTACCTTGCTGCTGGTTTGCTTCCTCCTGTGCCGTGGGGCATGCCTCGTGGGCGCGCACATGCACAGTGCCAAAAAAAAGCCAAAAACAAGATAGCGACACATGCGCAGTGCCGGAAACTTGGCTTCTGCACATGCGCAGAAGGAAAAAAACCTTAGAAAAAATGCAAAAAAAATTTCCCTCCCAAAAAATTCAAAACATTTTTTTAAAAAAAGATGGTGGCACCCACGGACCGGCACTGACCAAACCGGTTCCGTGATGTCATCATGATGTCACCAGCAGGTTGCTACCAGTTCGGGCGAAACCGGGAGGAACCCACCTCTTTAAAGGACCATAAGGAAATACTTAACAGAGTTGTGATTCTAGCACAGAACAGTCAGAAGCAATGGTTTTAATAGAACCTGGTGGCTTGATCTTGTCACTGAACCATTCAATGATAGAACATAAAGCTTATGCAAGTTGGCTAGAATGACTACTAGTTACTTACTGAAACTGCATTAAATTCAAACATAGAACTAAAGTTTGGGTTAGCCCATACTATAATGCTTAACCAGCCTTTATTAACTGTCTTGGTTATTCTTGTTCAATATTCTGCCTTGGCTGAACCATTGGTTTATGAAAGCTACTGGAAAAATTCAAGATATATAATTTCACATTTAAATAAGTAATGTAAAACAGACCTGCAAATACACATCCTGCAAATATTTTTCATAGTTATTACCAGCTCAGTTTTATTTCATGTCAATGATTGACGGCAAAGATGTCAAAAATCTACTTCACCTTTTATATGCAGCTTCCCTAGTCAAACTTAATATTAATATTCTTCGGTTTCTTAAGGTTGGATCATGCTACATGGTTCTCAACAAAGAGTTTAAAACTTGAAATCTAAGTTTCAACATATACCAGGATTTAGCATGAAGAAAATTCTAATAACCAAATACTAGTATACAGCACAATATATGAATCACATTTCATGAATTACATGAAAACACTCCTTAGTAAGTGCACCTAAACCTCCAGAGACTACTATTCAGATCATTGCAATGTAATATAAGTAATTATTTCTACACTGCAAAATGTATGCTAAAAATAATATGGTAAGTCATTTTACTAAACTTTTGATTCATGAAGAGTAGAAAACCTAAACAAAGGCCCTTTAAGAAGGAGAAGGAGAAGGAGTGGGGTTTAGAGATCTGCTTTTTCAAGCGTTGTGCAGGATAAAATGCTTTATGTAAATTAAATAAAAGTTCTCACAGTTATTATGAGATAAAAACAAGACCATGCTGAATGCTTCCCCCTTCAATTTTCCTTAACCATTTTTCTGATTGTGTGGTATAGTCCAGAGCAGGTCAAATAAGTATCCTGTCACCAATTCTATGCATACTATTGAGTTGGCTACATGTAATCCTATTTATACATTAGGGGTAAGTTTAAATATATTCTTTTTGCTTCATGTAATTTGAGTGTTAAATTAATTTTGATTATTATGCCAAAATGTTATTGTTAGGTTCTCATACTGAAGAGGCAGGAGGCCAGTGAGTGGCTTCAGGTCTTTATTAGGTCATGGTGGGAACAACAGCAAAGACCCCAGCTGTGGCTGGGGTTTAAATAGGATAGCCCTGGCTTGGACCAGGGCCAATCAGGAGCAACCTGTTGATGACAATAAGCTGGACCAGATTGGGAACTTTCCAGCTAAGATGTAAATGTAGTGACATAACAGTTATGTTTTACAACAGTTGGTGCAACATCCAGACTGGGAAATAATGTCTGATGGGAGAAACTATGATTTCAAGTTTACTATGATATGGGTTGATGAGTAAATGGACAGCGATGTGTGTGCGTGTGTGTGCATGTGCAATGGCTCAGCAGTTAGTTGGAAACAGTGTTCCATGTGCCTCAGCATATAGTCAGGCTGACGACAGGACCATGGAAATGTCTTCAGACAATGCTGGCTCTCTCGGCTAAGAAGCGGTGATGAGCACCGCTCCCTAGAATCAGACACATTGGAAAGGTTTACCTATGCCTATACATACATATATGTAATATTTACCATATATACGGTAGTTGAAAAGTTGAAATGACAGCAGGCAAACAATTCAAAACAGATGGTTCTGTGTAAAGTTTAGAAGTTGAAGGCATGGTATGGATTCTAAATTTTGATCATCCCCCAGGTTTGTAAAAGGAATATTTTGAGCCCACCTGGAGAACAAAGATGAAATTTATTTCTAACCTTTGTACTTTGTTTCTTCTCCCAGATTGATGACAGTGTTTTCACCTTCTTTATCTCTGCTCTGTATATCCCTCTCCATTAAGAGGTTCACAATTCTTGCCTGTTGTTGCTTCACACTGTGTTCCAGAAGTCTCACTTGGGCCTGGAGTCTCAGCTGCTCTTGGAAACAACTTCCTACAGTCTTCAGGAAGGAGAGGAAAGACATGGGGCTCATCAGTAAGTTGCAAAGTGCTTCAGTGTCAGTTCATAACCAGTGCCTACAAAATCCTATTACATTTGGATAATATGGAAAGTGCTTTCTTAATAGATAGCTGAGCTTTTAAGTTCTTGTTTATTGCTCCTAGTTATTTAGGAAAACTGTATAGGACAGATTCCTTTTGTTCCTGAAAAGGTGCCTAAGCAACAAATATAGAGCTAAAAATAATTGGGGGATTTTCAAGATACTGTATATAGAATAATGTGTGTTAGAAAACCCTCTCTTGACTCTATTTTTTAAAAGTGACAAAATAATTTCAAGAGGATTCAAATGATATCAAGTGAACTAATAAAAAAAAACCAGGGTGTACAACATCCCCTTATTTTTTATTCTAAATAATATTCTAAATAAAAGTGTTGATAAATGACATACATTCTCTAATTTTCTTGCTTGTTCTGTGCTATTCTTCTCATGTTTAATTGATACTGAGTCAGGACAGAGAATTTATTCTGGAGATAAAGACATTTTTGGCACCAAATAAAAGGCATTAATGAATTGATTGAATGAGTGGATTGATATCACTAAAGTGGGCATTGTAAGGAATTTCATAGACATGCTTTGAAGAGAATTGAGGAAGGAGGAATGGAGTAATCATTATGTGTGTGCATGTAAGAGTGTTTCATACCAGAACCTGATCTGAACAATACTTAATTAAGCAGATTTCCTAAGTAAGAGTAGAAAGGATATTTATTTATGGGAAATTCTTCATATGGATAGGACCTAGTTAATTACATTCTACCAGGAAGAAGGTCAAAAAGCATGTGCTCTGTGCCTGAAAAGAAAGGCAGAGGGGAGTGACATAAGTTTAGCAATTAGACAAGACGAGACAAAGAGAAGGAAGAGGAAGAGACAAAGGCACATCCACCCAACTGTTCTGTTGTATTCCCATTCCAAAGCCAGCAGGAAATAATGCCATTCCAAATCCTGTTCAAAAAGACTGCTGAAATGGGAGTCTGCTGCACTGGTATCCATTCAACTTCAAGACATGATATTCCAAGGACCATGATTGGTGGTGGTGTCAGTTGACACTCCAGACCAGAGGTCTTCAAATTTGGCAACTTTAAGACTTGTGGACTTCAACTCCCAGAATTCTACAGCCAGCATAGCTGGCTTTAGAATTCTGGGAGTTGAAGTCCACAAGTCTTAAAGTTGCCAAGTTTGAAGACCTCTGCTCCAGACCTTTCAACACCATCTACCATCCAGGAGGAAAATCCTCCTCTAACTGCTATGTACAACCTTGTAATGGTTCCTTAGACACAGTAATAAACACAACCTTTACAAAACCTTTACAAGGTAGCAGCAATCCATTTTTATGTATCTAGGCCACCATCCAGTGGTCATTTGAGTTCTGAAATGCAGCTGCTGGAACCATGTTGAGAATGCTGGTTTGCTGTAAGGATCCATGTGGGAGTTGCAAAATGCAGGCACTGTGAAGGGAATGCCCTACCACAAAAGTCACAAAAGCACAAGAATTGATCTTTTATATTAGAATTATAGTTTCATTTGCATGCACTTAGCCAGGGACTAGGTCAACCAACTGACAGTTCAACCTGCACATTTAAAAAAGAGAAAAAAGTGGCTATGGAAGCTGGGGTTCCTTCATAGCCAAAATAGCACTGGGGTAAAGGTACTGACTCTAGGATACAGGATAGAAAAAGCTGTCCTAAGCAGGACCAATTGCGACCAACACTCTGCCACCTCCAACCATATCATCTTAATTATTTTTCTTCCATGTGCCACAGAAGATCTATATCCAGAATAAAAAAGGAAACATGTCTTACAGAATGAGGGATCTCAATTCACTTCTGATCTGCCTCAGCAGTGAATTGACAGTAAGATACAGCTGTTAATCTGAGGGCATGTCCTTTGGAAACACTGGTGTGCCCTTGCATCAGGGCAATATGGATGCAGACATAGAATAAATCTAACCCTTTCCCCCAATTATGGACAGTAAGTTGTAAGTTGCTTAACAGCTAGTACTATTGGATCCACATTGCCAGCATTCCCAAGTCATATCCTTCTGGTTTTCATCAGGATCCCTGTACTACATTTTTAAAATATTGGTTTGAAAAGGGAGAAACTAGAATACTACACAACAAAACCTTCATGCGTCATCTGTATTTCCAATAACCTAACCAGTTTGCCTTTTGCAAATTTAGGAACTGACCAGAGATAGGTTCCTTCCGGTTTGGATCGGTTTGCCCAAACTGGTAGCAAGACGCTGGTGATATCATGATGATGTCATGGAACCGGTTCTGTCGGTGCCAGTCCGTGGACACCACCATCTTTTTTTTGAATTTTTTTAATTTTATTTTTGGGGGGAGAAAAAATGTTTTGGGAATTTTTTTCCAGGTTTTTTTTCTTTTGTGCATGCGCAGAAGCCGAGTTTCCGGCACTGCGCATGCATTGCCATCTTGTTTTTGGCTCATTTTTTGGGAATGTTTAAAAAAAATTTGGCACTGTGCATGCACGCGGGAGGAAGCGAACCGGCAGCGAGGTAAGTTAGAACCCACTCCTGGAACTGACCATACCAGTTATGGAACATGCCTCAACATTCTCTAAAAATTCCAAATATGCCCACAGGACTAAAAAGACCAAACTCTGGCTTACATTGGTATTTTTCAGTTCCAACATCTGCAGTGGGAATTCCAGAGATCGAAAAAAAATGACACATGATGCCAAAGGTGCTTTGCTTTGCTTTATACAAATACCACATATATTCATCATGTTCAAAATCACATTAGTCTGTTAATGTTCCCTTTCTATTAATGTGACAACACCAGAAATTATTTTCTTATAATTGTGTATTTGAAATTGGTCAGTTTAAAACATAAGCCTTCCCATCATTCAACTTAATTAAGTTTGGCTGGACTTAAAAGTAGGCAATTACCACAGCCATACTACTAGTATATACATACTATTATTTGTGGTAAAAGAGAAGATTAATCTGGGGCTAGGCTTTTTCCCTCCTTTTTTTTTTCATTCTACAAGACATAATTCAGGGTTGTTGAACAACAGCAGGAAATGAACTAGATGGGAAGGCAGTGATGGGTGAATATGTAAGACTGGCAACAAGAAAATTAAGTCATTATTTTTAAACCTTCTCATCTTTGGCGTTCATTTTGAGGCGGTGTTAAATAAGCATTTGTTGCTCAAGGCATATTGACTCTGGATCAAGATGGAGTGCACATTCACTGTTTAAATATTTGGGTTGCATTTTAGATTTTTTTTGTTTTTCATTTAATTCCTGCCGTTCAGTGCAATCCAATCTATGGCAGTAAAAAAAAAAAGTGCTGAGATTAGGAAGCTAGTCAGGAAAGCATCCTGAAGGGAGAGGCACAATGATAGTCCAAAGGAGCTTTGCTAATGCTCTAACGATCAGTATAAAAGGCAATTTTCCTGCGGCTAACTGTGTTGCTGGGTCAGCATAAGGAACAAGTTTTTCTGTGATGGAGGAGAAAATGTAGAGAGAGGAATACCCTGTGGCAAAAGTGTCATTCTTCCATCTCTTAATGTATTTTTGTCACTAGAAAAAAAAGATGGAAACAGCTTTGAGAAAATAGGCAAGCATGCAACCACTAAAAATGAAGGTCAATAAATACTTTTTATTTATTATTTATTTATTAGTTGCATTTGTATTCCGCCCACTCCACAGAGACTCTGGCCGGCTCACAACAATAAAAATTCACATGCAACAACAAATATGAAAAAAACACATTAAAAACAGTAGATATTAAAACATTTTAAAAACATTAAAAACCACAATTTAAAAACCCATACAATAAATCATTCATGGGGCCAAGAATGATCGATATTGTATTATCTGGAAACACTCCTAGTCTAATGAAACAAGCATGACAGGAAATGGACTTTTTCCTATTTAACGACAGGTTGGGAACCCATGAGCTTCATGCCAGAAAGAACTATTATTAAACAGCAAATGGATCTCTTCAATTTTCAAGACTGGAATAAGAATGCCAAAACTGGAAGAAAATTCCCAGGAAATTAATTCCGAGGCTGATCTAGGATTGTTATGTTACTTAGTTGAATATTTTATATGATCATCTCTATTACATAAAACAACCCTATATGGCTAGCAAACAATAAAAATACCAAATTAAAACTCTTTAACACATTACCAGAATTATAATAGTAACCTCACAAAAACAACACACACATATACAGTACACACAAACAGACTAATCTATTAGCTGCTGTAGGTCAGGGTTGTCCAATCTTAACAACTTTTAAAACTTGGGAACGTCAACTCCCAGAATTCCCCAGCTCGCCATCCCTCAGTAGTTGCTAGCTGATTATGGTCTATCCTTTAAATGTTGCTCAGTGCGATTTTAAAAAACACAAATGCTCCCTACACTGACTGTCCAACTGTAAAATATCCAAGGAAGCAGGAGCATTTTGATCTCTCTTTCTTAAATATGAACTTCTTAACACATTAAAAACAATCTTTTTGTTAGAATGCAATGGAAGGTTGAAAAGATAGTGAAGAAAAGTAATTTTTAACTGCAAGTAATTTCCACCTGAAACAAGAGGTGGAATATCCAGTCTTTACATCAGAGTTATCATATCACTTCCTTTCTCCCCACACTCTCTCCCCTTAGTTTTCTCCTTGCCCACTTGTGATACAGGAAATAAGATTGGCTGGTAAAATAGTTTGATGTACTTGGGGGAAGTAAGTTGCTAGAGACAAATGAGAAAGTACAATTTATCATGTATCCCTGTTACGTCAGTTTTCAATTTGTCTTAAAATGCATATTTGGCAATAAATCTAAATAAAATCACATTCCTGAGTTTCTCATCCCACTCTTTCAGTTTTATGATGGATGGATGGGTGGATGGAGGGAACGAAGGAAGGAAGGAAGGAAGGAAGGAAGGAAGGAAGGAAGGAAGGAAGGAAGGAAGGAAGGATCATTTCCTTCTCCCCCAAAGAAAAAAAAAGTTTTAGTTGTCTATCATTGGTAGCATATCTGAAGTGGAAGTTCTGCATTTATATTCTTATATACCAGGGCTTTTACTATTGACATAAAAATGCTAAATAAAGTTTTGGGACTTTTTCTGAACAATTTACCAAATCCCAAAGCCTCCAAGCATAAGAAAGGGAGTGGATCAAACACCTATCTGAATAAATTACATCACAAATAATCACCAGCTATCTTCCCGCCCCCTTGTTGATCTTTAAACAAGTTACTTAAGGGCAACACCAGACTTCTTGAGTTGAGAATGCTACATTTGCTGCTTCTGGAAAAAAAGACATTGTCTGCACGTTTACAAATACCATAACAGAAATCTGCTGCAAATTCCATGCACCAAAAAAATGAGAACAAAAATTCCAATTTTTTTGTTCTATAACAATATTTTACAAGTAAGTGGAATTAAAGCCACTCACCTGGAACACTACAGAATTCTAAATTTTAAAGTGATTGAGGATAGTCCCTTAAAATTCATTAAAATGCAAAACAAAAACATAATTATTGGGTGGGGTGTTATTTAGGTTGTGGCTCGATCACTAATTGGAAACAGATTGTAACTGACTCAGCCTACTTTACTGAGTACATTTAAAAAAAAAATCTAAATTCAAAGCCAGATATTAAACAGCTGTTGTCAAACTCTTTGGTTTCCAGGCATATAACTGCATGTTTCTCCCAGCTGCCATGACTGATAAACACACACATGCTTTTATAACTTATATGGCCAGTTACAAGCTAAAATTACATCCAAGTAGATACAATATTTTACAAAAAGTGTTTTTTTCTTACATGAGCCCTATAAGGTAATTGCAAATGCTGATAATTTGGAATGATGAATTTGGAATTCAGCATCCAGATAATTACAAATAACAACAAAGATTTTTTTTTGTGTCTCAAACCATATCCACACCTCTTATATTTTAATTCTAACCCTATGTTCTAGGGTTCTAGGGCAATGGACTGCCAAGATGATAATAGTAAAATCTAGTTACACTATTCAAGGACAAAGCAGTTCCTTCTGATGATTGCTTGAGGTCAGCTCTTACTAACATAGTAAAGGAACACACCATCAGCATGTTCTGAGAACATTATAGCTGAATACCGTAATTATTAGCAACCAAACTTATGTTTTTTCCTACCTATTGGTGTATTAAGAAGAAAACTTACAAAAACAATGAAATTTTTTATAAACCACATGTAACAAATGATTTTGTTGGGAACTTCCTTTTTGAAACTAGAATGTGCTAATAAGTGACATCTTTATATAGCTAATTTATATTGATGCAATCTAGTGATTTGCAAGGAAGATGGGAACAATTAAAGTTGAATGCTTAATAGCTACGGTAGTATGCAGAACATAGGAAATAGGACTTTTTAAATCTGAGAAATAGGTAAACCAACCTTTAGATTTTGGGTAGGGATAGGAAAAAAAATATTGTTGAGTTGTGATGGTTATGATTTAACTAACCCCAAACTTAAAAGTCAGGCAATTTAGGCACAGGAGATGTAACGGATTGAAGGCAATTAGTTTGGGATGGGATACAGAGCTAGCTTAGAAACATATAACACCCAGACTTAGGTCTGGCAACAAAGGGGGAATGAGGAAGCAAAATAAGAAAGGAAAGGAAGAATATTTGGAACTAGCAGGGAGCATCTGCCCTCTGCTGGCATGACTACTTATGAGCAAGAGATGAAGGAAGAAGTTAAATTCAACCATTTTTTGTTAAGGTCTCATTTGTGAAAAAGCTAATGAGAACTAGAGAGGCAAAGCTTAAAGTTCCATTTCTAAAGGTGACCAGACGTCCCGCTTTTGGCGGGACAGACCCGCTTTTTAGCAATTTGTCCCGCGTCTCGCGTCGTTTCAAAAAAGTCCTGCTTTTTAATTTGAATTTGCTAGTTCGTTTCTTTTGTATTTCTTCTCTTCAATGAGATACATCCCATAATTTCTAGGGCTTCTGCAAATCTCTATTCAGGGATTCTCACCTTTTAACCATGAAATAAACAAATGAGATCTGTTCTTTTGGGTAATACAAAGTGCCATGAGTTCCTGCCGGTTCGGCCCGGCCAGTCGTTCGGCGTAGAGCCGATGGAACTGGCGGCGGTTGCGGCACGGGGCTTCTCCCGCCCGCTTCCCCCGGCCGGCTGGACGCCGCCATTCAGGTTATTTTGTCCTCTGCGCATGCGCAGAGGACAAAATAACCCGAATGGCGGCTTCCAGCCGGGCGGGAAGCGGGCGGGAGAAGCCCCGCGCCGCAACCGCCGCCAGTTCCATCGGCTCTACGCCGACGAACAGGTAAGCCTGCGCCAGTAGGAACCCACCCCGGCTGCGATGAAGGGGGGGGTGTTTGGGGGGTGGTGCACAAAGCTGCAGGATGAGACGGACCCCTCCCGTTTTGCTCCCCTAGAAACCCACCCCCCGTCAATGGTGTCCCACTTAAAAAAATATCTGGTCACCTTAATTTTACCTCTAAGCATTTCACCAAAGTTACAAAAATATAATAAAACTTTGAATTTGCCCAATCTTTGAGGCTCAAAGGGATGCTATTGTCAGATAAAACCTGCAAATTCAGGTTTTGTCCCCTTCCTAACCAGTTGCTTATAAAAATCAAACACAGTTCTAATTATTTAGGAGAATCTGTTCTATGCAGCACATTTTTGGATCACTACATCCCCTTTGTGAATACAACTTATGCATAGCTTTTTCACTTCGTTCCTCCTTTTTAAAAATATATACAGAAGCTTTCTTGCAAAGAGTAAAACTTACCGAGTCGAGGGAGCATATGATTGTTATGTGTAGAAGTAGTAAGTAAAATAAACTCCACTTTTCCATTTTGATGAACCTGCAAAGAAAAGCAGCATTGTTTGTCAGCTGAAATGCAAGCATAAATTCTCAGCAATTGGCACTGTGTAGGAGCCACTAGGGATTGGTTGATTCTTTTCTCATTGGCTCTTCATTGTCTTGGTAGGGTGGAGATATATAGTGATAGATTACTTCAAAGTTCTAGCCAATTTTCAGGCAAGATAGGGAAAAAAGCCTATCTTAAGACAAATGTAAGGTTTAAAATTATTTCTTAACCAGGTATCACCCTGGAAAAAGAAATTATACTTTAACATTTTTAAAAAATTAATGCTACAGTCCTAAAGGGTATTGGGACCTACCTGTGCTAGATGAGGTACCATTTTATGACTTCTTTATCAACTGAACTACATTTTAAACTACATACTGTATTTCTTAACTGATTTGGTCTTTGAATACTTGAACTGTATGCCTTGAATAACTCATTGGTGAGTAAGCCACAATTGGTTGGGCTCCTATATTATGCTACATAAACATAAATCATGATTTACATAGTATAGAGGCTGAACTCACACTACCTGGTGAATCAAAATCCAATAAATTATGTGACATTTGTGATCCCAGTTTTTTTTAAGTACTGTAGTACATTATTCCCTCCTGATCCTGGATTGATTTAATTTAGTCATCCTTAAAGTATAAGAATAAAATAACAACTGATGTTCCTTTTATTTCAATGGCTTAATTAATGTACAGTACAGTGGTAGGATTCAAATTTTTTACTACTGGTTCTGTGGGTGTGGCTTAGGCATGGTGTGGCTTGGTGGGCGTGGCTTGGTGGGTGTGTCAGGGGAAGGATATTGTAAAATTTCCATTCCCACCCCACTCCAGGGGAAGAATACTGCAAAATCTCCATTCCTTCCCGATCAGCTGGGACTCAGGAGGCAGATAATAGATAGGGGTGGGGCCAGTCAAAGGTGGTATTTACCGGTTCTCCGAACTACTCAAAATTTCCGCTACCGGTTCTCTGAACTACTCAAAATTTCCGCTACCAGTTCTCTGAACTACTCAAAATTCCCGCTACCGGTTCTCTGAACTACTCAAATTTTCCACTACCGGTTCTCCGAACTACTCAAAATTTCTACTACCGGTTCTCCAGAACTGCTCAGAACCTGCTGAAACCCACCTCTGGTACAGTATAACTAAACCTACATGCAGTGCATTGCTCATAATATCATCATATTTGTCTTTGCAATAGAGAATGTACTCTTTGGTTTTTTTGTTAGAGTAGAAAATAGCATAAAAATTAACATGCCTTCTTGGTCATAGTGTCTGCCTTATGAAGCAGCTTCCTCCTGGAAATATGAATGGCCCAACCTGGTTGGCTTTCTTGAGGGCTGTAAAGATCTGGTTTTCCCTAGCCTGGGCCTAGGGTGATAATCAAGTTCTGATATGGGTGTGAAATGTTGGCAATTAGATTTTTATAGGGGTCTCAATTTGACTTTTCTTGGTTTTTCTTTTAATTGATTAGATTGTGTATTGCATTATCTTTGTCTGCCTACCCATTTGCTACATCACTTTATTTATTAAATTTTTATGCCACCCATCTCCCCTATAAGGTGACTCTGGGAAGCTTACAGGTTATGAAACAAGTGGAAAAATAATTAAAACATTAAAACATTAAAGCTACACAGATTAAAAATTTAAATCTATAATGAAATCAGAACCAAGAGATGGATGGGACAGAGATGAGGTTGTCTTACCCTATCTTCCACCTCCAGTAGTGATCACCCCCTTGGGGCCCCAGGCCAACCGGCAAATCCAGGTTTTAGTATTCTTCCAGAAGGCCAAAAGGGTTGGGGAAGTTCTCACCTTCAGTGGTAGAGTGGTCACAGCGGGAAAGGCTCTTTTCTTTGAACCTGCCCAATGGGATCTGTAGCACGTCTCTTCTGCTGGCGCAAGTGGGAGGGGCTAGTCCCATCGGGGAGAGATGGCTCCTCAGATAGTCCAATCAATTGATCTTAGAAAGTTAATATGATAATGGTTTATCTACTTGAGAAGATTATTATGCATCTCTATGTACATTGATATTTGCAAAAGAAAATATCAGTTGCAAGAAAAGCTAAATAATCTTACATAATATCAACTATAGTGGGAACTTGTTATATAGTATATATCAGGGGTCACCAACCTTTCAGACCTCAGAGATCACTAATTCATAATTTTAAATTCCGCGGACCACTAATATAATTTTTTGAAAAAGATAAATAGTATTTAGTGCAATATAAAATGCAAATAATTTTTCTACGGACCACCAAAATTTTCTCATGAACTACCAGTGGTCCACGGACCACCAGCTGGTGACCACTGGTATATATAACATCAAATACTAATCTTCCAGCTCTTAGCACTTTCTCCCATATAGACACAATGGAACTGATTTGAACCATATTTATTATACTGCTATTATGCTATTAAAATGCTGCTATTATAATACATGCTATGTCAGATTGCAACTCAGAAATAGGTATTAAAGTTGTGAAGTGTTCAAATTGCCATTTCTGGAAGTTATTGAATGCCCCATAAAACTGATCTGGAAATATCATATAAAAATATCTACAGAAGTCTCTACCCAGGTACTTTTTATTAAGACATTCATACATTGCTTTTCATGATGAGGAAACAATGTCACCTATGACAAATGGAAGCATTTGCATGGCAATAGGAACAATTCGTTTATATCTAAACAGTTCACAGTGATATATATGATAAAATCAACAATATAAAATCCAAACATAATAGTACAAAGTAAAGATATTACAATAATATCCTTCATCAACACTCACTCATGGCCCTGCTTTCTCTAAATCGTGTGCTCTTCCCAGGCCACCTAGAATAACCAGGGTTCAATAAGTCTCTGGAATACCATTGGGAAAGGAGACAGTCTTATTTCTGGAGACAAGATGTTGTAGAGATGAGGAACCCATGATGAGAATGCCTATTTTGAGGTTCTTATTGTTGGACATCCCAGGTTGGGGAATCCATAGCAGGCACGCTATTTGTGTGCAATGGATAGGGAGATTCTACTTCACCAAAAATTCATTGGTCCTGGTACCAGATAATAACATGCTTGACTGGTAAACATGCACTTGATATGTGTAGAGGATCTTTAAAAGAAGCTATACAGGGAATGAATTGCAGTAATCTAGCTGAGAAGTGATATGGGTGTGAGTAGCTGATCTCAGTACCTCCCACTCCAGGAAAGACTGCAAGTGGCACATCAGCCAAAATGGGGCAAAACTCCTGCTGGCTAGGGGCTCTACTTGCCCCTACGTTGTGACCAGAGGTGGGTTCCTCCCGGTTTGGACTGGTTCGCCCGAACCAGTAGCGACCTGCTGGTGATGTCATGATGATGTCATGGAACCGGTTCGGTCAGTGCCAGTCCATGGGCGCTGCCATCTTTTTTTGAATTTTTTTGAATTTTTTTTTAAATTTTAAAAAAAATTTAAAATTTTTAAATTTTTTTTTATTTTTTTATTTTTTTTAAAAAAATTAAATTTTAATTTTTTTTCTTCTGCGCATGCGCAAAAGTCAAGTTTTCAGCACTGCGCATGCATCGCCATCTTGTTTTTGGCTTTAAAAAAATCAGATTTTGGGGCACTGCGCATGTGCTTGCCCATGAGGCGCGGCCATGTAGCGCGGGAGGAAGCGAACCGGCAGCGAGGTAAGTTAGAACCCACCCCCAGTTGTGACCCTACTCTTTCAGGAGAAGCACAACATTAACTCCAATGGTTAATTTTGATACAGTCCTGGAATAAGTTGGTTTCTGGGTTAGCCACCATTCCATTTTGCTTGGCTTTAGTCTGAGACTGTTCTCCCCATCCTACACTCAGGACTCCTACTACTGGTATATCTCCCACTTGGTTCATGGTAGAACTCTATAGTAGGAATCATCTGATGATATGTCACCCATCAGATTTATGAAGATGCTAAATAAAACAGGAAAGGGGAATGAGCATTCAAAATCCCATAGCTAGAAAAGTTGTTAATAGATTCCTTCTGACTTAGAATTAAATTGCAGTTAAAATTGCATAAAAGGCAACATAAATCGTAACATATTTATAGTTACAGTGAAAATCTTATACAATATTCAACCTAAACCTACCAACCATGTAACTTTACTAATAGAATTTAGAGAAAAACAGTTTTCCTGTCATGGTGATTATCTGCTCACCATCCTTCCAACAATTAGTCTGCTTTTTCTGATGAGGCGTTTTTAATTAAAAAACAAATATACCGTATGTTCCGGCGTATAAGACGACTGGGCGTATAAGACGACCCCCAACTTTTCCAGTTCAAATATAGAGTTTGGGATATACTCGCCGTATAAGACTACCCTTCCTACTATCTTTCTTTTTCTTTCTGTCTTTCTTCCTTCCTTCCTAACATCTTTCTTTCTTTCTTTCTTTCTTTCTTTCTTTCTTTCTTTCTTTCTTTCTTTCTTTCTTTCTTTCTTTCTTTCTTTCTTTCTTTCTTCCTTTCTTTCTTTCTTTCTTTCTTTCTGTCTGTCTGTCTGTCTGTCTTCCTTCCTTCCTTCCTTCCTTCCTTCCTTCCTACCATCTTTCTTTCTTTCTTTCTTTCTTTCTTTCTTTCTTTCTTTCTTTCTTCTTTCTTTCTTTCTTTCTTTCTTTCTTTCTTTCTTTCTTTCTTTCTTCTTTCTTTCTTTCTTTCTTTCTTTCTTTCTTTCTTTCTTTCTTCTTTCTTTCTTTCTTTCTTTCTTTCTTTTTCTTCTTTCTTCCTTCTTCTTCCTTCCTTCCTTCCTTCCTTCCTTCCTTCCTTCCTTCCTTCCTTCCTTCCTTCCTTCCTTCCTTTTCACACTTTATTGCATACTTTCCAACAAGTAAGAATCCATCTGATGCCTTTTCTATGCATTTTATGACAAAGAACCAATAACAGGAACCCTTTTCTTCTACCTTGGATTTTTTAATTTCTTCACAATTGCAAGCTTTGTGATAGACAATTAGGCAACATATGCCTTGTACTGTGAAAACTACTTTGCTCTCTGTAGAACAAATGAAGAAACTTTCTGGCAACCCTCCAATGTTGTCCAATAGGGACAATGGGATATTGAGAGAATCCCTGTGTTTGTGCTGTTTAATTTGTTGCTGCTGTAGCAGCTTCCTTGCTCCAAAGTGATATTTGTCTTTGAGTTGGTGGTTTCCATCATAGCATTGGTAATGATTCTTTCTTTCTTTCTTTCTTTCTTTCTTTCTTTCTTTCTTTCTTTCTTTCTTTCTTTCTTTCTTTCTTTCTTTCCTTCCTTCCTTCCTTCCTTCCTTCCTTCCTTCCTTCCTTCCTTCCTTCCTTCCTTCCTTCCTTCTTTCTTTCTTTCTTTCTTTCTTTCTTTCTTTCTTTCTTTCTTTCTTTCTTTCTCTTCCAGGACGCCAAGTGTGGGGAACCGCACCAAGCGAGGTAGGTGGGTGGGTTGCTCCCCTCCCCTCCCCTCAGAGGAAGAAGGAGCCTCTGTCACTGTCTCTCGCGGGGCTCCAGCCACCCGACTGAGTCCCCGACCGCGGCGCTGGCAGGGTTAAAGCGCATGGGAGGGAAGGAGAGCGCGCGCTACCGCCGCCGCTGCTGCTTTCGCTGCTCCGATATTTCTTCGGTGGGCGCGCGCGGGAGGAACCGCTGAGCAGAGGCACCCGGTGAGCGGGGTGAGAGGCACGGGGATGCCAGAAGTGGTGGCATCGGGGCAGGTTCCTGCCCGCGTCTCCCGCCCGCCTCTTGCCTTAAGCTGCCGGGCGCCTTTGCTCCGCGGTCCCTCCCGCGCGCGCCCACCGAAAAAATATCGGAGCAGCGAAAGCAGCAGCAGCGGCGGTAGCGCGCTCTCTCCTTCCCTCCCATGCGCTTTAACCCTGCCAGCGCCGCGGTCGGGGACTCAGTAGGGTGGCTGGAGCCCCGCGAGAGACAGTGACAGAGGCTCCTTCTTCCTCCGAGGGGAGGGGAGGGGAGCAACTCACCCACCGCTTGGCTGGAGAACGGCGGGGATGTGGCCACGGCCGTTTTTCAGCTCCCCCTGGCTCGGAATTTTCAGTACCCGGCGTATAAGACGACCCCCGACTTTTGAGAAGATTTTCAAGGGGTAAAAAGTCATCTTATACGCCGGCACATACGGTATATGGAAAATAGCCACATTAAAAAAACAAAACCCCATGCTGAAGAGTATATAAATATGGATACAATTTTAATATTTATCATTCTGAAACAAGATGCAAATAATATTTCAAAAGGCTTATTGTCTCTTTTAATTTTAGATATAATTAATCTGATAGATATAGATGGAACAATTTAATTGCTATGAACATTTTACAGTTTCTGTCAAGATCATGCTTATATTATATCAACAGTATCATTTTAATCCAGCAATATCAAATAACTTTACATTTAAATATTTAATTGAAAAAGATTGGGTAATTCCCAAGACTGGGCAATTCCAACATATATAGTGAAAACATATCTTAACCAGCTTCCTGTCAGTTGTAGTGACAGGCAAGGATATTGTGAGTATTTTATTTTATTTTTTTGTAATAAGAATTGCCTCTTCTCTATTATATGGCCTTCAAGTCAAATTATGTGCCTTGAAGGCCGCATAATAGATTAGTGCTCACATAGTGATTGGGGGGGGGGGGAAGCTTTTGCTATTGTTGTATATGGAAATGCATTCACATTCTTTGCAAGAAAGTCTCCAATGCTTGCCTCAATGGCAAGATGCAATGCTATCAATCCAGTCTTATGTGAATTTACTTGAGATTTCTTTGAACTTACTTAGTTAAAAAGTTCTAGGAAACATACTTCAGAATTGCAACCTACCTACCTTCCTTCCCCCATCTTCATCCTTGCCAGCTAGTAAAAATACATCACTTCTGCTCGAAAAAAACTGCTTGTTTTACCTCTGAAAACTGGAAAGTTAGTATCTTCAGAGCTGATCCAAGATTTCCCCAGAATCTTTTTTTGCCTTTATTTGTGAACTGTTCAAACTATAATGAGTCAGGAGTAAGGAATGTTTGGAGGAGCTGGGCTTGACAGTTATAAAGACAATGCTAATAGAATAATCTTCAGCCATTTAGAAATGTTTGTGTGTATACCTTTCTTTTAAAGGATCAATTTCTTTTTCATAAGAGAATTTTGGACAGAATTTGATTAGGCATCAATCTCATTGCAGGCTGTTATTTCGGAAAAGGGGGGAATGGGAAACTCTCCTTATTGGTTGTTGAGCAAAAGTATTTGATAAAGCCGGAAAATAAATGGTGTCTGTTGCTAGCAAACTACAACAAAATGTGTTTTGGTTATACTTTAGTATAGTGTGTGATGTGAACACCAGTTGTTCTCAAGAATGGTGGTGACACATGTCTTATCATTAACCTAAACTTCAACTGCCAGTCCAGTTCATTATAGTTTCTATATGCTACTGTTAATGGGGCCTGGGATACTCCATTTGTGAACCAGATCTTGTAAACTTTCTATCTTTGGTGATCAGTAATTATAAGACAACTTTTTAGTGTGCATTCATGGTATCGAAGGCGTATACCTATGAAAAATGCAAAGCAATAATCTATTCATAAGTGAGGAAGTGCGAGTCCCTTGGACTGCAAGCTGATCAATCTAGTCAGTCCTAGAGGAGATCAACCTGACTGCTCTTTAGAAGGCCAGATCCTGAAGATGAAACTCAAATATTTTGGTCACCTAATGAGAAGGAAGGACTCACTGGAGAAGAGCCTAATGCTGGGAAAGACTGAGGGCAAAAGAAGAAGGGGATGACAGACAATGAGGTGGCTGGATGGAGTCACTGAAGCAGTTGGTGTGAGCTTAAATGGACTCCAGAAGATGGTAGAGGATAGGAAGGCCTGGAGGAACGTTGTCCATGGGGTCGCGATGGGTCGGACACGACTTTGCAACTCACAACAACAGTGGGGGAAAGCTGCCTCTGGCCTTTTTCCTACATTCTCTATGGGCTGAAACATTACACAAGAATACAATTCCTAGGAGCAAAAAGTTGCCCATTCCTACTGTATACACAATTGCACTTTTCAGAAAGTATTTACAGGATTGTGTTATTTATCCCTTAGAAATGTTTTCAGTAAAGAAGTAAAAAGTGGTTGCTCTCTTCATATAAAGCCTGTGTTTTTAATGGCTTCTTAGCACATAATACTGCATTCAAGAGTTACTAAAGATAAATAAATATTTCCAAATTTATTTGGCTATTTCCAGTACAAGAATTCATCAGAATTTTTTTCTTACGTAATTTGTTTTTAAGACTGTGCTGGTCTTGTTTTAGTATTGCATTTGGCAGCATTTCAAGATTTGGTAAATGTTTACAAGCTAATGTTACATTATATCTGCCCTTCAGAGTTCCCCCGACTAGAACATTGTCTTGTTTATATTAAATAACACTTTGAAATTTTACTTACTTGTTTTTTTTCATAGGTTTAGTTCTTCTGGTCTGCAAAATTTGAAATTGTTGTGAGCCACCGTGCAAAATGCAGAGATCAACATTTATACAAAAAATTGCTCAGTCCTTGTCCGAATCAATTTTTGCACGATCTGTTGCAAATTAATTGGTTTACATTTTCCCCTTGGCCCCTAACTGTGGGATGTGAAAGGCATTTTTTTAAAAGAACTGAGCAGAGCCTAAAAGTATTCCAAGAAGACCATGTAAGACAGCAATCCAGCCCATGGTCTGCTGATGGTGGATCTTTGGCTATAGTGACCCTACTTGGGTGTTAAAGACCAACACGTGAGGAGAATATCAGGCTGTAAATGATACTTTTATTTTTTTAAATTTTTGGTTTTTAAAAATTGCAACTGATTGAGGTTTCTTCTGTTGACGGATAGATATTTTAATAAGTAGCTGTAGAAATGAAAGCTATTAATCTACATTTGCAGCCTGTTTTTTAGGATTAATTCTTCCTAACAATCTCATAGTTCTCAAATTCCAACTTTCTCTGTAAGTGTACTGGAGCTCCTGTTGGCCTCTCTGTGTATTTCCTCCCCCTCTTGCAGCCTCACATCAGCTAAGATATTCAGCAAAACACAATTCTGTCAGCAGAATCCATTGTAGTCTAGATCATCAATCCAGGGCATAAAAGGAATAGATTAACACTTCACTTTAGAGCAGTGTTTCTCAACCTTGGCAGTTTGAAGATGTGTGGACTTCAACTCCCAGAATTCCCCAGCCAGCGTTGCTGGCTGTAGAATTCTGGGAGTTGAAGTCCACACATCTTCAAACTGCCAAGGTTGAGAAACACTGCTTTAGAGACTATGTAAAAATGGAGAAACCCTCTATTATGTATCAGCATCTACTGAAAACAATTTGTATTACAAAAACAAAAATGGTTTGAAAATTATTCTTGGAAGTCAGTGCCATAGTGATATATTATAAATTCCCACATACACCAAATGAAATTAATGTATATTAAACACATTCATTAAACACATTCATTAAACACATTCAATTAGATTAATGGTCAGGGGGAGTGTTAAGTCGGGGGAGTGAAGAGACTGGAGACAGGCTTCAGACAACAGCTCTTTATTCCAACTATGTACAAGATCCAGCAGAGAGCCAGTCTGACAGCTAGCCCTTTTATAGGGAGCTGTCAGATGGCTCGACCAGTAGTGGGTTCCTACCAGTGCGGTCCGGTGCGGCGCACCGGTAGAGACCCGCTGGTGACGTCATGCGGTCGGTCCCGGTCCCTAGGCGCCGCCATTTTTTTCCTGAATTTTTTTGATTTTTTTTGAATTTTTGGGGGATTTTTTTATTTTCTTCTTCTTTTGAGCATGCGCAGAAGCCAGGTTTCCGGCACTGCGCATGTGTTTCCATTTTGATTTGGGCGGGGTTTTTTTTTTTTTTGAATTTTTTCGGGGGGTTTTGCACTGTGCAAAAACTTCTTCCGGGCCAGGAGCAGAAGCCTCCGTCCTCCGCCTGGGTCGTTTGGAGAAGGGAAGCAAAGTGTTTTCGGGAGGCAGCCACCTAGAGGTAAGAAAATAAACAACTGAGGGAAGGAGCCCCCAAAACTGCCGGCATTGCGGATCCACACAGTTCCTCGGCTCATCTGGGCTGCAGCTGAGCCCACTGCCATGAGCCGGCAGATGGAGGCACCCCTGCCCAGCCAGATCTTTCCAGATTTGACTTAGAAGAAAGCGCAGCTCATGGCTGCTACATTTCTCTGTGCTGCGCCAAATGATTTCCCATAAAGAGCAATGAAGGAGAGAAACAGCCGCTGACCTGGCGAACACGTGGATTGGAGCAGCTCTGTGTGCTCTCCACTGGCTGTTTCTTCGCTTTCATTGTTTTTGCTGGGATATTTTGCAGCGCAAAATGTAAAAGCCATGAGCTAGGCTTTCCTCCAAGTCTCATCCCGAAAGCTCTGTGCAGAGAGAAGCACCTGTTTCCCTCTGCCGCCCACAGCGCTTAGAGGAAAACACAGCTCATGGCTGCTACATTTCTCTGTGCTGCGCCAAGCAACGAAGGAGAGAAACAGCCGCTGACTTGGAGAACACGTGGACTGGAGCAGCTCTCTGTGCTCTCCACTGGCTGTTTCTTCACTTTCATTGTTTCACATTGCAAGAGGAAAGCACATTGCAAGAGGAAAGCCTGGCAGGGGCGGTGGCAATGGCAGAGTCTGGCACTCGGGGAGGTTAGCACACTCCCAGCCACGCCCTGCGCTGCCTCTGACGGCTTAGTGCAGCGGGCTCAGCCCCCCGTGTGTTGTGATCCCCTCTGAGCCTTCGCCTGCGCCGCCAGCGTCTCCCGAAGCCGCCACCATCGGAGCTGCAACAAGCGAGCGTGGCAGGGCAAAGGGGGGGAATGGCTCATCTGGAGCAGCTCCCTCACACCCGGGGGCAGCAGGGACAAACTGCAGGGGAGCAGCTCCAAACGAGCCCATATTCTTCTGAAGCCGCGAACGCGCACACCGGTAGGCAAGTCCCGGGCTCGGGCTGCCCGTTCTACAGCTCCTCCCGGGCTCCCAAAGTCTCTCGAAGTGAGTCCAAGGAGAGAACAGGGATGCACAGAGCTGTCCGTGCTTCCAAAACGCTGTAGGGACTGGAGTGAAGGGGTGAGTGGGGGAGAGGAAGCCGGAAGCGCTTGCCTGGCTCGCTGCTGCTTGTGCTTTTCTGGCGCGGGAGGTGGAGGGGGATGGGACTGGGGATATGGAGCTACCCCGGCGGCAGCAAAGGAAAAAAGGAAAGGGGGAAGGGAAGGGAAGGGAGGCCCCAACTCCGGAGCTTTCCCATCAAGGCAGTCCAGCTCAGCCTTGCGATTCTTCCCCCCCCTTCCTGGAGAAACCTGGGGGGCTCCTCTCCCCTTCTTGCTTCGTTTGGAGGGAAGATCCTGCAAATATTGGCTGTCAAAATTACCTAATGATTGGGGGAAGGAAAAAGGAAGGAGGGAGGAGATGAAAAGAAAAGGAAGGTGGGAGAAAGGAAAAGAAGGAAAAAGAAAGGAAGGAAGGAAGGAAGGAGATGAAAAGAAAAGGAAGGTGGGAGAAAGGGGATGAAGGAAGGAAGGAGATGAAAAGAAAAGGAAGGTGGGAGAAAGGGGATGAAGGAAGGAAGGAGATGAAAAGAAAAGGAAGGTGGGAGAAAGGGGATGAAGGAAGGAAGGAGATGAAAAGAAAAGGAAGGTGGGAGAAAGGGGATGAAGGAAGGAAGGAGATGAAAAGAAAAGGAAGGTGGGAGAAAGGGAAGGAAGGAAGGAAGGAGATGAAAAGAAAAGGAAGGTGGGAGAAAGGGAAAGAAGGAAAAAGGAAGGAAGGAGGGAGGGAGGAGATGAAAACAAAAGGAAGGTGGAGAGAAAGGGAAAGAAGGAAAAAGGAAGGAAGGAAGGAAGGAAGGAAGGAAGGAAGGTGCCCTGCTGGGGATGATGGGATGATGGGACTTGGTGGGCACCCAGTTAGGAAAGGGCACCTGTTCTTCCCTGCCCCTCTTCTCCAGAAGCAGGGGAGGGAAGGCTCCTCTCCTCCAGCTCCGTTGCCCTGGCATGACCGGGGCAGGCAAAGCCGTTGGTTGCTGGTGCCCAAGTCGGCTCTTGCAAGGGCTTCACCAGGCTGCAGACTGGCAGAAGAGCTTCCCAGGTGGTGCAGCTCAACTTGTAGCAGGCTGCACCAAAAAGAGGCTTCCTCTTCACCTGACAACAATTACAGGTAGTCCTCAACTTACAATTTAGTGATCGTTCAAAGTTAGAGAGGCACAGAAAATAAAGGTAACTTATGACCGTTTTTCACACTTATGACTGTTGTAGCATCCCCACGGTCATGTGATAAAAATTCAGATGCTTGGCAACTGGCTCATATTTATGACGGTCGCCGTGTCCCGGGGAGTCATGTGATCCCCTTCTGCAATCTTCTGGCAAGCAAAGTCAATGGGGAAGCTGGATTCTCTTAACAACGGGGTTACTCACTTATCAACTGCAGGGATTCACTTAACAACTGCAGCAAGAAAAGTCGTAACATGGAGCAAACCTCGGTTAACCAATGTCTCACTTAACAGCAGAAATGTTGGGCTCAGTTGTGGTCATAAGTCGAGGACTACCTGTATAAAAAGGGTTCTTGCTCAGAATGAGGGGTTCAGCTGGGAGGCCACTCAAAGGCAGCCAAAGGCAGGGCTGGAGACCCTCGGTGGCCCCAGGGAAAAGAAAGGAAAGGAAAGGAGGAAAGGAAAGAGGGACCAAGCGAGGCACCCCTTGAAATGAGTGACATTGAGTGGCCACACCCACCCAGTCACATGACCATGAAGCCACTCCCACCTGGTCACATGGCCGGCAAGCCACTCCCACCTGGTCACATGGCCGGCAAGCCACTCCCACCTGGTCACATGGCCGGCAAGCCACTCCCACAGTCACATGATCGACAAGCCCCCCCCACCTGGTCACATGGCCGGCAAGCCACTCCCACCCGGTCACATGACCATCAAGCCATGCCCACAAAATAAGCCACACCCACAGAGTGGTAGTAAAAAAAAATAGAACCCTCCCCTGGGCTCGACCAATCAGCGGTTTATATTAAATTAGACGGCGTGTTTGGAAACCCTTTCAGACCTGCGCAGCTCAGTAGGTGTGGCGGCAGCAGCCAGGGAGGTTGGGTCTGTTGCTGTCTCTTGCTCCACCCGTGGAAGCTCCTGGAAGCTTTTGGGCAGGGCCTTGGCGTTCACCAGAACTGGTTCGTGGTCGAGTCGTCGCTGGAACTCTGGGTCACCAAGTAAGTGCTCTGCCTCCCTTGGGTTTGAGTCAGCTGTAGGGTGATCGAATTGGGAGTTATTGTTTGGGTGTTCTTGGTAGTCTGTGTTTGCTTGGCGGCTGCGCAGTTGGTCTATGTGCCATCGCCATTTTTGCCCATCGGTTAGCTGGACCACATAAGATCGTGGTCTGGTGCTTTCAATGATTTCCCCAGGTAACCATAGGGAACCCTCGGTGAAGTTTTTTGTGAACACCATGTCCCCAGTGTTAAAGGACCTGGTTTGTTTGGAGGTGACTTGCTCTTTTTGTTGTGAGTAACTGGGATGTAGTCTGTCTAGGATTGATCGAAGCCGCCGGCCCATTAATAACTCGGCAGGGCTTCTCCCAGTTGCTGCACTTGGGGTGATGTGCTGGACAAGCAGAAATTTATCTATCCTGGCTTGCCAGTCACCGGGGCCTAGTTGCCCAAGGGCTTCCTTGGCCGATCTCACCATTCTTTCAGCCTGGCCATTGCTGGATGGATGGAAAGGAGTGGACAAGACGTGACGGATGCCCTGCTCAGCCAGGAAGCCCTCAAATTGGGTGTCCGTAAACTGGGGTCCATTATCGGACACTAGAACATTGAGTAGACCATGTGTGGCAAATAGCCTCCTTAGAACCCTTATGACCACTTCAGCTGTGGCTGACCTCATGAGGAGAATCTCCAACCATTTGGAGTAAGCATCAATGACCACAAGGAAGGTTTGGTCGTGGAATGGCCCCACGAAATCTATGTGGATTCTGGACCAGGGTGCCCTGGGCCTTTCTCACTCTTGCACAGAGGCTTTAGGAGGGGTGGCCCTAGACTCCTGGCATGGCGTGCAGCCAGCTACCCACTCCTCAATTTGTTTATCTATGTTTGGCCACCAAATGTACTGTAACTCCGGGGAAGGAGCTTCATTCTGACCATGCCCGGGTAATGGGTGGGTTTCTACCGGTGCGGTCCAGTGCGGGCGCACCAGTAGCAGCCCTTGGTCAATTTTAGGCTTAAGCACGAACAGGACTTGACAGGGCTTAAGTCTAATGGGAGCTACGTTAGGGTCGAGATTAAACGAAATAGGGGTGCCCACATACTTGCCGAGCTCGGCACCGAAGATTTCCTGGAACTCCCAGAGCAGGTCGTTAGCGCAGCCACCGGAAACTGTGTTGATTCCTGTCACTCCCATGCCCAGGGTGTCGAACCAGTCCAGGCCAAGCAAACTGGGGAGATAGCCACGAACCACCGTCAGGGGCAGGTTCCCGTCGAACTTGCCAAACCGCATGTGGAAGTTTCCCCAGCCCACCACAGGAATTCGATTCCCCTGGTAGTCACTGAGCTTGAGGGGTTGGCTCTTCAGTTGTCCCTGATGGAGCGCACGAATGGCCTGCTTGACAGCTGCCCAGGACATGATGGATATCAACAACCCATGTCAACTTCCATCTTACAGGGAGACCCCCCCAAAAGTATAGTCACATGGATTTTCTTGTGGCTGGGAGTACTCGCCTGCCTGATCCTGGTCTGGTTCGTTTCAGGGGTCCTGGTGCTGTCAGTGCAGCGCTTCGGCTGCCATGGCTCTCATCTTGGTACTCGTCTTGCTTCATCTTGGCTGGTGACCAGGGAGGCCCATTTCCCCAACGGCTGGCCGGCCCTGCAGACTCTCGCTAGGTGCCCAGGCCATTCGCAATGATGGCAAATGGCATCCCTGTACTTGCAGGCTGCCCGTAGGTGCTGTCCCCCACAACCGGAGCATAGTTTAAACCTCGGGCTGTCAGCTCCTCAGCACCGTTCCATCTGGAAAACCTCCTCCTTGCTGTCATCCAAGGGGTTATCTTGGCACTGGCTCTCATGCACCGATGGTGTTGCTTTTTGTGGAGCGGTTGGCACCATGCGCCAATACAGCAAGTCTGCCCCTTGATTTGACGCTTTGGTCACTCTTGCTTCATCCAGGGCTGTTTGTAGTGTTAGATTTGCTTTGGCAAGCAGACGCCGTTGTAACTGGAGATCTTGCACTCCACAGATCAATTGATCTAACAGAATATCGTCCAAGTCCCTAAATTCACAATGTGTGGCGGCCTTTCGCAGGGCCGCAATGTATTGGTTTATGGACTCCCTCCCACACTGCATCTGCTGGCAGAATTCATGGCACCGCACCACCTTGGATGGCACAGGGGCATAGTGTGTCTTCAGCGAGTTCTGAAGCACCTGCCAAGGCACTGTCTGTACTGGTGTTGGCTCTGACAGGCACTCGGCTGTGTCAAATACCTCATGCCCGCAGTGGCTGAGGAAAAGCGCCCTTTTATGGTTGTCTGACAACCCGAGGAGGTTGTTGGCCTCGAAGAAACAGTCGAACCTGGTCATGTAGGACCCCCAGGTCTCTTTTGCCGGATCAAAAGGCGTATGCGGGTGGAAGGCCGACATGCTGCAGCTCCTGATGTTCAAACTTGCCGCGCAAAATGGCCGCCGCTTCTTTCCGCCTGGCTGGAGTCAGTTGAATCTTGGTCAGCTCCTTTTTGCTTCAGTCCATCTTCACGATCCCACCTTCATCACCAGTTGTTAAGTTTGGTGATTGAAGAGACTGGAAGCAGGCTTCAGACAACAAGCTCTTTATTCAACTATGTACAGACTCCAGCAACAGTCAGTCTGACAGCTAGCCCTTTTATAGGGAGCTGTCAGATGGCTCGGCCAACCAGTGGTTCGCATTCTCCCGCTCAAATGAAGGACCTGGTTGTAACCAGGCACTCTCAATATGTAACACATACACTGCATCATTTTTGGAGGACTACTTTGCCTTAAAATAATCAGTAGTCCAGGTTTTAATACCAGACAATAGTTACATTAAACTAATCTATATTAGCTTCTAGTTAAGCTTTGTGCAGAATAGCAATCTGATCATGGTCTGGTTTCACATAATTTAAGAGACTGCCTCATCTTGTTATACCTGTCCTATCTGCTCCAGCAGGAAGGTCAGACTCTGGGTCCCCTTGGCTGAGGAATGTTGAATGACAGGGCTCAGAAGGTAAATCTTTTTTGCTGTAGCACCTGCCCTATGAAACATTCTCCATCCAGAGATTAGGTTGGATCTGATCCTGCTGGCCTTTCATAAGGTCCTAAAGATTTTATTTTTAAAGAAAAAAGTTAAATTGGGAGGTGTGTGTAAAATACTAACCGAACACTATTTTCAATAATGCTTCCGTTCCTGACTATACCCCAGGGGCATTCTAAGAAAAGAAAAAATGGAGGATTGCACCCCAGTGTGTATTTACTCTAATAAACAAACCTACAAGCTATAAAACATCTTGGGATGCTAATGTTGATAGTGGAGAACTATCTCACTGATTTCCCCAATGAGAAATTATTTTAGACAAGCTCATTCCCAATCATCCTGCAAAAGCACTTTGTAACACTTCCATAATCTTAAAATTCAATATGAGCTCATTGGCTGTAAAAGTTAGAAGCTCCTTATGACTTATATGAAAACATTAACTGGAACCTTTCTTATGATATGAATTGGATAATCTCTTTTCTTCTCATAATGATAGCAACAGCTACATCACATACTATATATGTAGTATATATAGCCTAAATTAAGCTCATTAATGACTTTAGAGAAGTATACTTTCTTAGTCCACTTGCAATGTATTTTACTGCATCATCCTATTCTTATTAAACCTTTCCAGCTTTTAGTAAATACTGTAGTATTGGTCCTTGCATCAAACACTTAATGAATTTTTCTTACATATGTCTGCCATCTGCTGGACAGATCAATTTTACACACTGGTGTAAATTGATTGGAAAGACAGGCATTATAAATACTTTAGAATACTACAAGCATCTTGGTTGGTAACAACCATTTGCTAACCCAGATTCTGTATGTTTGAATATTGACTTCAAAGCCCATGACTTTGACTTTGACCCCAAGACCAGCTGATGAAGCTTCTTTTCCTTGGACTTCATTGACTACTCTTGCACTAGTTGCTTTGGATTTGGAACTCTAGTAAGGCATGCTTGCTTGATTTTGGGACTTGTTTCCTATTTGTGTGTGCATTATTGTCATGCCCTCCCTGTTATACTCTGTTGCCGAATATTGCGCAGGGAAGAAGTTGTCATAGCAACAAGATTGATGTTCACCTTAATGACATAAAGAGAATAATATAGAACAGAACAGAACAGAATAGAATCAGGGGTGAAATGCTCCCGGTTCGGGCGGGCCGGTCAGTCGTAGAGCCGATAGCGATCGCAGCGCGAGGCTTCCCCCACCCGCCTGGACACTGCCATTTGGGTTCTTTTACCCTCTGCGCATGCACAGAAATTTGCGCATGCGCAGAGGGTAAAAGAACCCAAATGGCGGCGTCCAGGCAGGTGGGGGATGCCTCGCGCTGTGATCGCTATTGGCTCTACGATGAGAAGACTAATAGTAATAGTAATGCAGCCTTAGTGAATAGTTTGACAGTGTTGAGGGAATTATTTGTTTAGTACAGTGATGGCGTTCGGGAAAAAACTGTTCTTGTGTCTAGTTGTCTTGATGTGCAGTGCTCTATAGCGTCGTTTTGAGGGTAGGAGTTGAAACAATTTATGTCCAGAATGCAAGGGGTCAGTAAATATTTTCATGGCCCTCTTTTTGAATCGTGCAGTGTACAGGTCCTCAATGGAAGGCGGGTTGGCAGTAATTGTTTTTTTCTGCAGTTCTGATTATCTGGAACCCTTAAACTGACATAGGACTCAGGGCTCCATGTTCTTTCTAACATTGTCCCTCCTGATCTCAGGAGATAACAACAGACAGTTTGAGAGTGGAATAAGATAAACACGCCATTGAGTCCTAGAGATCTTCCAATACATAAAATATTAGACTCTACCTCTCACTAGGCTTAAATCTAGGAAACTAATTTGGAATAACATATCACAGTTTTATGATCTACATGAAGAATGGTGATTAAGATGAGTGACTTTTATTAATCACAACCAAACAGTTCACACAAATCCAACAAAACCTTTTCCAAGAATGCAGTTCCCCTGAAAAATATAGAGCCACCTGAATAGAATCAGACCAGGCCAGGCTAGAACTAAGGCAAAGCTCTTTAAGTGGGGGATGGTCAAGAGCCCTTAATACAACTCTGGTACACCGGAACAAAATATAGCCTGTATAGTTCAAGAATGTCTCCTCAGGAAATTTCAAGGCACCTGGGATGATTTCACTGCGCCACACCAGAAGCAGTTAGATGGTTAGTTTCCTTAGATATTGAATTATATATTGCATAGAAGACCTCCAAGGTCCCTTCCAACTATGTTGTTGCTGTTGTTGTTTATATATATATATATATATATATATATATATATATATATATATATATATATATATATATATATATATATATATATATATATATATATATATATATATATATATATATATATATATATATATGGAATAGGGCGGCATCGGGGGCTTTGGATAGAATTGCGCCTTTGCGGCCTCTCCGCGGCAGTGGATCCCGGAGAGCACCTTGGTTCACTGAGGAACTCCGGGAGATGAAATGCCAGAAGAGACGCCTAGAGCAACGATGGAGGGCCAGTAAATCCGAATCCGACCGAACACTACTAAGAGCCTTTATTAGGACTTACCTAGTGGCGATAAGGGCGGCAAAATGTTCGCATTTTTCCGCTCTTATCGCATCTGCAGATTCTCGCCCAGCCTCCCTTTTTAGGGTGACCCGCTCCCTTCTCAACGGGACGGGGATGGAGGAACCACTTCAAGGGAGAGCTGAGGAATTCATACAGTTTCTGGTGGATAAAATCATTCAGATTCGGATAGACCTGGACTCCAATTGGGCAAAGCAAGCCGAGATGACAGGGGCAGATCTTAATCCCATTTTATGGGAAGAGTTTGACCTGGTGACCCCTGAGGAAGTGGACAAGGCCATTGGAGCGGTAAGCTCCGCCACTTGTATGCTGGATCCATGCCCCTCCTGGCTTGTTTCGGCAAGTAGGGAGGTGACACGAGGTTGGTTCCAGGAGTTAATCAACTCTTCTCTAAGTGAGGGGTTCTTCCCCCAGCCTTAAAGGTTGCGGTGGTGAGGCCCCTCCTTAAGAAGCCATCCCTTGACCCAACTGATCTTAAAAACTATTGACCAGTCTCCAACCTCCCCTTTATGGGGAAGGTGGTGGAGAAAGTGGTGGCACTGCAACTCCAATGGCTCTTGGATGAAACGGAGTATCTTGACCCTTTTCAGTCGGGTTTCAGGCCCGGTCACAGCACAGAAACTGCCTTGGTCACACTGATGGATGATCTCTGGTGAGCCCAAGATGGAGGTTGCTCCTCCATCTTGGTGCTACTTGACCTCTCAGCGGCTTTCGATACCATTGACAATGGTATCCTTCTGCGACGGCTCGGGGAGATGGGAATGGGAGGCACCATTTTGCGGTGGTTCTCCTCCTATCTCTCTGACCGGTCGCAGTCGGTGTTAGCTGGGGGACAGAGGTCGACCCCGAGACCCCTCATATGTGGGGTTCTTCAGGGGTCGATTCTTTCCCCTATGCTCTTCAATATCTACATGAAACCGTTGGGTAAGATCATCCGTTGGCATGGGGTGAGGTTCCAACACTATGCTGACAACACTCATCTGTACATATCCACCCCAAGCCAATTCAGTGAGGCAGTTGATGTGATGTGCCGGTGTCTGGATGCTGTAAGGGTCTGGATGGGGGTTAACAGGCTCAAACTCAACCCGGATAAGACTGAGTGGCTTTGGATGTTGCCTCCCAAGGATTTTGACATCTGTCCCTCCTTGGTTCTGGGGGGGGGGAATTTGATCCCCTCAGAACGGGCTCGCAACTTGGGGGTCCTTCTGGATCCACAGCTAAAATTGGACCAACATCTAACAGCTGTGGCCAGAGGGACCTTTGCACAAGTCCGTCTTGTGCACCAGCTGTGTCCTTTCTTGGATCGGGAGGCACTACTGATAGTCACTCACGCCCTTGTTACCTCACGCCTCGACTATTGCAACGCACTCTACATGGGGCTACCCTTGAAGAACGTTCGGAGACTGCAGCTAGTGCAGAATGCGGCAGTGTGTGTGGTGATGGGTGTCCCTAGATACACCCATGTGACACCCATCCTTCGCGAACTGCACTGGCTGCCCATAGGGCTCCGAGCGCAATTCAAGGTGTTGGTGATTACCTTTAAAGCCCTACATGGCTTAGGACCAGTTTACCTCTGAGACTGCCTTCTCCAACATACCTCCCTAAGACCAATTAGAGCCCACAGAGTTGGTCTGCTGGTGGTCCCGTCAGCCAAACAATGTCGGCTGGCGGGCCCACGAACGAGGGCCTTCTCTGTGGCGGCACACTACCCACCGAGATCCGCACAATTCCCACCCTGCCAGCCTTCAGAAAAGCATTAAAAACATGGCTTTGTCGACAGGCCTGGGGCCAATGATTTTAATATAACACTGATTATTCTTGGCCCCATGAGTGCATTATTGGGTTTTTAAATTGTGGTTGTTGTTTTTTAAATGCTTTTAAATGTTTTAATTGTTCACATTATTTTAATCTTGCTCTTAAATATTTTAACTGTTTTTTAGATTCTGTATTCAATATGCTGTGAGCCGCCCAGAGTCCCTTTGGGAGTTGGGCGGCATAAAATCTATTAAATAAATAAATGAATAAATAAATAAATAAATATATATATATGTATCTATGTATATGTGTATGTGTGTATATATGTATGTGTACACACATATATATACACATACATACATACATACATATACATATACATATACATACCGGTATATATACATATATATATATAGATATTGCATTTGAGATCTGTTGCTGCCTTGGGATGGGATGAGCTCCCAACACATGCTCCAGCTCCCACCAATCCAGCAGTTTGAAAGCAGGTAACTGCGATTAATTACATTAATGGGTACCACTTTGGTGGGCAACTTCACAGGGACACGAAAGGAGCCCCCAACTGGGCATCCCCTGGCAACAGTTATGTCACTGGCAAATCCTTTCGCCCCCCCAAAAATGCCCTCCTTACTACTTGGGCACTTAACAATACCAACAGTAAAATGCGCAAATACCTCTTGTGTGTGTTTGTGAGTGTTGGCCTTCGACAGGACAGTTTGCTTTCTGTTTCTCGGTGTTTGTCAGTCTGTTTTTACATTCATCTTAAGAACTTATTGGATTCCATTCTGCATTTCTCTATTTTTTTATTAATGAGATTCAAGGCAATTCCTTATATTCTCTTGAAAATGTGGGTGTATGCTCAAGATCATACAGCGATTGGACATGAAATAAAATGTATCAATCTCTCGTTCTTTTGCATCACTAGTTGGGGCATAAATCTGGATAATTATCATATAGAGAATTGTCCACAAGATCCGATTGAGAGAAGATAGCCCAAGTCCTGTAGAAATCAGTTTAAAATGGAAAGAACCAGGTTATACAAGTTTTGTGTTGCTGGTTCTATCACCCTTGGCTGTATAATCGGTTTTCCACTGCCTCTGTCAACATAGTGTTTCATAGGGCTTTAATTTCTTGCAGTTAAGACCTAAGCATAGCTTATAAAATTATCTGCTACGACGTCCTTCCTGTCAACGACTACTTCAGCTTCAACCACAACAATACAGGAGCACACAACAGATACAAACTCAAAGTGAACCACTCCAAACTTGACTGTAGAAAATATGACTTTAGCAACAGAGTGGTAAATGCCTGGAACTCACTACCTGACTCTGTGGTTTCGTCACCAAACCCCCAAAACTTTACCCTTAGACTGTCCACTGTTGACCTCACCCGATTCCTAAGAGGTCAGTAAGGGGCGTGCATAAGTGCACCAGCGTGCCTACCGTCCCTGTCCTAATGTTCCCTCTTATCAGTACCCATCTTATGTATATAAACAATGTTAGATCTATGTATATTACCAACATGTACTTGACAAAAATAAATAAATAAATAAAAATAAAAAAATAAGTTTTTATTACTTGGATGGCTGGGAGTGTCATTGTGTTTGCTCCATTTTAACTCTACAGCTTTCCATGGACCATGGACCACTGCTAGGTGTTACCGGTCACAATGATGAAAATGGGTTTGGTGTCAGCATTTTGCTATACAACTAGTTGGGGATGCAGTTTGTTCCTTTTTAATCACTTCCTTCTCCTTCACCCTTTACTCCCTCCTCATGACTGCACTCATTTTGGATATAGGCTTAATGTTTTTTCCGAAACCTCTCTTCAGAAATTCAAAAATCACGGATGCAGGCTTCTCCCTGCATTGCAACAGTTGTCTAAACAACCCCTCCCCAAGAAAAACCTTATCTAAGAATAGTAAGAACAGAAGGGGGGGAAAGAAACTAAACTACAGCTCCCAGAATCCTTTAAATGAACCCCATTCATTTGTGGGAAACCGCTCGGCCTGCATTCTGGGAAACATAGTTTTTGGTTCGTTTATTTCGGCAACTCCCGCGCGAGTTCATTCGAAGCATGTTGGCCAACCAGGAACGGAATACTTGTAGCTCGGAAGGGGGCAGGGCATTGGCGCTCTGATCACGTGACGCAGGATCAGCGGGCTGAAGAGAAGAAACTGGGACGCGCGGCGCGGAAGAGCATCATCGTTTCCCGGGAAGACGTTACTAAGTAACGGTGTGTATCCGTCCGCCGACTTTCTTTTCTCTAAAAAGACCAAGATGGCGTCCGGGACAGCCGTTGGAGGTGGTGTGTGAGAGGATTCCTCAAGCGGGTCTCTCGGTAGATCACGGTACGAAGAAGCGCGAGCTTACTCACTTGGACACAATGAGTGGGAGGGGCAAAAGGGGGGCACGCGCTATATCTCCCAAGAAATATATATATGTGTGTGTGTATTTGTGTGTTATATTCCCAAGAAATCCGGCGTAGGTGAACCTCGGAGCGGGAAGCAGTTGCGACGCTGGTGGTGGATAAGTCTATGTGGGCCTCGGGGTGCTCCCGCTCCTCGACTCCTTCCGTGGAAGGACGGGGAGGGGGCGTGCCCTTCTCTCCGCCTCCTCCTTTGCAGCGCGCGCTCTAGTCAGGCTCCTCCCCTCTACCTTGAGTGGGTGGAAGAAAGGTAGTGGTTCCTTGTTGCTAGGGTGACGGCGCGTTCGCTTCCCTAGTCAGCAATCTGGCGCCGAGCCATCTGCCTCGGTCCCTCTCCCTCGCGACTTCGACATTGGCGCCTATTTGAGAGAAAAAGCGGGCCCTGGGACTCCGCCCCGTAACCGTCTTTTTACCCTCTGCTCCTCTTCATTCCCTTCAGCGGGAGTAGCGTAGCACCTTGGCTGCCAGGAAAGAGGAATCTGCGGCTGGGGAACTTTTAAAAGATACGTTGAAGCGCTTCGGGTACGTCTGGTCTCCAGGATCGGGACAGCTGCGTCCCAAATAGGTAGGCTAGATTACCTGCCTCCACCCCGCCCCGAGAATGGTTTGCCTTCGTATGAAACGGGTAGTAGTGTAGGATGGGTTAAACCCTGTAGGATTCATTATTATTATTTTTATTTGTAATGGACCTGGAAAGTTTGATTTTCTGATCTTTCTGTAATAAACTGCAGGCTACTTCTGCTGATCACCGGCTGCCAGCAGTTTGGCAGATCGAATCTCACCAGGCTCAAGGTTGACTCAGCCTTCCATCCTTCCGAGGTCGGTAAATTGAGGACCCAGATTGTTGGGGGCAATTTGCTGACTCTGTAAAACAGCTTAGAGTGGGCTGTAAAAGCACTGTGAAGCGGTATATAAGTCTAAGTGCTAATGCTATTGCTAAATTTGTCATGGTCACCTGCTCCCCCTTCCAATCGATAGCAATAAGACCGGTATACTGTTATTGACATATATATATATATATATATATATATATATATATATATATATATATATATATATATATATATATATATATATATATATATATATATATATATATATATATATATATATATATATCACAAATATATGAAATGTTTCATGCAACAAGGCAGTTGCTCAAAAGATACTTAGAATTATTAAGCGTCTTAACGGGAGATGAGTGCCAGCAATGACTGGAAGGCTGTTGAAAGGTAGTTCATAAAATTCAGTCTTCCCCTACTGGATTGCGCTCTTAAAATGTACCGTAATTGAGGTACAGAAGAATAACAGAAGGGCATATAGGCAAAGCCAACTTCAACTTGATCACAACCCAATTTGGGGGGCGGGAGATAAAGGTTTGTTTGACAGGCATTAAACTGGGCCACTGTGAAGGCCTATTTTTTATAATTCCTACAAAAGCAATATAAGAACTTAGTTTCTATCCTGTTTCCCCCAAAATAAGACATCCCCTGGTAATAAACTAAGACATCCCCTGATAATAAAATAAGACATCCCCTGATAATAAACCCAATCGGGCTTTTGAGTGCATGGCAATAAGGCCAAGCACTTATTTCAGGGTTCAAAAAAATATAAGACGGTCTTATTTTCGGGGAAACACGGTAGCTCTTGGATGCTTCGTGTCCTAAATTTATTGCTTTATAACTTTTGGGCATTTTCATTATCCACTAAAACTATGAATTCAGGTGAAAAATCTATTTGAGTTTTCAGGGCCAGCTGACTTCTTAGCCATCAAATTTTTGTTGTCACTCATATATAAAAAGGCAGCGTTATCGTTTTCATTTTTAGTTTACATAGTTTCCTAGTCCCTGGTAATTGAACCATGATTCACTGAATTAATTCAATTTTTTGCATACGCAGAAAACAGTGAACCATGAACTAAACACATTTCAGGAGTTTATAGAAATTGTGGTTACGTATTTTGTGCCTTGGTATATTTTGCAAATTCAGCCTTAAAATGTTATGTGCCATATGATATAATATAATTGCATATACATGAGGTTTTTTTTAAATTCTAACAGAGAAAGCTAATACAGTGGCTATAGTTACCAGGAACTGGTAACTCAATCTCAGAAATTCCCAATTGTTGTGACCATTTGATTCCTAAAAATAAGAAATTGAATAATGGAACAGTATCTTGTCTGTGCAAGAGTTTTATGCATTTTTAATCAGAAGCACAGGCCAAGTGCTTCTGAGTCAAATCTGAGGCTGTTTATATTTGCTGTTGTCTTTTGTACTGAAGTATTTTCAGTATACATTTGGCAGCTCTTTGTATTAGTAACTCCATGTTGATCTTGTTGCTTGGATCTACAGCAACACTATAAATACTGTAGAAATTTACAAAAGAAGGTTAATGAAAACTAAGGTGTTCTGATTTAACAATAAATAAAAAACCATAAAATGTAAAAAAAAGGCTTTTGTTTTAGGGGCAAGAACTGTAAATTGGATTGATAGGTAGTTATGTATAAAACATCTGAGCATATCAAACTATCCCTGACAATTGAACAACATGTTTTTCTTTTCTCAGATTATATAGTTGGTGAGGAGATCAGAGCCTAGTGTTTGTTTCCATTACTATTATAGGATATAAATACATGGAAAAGGATTTCTTATGAGAGGGTCATTCATGATAGACCAAACTTAGGGGTCATAAATTGATTCTAAGAATTGGCTTACTTCCAAATAATTGGATTTGGATGCTCCCCAAATCTAAGTGAATATTGTTCAGCCAAGTATGAACATACACACATTGAGCATAGTACAGGCATTGTTAAATATTCCAGCAACAACATTCAATACAAAGCTCTCACTTCAGGAAGAAGATCAATACCCAAAACATAGTTGTTTAAAAGAAACCAAAATTGAACACTTTTCTTCCTTCCTCTGAATAAAAAGTGCAGTGAAGGAGAAAAAATTTCTATTTTTGTAAAAATGTCTCATATTAAAAAGCCATGACTACTTTCTTGTAATATGGATTATTTACATAATTCCAAGAAAGGAGAAAAATGGCAACTTTGTGAGATGGCTAAGTATGCCTGCCTTCAGTAATGCATTAACTGTTTCAGTAAACTTTATTACCAGTCTCAATCTACAACAGCACTGGAGTCATTGGGTTTAGCTTTTTTTTAATGTAGTGGAAGATAAGGTGAGGAGAGGGTGATATTTCATGTTTATAGCAAATTATTCTAATTTTAAAAAATGATTTGCTATTGCATTTCTGCTTTGTATTTGATAACATACATTTGCTGTATTCAAATTTTGACTTAGGTTTGTGAAGTTCATAAGAAAATTTCATGTGTGATAGCTATTATTAATAGACTTTAGTTTTTATTGTTTAAAAATATGTGGCAGGGTCTACACTATTTTATCCTTCAGTTGTCATTTTTTGATCCTAGCATTGAAGAGAGTTATATATGTATAATATTTTTAATATATATACCATATTTTTCGGAGTATAAGACGCACCTTTCCCCCCCCTAAAAGAGGGTGGAAATGTTGGTGCGTCTTATACACCAAATACAGCCATTTTTGGTCTCCCGAAGCCCCGCCCCCGCATCCCATTTTTGCAAAAAATGGGCTCGTTTTTCGCAAAAACGGGGCACGCAGAGGATTTGGGAGGCCTGTAGAGTGCTTCTGGGGGCTGGGGAAGCCAAAACAAAAATGGGGCGATTTTGCCTTCCCCCAGCCCTCAGAAGCACTCTGCAGGCCTCCCAAAGCGTCTGCGTGCCCCATATTTTGCAAAAATGGGTGAAAAACGGGCCCGTTTTTGCAAAAAACGGGGTGTGCAGAGGGTTTGAGAGGCCTGCAGAGTGCTCCTGGGGGCCGGGGAGGACAAAAACTTTTTTTCCTTACTTACCTCTTTGAAATCTTGGTGCATCTTATACACCGGTGCGTCTTATAGTCTGAAAAATATGGTATATATTGTAGAAAACATAATATATTGTATATAGAATGTATAACCTTATGTTAGAGTAAGTTGTTAAACTTAGGACTTATGAATAGATTGCATTGTACATACTGCTTCAAAGTCATGGTGCTGTCATGTAGCAAAGAAACAAACAGAAATTTGGAAGATATTTGTTGTATTATCTTTAAATTTGTAACAGTTGAATATTCTCTATGCATTTCCATTGGGAACAAGAGGTTTCTTATTCTGTTTAATAAAAATGATGGGTCTCTGCACACATTAGTAGAGGTAGTCCTTGACTTATAACAGTTTGTTTAGTGACCGTTCAAATAACTTTGAATGGCACTAAAAAAAGTGATATGACAATTATTGATATTTACGACCTTTGTAACATCCCTGTGATCATGTGATCAAAATTCAGATGCTTGGCAACTGACTCATATTTATGACCATTGCTGTGTCCCGAGGTCATGTGATAACCTTTTGCAACCTTTTGATAAGCAAAAGCAATGGGGAAGCCAGATTCACTTAACAAACTGTGTTACTAACTTATCAACTGCAGTGATTCTCCTTAACTGTGGCAAGAAATGTTGTAAAATGGGGCAAAACTCACTTAACAAATGTCTCAATTGTGATCGTAAGTTGAGGACTACCTATATTAACTTTGTTTCACCTTTTACTATTCATGATAGTAGTATTGAAGAGAAGCAAATCTTTCATGACAAATTGTTTGAAAATTGCTGCTAGGAAAATGAGTGAAAAGGGATTAGCTCTAAAACTAAATAAAGCTCATGTGAATAAATGAACGCATGGAATGTTGTTAGCAAGTCATAGAATGTATACAGCAACATTTAGTAAAATTGATTGTATATATTTTTACAGTATCATTGATACAAGGAATGTTTGTGTTGTTTCTGAATAAACCGTTTTAGTATTTAATCAGTGTAGATTGCAATCCTACATAATTTACCTAGAATAAATACATTTTAATTCAGTAGGTTTACTGCATTTACAGGATTTAGTACTGTAGACATCTCTTAAATGATTAAGCTTCATCTTAAACATGTTTATCTTTGAATAAAAATTTAAAAATACTGGAATACAAAAATAGGGTAGTGCTGTATAGGTATGTTTTACTGTATAATCTCAACTGTGTTACAGCATACAGTACATACAGTAAATTGAGCTTAGTTCTGGAAATTCCTTTGAGTTAAACTGTTATAGAAAAATTGTGTCAAAGATTTGATTTAGAAATAATATATGCTTTAAAAATAATTAAAATAAAAACTATAAAGAACTTTTAAATATACTATTGTTAAATAGATTCATTAATTGATGCACTGGTGGGTAGATCTTTAATGTTATAAGAACTGACCAATTCAAATATGATAGAAATCATTTCCCATTATAATTGTGACTGATCTTGTTCAGTATATTCTCATTACATTTGAATTGATGCAATATCTTAATTATGTATAAATTAAAAGATAGCATGCTAAAATATATTTCTATCTTGCAGCTATTTATTTTTTCAATAGCTGATCATCACCACAATGGCTACAGGAGGAAGTCCTTTTGAAGAAGGAATAGATGACCATGACTTACCAAGCTGGAGCCATGAAAGCCTTGATGATCGATTGAACAATACGGTATTGCTACAATTTCTTATGTATATTCATATGAAATGGGGGTTATGCATTAAAGTTCTCCTAAACTTCTTGAAATGAATTATGAAGTTTATAAAATTACAAAGTTTAATAATTGAAGACGTAAAGTACTGTTAGAAGAAAAGCAACAGTATAAGAAATGTTGAAAGTGTAAGCTTGAAATCAATTTTACAGAATTGAGAAAACATGTAGATTGTAACATATTACCTTCAACAGGAAGTAAATTTTAATTAAAATGCTTCTGGTAGAATTTTTTTCTCTTTGCCATTTTAAACATTAGTATCTTTAATTTTAAACCTTTCCCTTGTGATTTTGTGCTGTGTGTATTTTATTTTAGAGTTGGGGAAGTCAGCCAAAGAGGCCAAATAGATCTTCAGAAAAAAACCAAAAAAAAGTTTCTCCTGAAAGTGAAACAAGATTTACCAATGATATTTCTCCAGAATCTACCCCAGAAGTTGGACGAAGGAAGTCAAAGACTCCGCATACTTTCCCTCGTACTAGATATATAACCCAAATGTCTGTCCCAGAACAGACAGAACTGGAAAAGCTTAAACAAAGAATAAATTTCAGTGATTTAGACCAGGTTTGTGTTAAATCTTTACTAAACAAAACTATATATACATAGTTGAATATTTAAGAAAAAATGGAGTTAAATAATCTTATTCATTGCACAGTGTAGTTTAATGTTGAGGTAAGTTGAAGAAAGTTGTAAACAGAATTCTGTACTGAGGAAAGTATAGTATACCCAAGCAATACCCATGAGATGATTCACTTCAAGACACATATATGCCACTTATTTTTACATTGCAAGTTATGTTGATTAGGCATAATTGGAGTTGTGCTATTTGTAAGAAAGGACAAATTGACTGGATTTCTCTGTGACACCGCTATTTCAATGTGGAAATGTAAGAGAAGGAATTTTGTCAGGAGTCACATTAAATATTTTTCCTGATATTGCTGGCTTTAATATAACTGCTCATATTGTGGTAGGGAAAATATGAATTGCCTTCAAGTGACTTAATTTATTCACCATTCTACTTAAGTTAGAATGCAGAGTATCCAGTTATTTTTCTTCCTATGAGAAGAAAAGAAAAAAGCTTTTCTTGTTTCAAAATGTAAGGCTGTTAAATAAAATTGAAACTAAGTTAAAGATATGTCAATAAACATGTCCATGAAGTTTTCTTAGAACAATGTGGAAATGGCTTGACATTGTTTTCGAGGGATGTTTTTTTTTTTAGTTGTCAGGTAAGTCTACATATCTAGGATTTCCTGGTAGTGTCCCATTCAAATATTAAACAGGTACAGTCCTATTTGTTTGTTAGGGATCATCCAAGATCATCTGGGTGATATCTAGCTGTTATCGTTATAGTTATTCTTGAATCATACCAACTTCAACTTCTGAAGGTTTAATCTTGGGCATAATTATTATGTTTCATTAAGATTTTTTGTTGTCGAAGGATCAAATAAAGAAATGTAAAAGTTAGCAACTGCCAGAATGTGCTTTGCTTTTTGGTGCTTTGCTTCCATCTGAGAATGCTAGTGTCTGTCCAAATACTTGCTGTGCATTCTTTTTGGGAAGAATAGTTAAAGAATCGGTTGCCTACTTTTGGTAGCTCTGAGCAACAATAATATACATTTTTCAGATTAAAGTTATTGTCATTATAATCAACTTTTTTACTTCTACAAATAAAAAAAATCACTGTTAATGTTTCTGCTTGATACTTAACAACTATTCGAGTACTGTGTAATATCAGTATGTATTCTAAACTGACTTTCGTTTTGTATTCCTTCACAGACTAAATTCTTGCTAGGAGTTTTGTTTCTACAGTGCTTCATTACAAAACCAACAGTTAATGAGCCTCTCAGTTTTCCCTTCTGTCACCCTTTCTTTTGATAGTTAAGTTAGTGGGAGAGAAATAAAAATTAGAGTGATGATAGAAACAAAGAGATGGTGGGAAAAAAGGATGGATGGATGCATGCTATGGTTTAAACTGAATTATTGTAGTATATAGTATCAGTGTTACAGACTGTTGATTCCAAACACATGATATAGAAAATAATACTTTCTTATTCAGAGCATGGATAATACCCCGTAAGATTACATATAAGTAGTACATGATTATTGGAAACGTGAATAATTTGTTGATGTTTCATTCTTACTTAGAGAAGTATTGGAAGTGATTCTCAGGGCAGAGCAACAGCTGCTAACAACAAACGCCAGCTTAATGAAAACAGAAAACCATTCAACTTCCTATCACTACAGATTAATACTAACAAGGGCAAAGATGCTGCAATGAGTTCTCAAATACAAGAAACTGGTGCATCTTCAAAATATAAAGACTTATTTACTGCTGCTTTGAATAAAGATTTGTTGCAGAATTGTCCAGTCTCAATTGAAGAAGATGGTAGAGGTGAACCTGCGGTGGACAGTAGCCAGGTGCTGTTTGTACTCCATAGCAATAGCAATAGCACTTAGACTTATATACTGCCCCATTGTGCTTTATAGTGCACTCTGGGCGGTTTACAATGTCAGCATATTGCCGCCAACAATCTGGGTCCTCAATTTACCAACCTCAGACGAATGGAAGGCTGAGTCAATCTTGATCCTGTCAGGATTGAACTCCAGGCTGTAGGCAGAGTTAGCCTGTAATACTGCATTCTAACCATTGTGACACTGGTCCTCCCTACCTGGGGCTTCATCTTAAAGAGTAATGCTTTTGTGCATTTTTGCTGATGTTTTCTACAAAATTTTAATTTTGAAAATGATTCAACTTTAAAGTGATACTAAGAGCTAAAATATATTTTTGTTATGCAGTACTACATGTGATTTTCTAACAGTTGTCAAACTTTATCACTGCCCCCTAAAACGATAAAATGGTTTGTGTAATACTCCCCCCTCACACAGACAAAATTACTAGGGTTGTGGTGTTTTGTTTTTTTTTGAGATTAGGGTTGGGCAAGAAATAAACATTACTTAATGTTAATTTTTGTATAAAAAAAAGATAGAACTTTTGACATGACTTGCTTCTAGGTATCATTTTAGTTTTCTTGACTTATACTCTCAATGGATAGTAGTTTTGCACAAATAACATCAATACTGCAATAGCAAAAACTTGTGAAATTAAAACATTTTTATATTTTATTGCACTTTCATAATTTAGCCTTATTATTTAGTTTTATTATAATTACCGGTATTAGCAGATTGGTAGACTTTTTCTTAGATAAAATCTTTCCAATTTTGAATGCTCAGAGATTTAAACTAACAAAAGATCTGAGTTTCACCAATGTAGTAACTTCAGCAGATATTCCATATTGCCCACTACAATGCCTAAAAGCCCAATGCATGAAATAGCTTACATTTTAAAGCAAATTAGAAAACTTTATAGACATTTTTGTTCTAGTGATTAATTTTAGAAGATTTCAGATTTTGTAAAACTAGATACATGAAGAAGTTTTGTAACACTAGATACATAAATTCAAAATATTTTATAAGAACATAGAACAGACATAAGAGGAGGGTATAGAATCGGTTTTTAAATAGTATTGCTCAGAAATCTAATCTGAACAACCATTCCTGCAGAACATTTTAAAATGAGATCCTCTTGTAAGTGGTTCATAATTCCTTTGAGGGTTCGAACCTCCTGTTTAAGAACTTCTGTAAACAGTTACTTATGTGCAGTCCATATGTGTAATTTATAAGTAATCATAAATCCATCCAAAGGATTCCACTGCCTTGCTAATTAGCTTTGTGTATTGTTATGATAGTTTGTCCCATATTATTAGGCGACAGGTCTTAAAATGTATTTGTTTTATCATAGTGCTTTAGATCCAGTACATCAAGTCAACCCAAATGATTATTACTTTTGTGACTTTTTCAGATTGTGAGCAGATTAGTTCAAATTCGTGACTACATTGCAAAAGCTAGTTCCATGAGAGAAGATCTTGTTGAGAAAAATGAGAGATCTGCTAATGTTGAACGCTTATCACATCTCATAGATCATCTGAAAGAACAAGAGAAATCTTACCTGAAATTTTTGCAGAAAATGCTAGTAAGTTTGAAAGACAATTGAAATTCACTGAGACAATTCATAAAATCAAATGGGGGATGAGCTTGTTATCTAGCACTATCTCCATAACATTCATTTTATTATTTCATTTATTAGTTTTTTATTTATACCACAAAAATATTTCAGGCTAGAGAAAATGAGGAGGATGGTCGGACTATAGATTCAGCTGTGGGATCTGGTTCTGTAGCTGAGAGCACATCACTAAACTTAGATGTGCAGTCTGAAGTTTCAGATACAACGGTAAGCTACTTTTTAGTAATTAAGGTGCTACAAGTGAAGACAATTTTTGAGATAATTTAACATTAGAATTTATTTAAAACACCTATTCATTATTTACAATGCTAAGTATTATAAAACCTGTAATAAAACACATTACTACTGAATTTTATTACTTTAGAAGGAACTATCCCACTTTTTCCAAAAATTAATACGCTGATAGGTTTATAATTGGCTTTGTGGGATCCTGAGGAATTACTTCGTATTTGATAGTTGATTGCAGCCGGCCCTCTATCAGAAAAATTCTGAGTTGAGCTGGGCTAACCAAAATATTCATTTAGGACATGGATAAGTTAACAAGTTTGCCTTTTTTACTCAGAAGCAACAGTTCTTCCTTATAAATGATGAGAATGATAACTGGCTCGTGTTAGCATATTCCTTTGAACAACTTGCCAAAAGGTTCATTTTTTAAAAAAAAATTGGGAGTAGTACTGTAAGAACAAAGCTAAGCATGTAATAATCTTGAAAGTTTAAAAAGGGACCAGTATTAATGTTAAAAAAAATGTAGACACATGAGCTTGATGAGTTTAACAAAACACTAATCTATCATTCTCTTCCATGAAGGATAATCCTCTGCAGCACATATGAGAACTTTACTTATGCATGTGAGATTATAGTGGTGTGTAACACATTTCAAGCTCAAAGCAAAACAAAGCCTCACTGGAAATATTTTAGGGCCATTCTGAACTTACCAAAATGTTTGAAATGTTTTTCAACCTCAAAAAACACTTTTGGTAATATCAAAACATGCCTGATGAATTTGGAGCAACCCCTTTTAATGCATAATAGCTGTTGTGTGCTTGATATGGGTTGTCTCAAATTGAATTCCGAATTTGAAAACCTTTGACCATTAATAATATATGTTGTAGGCTTAATATTACATTGTGGATTTCAAGGCTTGACCTATGTCCTATTGAAATAATTACTGAATTTATACTGGTCATCATCCATAGAAATGTGTGTATGCAATCCATGAGGCAACAGTGTTTTCCTGATTAGAATAATTGCCTCCATACTTCTGAACTGTTTTCTTTCTTACCTTTTGAAATTAAAATGGTAATTGAAATATTTAATGGAAAAAACTATCTAAAGAAGAGTGAAATTCCTGTATGTCCTTTGGATCATAGTGATTGATATGTTGAGACAAATAAAATTGCAGTGAATTAAGTACAGACATATTGTATTGACAAATCAATAGGCCATAACTTGAAAAATTATGCTTCACCGAAATATATGCTCACAGTCTGATTTACTAAATTATTTGATAAAGGAGGTATCTTTTAGTCTGAAAACTCGGCCCTGCATTGAGGACAAACTAGGGAATTCAGCTACTCAAGGACAGGTTTCAGACATGGATGTTACAGCAGCTCCAAAAGGGAAAAGAGACACAACTGCCCTGAATGGCAGGGAAATCTGGTCTAGTAGAATAAATAGCCAAGAACCTGGATTGCTCTCAAAGGTACTACTAAATATTGCCTTGGGAATCTTTTAGTAAAAGGTCTTAATCTTTTAAGCCTTCCCTTTTTCTTGAAAATCCAATCAGTATTTATTTTGTTTCAATGATTTCTTAATTCTTTTTGGTAATGTCTGTTAGAATTAATATTTGAATTAATAAATTTTATATTGGTTCCTAATTATTATTTATTCCAGGAAAATACTGTTTATTTGTAGAATGTAGTATTCTTTAAAAGCCAAAAAAGTTGAGGGCTTCCATATGGAATCTTTTCTATGATGCAACTAATCTTCAAGTTCATTGATTTGCATTGGCATAATTGACTACAGTATCTTTTGGACTTTTCTTATTTATCAGATAATTACTTTAAAAGTTATCAACTGTTTCCTAAAATGGCATTTTTTAATGGGATTTGGATTTGGATTCTAACCAGCTTTTTCAGAAATGAATAAATTCTAGCAGAGATTCCCACTTTGTGAATGGGTACTTCTGTAAGCAGAAATGGAACTGCTTTTATCAGTATGGTGTCTTTGTCTTCTATATGTCTATACAGGTAGTCCTCGACTTATGATAACATTTGAGCGCAAACCCTGTTCCTAAGTAAGACAATTGTTAAGTGAATTTTGCCCCATTTTGTGATCTTTCTTGCCACAGTTGTTAAATGAATCACTGCAGTTAAGTTAGTAACACGGTTGCTAAGTGACTGGCTTCCTGATTGACTTCGCTTGTCAAAAGGTCACAAAATATAATTAGATGACCTCAGGACACGGCAACCATTATAAATATGAATCCGTTGCTAAGTATCTGAATTTTGATCACATGATCATGGGGATACTACAGTGGTTGTAAGTGTGAAAAATGGTCATAAGTTAGTTTTTGCAATGCAATTGTAACTTCAAATGGTCTCTAAATGAACTTTCATAAATTGAGAACTACCTGTACAGCTATTAAAAGTTTGAGAAGTTATTTGCTGCATGACTTGGACCTGTTTCTATTTTGGTCAGATTAATCCCATACCTATCTTTTAAAAAAAATCTTCTCTTTCCCTCTTCCCTCTTAAAAACTCCCCTCAAGCTTTAAATTAGACATTAGATATTAAAAACAAAGAGTTGTACTTTGCTGGATTGGATAATTTCCAATAAGTAGAACTGAGTAGAAATTGTGTTTTGTTCTTTACTTCTGTTAGGGTGTCCCCCCCCCCCCAGCTTTTACCCTTCCATTGAAATAATAAGGTTTCGGATGTTCTGTTGATTTCCCCTCCATTATTGACTGGCTCTTAAATATTGTCCCTTAAATTATTCTCAACCCAAAGCTTTAGAAAAAAAATGATCAGTGTGATAGTTATACACATTTAGTGGAGAGTTACTTTGCTAAGCATAAATTTTTGCTATTAACTTGAAATAATAGACAGTGCCAACATTTTTCATTGTTATTAAAAAATTCAACTCGTCTTTTTAGTACAATATTCTGCTTAATCTATTTTTTAGATTAAGATTTAATTCCTTTCTCACAGAAATATTTTGCAAATTGTAATTGCAAAAAGTAATGAAATTATTTCTGGTCAAATATAAAGGATAATTATTTTTCCAGGCTAGAGATCCTCAGCAAGAAGCTACAGAAGAACTTGCAAACTTAAAGAAGCAACATGACTTACTGAAAAGGATGCTACAACAGCAGGAACAATTGAAGGCTCTGAAGGGGAGGCAAGCTGCCTTGCTTGCTCTTCATCATAAAGCAGAACAAGCTATTGCTGTCATGGATGATTCTGGTATGTTGAATTTTAATATATTAAAAAAAAACCTAAACAGACAAAAATTTTATGGGCCACATTACTTTAGGCACTTGAAAAATATGTTCATTGAGAATTTAAATTAGAATTTAGATGAATTTTTAGCAGCATTGATGAGAAATATATCTCAAGCTTTTTAAAAAAATGAAAGACACTGATCCTGCGTTCAGCTTGGCTTTCAGTTCAATGCTGGAAGTATATATTAAAATAACAAATGTCCAGTTAAGTATGCATGAGATGAAAAGCAAGAAATATTTAGAAAGTAAAAGATAATATATTATACTACATTATGTATTATCACTTAAGCTATTATTAATACCATAAATATGTGTGTAATTAGCAGCTCATATTTCATATTTCCAATCAATAATATTTATAAATATTCTTGATGATGTGATTGAATTTCTATTTCTTAATTTTTAATTAGCTGTACTTCGATATCTGAGTAGAACTGTTCACTTTTTCCTCCTTTTAGTTGTAACAGAAACAACAGGTAGCATTTCTGGAGTGAGTCTAACATCTGAGCTGAATGAAGAATTAAATGATTTAATTCAGCGTTTTCATAACCAGCTTCATGATTCTCAGGTAAACTTTTGAGTGAGTGTAAATCAGCAGTATATAACTTGACATCTTTATCATCACAATAAAATGTATTGGGGAAACTTTTGTTAAATGTTTCATATGTTTTTAGCTTTCCTCCCTCATTCAGTCAGCATTCTGTGTCCATTGATAATGCTCAGGTTTCATTGTTGCATTTCCCCCCTCTTCCTTGTAGGATAGATATGCTGTATTTCGTCTCAATTCAGTTAAATATTTGTTTTCTCCATTGGTTTTTATAGATGGCTTTCATTTCCAACACTCTCCACATACAAAACAAACAATGACGGAAGGATATTTCCAAATTTTTCTGGCAAAGCAAGACATAGTTGTATTTTTCATAACATTGAAGCTCTAAATTGGGGGGCAAAATAAAAAGTTGGAGGATAGAAATATATAAAAGGTTGAAAGATAAAGATATATTTCAGTTTTACAAAATGAGATATTCTTTTTCCTAGCTGTACCCTAACACAGAAAGAGATTTTTGCCTGATTTTAGCTGGAATTTTTAAAATCCAGCTGACTGCAATTGATTAAAAAAAATATTTGCAGTGAGAGGGAAATAATTGCAATTGTGATGGAAAAAGATAATACCCAGCCTTCGCTTCTATCTTATAAAAATGATTTGTCAGTACTTCAGGTTTTTTGGAATTTCTGACAATTAATGTACAAAGAGAATTAATGTAAACAGTTTTTGAAAATACAAAAATATTGCTATACAATCTTGTATATATTTGTTCAAAAGTAAATTACATCAAATTGAGGCTTATTCTTGGAAGTGTACATATTAACTGTACTTTAAAATATTTCACTACTAAACATTCCAGTACTTAAAATATATGTGCTTGATTTTAGATTCAACCTGTGCCTGATAACAGAAGGCAAGCAGAGAGTCTCTCTCTTGCCAGAGAAGTTTCCCAGAGCAGAAATTCTTCTATGTCTGAGCAACTTTCTGATAAAAAAGCACAACTATTTAGTAAGATGGTAGCATTACAGGATAAAAAGCAAAAGATGGATAAACTGCTAGGAGCACTGCATACACTTCATGACCAGCATCTTAACAACTCATCATCATGTAAGTAGATGGCACCCTGAAGTGTAAATTAGTGTTTTAGATATTAGCTTTTTGGGATACCGTGACTTAATTATTGAAAATGGGAATCATGTCAATTCTGTTGCATTTTGAGATACGATTGCTAATATTTAGCTGTCAAGTTTAGGTACCGATCTCTAAATACCGTTTTCTCAGAAATTCTTAGTTATTTTTCCTCTTGTATGATAAGCAAATAGTGAAGGGATAAATTACAATTATAAATGTTGGATGAGATTCCTATCCTCAAGCATTATGAAAATAAGTATGTGGGCTTATTTATTTTACATATTTCCAAGTTCCAGCCTCTCCACAGTAAAGAGAATGACTCTTTAAAGAAAGCTATGAGAATATTTGTGAGAAAGGGATATGTAAATGCTGATTTTAAGATAAGTGATTTGTGATGCAACATAGTCCAGATTCCCAGGAGGGAGGGGAGTGCTTTCCACCAATGATTGCAGGTTATTGTTTTAGAAAGACTATATATTTAACAGGAGTTAAAACACCTTTGTTAAATTATCTTTAGCACATGCCTTAATCTTTGATGAAAAATTCATTGCTTCAGATATTCAACAGATGCATCTTTTTTTTTTAAACGTAAAACAGGATTAAACAGAATTGTCTTTAACTTTGCAGTTCTGCCAGCTGCAGGATCTCCTCAAAGGAGTATTGATCAAAGGAGCACAGCTTCAATTGCTTCTGCACCTGCAGGGCCTACAGTAGCTGTCAATGAAGAACCAAACAGCTTAGCATCCTCAGCTGCATATCACCCAGATTCTGTGACCTCACAGAATGACAGTGAAGAAGACAACTTAAATCCAACAGAAAAGCTTCAGTAATGCATTATTACATTATGTTGGCTTATTAAGTACTGTAGTTTATTGGTTTTTAAAAAAGCAGTTTAAAAAAGCAGACTTGTGTCATATAAATCCCTAGTCAGTTATTTTTTTGTGGTTGTAATAATACCATGCTACAAGGGATTTCAGTTTATATAAACAGTGATTGTGGGGAAAAGGTAGATTTTCATGCTTAATGCTAACATATAGCTTGATTATGAACATTAAATATGCATATAATTCTGTTTGGATTTTTGAAATAGGTATATACGTATTTTTACTGGAAGTAATTAACAGCATACATAAATAAAATTCATGATGTTATTTAGTAGTGCAATATTATACCCATTTCAGAATCTTAATTCTACCATATGATTTGGACTATTAATGAAATCAATACAATCAATAGAACACAAAGTTATACAAATGTTATTACAGGTATTATGATTAAAAGGGTTGAGTTATGACAATTAGTTCTTGGTTCCAAGATAATCTTTATAGATCAGGGGGTGTCAAAACTATTTCATTGAGGGCTGCATCAAGGTTGTGTTTGACTTCGGGGGGCCGGGGTGGGTGTGGCCAGCTCGACATCACTCATGTCGGGGGTGCCTGTGGTGGCCCCGAGTGCTCTACCAGCGAAAAAGACTCCTGAGCTCCGTTTCCGGCTGTGACAGCCTCCTGCAATCCTCTGTCAGCAAAAACTGAGCTAGTTTCTGGTAGCGACGGCCCCTTGCAACCCTCTGCCAGTGAAAACGGAACTCGTGAGGGCTGTGCGTGGCCCTCCCGAGCTCTGTTTCCTTTGGCAGAGGCCATGGGCCGGTTCTTCGCTGTTTCCAGGGCACCCCCGCAGGACAGATCTAAGCACCTCACGGCCGGATCCTTGAGTTTGACACCCCTGTTATAGATGATCCTAAGAATATGAATACTGAGAAAGAATAATATACTTATTAATTTAATTAAATTGATTAAATTTTTTATGTCCACCCACTGCAGAAGATGGACAGTTTACAAAATCCAGGAAAACTAGTAAAAATAATTAAAGCAGTTTAAATCCACATAAACAGTCAGCTGTGGCTAAAAGAACTAGAACAATAAACAATAGAAAAGCACAGCAGGAACTCCACAATACAAAACAACTGCGTTAATCCCATACTCAGGTTCTAAAGACTTTCTGGAACCTCAGGAGAGTGGACACTGTCTCCGTCTCTGAAGGAGATGATGTTCCAAAAGCTGTGGATTGCAACAGAAAGCACACTTTCTGAGTTGCATGATATGGCAACATTTAATTGAAGGGATATGGACCCACTCTGCCTGGATTTACAGGGTGCACAAAAATAGAAATAAAGGAGTCCGTTGGATAACGCGACCTAATGCCATCGTGAATATAGAATTAACTTACCTTTTCTGTTATTTCACAATACAGCATGAAATAAATTGGACACTAATTGGATCTTAAGTATTCAAGAATTCAAAGGAATTACACAAATGTTTGGCACAAAAGCTTTTCTAGTACTTTATCATAAAATTGACTAACACAGAACAAGGTATCAAGAAGTTGTGGTCTTTGTCTAATAATCTGCTTTCTAAGATAATTTACAAAATTATTCACCTAATAATAGTGCATACATTAGCCAAAATCATTTATATAAAGAAAGTGAACAAAGTTATTAAAGAGCTCACCCCCACTGTTTCATATCTACAAGGAAACTATATATATATATTTATTCTAGGAAGCTGAATGAAGTTCGCAAGAGATTGAATGAATTGCGTGAACTAGTCCACTATTATGAGCAAACTTCTGATATGATGACAGATGCTGTAAATGAAAATACTAAGGAGGAAGAAGAGACTGGAGAGTCAGACTGTGAATCTGAACATGAGAATCCACAACCTGTTACAAATATTAGGTTGGTTACTTGCACATAAGTTAATAAATACCGTGTTTCCCCGAAAATAAGACATTGTATCTCTTGTATTATTATTTGATGTTATAATAAGGATTCCCTTCAAGGATTTATGTTAATTTCTCATTAAATGAAGATCTATACTGTTCATGTGGGCAGCTAACAAACAAGAAACAAGACAAAACTGGGTTTGGATTTAGATATTTGAGGAAATATTTCTGTTTCTTGCATTTTCTGGTTTAATCATTGAGGCTAGATCTTCAGGCTTAGGCATACTTAAAGCTGATGAAGTTAAATCCTATTTAAATTATTTATTACATTTTAAATCTTTTGATTTGAAGGACTACCTAAGGTCACCTCTGTCTGAATTCAATCTAATGTCTCTCCTAAGGGAAAAATTATATGGTTGCATTTCAAGACTTTTGTTTACTTAAGTTAAAAGCATGAAAGAAATGTGAAAATTTGAAGATTATTTTGTATAATGTCAATATGAAAATAAGTATTCTTTAAACTTGACATTGGCACACAACATAGAGTGCTTTGTGTAAGATTGGTTGTTATGATAAGGTCCATTAGGGTAGTTTCTAGTAGGACAAAAGGGTGGGGTTTTTTTTGAGTAAGTAAATATTTTAGTATATATTTGTATGAAATTGTTATTTTGTGGTAGTGTATAACTTGTGAAAAATTAAAGATACTGATCTGAATTTTTTTCAAAACAGGAATCCCCAAGGAATCAGTAACTGGGGTGAAATTAACTATAATAGCAATTTGCAGTGTGGAACTAATAACCGAAATGGAAGACATCTTAATACATCCTGTGAAATAAATAATCAATCTGCTAATGTAAGGATGCCAAATATGCCTTCTACTTTAGGTATGTTTCAATATCTTATTGGATATATATTCTGTAATATATTGGCGTGAACTCTTACTGCAAAATTAATTAATCAGTAACATTTTACTTATTTTTTAGCAGTCATTCAAGTGTTGTATGGTAAGATGGTGCACATTAGTGTTAAAACTTGTAACTACTTGTTGAAACAAATGAGACCAGTGCTAGCAGTGAATAATCTTGGACTAAAGGTGGGCAGCTCAATGCAGGTGTTGATGTAGTATGCATCTGCTGTAAAGGCCAATTGCATATTAGGGATAATAAGAAATGTTATTGAACATAGAGATGCTAATATAATAATGTCCTTATAAAAAAATCAATGGTTGGACCATACCTGGAATATTGTACATAGTTCTGGTTGCTGCACCTTGCAGAAGATACTACAAAGCTAGGGAAATTTCAGAGGACAGGATCTAAGATGACCAAAGGACTACAACAGCTTCCCTAGGAGTATATACCTGCTCTAAGATGGAGCTTGTTATCTGTCATTTTGTAAACATTTGTATTATAAATGAAATTTTAAGAATGCACTAATTTTGCTAATTTTAAATAGCTTATGAAATACTCTAAGTCTTCATTCCTTTATTTAGTTTATTGTTCCTTTCAGATTGTCACTATAATAGGAAAGAAGATGGTGTGATTGTCCCACAAGATGATGATGAGGATATTGATGCTGAAGCCGATAGAATCAGCAAAACTTCATTATCCAGTCGAAGAAGTAGCATAGCTGATGAGGGTGCTATAGATGCTGAGTTTGAGCAAAAGATTAACAGACTTATAGCAGCAAAGCAAAAACTGAAACAGCTTCAAAATCTTGTGGCTATGGTCCAGGTACATTTTCTTAGTTTTTTAAAAATATCTTTTTTCATACCAGTAGTAATAGGATAATTTTTAAGAGTGTTATGTGGTCTGGTTTGTTCAGTAATGCCTTCAGTTTTAGAAGTTTTTAAATGGTGAAATACTGAAAAGGGATCTTTATGTTGAAGGCCTGTTAAAAATTATAGTTATATTTTCACTTTCATATAGCATTCTAATGTAATATACTAACTCATTAGTGACAGAAATACATGGCATTTAATTGATAGTTCTACTAAATTGAATTCAATTTGTTTGTATTTGTTGTATGTTCATTGAGTCCACTGGCATTTAAATTGACAACTCAATATCCAAATGTATTATTGAGTATATACAGATGTATAGGTGGTACACATATTATCATCGCATGGCTGGAATTCTTGCCCTCTGTTCATCATGATAGTTTGTAATTTGGATATTTATTTATAACTACCTTCAATTCTTTTTCCTAAATTCGTCATTCTTTTTAAAGTAAATTTAATATGACACTAATTATGACTGGCGTCATCAAAACTAAACTCAGCTGCCCTGAATTGCTAGAAATATGTATATCAATTTTCTTCCATGAAAGCGAAATACTTTATTATGTACTAAATTCTACATATGTGGATAATTGGTGTGTTAAGAATTTTGTTTTCTGTTTGTGCATTGGAAGAAGTATGTTGCTAGAAGGATTGCATTGTGTGATAGTTCTGCACATCTTAGCCAAGTCAAAAAGCCATTGTTTATTCTGTTATCAGAGGTACAAGTTTTAACAGTCTGAATTATAAGCACTCTTTTATGTGGTGGTTAATACATTTCATTTCTAATTTTGTTGATGGTTATCATTTGTATAGCATACCTTATTCAAGTGTTTTTTTGTCCTAACAGTCATTTTCCCTCTTTTCTTCAAACTGTAGCTTCCCACCCATTCTCAGAATGTTACGTAACCCTAGTATGTGAATGATTCTGGAGAATAGTAATAGTTTGCAGTCAAAATTAATGCTAGATTACATTAGGGGTTGGGCTGGAATTCATCATTTTCTATGGATCTTAAGTAATTGAAACTCATGGTTTCCATTAAATAATTAGACTTTCTCCCATAAATATTTCTTACATGTGCTTTCTACGTTGGTGCATTGTACACTAGTAAACAAAGGAAGACCAAGACATACCCTTTGAATTCAGATATTGCTGAAGACTGAGAACTCATTCAAATGACACAAAATGGGAATAGGTGGAACTTTAAGGTTGTTGAAGATATTACTATTGCTTTTAGGATGACGAGATGGAGCCAGAGGCAGCAGGACAGAGTAATGTGGAACAATTTTTTCTGGCTGAGGAAGAAAAAGGACAGCAACAACCAAACAACACTCGAAACAGTGCAAACAAATCACAGAAAAGTGTTGGACTGAATGAAAAAGCAAGGTATGGTCTCTTTCATTAAGGAATGTTATAAAATTAAGCTGCAGATTCATTAGTGCATTTGAGGAAGATACATATTTGAAGGGCCAGAATTGAAACTCACATAAAGATCAAAGACTCATACTGGAGAAGTATGAGTCTTTGAGTCTTTGATCTTCATACTGAAAAGTATAAAGATCTTCATATTTAACTTCATACTGGAAAGTTTAGGAGGACTTGGCCAATCTCTTCAAGGTCTTCTAGGAAGGTGCAATCCAACTTAGAGGTTCACCAATTCTCAATGTTTAAATGAATATATTAGGCTTTCACATTGGACATCCAACTATATAGATCTGTTCCTATGAATTAATTTGAAATAAGAGAAAGGTGAGAAATGGTTTTAAGTTACAAGGCTACTATTTTGTTATATGTTTCACCCAGAAAATAATAACACACAATTTGTTATTTTTAGGGAGAAATTTTATGAAGCTAAACTTCAGCAACAAAAGAGAGAACTTAAACATCTTCAAGAAGAAAGAAAGAAACTTATAAATATTCAAGAAAAAATTCAGGTCCTGCAGAAGGCTTGCCCAGATCTTCAAGTATGTACAATTCCTTTGAATTTCTAACATAAGAGAGGGAAGAACAGAATCTCTCAGGCAATATTATTTGTGACTCACTAGCAAGAAGATTAATTTTGGTATTTTTTTAAAAGAGGAGGAGAGTGTTTTGGTCCTGATTGCAAAAAAACTGTTTAGAAATGCAGCTTTGAATAAATCGAAGAAAAATATATTCGATGCTTAAAAGAGATATCCTTAAAGAGTTAGGTGCAATATCCAGAAACTAATCAAGTACTCTTCACTCTACTGGAATCAGTTTAGTTAATAAAAAAATAAATTAAAAAAATTACAGTATATCGTTCTTTTGGTTTTAAGTTTTTTAGAGTATTCAGATTGCAATTTTAATATTTATTTCTCTTTAGCTGACATCTAGCCTGGATAATTGTGCAGGGAATACTTCCACAGCAGCTGCTAATGAAATCAGCAGAGTGAGCAAGTCTCCGGTTCAACCAGAAGAATTGGTGGTAGATAGTGAGGTATTGTGTGTACTTCTTTAATAATGCTAGTATATTTTTCTCTTGGAGAAACTGATACAGCAGCATTGTAACTGAAAAGGGAACTTGTTTTCTTTGTCTCCTCCCTCTTAGTGGACTTTCAAAAAACAAAACAGTAAAATGGAATATACAAACTGTCCTAAAGACTGATAATGTTTGATAATAAACATTATGAAAGCTGCAAGTAACTAAAGGAGAAATGACAAAGAACTTTTTGTGTTTTCTAACTTGTTTCCTCTTTGATTACATCATTAATTGACTGAATATTTACTCCATTTTTTGTCAATGCAAGCATACATTATGGCTTGGAAAAAATAATGTTTCTTTCTTGTGTTCTTTTTCAATTGCTTGGAAAAAATAATGTTTCTTTCTTGTGTTCTTTTTCTTCCTTAATGTCATTACTGTTTGAGTTATCTGATAAGGAACCTTTCTCTATACTGCTTTAACTCAAGGCATTCCAAAACATACATGATTTTAGTGTAGCTAACAAAAAAAAATTATCCTTGTATATAATTTTGTATTAACGTACTTTGACTTAAACCTCATGAGTGTTCTAAAAATATTAATTTTTAAACAGACCTGGTCTCAAGTGCGTAAACATGAGATTTTAAGAGAAGAATTGCGACAAAGAAGAAAACAACTAGAAGCCTTAATGGCTGAGCATCAGAGAAGACAAAATTTAGCAGATGTTTCACCTGCTGCGCCTGGATCTGTTAAAAGTAATGGATCAGAGACTCAGTGTACTCCCCAGCTAAGCAGAACAGAAAAGTAAGATTAAATTCTATTCATCTGGTGTAAAAAATTTGCTGTAAAGAGTATTTTTCCCCAAAAGAATTATGATCCATTTAAATACCATGTTTCCCCCAAAATAAGACCCTGTCTTATATATTTTTGAACCCTGAAATAAGCGCTTGGCCTTATTGCCATGCACTCAAAAGCCCGATTGGGCTTATTATCAGGGGATGTCTTATTTGGGGGGGAACAGGGTAGCTATAATTAGAGCATTAACTGAGGAGAAGGGGATCCTTTTCTCTACGATTTATCCTAATCGCTGACAAGGCTGGGATATTGTTGCTTCCTCTTTGTGCTTTATTTCATGACTTCTGTAGTTAAAATGGTTACCTAGTAGGTAGCTACAATAGCAGTTATATAAAAATGTTTATTTGTATTTACTTATTAAATTTTTATGCTGCCCATATTCCCTATAAGATGACTCTGTCTTTGTCTTTTCATGAAAGTTTCTAGGATTCAAATGTCTCCAAACTTTCATCCTCTCAATCATGTTTTAATTATTATTATGATTGGCCAGAATGCTGGTTAGGTAGTCAGGTTTATAGCTCGGTATAAACATGAGCAGCAACTGTTATGTTATAATTCACTTTTTTTAAAAAAAAATCACTTGTTCTTTTATAGATACTATTAGCCCTTTAAAGTAAGTCAGGTCATGAAACACATTCCACAACAATATATAACAAAATTTTGAAAGTGAGAGAGCATTTTCCCTCCCTTCATACTCAGCTCAGTTAAGTTAAGGCAGAGCTAAACTGAGTTTATTTCTAATGGAACCCTCCTGTCATAGACTTAGATCATGCTTTTCTAAATGCTGTTGTGCAATTTTTCCAAGATCAATTTTGTAGTTCTCTGCATTAACAGAAAATAAAGCCACCAAAAGGGAGTATATCAATAAAATGCTTTGGGAATATCATTTGGGATTCACAGAATTCTTAAAAAATGAAAAATGAAATTAAAACTGTATACCCTGAAAATGATATTCATTTGGGAAACATTTTATATTGATTTTGATACGATGTCATGTTTTAGCTCTGTATGACTTAATTTTACTTTTATTATACTTTAGCATGACTTTTAAAATTCCTAATACTAGGACAATGGCAACATGGGGAGGATCTACACAGTGTGCACTTGATGAAGATGAAGGTGATGAAGAAGTATACCTTTCTGATGGACTGGCTCAAGCGGAAGAGGAAGAGGAAGAACAAGAATGTAGTTCCAATGAAATGCCCATGTGTCCCAATAATGTAGATCGGATCTCATATTGTGCAAAAGAAGATAAAGAAAGGTTAGTTGAATGTCTGTTCTTCAGCCCAATCCACTTCACAGGTTGTTTTGCCCAAATAGGCAGGAGCATTAGGAATGTATGCTGCCTGGGGGTCTACAACAACTTGCCATGGCCAATTCACCACGGGACAACTTGCCATGGCCAATTTGCCGTGGGACAACTCACTGGGACAAGAGTTACACTAATATTGAAGAAATAATGGGATATAATCATTATAGAAAGGATGCCAAAGAAGGGACAAAATGAAATGTAAATGAAAAAAATCAAAATATTTTAAACAATATTTTAAATAATTAAATTGAATTGTAGAATTGTCCCACAATGAGTTCTCCTGTGATCAGTTGGCCATGGCGAGTTGGCTGCGGCAAGTTGTCCCAATCCGGCTGCCTGGAACTGACTAAAAATAAAGGTAGGATGTAGTAATAATAGGCAGTAGTAATAAGTGAGGCACTACCTTGATGTGGTTGTGGGACTTGCATGTATTATTCAAGATGAGAACTATGCCAGAGTTCAACCATACTTAACGGGTCTCATCAAAGGAGCCAGATGAAGAATGTTCCTCCAATAAATAATATTGTGACAGATAACTTACAGAAACCTATACCAGATTAATGTAATGGAATAGGAATAGGAATAGGAATATTCTTTATTGGCCAAATGTGATTGGACACAAGGAATAATGTAATGTAATGTACAGTGTAGAGTATAAGTGTAGAGTAGAGTAAAATATAATAATAGTAACATAAGATTTTGGATATATAATCAACAAAATCAAGAAAAAAACTCAGTTCATCAAAATGAAAAATCAGGTTGAAAAATAAGATTAGCATTCTGTGGTTGGATGCAATCAAGCCAGAGCAGTTGAAAGAAAAGCAGAAGAATTAGAAGACCAAATAATACCTGCTCAATAAATATTACTAGAGACAAGGGAGATCAGAGAAGCACTAGAAATAATCAAACAGCAAATAATATATATCCAAGAAGATCAGCAGATATGAAGCTTGAATTGCACACTATCGATAGCATCTCCAATTTCAGTAGAGTCCTAGTAATCCATCAACAGAGTTCGCAATGAAATAGGCAATCTCTGAGAAAGAAGAAATCAACATCTAGATGACCAGAGATTACCACCAAGATTAACATTAGACCAATAATCAAGAATAATCAAGAAGCAAACAATATCCCAATCAAGGAACTGCCAAATAAGCTAACAATAAATAGTCCAACCAAAGACCCACCAAAGTCACTCCCATGAACATTGACAGGACCAGCTACTAGAACAGGGGTGTCAAACTCAAGGCCCGGGGGCCGGATGCGGCCAGCGGGGTGCGTAGATCTGGCCCGTGGACCTGCCCTGGAAACAGCGAAGGACTGGCCCGCGGTGCCTCTGCCAGAGAAAACTGAGCTCGTGAGGGCCGTAGGCAGCCCTCCCGAGCTCTGTTTTCATTGGCAGAGGGTTGCAGGAGGCAGTCTCAGCTGAAAATGGAGCTCGGGAACCCGTTTTCCCTGGCAGAGCACTCTGGCCACACCCACCCTGGCCCCCCGAGGTCAGACACAACCATGATGCGGCCCTCAATGAAATCGAGTTTGACACCCCTGTACTAGAATATAAACTGAAAGCAAACCCTACTAGCACTGGTGATGTCACCTAGTTTGGCAATGAAACATCTGCAGGAAAACAACCAAACTCAGCGCCCTAAGGACCTCTCAGTATTTCCTTTATCAGTTTATCGTTCATCTATTCAGTTTTTCAGCTACTAAAACTCAGTAACTTCTAAGAATAAATTAAATGTACTTTGGGATGTTTCAGTTCAATTTGCACGGAAAACAAGATATTTACCAATATACAGTATATCCAGAGATAAGCAATTCCTTCCCTAAGAAAGAAAGGGAGGACTGGTTATACACATGTGATGAAGATACCATATTTGTAAAACAGTATCAAAGAGGAAATACGTTTTTCTCCAAATGGATTTTTAAATCGCTTGCATTTTTATCTGATGAAGTGATTGTACCAGGAGATGATTTTCTAGAATAATAATGCCTTTTTATAACATTACTCTTAGCTGGAAGAATCCTCGTCCTCTTTCAGCAGATGGAAACTACCGTCCTCTAGATAAAGCAAGGCAGCAACAGAACATTAGCATGCGACGGCAAGAAAATCATCGCTGGATGTCTGAACTTTCTTATGTGGAGGAGAAAGAACAATGGCAAGAGCAAATTAACCAATTAAAGAAGCATCTTGAATTCAGTGTCAGTGTTTGTCAGACTTTAATGCAGGACCAGCAGGTATATTGTAAAAATATTTTTAAAAGAGCTTTCTTCAGTATGGGTGCATTTTTTTCAGATTGTGAATTTGGCTTATTTTGGTCGAGAATCCTAAAATGTTTCAGTGCAGATCCAATCTATTCCTGCTCATCTATATGGAGTTTTTTTAATCCAGTTGTGTTTCTTCTTGCCTTCCTCCACAAGATCTTAAACTAGGAATCTGTAAACGAGTATTGTAGTAAATAGCACTTGTCTCCCTTTGGAGAGCTATTATGTGGTATTTTATTTTATCCATTTAAAAACCTTTCTGAAAATTATGCAAAAAGATTTTTGGGATGGTTAGGGTTTCAATATTTTATGAACTGTTTGGATTTTTTTAGCTCAGTTTTAACCAGGAGGTAGAATCGATTAAGATTTAATAAACTGAAAACATTGGGGAGCTCTGAGCAGTAGGATAAGCTGAGAGATTTTCTATCAGACTTCATGTAGTCTTGGAGAACTTTTGGATTAAGATGCTGCTCCTGGAAAAATAATTATGATAGTGGTCCATAGAGATCTGACCTACTGCATTCTTTTTAAAAGTCTTTAAAAAGTACTTAACATCATTTTTCTTTTCAGATGCTCTCTTGTTTACTGCAGACCTTGCTTACTGGCCCGTATAGTGTGATGCCTGGTAATGTTGCTTCACCACAAGTACACCTTATAATGCATCAATTAAATCAGTGCTATGCCCAGCTGACCTGGCAACAAAATAATGTTCAAAGGTATCCACTTTAACTTTACGACCTTTTCAGAAATAGCAGCTAACACAACATAATTATGTGCATTTAATTATTTTTGAGGAACCTAAGAAAATTCTTGTCATATTAAATTTCTGTATGTGAAAGCTAGAGCAAAAGAAAGTACAATATTTTGGGAACAGTGCAAAAATATACTTTATTGAGGTGCATTCTAGCAATAGTAATAATAGTAACTAATTTTGAAATGTGTTAGAATAGAAAACTCAATTGGGCCAAGCTGGATACTAAGGAAATGTCCACCTTTCTGAATTCAAAACAATCTAGACTTTGAGAAACTCAGTTTCCTCCTGTATCCAAGATCCAGATAAAATCCAGATCCAATACGCCGATCTGTGTCTTGGAAATTTTTAACAGGCGAATTTCCTACTAGAAACTAATAGGAAATAAGTTCAAATTGGTTTGATTCTATTTATGTTACCAGTAAGTTACTGAAGACAGCAAAGCACCATACCCAGGGATGCCCTGCCGTAAAAGTCTATGTTAAAATGTTAAAAAATTAGGCATGATTAAAAGAAACTGATAACTTCTAAAAAAGTTTCTTGAACTACTAAAATATAGTCAGTTCTGGAGTTTTCAGTTTATTGAAGGAACGTAAAGTTCAATTCTATATTCCCATTACAGCTTAATTTTAGGAGAGTTTTTATGTTTACTAATTCTAACCAGGGCCTTCCAGCTAACAAATTACTGATACTATAGCCTTTGTAACCTTCCTCCCTGGCCTCCAGTGTCTGTATCAGAAATCAAATTCATTATTCAATCTCTGAAATCTAATAAGGTGCCTGGAGAAGATATTCTACTTCCAGAAGTCTTCAAGACACATATTAATTGGGCTGTTCTTCCATATAAAGTCATCCCAGTCAGTGGGAATTATAGTTTCCATATATAAAAAGAGAGACAAGGGTTACCCCAAAATTATAGACTGATAAGCCTTATTGAAATTGTGACTAAAATGCATGCAAAATATCTTTTGCGCAAAATAGAAGATTGGGTAATGGAAATACATTTCTTAGTGGAGGAACAAGCTGGATACAGATCAGTGTGTCCACAATAGACAATTATTTCATTTTGCACTATCTCATAAGAAAACAACTAATGGCAAGAAACTGTTTACTGCCTTTATAGATCTTTCTATGCCTTTTGATTTTATAAAGAAAAGCATTTTGTGGAAGAAGTTGGGCAACTTAAATATAGAATCCAGACTCTTATTCATGGTTAAGATCCTTTACTCAAACACCCATTTGAAAGGCTGTACGGGGGGAGAGGGAATGGTTCTCTAAGCATATCTACCCATAATGATGTTAGACAGGTTTATATTCTAGCCCCAATGCTTTTTCACTCTATCTCTGTGATATTCTAGAATTCCTGTAATTTTCAGGCACTTGTATCCTGCAGGTCCATGATAAATTTATTAATATCCTTTTATATCATGAAATGGTTTCTAATGACAGTATTAAATAGGTCCCTGAAGACTGCTGTGAAAGCTAAATACTTTCTGTGTTCTTAATTTTTTAAATATCAATAAAACCAAATTTAAAGTAATGGTATTTAGCAAAAAGCATGAAATATAATTGGCAAATAAATGGAGAACCTTGTGAATAAGTGAATTTTTACTGTTTGGGAATAGTAAATAGGGAATAGCAGACATAGGTTTGTGGATAAATCATTTTAAAAGACGCTTGGTAAGGATGCTAAAAGATTATAAATGATTTAATTATAATTATTTTATTATAATTGCCCAGGTACTTTGATTCCTATTTTGAAAATATTCAGGGCAAAAATAGTCCAAAATGTGAGGCCTTAAAAAAGCTACCTCACTTGAAGAAGTCAATGATATAGGCTTAAATATTTAACATCCCTACTTGAAAGACAGCCCTCTGGGATCTGAGTTGTAGATTGTCTTATTTCCTTTTGAGCTCTAATGTGTATATTATCAGAACTGTTAGGTTTATAGTTAAGGAGGTTGAGATAAGAACCCTTTATATTAAACAGATGGGGTGTCCTGTAAAGAAGATATATTTATCTAAATTCTGATTTCTTATATTTACTACATATGCATTTTATTACTGTATTTTTATCTATAATTAGATCTTGTATTTTATTTTTTATTTTTGATAAGATTGTAAGGTTGATAAGGTGGTGATCAATAAACTACTATTACAGTACTGAGGTACATTCTAAAAGATTAAGCATTTCTGGGACTATAGCAAAAATGAAATAATTTAAATACCCTTGTTTAGTTTTTAAAAGATACACATATAGAGGTTAAGTCACATGTTAAATATGTAGAACATCTTGGTTTTATTCTTTCTTATAGCTGTTTATGGCAAACTGGTATTTGTTACTTGCTTTTCTTTTGCTTACTAGTCTTTGCCAACAGGTATGCACAATTCTGGCTATCTATCTATCTATATATATAAAAGCGAAAAAACACTCACGCAGAATCACGAAATCTGCAGAATCATAAAGCCTACAGCCTTGAAATTTGGCACATATGGTCCTCTTAGCATGTAGGTGCTTGCTAAGAAAGGATTTTTCGAAATGACCATCAGATAATTAGTATTTCTTATATTATTATTAACATTCTCTGATGATAAGGAGACATTCTACTCACCCTCCCAACCTGAAAATAACTGTTCCAACTGCCACTTGGGCATGGCCAGCGCGTGACTCATCTGGCCTGCGGGTTGGGAGTTTGGAGAGGAGCCTGAGGGAGAGAAGGGGATAAGATGGGAGAGGCCTCTGTGGGGCAAGCCTGAGGGAGAGAAGGGGAGAGGAGAGGAGAGGCCTCTGTGTGGCAAGTCTGAGGGGGAGAAGGGGATAGGAGAGGATCAGTGGGGCCAGCCTGAGGGAAAGAAGGGAGATAGGAGAGGAGAGGCCTCTGTGGGGCAAGCCTGAGGGAGAGAGGAGAGGAGAGGCTTCTGTGGGGCAAGGCTGAGGAGAGAAGGGGAGAGAAGAGGCCGATTGTAACTACTCATTAATTTTCAAGTGCTGTCGATTTATCAAGCCCGATCACATAGTTTCGTAGCGGAGCACGGGTATTCAGCTAGTGTTCAATAATTAAATGTAATTTAATTACTTTCCTTAAAACTAATATTTTGCTCCAACCTTATATTACTCTCTGTTCATAAATAATTACTTATCATTAATTACAGGTTGAAGCAAATGTTAAATAATCTCATGCGTCAGCAAGAGAAGCAGCAGGCCAGAACACCTAAAGAGGAGAAAGACAACAGGGCACCACCATATCCATCACCAACTGTGTTTTGTCCCTTTAGTTTCCCTTCCCAAGCAATGAACTTACTCAATATGCCTGGATTCACCAATTTCTCTTCTTTCCCACCAGGTAGGCATTTTCAGAATTTAGGAGTAGCAGTGATACTGATTTTCTTGTTGCAAACGAACGGCCAGAAAGCACTGCCTAGTTTCACATCGTTCTTTCTTCAAAGCAAATTGTTCTTGGTTTTCTTAGGTATCTTCTAACTAAATAAATGTGTTAATGTTATGTAGAACATGCTTGAATTGCCCTTTAATAGCAAAATAAAGAATATGACATTTTAGTTGTGGTTTTAATTTATTGCTTCCATCTAAATATTTTCCTTCAGTACTATTAAGATTAAAAAATAATGTACTGTTATTCAAAATCATTAATATTTACAAAGATTAAGAACAAGAGAGTACCGGTACATGTTGCATGCCTTACAGTAATCGAGAATGAAGAGAAATTGTTAAAAACTAAAAGGAATTTAATTGATGATATTTGTTTAATAATGTTTATTTGAACCATTCAGTTTTCTAAACAAAACTGAAGCTGTTATTCTTTTGATTCAGATGTTAGTAAATTTATATAACAGAATAAAGGATTAAGACTGAACTTTCCTACAGCACCCTAGAATCAACTAAAAGTGAAATATGTTCCCTGCAGCATTTGTTCATCTGTAAGAGAACATACAACCAGAGGAAATAGCACTTAATGTGCAGATTGATTTTGCTATTTGCTCCTCAAATGCATTAGTTAGGAAATAGTTTATGTAAAAAAAGATAATATTTAGGTGTGTGTGTGTGTGTGTGTGTGTGTGTGTGTGTGTGTGTGTGTAGAGATATATAGATATATATTACATTTTACTGATAAAGAAATAAAGGGAGACTAGTATAGATCTATTTCAAGCTATTTAGCTCTCATCAGCTAGCCATACCCTTCTGGGATTCGAACTTGGGCTGCTTGCCTGTCAGTATATTTATTCTCAATTTATTTCAAGTTTATTTTTTTTCTTGTAAATGTATAAATTATAGTACAAATCTCATATACGGGGATTCAAATCAGTCTTATAGCCAGGGGATTGACATAGCTTGGTTATAAATGGAATAATTTCATCTGAACTATTTTGTGTATCCTGAAGAAAAATAGCAATATAATTTGAAAACACAATAATATGTTAGCCTTTATTTACTTTTCTTGTATTCTGGTGATAAAATTATGTATATAATCTATTTCTGATCTCATTTATTTTTATAGGCTTCAATCTTGGCCAGATGTTCCCATCTGGGGACTTTTCACATAATTGTAATGCTCAAAACAGTGAATATCAGCCAACCTTAAACCATAACAGTACTGGAAAAGCTGACTATATGGCATTTCCAAAGCCATTTGAAAGTAATTCTACCTCTGCAGCAGAGAACCAAAGGTATCTGAAACCTAATATGAGGTATCCGCTTCTAGTGCTTGGCGAGCGGCATTGCATTATTCACACTTGATATTCTGCTTGTGAAAAAGTTTTGTTTGTATTTTGGTATTCTTTTCTCTTAAACACAGTAAGATTCATAATGAAAGAGGTACTTATACGTGATATATTTAAGTTGCAGTATTGGTTGAAATGAGGAATTTCCTTTACTCAAAGGTGCTGGGTATCAGTCTGATTCCATTTGGGTTCAGCAGCAATTGGTCTACTAATAGGATGATTCTTTTTTTTTAAAAAAAGAAGGAAGGACAGAATAATGCTTTGTAGCCAAAAAACCTTCCTTGGTAGAAAACACTGAGCACTGAATAGTTTGGTTTCCATTATGATAGAGGTTGATAATAAAGTTGGAATTTTATTTATTTGTTTACCCACTTTTATTACTTTTACAAATAACTTAAGGTGGTGAACATATCCAACATACCTTCTTCCTATTTTCCCCACAACAAAAACCCTGTGAGGTGAGTTGGGCTGAGAGAGAGTGACTGTGGCTCAAAGTCACCCAGCTGGTTAATGCATAAAGACAAAAGTTAGAGCATTGTTGGTTTTAATTCCAAACTATTTGAAAAGATAAATTATAGAATAATTTTAGTTTTGGTTTCTCTTGCTACAAGTACCATGTTACTCTAAATATCAATTTAATTGCTAGGCAATAGGGAATTTTTGAAAATATCAGTGATTCAAATAGAACGACGTGGGGGCAGGAATCTATAATCTTAGCATTATTTGAAGACACGTTCAACCTCTTTTTGGAAACCCAGTATTTGCATTTGCAAGGTTATATGCTGAAGGCTGTTAACACCGATTATATTGAATATGAACCATTATAAAGAAGGCTGCTGAACTGATATGTTAGAGATTTGTGCAAAGTAGCAATGGAACTGTGCTAAATTAGATTTTTACTTTTCTTATTAACTTTTCTTGGAAAACGTTTGGCTTCATTACTATGACTGAAATACATTCTGAATGTTTCTGTCTTTGTTAAGAAGTCAGAGACAGCCTGAAGAAGAGATGGAAAATAGATCAGCTTGGTTAAATGAGTATCAGGAAGCAGGAAAAGAGAAACAGCCATTTCTCAGGACTGGATTTGCAGTCCCAGTGCAAAATGCAGCATGTAGCAATCACAAAAATCAACCTGACCTGAGCAGAAGAAGGGAATTTGATGAAGAATCTCTGGAAAGCTTTAGTAGCATGCCTGATCCGGTGGATCCAACTACTGTGACAAAAACATTTAAACCTAGGAAAGCATCTGCACAGGCCAGTCTGGCTTCAAAGGACAAAACACCAAAGTCCAAGAATAAGAGGAGGAGTAGTTCTCAGTTTAAAAAACGACCTAGAGCTAATGGTATGACAACTGTATATATAAACTTGGGCTTGTTTTGTGCTTGGGTTGCTCCCTATGTTTGCATTTTTTTTCTTGAGATGGGAAAACCTCAAGAAAATTGAGTCCACACAACTCTTAAAATAGGCTGCACCAGTATAAAACTTTATAATTATTTCTCCTATGTGCAGGTCCTGTGGCAATTCCCAGTGTAACTGAACCAGTACTTTCATATTCTTCTCTTAGATGGAAGCTCCTCCTGTAATCTCTCTTGCCCCAATGGCACATGGAGCAAATCTGCTTGCCCTCTTAACTCTATTAAATAATCTAGAATATATATTTTACATCCATTTGCAAAATATTATGCTTGCCCAAAATAAAGTTTTCTTTTGTTTCGGAAATGTCAGTGAAGAGAGGTAATTGGCTATTTGCCAAAACTATTTCTCTGTGACAAGGTATTTGCTGCTTCGTGAAATTTGATGTCATTAAGTTTAAATACGGTATATGTTTCACATGGTCATGGCCCAAGGTTTATAGAGATTTCGACGATTAGCCACAAGTCATTACTTTTTGCTTTATGACATTGTTCCAGCTTAAGAGGTAGACATTGATTGTTATTGGAAGTAATCACAAAGAAAAGAACCAGACATTAGGCCAATAGTTTAACATCATTTTCCTACGATAATATTGAGATTTTTATGGCCAGCTAATTTGAGGCGTGACTGTCAAGAGTTCTTGGGATTTATGGAATTAGTGAACAAATTAAATGCAGTGGTCTATGATGATTAAAAACTAGGATTATACTTTTCAACATTGTAGACTAATTTTTTTTTGCTTTCTAATGCTAATAAATAACATTTTTGCTATATTATTCAAAATAATATTCATATATAAATAATATTTATTAATAAACTTTGTGACATTAAAACATAGTATGAAGATTATGGGACAAGCCCATATGAATGAATGCCTTCTCACCCACTGTACATTTCCATTGTAAAAAATTTGTAGCCAATGCTTATAGATTTCTTTTTTAGTGCCTAACTTTCAGAAATAATATTGTCTTGTAACATGTTGATTTAATTAGTTTGTATGGTTTCTGGTATTTGACTCAAATCAACATTTATTAATTTAATTCAAACCAAACCATTTTTGTTTAAATTGGTTGATTCAATTTATGTAGACTCTATTAAGCTATTTTGCTTAATAGATTGACATTGTGATTGACATTTTAAAATGTTACAGCTTTGGAGAATTAGAATAAGTTATAAAACTAAAATCTATTTATTTAAAGGTTTTGAAAGTGCCAGTGTTTCTAGTACATGTGAGCCTTACAAGAGCAACAGTGGTCGACCTTCAACTCGGAAAGAAGAACTTGTTCAAGCAAAAGTGTTTAGTAAAAAGAATCGGGAACAATTGGAGAAAATAATTAAATATAGTAGATCATCAGAAATGTCTTCAGGTACTTATTTCAAAATATTTAAATAATAATAATAATAACAGAGTTGGAAGGGACCTTGGAGGTCTTCTAGTCCAACCCCTTGCTTAGGCAGGAAACCCTATACTACTTCAGACAAATGGTTATCCAACACCTTCTTAAAAACTTCCAGTGTTGGAGCATTCACAACTTCTGGAGGCAAGTTGTTCCAATGATATACTTCTGAAATAAATAGATCCATATGTTATTCATGTCTGCATAAAAGGCATTGAGTTTCAAACCTTTTGTTACATAACACATAACTGCTGTTTAGCAAAATATTCACAGAACATAGTACAGAGTACAGTACATAAGATAAAAAGTACTGTTGTGAAAATACAGATGGAATTCTTTATTTCAGTCCTAAATTCATTTCCATTCTATTAAAGATCCTTTTAAATATAACAAATTGATTCAAGTAAGCATATTTAAAATTAAAAGTTTCAGCTTAAATAATTTGCAAATGGGTTATATTGTTATTATGTTAATAATCTATGTTTAATTGCTACATTTACCAATTTGTTTTAATAAATGATGTTTAAAGCAAGTAAATGATTAGCAACAAGTTTCCAAAATCAAATTATTCCTGATTAATAATTGTATAACAGTGCACTTTTTCACTATACACACACACATACAGTGAAAAAGTACACTGTTCAAATATGTATGTATGCATATACTGTATACACAGACGCATATTTGAAAAAGTGCATTGTATATATCCAATATGCATGCATGCATGTGTGTGTGTGTTTCTGTGTTACATCTGCAGTTAAGAATGTGTAATGGGACTGACAGACCTAATTTCTCCTCTTGTAAAAATTTTTCACTAAGAATTGGGGGATTTTAATGAATAGACTAGCCTGTCGTGAAGGAGATATCTCAAAATCAGGCAGAAGGACTTGGATAATGATTTTGCTCATTTTTCAGAGATCATTCCTCTCAGTGAACATTTAGCAGCGTCTTCTAATCTCTTTTGAAGTATTTTCAAGGATTTAAATAAGGTTCTTTAGTGTTTTGTTAACTGGGATTCAAACCCAATAAAAGAAGGCCACATTTTCTCTCTCTATAGCTTCATTTTGAAGAGCAAAACTCCTATTTCTTAGTTGTAGTTCTAAACATATTTGGTATACATGCATAACGTGTGAGAGGACATATTCAGACTTAACAATAAACTGGGAGTGTTCAGAATAGTGCCTGCATTTTTGGAGTCACACACTCTCAAAAGGTATCTGAGGCTCGGACAAAATTTAGATGTGTTTTATTTGGCTTTAGTTCAAATTTCATTCAAGTTAGATTAGTTAAATTTAGTTAATATGCTTTCTACTGTTTATTTAAAAAATAATATTTATTGGCAACTTTGGAGGGGCTCTAAGGGATTTGAGGAACTGCATGCACCTCTCGGGTCTGAAGTTGTATAACCCTACAACAAAACCATAGTTTAACATTATAATAGCGAGCCCAGACTTCTTTCTTTGGTCACATATCTCAGAGCCCATTGCTTTTGTTTTTGATTTACTTCAGTTGCTGCATTATTTGCATCCAAAGAAAATGTGGCTGATTTTGCCATGGAGCTTGAACAGGTCACAGAAATTGGCTTAATGCTTAATTTGATGCTTTAGGAAAATATATTCTTCAATTAGGGAAAAACATACTAAAATCTGTTTGTAATAGAATGGAATAAAATTTACAGATACATTACAGAATTATGATAGAATCAAGATTTCCACTGCATTATCTCTTTCTCAGTTCCAGAGAAATAACTCAAACCTACCCAGGAAAATGGTTGTCTATAATATTTGCTTGAAAACTCCAGTGATGGAACACTCCGAACTCCAGAGGGCAGTGTTCCACTGCTTAATAATTCCCACCACAGGAAATTCTTCTTTACTTCAAGCTTGGATCTTTCTTTATAAAGTTTCCACCCACTTGTTCTTGTCTTACCTTGGGAATAATGGATCTGTATCATCTTTCCTGAGACACTCTTCAAGTGGCTTTCAGTTCTCTTCTTCAAGCAATGCAGTGATACCTCTGTACTCATTGTTAATTGGTTCCAAGAGGTGTAATGAGTACCAAACAAAATTTCCCCATAAGGAATAATATAGTGAGTCACAGGCAGCCGACACCAATAAGTTCTGGCTTGTGTGTTGAATACCAAACAAACAATGAGTACCAGGACAAAATTTTCATCTAAAAATGTATTGAGTACCAAATTCAATGAGTTTCAAAGTAGTTGAGTAGCAAGGTACCACTGTATAAGTTTTTGAATGTATTGTCCCATTAATTGCAAAGTAGACTAGTCACCAGACTATTCCTTTTCTTATTGCCTTTTCTCACCTAATTTATGAAGTACCGTATTTTTTGGAGTATAAGACACACCTTTTTCCTCCCTAAAAGTGGCTGAAAATTTGGGTGCGTCTTATACTCTGAATGTAGCTTTTTCGGAGCTTTTTTCCAGCCCTAACTAGGTGCTAACGATCTTCCCAGCTCTTACCTTGCAGGCTTTTTCATTGTTACTCTCTCCGAAGAAGGTTTTTTTAAGTCCTAACCAGGGGATAAAATAATGTGCTGAAGCTGACCAGACTAAGGACGTTAGCCAGATGAATACCTGGTAGGCAGATTTCTTCCTCCCTAAAAACTAAGGTGCGTCTTATACTCTGGTGCGTCTTACACTCCAAAAAATACGGTAATAGAAACAGTAGAATCTCTTGCAGCTCTGGAAAACCTTAGATCATTTTGTAGCTTTACAGTTGGTTTTTTAATCAAATGCTTTCTTTTTTATTCAGCCACATATTTAGATTAGAGTAACTTCCTATGTTATTCAGGATTTGTCTGAAACAGACATGCCTTAGTTCTAGTGACAGTAAAGTATCATTTATGAAGGCTCTCCCCCCTACCAAATGATTTTTATCTGTACTGTAGTTTATAGCTTGCATATTTCATTAAAAACTTGTAAATCCAAAGCAAAAGCATGTAATTTTATAGCTACCATGGAAGAAGAGAGAAAACAAGTGTGTGACCCAGGAGGCTAGAGACTGGCTCATACCCATAATACAAACTATGGTTTAGGACCAGTTTTTCTTTTTACCAATAAGGAAGAAATGTTTATCTCTTTCTTCTTTTTGGCTCTTTGAAATTATGGGAGATAATTTTAATGTTGAAATTACATTTAAATACAATGTATTTATTTTTACTTTATTTGACAACAAATTGGTTTCAACTAGAATTGTGTTTGGGCACCATTGCAAAGTCATGTATTTTTTAAAAATGCTTTTTGAATCTGATACTTTTTTCCCTTTCCTGGAATGAAAAAGTTACCAAGGGAAGTTTTAAAAAATCATTTTTATTACTAAGTAGACATTCTCCCATTATTTCACTAGGCCTTGCCTTTATTTCTGATACACATTTTGTGTTTATCACTGTCTGTCCTTCCCAACCCGCACCTTTCCTGCAGCACATGCTAGGAGAATACTGCAGCAGTCTAACAGAAATGCATGCATACAAGCACCAGGTAATGCACTAGTTGCTTAGCTTCTAAACTTACTTGCCTTCATTTTTTAAACTTATTTTTTATTTGCTTATTTAATTGTTGAATATGCTTTTCATTACTTCAGATGGCTTCTACATACCACTGAAAGTTTTTATCTACTTACTCACTTGAATAGGTATTATTACTAAAAGATCATGAGGCAGATAATGCAGATATGAAAGGTTTTTATGGGAGGGTATAAGTAGTATCATTTATATTAGAAATACCAGTAAATCTGGCATATGTAACTTTTTCTTGAGTTAGCCAGTATGTAACTATTTTTTCTATTTTTTTTGAACTGTGATGAATCATCAACCATGAGTACCTACTAACTTCCAAAAAAATATAAGCTATAGTAAATAATGATAGTTTATTATACACTACCTTAATACCATCTAATTATGTGACCTTTTGAAAATCCAAACATTATGCAACTTAGCTATAGATCTTAATATGTTGTTTCAATGATGTGACTGCTGGCAAATGCCTGCAATTCTCGTTACTGGGAGAGGCTGCATGTTGCTTCTGAGTGGGGGAGGCTCGGTCCCCTTACCCAGTTCCCTCTGCCGCCATTTCTCTCTCTCTCTCTCTCTCTCTCTCTCTCTCTCTCCCTCTCCCTCCCTCCCTCCCTCCCTCCCTCCCCCCCCCCTCTCTCTCTCTCTCTCTCTCTCTCTCTCTCTCTCTCGCATACACACACACACATACACACACACGATTGCTTGAGAAAGACAGCCTTGCCTGCAATTCTCTTTACTGGGAGAGGCTGTGTGTTGTTTCTACGGATAAGCTGGAAGATGAGCGGCACGTTGGCATCGCCTCCGACTGGCTCTGCTATGCACTTTTCGCCCAGAGCTTCGTCTCCTTCTGGGCGAAAAGTGTTTGGGTGCCCCATAGGCACCACCCTGCAGTGTCAAGTGTTTGGATTGCTGAGCGCCGGGCTGCACGCCTACGCGATCCTGCAGGTGCCATGCCCTGGCCCTGATGGGCGCTGCAACTCTAGTGCCTGCTGTGCGAGTTAGGCGTATGGCTGCCCCTGGTCGCCTGCAGTGAGCAGGGCGGGTGGAGGCTGGGGCGTGCCAAGAGCTTGGCTGCTGGCAAGCAGACAGTGGGACAGAGAGGTCAGGGCCAGCGGTAGCTGCCCTCCCACTCGACCCCCATGCTCGCAGCCTCATCAAAAAAATACAACCTCCCCAAAAATAAGCCCGAGTGCTTATTCTCCCCCCCCAAAATAAGACCGGGTCTTATTTTCAGGGAAATACGGTAAGTCTTAGCTGCAAGAAAATAGAGTTAAGACTTTTATCATTTAAAAAATGAAGGATCTGAATGAATTAATGTTTAAAAGAATTGTAGTTGCCAAAATTCATCATTAGATGTCTGTAAAATTGAAATTTTCAGAATTCAAGAGCAGATAAAATCAACAATTTGAGATCTTGACAATTTGAGATCTTGAATTAAAAATTATAGCAAAAAATATAGATAGCTGCCTACTTCTTCAGAGCTATGACACAGACATGAAATAAAGAAACTGATTAGGTCCATAAACGTCAGGAATGATTTGGCTCTCTGATGTAGTTTACAAGTGATAGGTGATGTATATAATAATTTATGACTATGCTATCATTTTAGAAATTCACACATTTATGCATAATAAATGTTGATAGTAGGATATGGGGAAAAATGTTTGAGACATTTGGAAATAAATTTAAAGTATTAATATTTGGAGTTCAGAACATTGACCCTGAACTCAAATATCATTCCTTATCACAAATCCACTCTGGTAATATGGTATGTTAAACATAAATATCTGCATGAATTTGGGATTTCAGTATTAAATTGGGGAAATCTTATTGAACTTAATTCTGTGTTTAAAATAAGATGCACAAGTGAATGGGAGAATGTATCTAATTGTGGTTAATCATTAGTATCTATGTGTCGGGGTCTGTGGTGTGACTTTCTGGAAATTTTAGTTCTGCAAAGAGAGATGTGAGGAAATTGATTTGTTTTAGAAATTAAATTAAGTACAAAATAACGTGGATTATATTTGGCATACTCTATATTCCCTTCACACATAAGGACCTTTCATATTTTTAGCAACTGCCTCACCAAGATCAGGGAACTCTAGGGTAGTATCCTGCAGAGAATTAACCACTGACCAGGAATATCTCATTTCCTTTCAAACATGAGCTGAAGAATTTGCCTTCTTCCTGAAGGTGTGACCATACCACAACTGTGCTATATATTCTCCTCAAAATGTTGTTCTAATAAAAAATTAATATTAAGATAACATAATGAGGGTATTTATGTCTTTATCTTTCTGCAGAAACAGGCAGTGACCTTTCTATGTTTGAAGCTTTACGAGACACCATTTATTCTGAAGTAGCTACTTTGATATCTCAAAATGAATCTCGCCCTCATTTTCTAATTGAACTTTTCCATGAACTCCAGATGCTAAATACAGATTATTTGAGGCAAAGAGCACTGTATGCTTTACAGGTAACTTGGAAAATTATGATTTGAGGTTGCCTTTTTTTTAAATTTCTGAAAAATAAACTTCTACCAAAAACTATTGCTTTATACAGGACATAGTGACCAGACATGCATCTGAAGATAATATGAGAGGAGAATGTCCAAAGCAACTGAACTCAAATGCCTGGATAGGATCAAATTCAGAGCTTACTCCCAGTGAAAGTCTTGCGACCACTGATGATGTAAGTTATCTAAATCTTGGGATATTTTAAGATCAAGTTTGATCTTTTACTTGATAAAGGTGTATTTTTGTTTTAGTTTTTAGCATAAAACTCATTGAACAATCACATTTAGATTGTCCACTTTACTGAGTTACATATTGTATAAGTGCAAAGGGCGAGTTATACTCTTAAATTTTTGTGTAAAATATAGATAAAATCCCCCATAAAACTTGAACTGAGAAGACCAGCTTGAATGAGTATGTTAAGCTTGAATTACTATGCCGTCTAATCTTTCCTTAACTCTCATAACATCTTTTGTCCCTACTGTACATTTGATCTTCATTCTTCCAAGAGATCTATCTTTTTAAAAATCACAGGATGATGTAGACTGCCATAGCTTCTTTCTTATTACATGATAGCTTTCTAAATGAATTTAGTATTTTGCTTTGACATTATTACTTACTTGAATTTACTTGTCCAGTACTTAAGAATTCTTTTTAAAGTGAGAATTGTTACTTCATAGAAACAAAATTGTGTTTGGTACAGAAATAGCAAGATGTTTGACAGGTGTCCTAGGAATATGCAGAACTCATTGATTTGAGAAATGAAAGCTCTGGACAACTTAGGAATGTTTTGTCCTGCCTCAGGAGAGTTTGGTGCTTTCCAGAAGTAAATCTTTAAACCAGAAGCAGTTCAACATATTGCAGATGTGCCATGGCATTCCAAATAAGCAGATTTGTTTGGGAACAAAGAAGTTCAGAGGATTTATGATGTTGAATCATCTCTGGAAGAACATAGCCTGGAGCAGTTAAAGTCTCATTCTTTACTAGCAGTTTTTTGGTAGGAGGGGGTATACTGCTCTTCTCTTTCTAGCCATTACCTCCCCCCTTCTCTCACACATAAACGCACAAACAGACACATATATATATGTTCAGTTTATGCAAGCGGTTGGAGGCTTGATCTTATTGAACACATTTACTATCTTCCCCAATCACACTATATGCATGTTACTTTAATTTCTATAATTCCTATCCTGTTTCCCCCCAAACAAGACATCCCCTGATAATAAGCCCAATCGGGCTTTTGAGTGCATGGCAGTAAGGCCAAGTGCTTATTCCAGAGTTCAAAAAAATCTAAGACAGGGTCTTATTTTCGGGGAAACACGGTAAGTCAGTATACCTGCAGGGAATCAAATTTGAGTAGTCGGTTTTAAAATAATCATACTTAAAATTCTGGAATGGTAATTAATGTATAAAATTGCAAAAAGATGATTGATTATGGGAAAGCATTGCCAAGTTTTTGTGTTATGTCTTTTTTTAAGGAGACATTTGCAAAGAACTTTGACCAAGGTGCTTGCAGAGAATCTGAACAACATGATAGAGACAATGGCAGTACTAGATCTACATCTTCAAATTTTGAACCATTTGCTACCGATGATCTTGGTAAGCACCAACCTGAGAATTGCAATTTGTAATTCATTGACATTGGAGTACAGATAGTCCTCAATTAATTGTAACTGGGATCAGAATTTCCATCTCTAGGTGATGTGGCACAAAGTGCAATGTCACATGATGGCGGTTTCAGCAATCTCTGTTGCTGGTACCTTTGATAGGTAAGGACTCTGCAGATCATTAAGCAATGACCTCACATGATTTCGACTTTTGACTTCCTGCCATTTTCCCATTGACTTTACTTATAGGAAGCTGGCGGGGAAAGTAACAAATTGTGCTAATGTGACAGTATAATGCTGCAATAATTAGAAAACTGGGCCAGTTGCCAAGTACCCGATTGTGATCACTTGACCACAAGGGCACAGAACCAGCCAGAACTTGAGTGATTTTGTAAGTTTGAACAACTGCAGAATAAGTGGTGGTTAAAGGAGGACCACCTGTTCTTGTTAGTTTCATGACCAGAACAATCAACTAAATAATGATCAGTCACATTAACATCCATTTTGGTGAAAGTTATCCCTTTTTCAAACTTGCATTTCTCTTTGAGTCTTAGCATTCAAAAAAGAAAAGAACTGTGATTGCCATCACATTCTACTTCTCAAATAATTAAGCAAGAATTATCCAGAGCAGTTTGACTTTGGATATAGAGCAGTGCCACAGCTTTATTAAAAAAACATTTTATACCTAATGGAATGACTTGGAGTTTGCACCCATTGTTACAGATTAAAGAACATAATACTGTTAATATAGAGAGTTAAATATTTTCCTTCCGTTAGGCATTAGCTTCGAAGTATTATACATCTCCAAAGTAGTTAGCTCCTTCAGGCATTCAGGCATTCAGTCCCAGTTACCCTAATTGTGGTTATCAATATACTTAAGAATAATCTTGGTCCCTCTTTTTCCAGTTTTATGTTTAATTTGCACCTGGTAATATTTGATTTTCAATGCCAAAACATCTGTTTTACATGATTTTCTTGCCAACATATAGGCAACACTGTGATTCATTTAGACCAAGCATTGGCTAGAATGAGAGAATATGAACGGATGAAAATAGCTGCAGAGGGCAACCCTGAGTCCGAGGATGGTTGCTGTAATAATCTCCAGACTGCTCCTTCTTCTAAATTGGAAGGTATTAATTTGTTGCATATTTCAGGGTATTATCTGCTATATTAGCATTGATTTTTGAATGTAAATGTTTTGGTATTTACTGTACATAATTGTGTAAAAAAGGCAGTGACTATACACTTGTTATATTGAACTTTTTATTCTTCAGTATGCTTACTAATAATTTATGTAATCAAAGATCCAGAAAATTATATTTATATTGAAATTAGTTTTTGTGAGAGGAAAAAGCATTAATATTAACATACTTTTTTAAAGGTTCAGATGCAGTTGAAAGCCATTCTGCACCACAGACTACTGAAGTATCTTCTGTTCCTTGCCCCCGAATAGATACTCAGCAGCTGGATCGACAAATTAAAGCAATTATGAAAGAAGTTATCCCCTTTCTGAAGGTATTATAATGCTGATTTCAGTAAGTGCCAGTTAGAAAATAAGAATTTGCTCTTACAGAAACTTGTAGCTAGATTTTTCTTAAGAAGCAGCTGATTCCCTCTGTAGAGAAGGTGGTGCTTCACTTATCCCATATTCAAAGTAAAATGGGATAAAATTTTGGTTTCTTACCAAAATTAGGATATTTCCTCCTATTCTGTATTTTCTAAAGAAGCACCTGATTGACTGAGCTCTGATATTTTTCTTATCTCTGTTTATATGCAAATTATAATCAAGTGATGTAAACTAAATGACTTTTTTCATACATATATCCTTAGCTTAAATAAAATTTAATCTCAACTCTTTCTAGGAACACATGGATGAAATATGTAGTTCCCAACTCTTGACTGCTGTAAAACGTATGGTCTTAACCCTTACTCAACAAAATGATGAAAGCAAAGAATTTGTCAAGATATTTCATAAGCAACTTGGTAGCATTTTGCAGGCAAGTATACCATTTGTGAGCTCCGTAACGATAGAGATTATTTTCAGAATCACTATGGTGCTGGCAAAGCTTTAGAAATATTATTTTACCTTGATTCTGAAGTGAATGTTTCTGCCAATGATGGCAGTTGTTTTTACCACTTCAGTAAATCTGTTTATATAGCACCTAAGCTACTGAATCAAAGCTAAGCACTTTATAATTTCTTGAAAAATTAATATGAAAGAGATCTTAAATAATCTGGCAACTCAAGTGTAAGTATAGAAAGTGCAATCCATAGCGTTTGTCTGATTTGTAAATGCTGACACTTAAAATCCACTCATCTTTACAGCATGAGAAAATGAATATTTTAATGAAACTTTCGATAAATCATTTGAAATGTTACTTCAGTGGTTAAAAATTAGAATTATCCAAGTCCCTTTTATATTTTTTAATGTTAGTTTAAGGAGAAAAGTCTGTCAGAAGGATTGTGACGTAACTCATTTCTTTTGACAGAGCTTCTTTGGGAACACTTGTCATTCATGCCTTCTGTTTTTGCTTTAGAAATTGGCGCATTGATTAATTAATTAATCAAACGAAGAATATACAATCAGAAAATATCTGGAAAAAGTAGTGTCTATCACAGCAGAAACATGGGGGAGAACTTAATCCAAATTCTTGTCTGTTTTGCTTTAGAATAAAATGCTATATTCCTTAGAACCTTGCTTACCCATAAACTCATTCAATGATCTTAGCTAAGCCTTCGAGCTAATATGTTAATTTATGAGGTAAAGTTGAATAATGCTGTGTCAGCCACCTTGAATATAATCAGGAGGTGGGAAAGAATGAAAGTTAAACACAGTAGATATATTAAACCTTTTTTCTTTTCTTTTCTTTTTTCTTTTTTGGACAGGATTCACTGGCAAAATTTGCTGGTAAAAAGTTAAAGGATTGTGGGGAGGACCTTCTTGTGGAGATTTCTGAAGTCTTGTTCAATGAATTAGCCTTTTTTAAACTCATGCAAGACTTGGATAATAACAGTCTGACAGCAAAGCAAAAATGTAAACCAAAAATAGAAGTAGGTGGAATGACACAATCTTGTATTAAAGAGGTCAATATAAAATTTTGTTTCATGTAATGTAAACATTAATTTTGTTAATATATTTTAAATTCAATTTTGATATTTTACTATGCATTCTCTTACTGTCAATATTCTTCCTGAGGTCAAATGATATTCAGTTGTGAACTATTCAATTTTTCCCAATTGTTGGTCTCAGATATTTTCATTTGTAGCTCCCATTGTTTCCAAACACCAGACATAATGATTGGGGCTGATGGGGGCTGATCTGATAATAAATAAGAATTTATTAAGGGCCTCTATTTGAGAATTTCTGTTCAGCTTAGAAAGTAATTCAGCTTCAAAATTAAACCATGTTTTACATTCTTAATAAATGACATTTTTCATTCTTTATGCAATAATGAACAGGCATATTTTGTAAATTGGTGTTCATGAATTTGAGGAAGGTTGTATATTTTGCTTTATTTTGTCACTAGTAAGACTGCAGATGTCAAAGGATGCAGAAATTTTTCTGTTCTAATATCAAACACAGCATCAGAGTCTTACTTTAGGTTGCTATAATAGGACCACATCCTGTTATTTACTGAGTTCTATGTACTTTACATTCTTCAGTTTAGTATATTATTTGTAGAACAGTAGAAGAATAGAAACGTTCTTTGTTCCTTAGTTTTTTAATTTATTATTGTTAATTAAGGTTTCACTCTGCCTTTGTCTTGGACAGAAGACAAAAACAAGACAAGGAGTTTGAAAATACTAGCATTACAATAGGATTTGAATCATCTGACATTTATATTTTTAAGTTTTAAGGAAACTTAACCACTCAGCTATATCTCTGTCATACCAATCCAGAGCCTTTAGAGAAAGTGTTCAGACAATCTAATAGCCAGTTCTAATAGGGCAAGCTGCAAAAAACTAAAATATCTAGTTAAACAATATTGTAATACTTTAATTGTTACCAACTGAAAAGAAAATCGCACAAAAATGAATATATGGCTCAGGATTCATTTACTGTATTTTTCGGAGTATAAGACGCACCGGAGTATAAGATGCACCTTAGTTTTGGGGGAGGAAAACAAGGGGGGGATCTGCCTCTGCCTCACAGCAATTTGCCTCACAGCAAACAGCAAACAGTACAGATGATATACACTGTTTGCTGTGTATTTCTGTGCATGTGTGCCTGACCCATAGAAATAGCAAAGAATTGGAGAAATGTACATTATGGCAGTATATTAATGCCAGAAAGTTTTCTTAAATGTAGTCCCACTATCTCCTCCCAATTATTTAAATAGATCTACTCCAAACATACTCAGGGTTTAACTCAGCTGCCTTATCTTAATACTAAACAGGACACTGTTACATTTCAGATTATACTTGTACAGATGCTGTTAAAATTGATGTGGCTTTCTTGAAGTATACATTATTCTCTGCTAATTAAAAGAAGATACAATAGCACTGGGCCTCTTTAACATTTATAGTTATTGACTTACCTCCTTGCATCCAGTTTCAGCAACTGATTAGCACAAGAAATAAAATTTTGCCTCTGTCTCTCCCTCCCAGCAATTTGCCTCCTTGCAGTTTTAGTTTCACTTTCATTTTAGCATGTGGGCCGGCCTGCAGCGTCTATCAGCTGCTGGTCGGGAGGCCGATAATCAGTTGCTTGTGCTAATCAGGCTCTGCGCTGTAAATTATCCTCTGCGCAAGGATGTAAATTGCTAGGAGACAGAGGCCAAAGGATGGAGGTGGCTGGGTGGGGCTACATTCGGTGTATAAGACGCACCCAAGTTTTCACCCTCTTTTTTGGGGTAAAAAGGTGTGTTTTATATTCTGAAAAATACGGTATATATTTCCTACAATTTCTATATTATCTGGTTGTTGGTATTAAGTTTGAACAAAAGCCAATATTCTTTCAAATTTCTATTTATTAGGTTAAAAAATCACTTGAAGAAAGAGTATGTTCATCTACTGAAGATATTGATGAAGACAAAGTAAGGGATTTTTAAGCAATGGAATATGTCCTCTATTTCTTTATTTTTGCAGATTTTGTAATTGAAGGTGTTTTATCATTTCTGATTAATACTATATTAATTTTTAAAGATAAATGAACTTTTTATATTTATCTCAAATGATCAGAGAAGTTATTAATCCTACACACACAAACACCATTACTCATATACTCATGTAGAAATGTGCTTAGGATGTTATTCTAACTTGGGGGTGATGCTGGGGCTTTTATTGATTATTTTTTTAACAGTGAGAGTGGCCAGCAAAATTTAACTAAATTCTTTTGGAACAGCAATCAAACTAGAAATTTCTTGGAGGTTCATAAGCAAGGGTAATAGTTGCTGAATAGGTTCTTCAACACTAAAGAATTTTTATATTCCTTATTCCAAGATTCTACACACACACACACACACACACACACACACACACACACACACACACACACACCCCTGGAACTGTTTTTAAGTAGTATCTGAAGACATGATAAAATTTCAGCAGAATTGTAAAATCTTTTATAGAATAGACATTCTAGGATTCATCCTTATATTTTGTTCACTAAAAATAAATCTTAATTAAAATTCTTTTATTCTGTATAACAATAATTTTGTTTATTTCTAGGACAAAGATGAAACTGAAACTATTAAGCAAGTTCATGAGCCTGCAATATTCAACAGAGAAATTCCAGTCAGTACAAGATCAGATCCTTCTGATCAGGAAGAAGAGAGTGAAAATTGTCCAGTCTCCATAAGTAAGCAACTTTAATGGCTTTGATTATAATTTCATGTAATCAAGCATCTACATTAGTGGAATGAAAGATAACTAATTCTGTCTTCTTCTGTTACTAGCTTGTTATAGATAAATTGCTGTATAATAAATAAATATATCAATTCAAATTCCCACTAAGGGTATGGCTATCTGACGAGAGCAAAATAGCTCGAAATAGATCTATAATAGTCTCCCTTTATTTTCATTTATCAGCAAAAAATGTTACACACACACACACACATATGTATGTATTCACATGTTTGTCAATCCAATTGTTAAATGTATCAGGTAGATTATTACACATATTGAGCGTGTGTTATGTTTAAGATGAAATGCGATAGATGCTAGTCTAAACTAAAGTCATGATGACTATATTGGTCCTTGAGCCTGGTTTAACAGAGTTATACTTGCATTCTAAAGTTGATTACATGTATGAAAAGAACTGTTCCAACAGCATTCTTTCACTCCTGTGTCTCCAGTAGGAAATGAAATACACTTATATTCATTTTTAATATTGTACTGCACATACCACTATTGCTGAACATTTGTAGCTTCTTTGTATAATAGGCTTACACTTCCATCCAGTCTGTACTTACTTGGGAGTATGCCAGATTGTACATTCTGGATAATTAAAATAAACATAAAATTATGCCGTTAGATGTCCATCTATGATTCACAGCTTTAGCCTTACTCACTATTCAGTGTGTAAAATATTTTGCATAATTACATTTGTAGAATCAAGGCTAGACTCAAGTAGCTAGTTCTATGCTTCAGAGTAGTCTTTGATTTGTATTTCTTGAGCCCAAATAATTCCCTTCTCCTGATAGTTTATTTTGAAACAGAAGATTTAGGATTTTCAGAATTTAAACTGGAAACAGACCATTTCAGAGGACTTTGGAATGTTCTATGTCCCTTTAGACCAGGGGTGTCAAACTGGCGGCCCGCGGGCCAGATGCATCACGCGCAGGCCATACCCACCCCAGTTCCATGAATGGGAAAAATGTTGCAAAATGTCACATGACAATGTGACGCGGAGAGTTTGACACCCATGCTTTAGACTATGCTAAACTCACACTGGGGTAAAGAACAACCCAACATTTGTGTTTCTATGTATGTATTTAGCCATTGTGTTCTGTTTTATGTTTGGCGTATATTTCACACATTCTAGGCTTATCTAAAGCAGAAACTCAGGCTCTCACTAATTATGGAAGTGGAGAAGATGAAAATGAAGATGAAGAAATAGATGAATTTGAAGAAGGACCTGTAGATGTTCAAACCTCCCTCCAGGCAAATAATGAAACTACAGCTGAAAATGAAGAAGAACAGGTATTGAGAGAATGAGTGTGTGTTGATGCTAGACAGGTTTTCATTCTTTGGAAAGATTTATTAACGTAATTATTTAGAAAATCTAGAACTATGCACTGGTGGTAAAACTGTAAAATTTAAATTTGCTAAGTAAGAATACAATAGCTTTTCAGACTGGAAGTTTGATGGGGATTTTTAATTGGTAATAATATACTGTATTAGAAATAATGCATTTAAATGAATAAATATTCTCCTGCTTGCTAAACTAGTTGAAGCAGAATTTTACTATTAACACTGAATTTAAGATTCTTTATATGTTTCATGATAACATTGGAGCTTTAATTAATACTAAGTAATTAATGTTTAAATGAGTCAAAATAGTAAATAAATTTATTTTGTCACAGATTTCACAGTCCATATCAGAAAATCCAAATGGGCATCAAACTTTATCTTCTGAACAAGAGACTTTAAATACTAAAGGTAAAATGAATATAGAAAAACTTATTTACAAGGCATTTTTTGTTTTTAGAAAAAAAGAGAAATCATCTGAAACTTTTGTACAATTGGATGATGCTTGGTTTGGGCCGGGGTAGAATTAATTCACAAGTGTTTTGATGATTAGAAAGATATATTTTATTGAAATACAGAAATGCACTCATAAAAATGATTGCTTTTTCTTAGGTTAATTATACGAAAGTTAAATAAAAGCTAGGTATTATTAATCAGTGTTTATTTTATAAATACTTTACACTTATTAAACAGAACACAAAGGATTCTATGGCGTGGCAGAGCTCTTCAGAGCTTTTTAAGTGTATCCTGCTTTTTCAGAGTTTTAAGATTTCACGCTTTTAGACTTGAAAATATAAGTAACATTAACAAGATCTACATTTATTTTGGCTTTGTTAAAACTAGTAAAACAGGTAAAATAAAATTAATTAAATAGCGGAAGGAGAACAAGATGAAAGATGGACAAAACAAGTTGATTTTATATTAAGTTTTTGCTTAGAGCACTTCATATTAATAATTTCTGGGCCCCAAGTAGACATCTGCTGTTTCTATATAAATTGTTCAAGTATTATTTTTTGCTTATTATTCAAAATCTATTATTTTGTAATATATTTGTAGCGTGAACTCTTGGTGGAGTCTGGATTCAGAGTATAAACTAATTGACAAAATGACACAATGTGTTATTCTTTCAGCCTCTAAGACTGCAATCTTGGATCATCTTAACAATTAATATGTCTAACTAAAGTCAGCATATTGAAGTTTTGAGTTACTTATAGCAGATCAGTTTTAAATTATTCAATATGATCGTTTCTATAAAATATATGTATTTTTTAATGTAACCTTTTGAAATGTTTTCCATATTCACTAACTCTTGTTTTTTTGTGTAACTGTTATAAAATCCCAGTCCTTGCAAGCAACATAATCAAATATTGTTTGTTTTTCAGATGATCAAAATATAACTGCTATTGTACCTCAGTATCTTAATCTTACAGAAGAAAAGCAGTCCTTGGTTGTTAGAGTTGCTGAAGATTTTAATGCCAGCATTATATTAGCTACAGAAAAAACAAACTCTCCATTAGCAGAAAATGAAAACCAAGCTGTAGATGGAGTATGTGGAGACTCAAAATCATCATTGGGAACACCTGAAAGCTCTGTAGTTGGCAGTCCTGATACAGAATCTCCTGTATTGGTTAATGAATATGTATGTAGTGCTTTTGTCTTTTAAATATAATATAAATATATGATATGAGCCTCAAGAATGCATGGTTGGAGAATTGTCTATCTAGAATGCTTCTTTTAGACTTTGGTTTTATTGTTTAGTTTTAGTTTAGTTCAGTTACATTGGTTCTACTGAAAGATTATATCTGTTCATAACAAGAAGTGGTCAATAAGTAATTATTTTAATGAAATAATTATAAAACTGAAGAATGTTTGGGGGACTTCCTTGAGCTCTTGGAAGAAAGTCAAGTTATACATTTTACAGATAAATAATTAAATTAAAAATATTCTCTCTATAGGAAACTGGTTCTGGAAATGTGAGTCAGAAATCTGATGAAGATGACTTTGTAAAACTTGAAGACATACCGCTTAAACTTGCAGTCTACTCAGAGGTAAATGTTATAAGAAATGTACAAAGCAAAAAGGTTATTTTTAAGAGTATGGTGTAGAACAAGTGGACAAGACTGGTAAATTGTGAGAATTACTCTTTTGATCCATTTTCAGGAAGAACTAATGAAAAAAATGATGGCAGAGTCTCAGACAAATAGTATCACTGAAGAAATTCTAGCTGAAGCAGAAAGGCAGGGTGAGGAATTAGTAGGAGATCCTCAAATGTTGAAGGAACCTGGTGAGAATCTTTGATTACTTTAGTTATGCTTATCATACTCATGCTGATACAATTAGTTTACTTGATGCAGATTGTAGACTTTAGAACTAGGAAAAGTTGGATAAACATTTTTAGTTTTGTTCTGCATTCATACTTTAAGCATTTTTGCTTATTAACTGAAATAATATGCGTAGCTATAATAGTTTGGTGACTTTAGTTATCCTAAAAAAATAAGTGGGGGTTGTTATACTTGAGTGGCAAATCATCAAGAAACCCCAGAGCTGAAGGCAAGACTGGGAAGTGAAAGAAACTTCCCAGAATAAGGCAATAAGAAACCATTCCTGAATCATTGCCCAACAGAACTATATAGTTGAAATGACCAGGAATCAAGCTCAAGTCGGACAACACTTACATTTTATAATTTGTCTTGCTATGGTTGTGAATCAGTTAACAAAGTGAAATTTAGTTGAACAGGTTCTATCCTTTCTTAGAAATGTACGAAATTCACTGGCCTAGAGAACTCTGGAATGTTCCATTTCCTTTCTGGGCCTTCATATTTTTCTGTTTTTTAATTATTTGTATCCTGCCTTTATTATTTTTACAAATAATTCAAAGTGATGAACATACCCAATGCACCTTCTTCCTCCTATTTTCCCCATAACAGCAACTTTGTGAGGTGAGTTGGGTTGAGAGAGAGTGACTGGCTCAAAGTCACCTAGCTGGCTTTTATGACTAAGGTGGGAATAGAACTCATGGTCTCCTGCTTTCTAGCTTGGTACCTTAACCACTAAATTAAACTATTCCCAGAGATATTTAATAATTTCCAAACTAGAAACAATTCAACACTGCAAAATGCTGTCCGTTTAAAGAAGTTAGTTCTGGAAATTTTTGAACTATCCCCCAAAAAACCTGCTTAGGAGGAGGGTCAAGGATGTTCAAAAGAGAGACTGGAACTTTGCAGAATTTCCAGAACATTCTGTTCTAGATGGACAAATTTTGCACAGTGATAATCTATTTTGTTTTCTACTATTATTGAATTATTAAACTGTTTCTGACGTACCCAAAATTATTACCTATTTATATTGATGGAAATACACTTGACATGTATTAATTGTAGGAACAATAAACTCCCATCTTCACAATGAGAATAACGAACTCATGTGGTCTGATCATATATACTTGTTGACTGTAGTTTACAAAACACCTTTGTTAAAGCTGGTTTCAGTACAAAGGTGTATTTTGTATTGTTGATGAATAGTTGCTTCTTTATTTTCTTTTTTCAGAGATTGTTGGAGCTCAAAGCGCATGAAAATGACCTCTGGAACGTTTCTGTGGCCTAATTCATTGATAAATGCAAATAGAAAATCACTACTACGTTTCATGTGTTCTAATCTGTATAAAATGTAAAGTAGTTTTTCACACACTGCCTTTTAGAATAGGCTTGCTAATTTTTTCTCATAAAAGTTCAAACAGCTAAACTTTCAACCTGGCTGCAGTTCTTATGTTTTTATTATTGTGATTTTAGCAATTTTACCATGTAGTTTTAAATAAAGTTTGACTTGTATGTAGGTGTGTTTTGAACAATGCTATATGAAGCTAAGATGAGCCATGAGTAATAATAGAGTCAAGGAAAAAGTGTTGATTTTTAAAAACAGTTTATTGCTAGCTTGTTTATAAAAGTGTTAACTGAGTTCTCATCATACGATAATGGGCTTGATCCAAAGGTGCTCTTCAATGTTTTGCTTTTCTTGCAATACCAGCAGCATATTTGGGTACCTTAAAAGCTGACAAATTTACTACAGTGTAAGCTTTCCTGAGCTATAATTATTTTATCAGAAAGAGATTTACAGGGCAAAGAGAGAATGAGGAGTAATAAAAGCTATAGTATAAAAAGATCAGATTGAAATGAAAATAATTTTCTAAATAGTGGTCATAATAATAATAATCTCTTAGCACATATAACACAATAATAAATCTTTGTCTTTATAACAGATAATGTTAGATCTCTAATGATTGCTTTCTCAACCATTTCATTGGTCATCATAAATCTTTAGCTCAAAAGTGGCTACATGGCTGTGGACATAGTTTTGGGACAGTATCCCAAACCAATGTCAGCTTTGTATTTGTGTGTAAGAACTGACCAACTTACTTACTCCCTTACACCATCTCCATCAAACAGTTGTATATACAGTACCTTCTTCTTTTTGATTAAATGGACTAGCCCAGAAATTGTAAGGAAAGTTAAATATATTAAATATATCGTTATTTCAACCACTTCAGAATTCTTCACCGATTGTTTTTTGTACCCTTTAGAAACTGTTTCTTCTGAATACAACTGTTCATCTTGTGATAAAATATTGTGTGAAAACACATCTAAATCCAGAGTCCTCTGTTTCCAAAATTGGAATGATGAGAATGTTATTTTTGTTACAACAGTATAAAATTCCTTCTTGCCATGAATGTGCAGGACAGCACTAATGCCTAATTTTATTCTGTGAAAATACCAGCGATGCTCCACTAACCTGGATAGAATGTATTTGAAATAATGTATTCCTTTTGATGTGTCTCATAAGTAATTTTTCCCCTTGTAAACACAGTTTGATCCCACTCTGTAAAATCAGATGTTGCCTTAAAAGTCTATTGCTATTCAAATGAATGATGCACAGAGTGGATCAAAGTATTGTAAGACAAAAAGGGCAGTGCCTACAAACATCCCTGGGGTTGAAAAGTGAATATTTTTGTTGATTAACATATTAAGTATTTAATTGTACCTTGTTTAGTCTTAGCTCAACTCAGAAGTGCAAATGCAGAAATTCTTCTGCTTTGAGAAGACTCTGTGTATTTGTTTATGCTTAAACCTGAGTAGCAACAAGAACGTTCCACTCAATAGAAACCAAAATCAGGTACTTGGTAAAAATGTTGTGGTCTTCCATTAATACCTACAGGCTTTGTAGGGATTGTTGAAAAATAAAAATAGAACCAAAGATGCAGAACATTGCAAAATGCAGTCATCTAGAAGTCTCACTAAGAAATGAATACTTATGTTTTGAAGTCTCACTTAAGAAATTAATACCTATGTATACAGTATGTCACAGTAGTGAGTACACACCCTCACATTTTGTAAATATTTAAGTATATCTTTTCATGTGTCAACACTGAAGAAATGACACTTGGCTACAATGTAAAGTAGTGAGTATACAGCTTGTATAACAGTGTAAATGTGCTGTCCCCTCAAAATAACACAACACACACAGCCATTAATGTCTAAACTGGCAGCAAAAGAGTACACCCCTAAGTGATATTGTCCAAATGGGGCCCAAAGTGTCAATATTTTGTGTGGCCACCATTATTTTCCAGCACTGCCTTAACCCTCTTGGGCATAGAGTTCATCAGAGCTTCACAGGTTGCCACTGGAGTCCTCTTCCACTCCTCCAACATCCACCAGCTCCTCCTCCACCGCCACGGAGCTGGTGGATGTTGGAGACCTTGCACACCTCCATCTTCTGTTTCAGGATGCCCCACAGATGCTCAATAGAGTTTAGGTCTGGAGCCATGCTTGGCCAGTCTATCACCTTTACCCTCAGCTTCTTTAGCAAGGCAGTGGTCGTTTTGGAGGTGTGTTTGGGGTTGTTAACATGTTGGAATACTGCTTTGCGGCCCAGTCTCTGAAGGGAGGAGATCATACTCTGCTTCAGTATGTCACAGTACATGTTGGTATTCATGGTTCCCTCAATGAACTATAGCTCCCCAGTGCCGACAGCACTCATGCAGCCCCAGACCATGACATTCCCACCACCATGCTTGACTAGGCAAGACACACTTGTCTTTGTACTCCTCACCTGCTTGCCGCCACACACGCTTGACACCATCTGAACCAAATAAGTTTATCTTGGTCTCATTGGACCACAGAACTTGGTTCCAGAAATCCATGTCCTTCGTCTGCTTGTCTGTAGCAAACCTTTTGCGGGCTTTCTAGTGTATCATCTTTAGAAGAGGCTTCCTTCTGGGACGACAACCCTGCAAACCAATTTGAAGCAGCGTGCGGCGTATGGTCTGAGCACTGACAGGCTGACCCCCAAACCCCTTCAACCTCTGCAGCAATGCTGGCAGCACTCATATGTCTCTTTCCCAAAGCCAACCTCTGCATATGACGCTGCGCACAGGCACTCAACTTCTTTGGTCGACCATGGCGAGGCCTTTTCTGAGTAGAACCTGTCCTGTTAAACTGCTGTATGGTCTTGACCACCGTGCTGCAGCTCAGTTTCAGGGTCTTGGCAATTTTCTTACAGGCAAGGTCAGTGATGACGAACCTTTTTTGGCTCGGGTGCCAAAAGGGTGCACGCGCTTGCAATAGTGCGCACGCACGTGCCCACACCCATAATGCAATGCCTCCCCCTGAGCATGTGCACAGCCCCCACGCTGCCTCCTGCGCATGCACACAACCCCTACACTGCTCCCCCATGCATGCGCACATGCTTCACTGAAGCCTCTGGACTTCTGGTAGGCATGTTCGGCTGTTTTTTTCGCTCTCCCCAGGGTTCAGGAGGCTTTCTTGAAGCCTGGGGAGAGCAAAAATGGCCGAAAAGAAGGCTGAAAATCAACTGGTCAGCACACATATGTGTGCTGGAACTGACATAGGGAAGCACCTCGCGTGCCCTCATTATGGCTCCGCGTGCCATGTGGCACGTGTGCCGTAGGTTCGCCATCACTGGGCTAGGCCATTTTTATCTAGAGCAACAATTCATTTTTTCAGATCCTCGGAGAGTTCATTGCCATGAGATGCCATGTTGAACTTCCAGTGACCAGTAAGAGAGCGCGATAACATCAAATTTAACACACCTGCTCCCCCTTCACACCTGAGACCTTGTACCACTAATGAGTCACATGACACCAGAGAGGGAAAACGGTTACTTGGGCCCCATTTGGACATTATCACTTAGGGGTGTAGTCACTTTTGTTGCCAGCAGTTTAGACATTAATGGCTGTGTGTTGCGTTATTTTGAGGGGACAGCACATTTACACTGTTCTACAAGCTGTATACTCACTACTTTACATTGTAGCCAAGTATCATTTCTTCAGTGTTGTCACATGAAAAGATATACTTAAATATTTACAAAATGTGAGGGGGTGTACTCACTTCTGTGACATACTGTATATCAAGGGAAATGAATGGAAAATGTGTGACAAATTCCCAGAGAATTAGCAATGAGATCCAGCCGTTAGCATTGCATTCAGTAGAGACGGAAACAGCATCAATGCATATGTTCTCTTGGAAAGCTGCTTTGATCCTTTTTATGGCTTAGCATAACTGCATGGCTAGCCACCAGGTCAGCATTCCTCAGTGGAGTACCTCCTATCATTTTGCTACAAATCAACATGACACATACCTTACACTACAGTGTGCACTGACTTACCAGTATCATGAACTTTGTTGCAATAGGAAAAGTGGTAGTATGGTAGTAAACATTTGGTGGGCTCTCGGCTGGGAATTTGCTGTAATGGTAAAAGTTTAGATAACTAGATCTTAAAGGAATTTTACCTTGTTCAAGTTCTTAAAGGGTCTAATTATGATGCTTGACTTAATAGGTTGAATACCAGTCTGTGCAGAAGAATATGTGGCTACTCCCAAATGAGCTCTTAAGAACATATAGCCTGCAGTATTGTGAATGTATAGCAAGCAGGGGCACATGTGCATGCACACATCCGCACACACTCACCTAGCATACCCCATTTGGAAAGACTAAAGAGAACATTCCGCAGAAGTGACTAAATTTTGAAAACCACCTTCAGTAGGTTTTTGTAAAGGAATGAAATAAAAGCTCAATTCAGTCTCAAATTTAAATAAGTATTGGTGGAAGTTGCTTCCTTGAGCTTGCATTGCTCAGTTATCTTTGATCAATACTGTAATGACTTCCTTAAGAGAGCTCAATAATGAGATTTCCATCCTCCTTTCTCATTCCCTGGGCCTGTGGGTCAGAAAGGCTCTTTGTATTTCCTCTTTTTTTTAATGCCTAGGAGACAATAAGTGGATGTTGTTATCTAAATGGATTCCCCTCACTTCAGAAGAAATAGGCACTCTAGCACAGACCTGTCAAACTGGCGGCCCGTGGGCCGGATGCATCACGTGCATGCCACGCCCACCCTGGCTCCGCAAAGGCAAATGTTGCGATACATCACAATATGTCACATGATGCGATTGAGTTTGACACCCGGGCTCTAGGAGAAAAAAATCCCCACTTTTGAAGCACGATCCCTCATTACCATATTGAGAGTGTATTTATATAGTACCGTTCCTGTTTACCTACAAAATGCAAAAACATTTCTGATGTTACAATATGGAATACATTTCTTTCATAGTCTTACTTCAACGTACATTTTTTTTTCTATGTTTACTATTTTTTAATTCTTCCATAGCATCAGTGTTTCCAAAGCCATAAAGTTTTGCAGATAAATTAAGCCTGCTGTGTGATCCCAGGAATTATCTTTTGTTAACTATAGCCAGCCAATTTTGGCTTATTAATATACTACAGTATGATGAAACACCCATGTTTCAGTATGGTTGTACCTAAAAATCGACTGGCTACTTCCTTCATTATTTCAGACTAGTGCTTTGTGTAACTGGAGAACCTTTTCAGTGTGTAACTTGAGGGCCAAAGTTTATGGTTGACCTATACTCTGCTGTGGTGCTCCATTAGCAGTGAATGCTTCCTAGAGCCGTGAACTACACTGGCCATCATCTTCTGCCAAATAGGCTATAGCTCCAATGCATCTACTGTGTACTTGGAAGACCAACACAGTGTACTCTATTAAGCAGACTATAATTTGGAAAGGGTCACGTCATTGTTTTATGCAGTCAAGTGGAAACTGATTTAGCTGGAGCTAGTGTGGAAGATAAGGAGTGGTGGTGGTGATGATATCTCTCTACCTTCTAATGGCATCTGCCCATTAATAAGGTAATCTTCACTTGTGTATCTGGCCTAGAACAGTTAGCCTTTAATTGTGTGGGATAATTCTGATTTTCATTCTTTAAAATGGAGCAGGACCTGGATGAAGGAGGAGGCAAGAAATAAGCCAACAAGTATATAAGTTGTCCTGCCACGTTGTAACAATATCCTTGGAAGTATTAAATTATCTGGGCCAGGGGTCGGCAACCTTAAACACTCAAAAGAGCCATTTGGAGCAGTTTCCCACAGAAAAGAAAACACCGGAAGCCACAAAAACCTTTTGACATCTAAAATGAAGATAACACTGCATATATTGTTTTTTACCTTTATGCTATGTATAAAAAAAACTATAGTGTGTTGTATTTATGTAATCAATGAACTGCTACATATAAAACAATTTTTTATTTCTGCATTCAACAAAAACATTTTGAACTCCCCCCCCCCAAAAAAAAGATGGGTCGAAAAGCTCAATAAATCACGTGCCGGTGGGTGTTGCACATTGGCGGTTGTGACGCACGTTTTGAACGACGGAGCCGCAGCAGAGGGATGAAAGAGCCACATGCGGCTCCAGAGCCACGGGTTGCAGACCCCTGATCTAGGCATATGGGCCCTAGACAGAAGGAAAGTGGAGATCACTGATTGCATTAAGCCAGAAAGGTGTGGGTGTTTGGAACCATGCCTAATTGTAAAGCAATGGATTATGGATAGCAGATTGTGCAAGCCAAGACAGCAAATTATGGATAAGCTAATAATAATTAGGCATTGTGTTGAATACTGTAAACCCTTTAGCCAGTTTAAGTTTGCAGAGTAAAGATACCCTGGGAATTAAGCTGAAACACAACTGGTTCTAGCAGAGAGAGAAATGTTGAAATCAGCAGATTTAGGCATGCTTAATTCAAAACATGAAATGTAACAAATTTTTCGGAATTTACTGGATAGAGAGTGTACAGAATAAGACATCTCATTCCCAAGGTTTTAAGAGTGCAAATAGATGCAGATATAAAAGTTATCTACAATTTAACACTCTGGGAAGAATTGCTTTGCAGATATGCTAAGTTCAAGCTCCTTGAATTATATCAGTCACTGACCAGAGCTAAGCATAGCTCTTAAATATAAAGGCTTAAGTGGAATATCTTACCCACTCAGCTAGGAATGCAACATTATTTGCCTGATAAAATATGATTTTAAAAGATTTACCTGATTAATAGATAACAATTTGCAACAACCGGAAAGACTTGATCTAACAACTTTAATGAGTTGTAATGAATCTTTAAAAAGATCAAAGAACAAGTATTCATTCTACATCCTACACTCATGGTATGTGTAGGATATAAAATGCAATAGAGTGGGATGAGTTAAACCAGCAAGTGGAGCAAGTTAAACATGCTGTGGAAATACATTTCAGACATTTAGAAAAGCTTTGTTGGGCGAAAGCAAATTCTTACTCATGAAGGCAGTAAATAAAAATTGCAAATGAGATAGTGTCGGGTTAGTTCACATCATTTGGATTTTGTGGCATTAAGTCCTCGAACATTAAGCTCTCTTTTGTACCAACATTTACTTACCTCACTCAGGTAATCTCCCATGCCTGGGAGTAAAGCACCTGTGTGTCAAATACATCAAAAAAAATTTCAGGAGAGCAAGAAGTCTCCAAACTTTCAACATTTACAGATGCCTTGAAGGCTACTCTGCTGTACCCATCCCTTCAACTTCATACAAACTATAATAGAATTATTTGCTGATACCAAACAAATAAATGAAATATGGGTATGGGTGGCTTTAAAAGGGCCATTTCTTAAATTATCAAAATAAATCAAGCTTAATTTATTAAGTAGTCAAGTAATAAAACTGATTCATGTATTATTAGCTGGATCCTAAGCTTAATTTATGAGAAATGTTACACAAGTAAACACTGAAAAAAAGTTATTTAGAAGTTGCAGCAACACAGTTTATCACTGCAATATCACTTCCTTTCAATAAGACAAGACACAACACAATGTAATTTATTTTTTTAATTGCAAAATTATCAAGTACAGAGTTACATTTTTAATTCCAATTAACAGAACTGAAACCCTGGGATAGTGGCTCTATATTTTAGCAAGTAGTACCATTAAAAATATACCAAGTCTGAGACAGTGCACTGGATTCCATCACGCTGTACTTACTGACATGCCTCAACGTGACACTTTCTTCTCTATTTATCCAACTGGAGGTCACCCTGCAGTGAGAGCGAGCAAGGGGCGTGGTTGGCCAGACTGCCCAAAAACTCCTATTCATCTGCTATCTTAACCAATTACGTTTTATGGAAAACAGCAACATGGCTTCACTTATAATTACTACTTAAAGATATGCATCTAGTTTAAAACTTGTGGCTGAAGATGAAAAACAGTCATAGGTGCAAGACTAACTGGGAACCTCTGAAGAATGTCAGAGGCAACACCTTGGAAAGCTCCAGGCATGTTTGCTAACTGCAGAGGAGTGCCATGCTGTTTCTCTGAGGCAGGGCTGGGTTTTCTCATGTCTCTCTCCTCCTGGAAGTAGGCGGAAGTCTGCAGGTGCATAGGGAGGTAAGAACTCCAGAACATTATTTCACGCTGGAAATGCACATTGATGCACCAAAGTAAGTGGCAACCAAAGCAGGAAAGCACTGAGTTCTTTCAAAGGATTGGGCAATACCAGTTCAAACTCTCATCATTTCCTAAAACTGTATGCCACACACACCTGCCTAAAACACACCTTGCGTACCAAATACAATGGGGCTTACTCCTGAATGAAGATACATAGGACAAACTGCAATAAGATACTTGCCTTAAGAAATTCTCTAGTAACACTGTGCCTAACCAAGGATCAACTGAGGTTAAGGAGGAAGAAGCAGAAGCCCCAAATCCTGTTTAAGGTTCATACAATGGAAAGTATACATTTGGAAAGCAGACTTGGGTTAATTTTGCTGGTTGAATTGCAAGCACTGAAATCCAGGTTTCTCTGGAGACGCACTGAAGACGAAGAGGTTCTTGGCAATGGAAAACATCCGCCATTGTTCACCCAGCAAGGGATCCTCTTCCATGAGTTGTATTCTGCAGGCTGCGTGGCCCTCACCAGGGACTGCAGGGGTCTGGACAATCCCTCAGATAAGTCTCTATTTGGCCTTCAGAAACTTGTAGCAGTGTGGTTGAGACTGTCAACTAAATAAGGGGGAAAGTTTCATATAAAGATGTCAGTTTGCCAATATGATAAAAGGAAATGCTTTTCAAAATAATAACTCTTTCCTTTCAATGCTTTTGCTACATTAGAGCTGTTGTGCTTTATCATATGTCTGTTAGTAAGATAAGCAAAACATTAAACGGATATATACCTGATTTGTCACAATACAACAAAGCCCCAATTTAACTAGGCTTTCATGCCACAGCTGTTTACAGTCACAGTCAAGTTTAATGCCTAGTTTTACTTTATTAAAAAAAATTGTATCCCTGGTCTAGAACCATTTTGAGTTAAAATCTTCAGAAAAACTATGAAGATTTGCTTGCCGTTACATAAGCTTACACAAATTCAAAAACAGATAATGTGCTAGACCAGGGGTCCCATGGGCCGATGGGCCGGATGCATCATGCGCTGGCCATGCCCACCCCCGTTTTAGCGAAGGGGGGAAAGTCGCGATACGTCACGTGATGGCGAAAGTTTGACACCCCTGTGCTAGACGGACCATTCTAAGCAAATAACATATATTATGCCACCAAAAAAATCAAAATCAATTAATCAACTGAACAATAAACCCAACTAGATTTGTGGCATTTGTATCTTTGCAAAAAGTGGAACTTATTGCAATGGTGGAAAAAAAAGTGATCTTGCATCATTTCAAAGAGATTGTCTATAGATTCAGCAGGATTCAGAGTAAATGTTATCTAAGTCTGGGGTCTCCAACCTTGGCAACTTTAAGACTTGTGGACTTCAATTCTGGGAGTTGAAGTCCACAAATCTTAAAGTTCCCAAGGTTGGAGACCCCTGATCTAAGTCATCCAAAGATGACTTCTGAGGCCTAGCTTTTCCTCCTGGAGAAGGAAATCTGCTCACAGGGGGCTTTTGGTGTCACCTGCATCCCAAGAAAAAAAGTACGACAGGAAAATAGTGGAATATAGTGATCTTTGGCTGCAAGCGTTCATGAACATGAGTTACACAGCTGTCAAGGCAAAGAACACAAGATGCAGCTGGAGAAAGTTTTAAAACTTACAGGTCCCTTTTATTGACTTATCCTTGTGTCATTCAGTGACAATCACTGACCTAAATCAATGTGATTCTTCACTCTCTCTCTTTTTCTGTCTCTCTCAAGAGGTCAGCAAAAGAAGTGCGCGAAACTACATCCTGCCTATCCAATAGCAGATCCCTGAACTCTGTTGATTATCAAACAACAACAACAACAACAACAACAAAATGGAAAAAATGTGTTTCCAGTGGCAAACAATTTACTGTCCCAGTTTAAAAGACAAGCTCTGGTATCTCCCATTCTACCACCACATAATGGGTTAAGCAGAACCAAAATGCTCAAAACAATATTTATCCCAATCCTACAAAATAACAACAACAACAACAGCAACAACAACAAGAAGAGTTGGAAGGGACCTTGGAGGTCTTCTAGTCCAACCCCCTTTAGTTTAAGTTTTAAAGTTTTAAAAATTTAGCTTAAAAGCAAATGGAACCGAGGTGGCGCAGTGGTTAGAGTGCAGTACTGCAGGTCACTTTAGCTGACTGTGATCCACAGGTCAGCGGTTCAAATCTCACCGGCTCAAGGTTGACTCAGCCTTCCATCCTTCCGAGGTAGGTAAAATGAGGACCCAGATTGTTGGGGGCAATATAAATATACATTGCTTACTGGTGTAAACCGCTTAGAGAGTGCTTGCACTGTGAGGCGGTATATAAATCTCACAAATAAATAAATAAATAAACAATTCAAAGGCAGACGGACAAGAATGAATGGAATTCTTTTAGGATGCATCAAACAAGGAGTTATAAGTTTAGACAGCCAGTTTTGTTAAGGCACCAGGCTAGCAACTGGGAAACAGTGAGTTCTAGTCCCTCCTAAGCCAGGGTATGGGTGACTTTGGGCCAATCACTCTCCCTCAGCCCAACCCACCTCACAGAGTTGTTGTTTTGGGGAAAATAGGAGGAGGACGACTATTAGATATGTTCCTCACCTGGACTTGTTTATAAAAAAAATAAAGGTGAGGTATAAATAAAATAAAATAAACAAGTTACCTTGTTGAGGATAGGCTTTGTGGAGAGAACGTCGTATAAACCTGATAATGCGATATTCTAGTAGGGAAGGGAGAGTAAAGATTGAAACCAAAAATTAAAAGTTGTATTTTAATCTTTAGAGCAGCTGTAGTACAGAATACCATTGACCAATCTCTGATCTCAGCAACAAGGGTCCCATCCTAAATGACTTGCATCGTAGGCAGAGTCAAGAATTTGTTCTGAGATGTTGCTACCCTGCCAGCTGCAGAATAAACAAATAGCTATAGGCTTGTGACTATTTTAGTTTATTGTGCCAGTCAAACTCAAAGTATTTTAGCTGAATTTTAGAATGAAAATTATTTCCATTAACCATATTGTTTGCATTCATAGAGGCGGCTAATTATTTGTTAAACAAGACAAGAACTAGCCATGCCTAACACATGACTCAGTCTTGTGATAGGCATGGCTAGTTAAATTTGTGGTTTATTAAAACTTCCTTTCCTTTCTAACCCATCCTTTTGTCCCTTGCGTGTTTCAAAAATTCAGTCATTCCACAAAAACCATGTCAGAAACTCATAAACCATGCATTGCCATTAAATTATAATTCCAGTCAATAAGGTAACCAACTATAGTTTAAAACTAGTTTACTGCTCTAAAACAAACTAAAATAAAATATATGTATCTTGGGGTTGATCTGTGGACTATAAACTATGATCTAGAAGTAAAATAAAAGTCATATTTTGATTTAGTGCAAATATGAAATCTCAACCATGGTTATGTTGGGCTACATTTGTTGACTATATGGAATAACTGTTACAAATTTCAGCTGTTCTTTTAAAGGTACTTCTAAGTTCCATCTTGATGCCCGCTTACATAGAGAATAAAATTAATGGCTTTAGTTCTCTGCATAGTTATCTTTCATATTACATGGCATTACCTCTTGACCCGTTTTATTCAAACAATTCATTGCAGGGTGTCTCCGGTCATCTATAATAAGTGGAGGCTTCCAGGGGTCATAATTGGTTTCTACAACAAACCAGTCGCCGTTCTTTGCATCCAAACTTGAAATAAAAGATAAATATTACCATTTTCTACCAAAGTTATGACCCAATATTTCTAAAACATTAGCAGCTAAATTCAAGCTATTTCTTAAAAGTGCATCCCAAACAGATCTCTCATAAAGTTAGAAACATTTCTTCTTTAAAAAGAAAAATGTTAAAACTATTAAAGCACAGCTGATGTAATGAGATTGAAAACAAATGCAAAAACTGGCAAAAGCCACCTGTAAGTATCAACATGGCTGTTTTAACACATGCTGTTCTAGGCAACAGTGATATTTTCCCTAGTGACCATACTTACTTCTTAATGTTTAAAGCAGCAGTTCGAGAACGTGTAATAATGCAACCCTCGTCCGATTTGTTTCCTCCCAGTATGAAGTAAGCTGGAGCCAGCAGCTTTGTGTTGGCCAATTTATCCTTTGCATCTTCATAACTATATGCGACAAGAGAAACAATGCAATGATTATAGGGAGACTTGCACATTATAAACAAAAGGTGGCCTTTCAAAATGCTTTGAATACAGCAAGAATAGGAAATACGTTTGTGGAGGCTGTGTGTGCTACCCATCCTCCCACCCTATTATTTTCAGCTGTCATAAGACTATGAAAGGGGGTATTTAATCGGCCTTCTCTAGGTTTTCTCAGCAAAAATTAATGGGAAAAAGTTATCTCAGTGATTACCAAGTCATTAGTATTTGTAAGTTTCAGTGGCATGATTTGGGGCGGTGGAGAGAGAAGAGATGCCTATAACCAAGGATCTAATAACCTCTGACCAGTTTGGGAATGTACCATACAGAGTAGTATATAAGATGCGCACAACCCCCCTGCTGCCCCCCGCGCATGCGCATCCCCCCCGCTTCCCCCTGCGCATGCGCACAGACCTCACAACGGACTCCTGAAGCCTGGGGACAGCAAAAAACGGTCAAATGGGGCAACCAGAAGTTCAGAAACGAACTTCTGGTTGGCCCGTTTGGCCGTTTTACGCCTTCCCCAGGCTTCAGGCGGCTTCCCTGAAGCCTGGGGAGAGCGAAAACGGCCGAAAATCAGCTGGCCAGCGTGCACATGCGCGCTGGAGCTGACATAGGGCAACACCTCGCATGCCCTCTGATATGACTCTGCATGCCACCTGTGGCACACGTGCCATAGGTTCGCCATCACGGCTCTAGTCCACCTACTACTAGAGTTCCTATGACCTAACGTGCCTCTAATGTGGCTCTTTGGCTGCCAATTAAATAATGGGAAATATGATTTCTGCTATTCTTCCCTTCCTCTATGATAAACAATTATATTGCTATTCAGAGGCAGCAATGAAGATCAGTCAGAATAAAAAGGAGAAGTAGAGTTTGATTACTAGATCAACATGTGATTGTGTACAAGTCAGAAAATATGACTCAAGCCAACCATGACATGTCAGCTGTATTCACTCTTGTCCTAAAAATAAATCAATGCATAAGATTCACATGTTAACAAAATAATGCTTAGGATCATCCAATTATAGTCCTTCATTGAAAAAGAGCAGTTCTTAGAATAGAATAAGACTAGCCAGTCTTAGAATAGAAAATAAAGTTATCAAAGTGACTGAACTATCAAATTATCCTACTTTCAACACGTTATGCGAAGACCTAGCTCTTTGGAGACAATGCTAATGCTTGAAAATATGGGAAGAAAGAGAATTCTAGGAAGACTAGCAGCAAGCTTGATGGATTTCGTTACAGTGCTGATGAATGCAACCTGAAAGATTAAATTAGGGATAGACTGTCATGGAGAAAATCTATTTATATAGTTGCTAGGAGTTGACAAAAATTTGTTAATAATCAATCATTATCCACATAAGCGAAATGATTCACAACTTATCTTGTGTGCCTGTCCCAATGTTTCGATAAAAGTTGATTGTAAAAACCCACATGATTAACAAGAACTTACAGAAATATTTTTAAAAAAACCTGTATTAGTTGCAACACTAATATATAGTCACATCTGCTGCTTAACTGCTTAAACATGAACTCAGACAATGAGGGTTGCTTAAAAATTTTGAATAAATTTTTATAAAAGATTTTCACATAAATAAAAAATAAACATGAAATTATACAGAATGAAAGTTAAAAAGAAAGATAAAAGAAGTGGAAAAGAGTGCAGGCAGAAAAGAAAAGAAAAGGTTTCTGTCTACTTTACATCAGTTACAAAACGATTAATTATCTTGAACTGCTTAAGCATCTGACATGTTACCTTGTGCTGTTTTCCAACACAGCTCTGGTGAGAAAACTCATCCACCAACCATCCCTCTTGCCAATAAGCCACTCAAAGACTCCTGAAAAAGATTCAGTGTTAATTCTATTCAATTGCACCTCATCTTTTGAATCTTAACTTAATGCTGTTTCTCTTCAATCCTGACATCAGACATAATTGATAATCTGAGGGATTTAGGATTTAGCTTTTAATAAAATGACTCCCATTTGATATTTTCTCTTTAGACAAGAGTTCTCTTGTCTCACTTTAGTTCATTAGGGATACTCACCAATGTAACCTCCATCAAGACTGAATCTCTCATTCATGGTTAATGTAAACATCCCCTAAAACAGAAGCCAATTAATGCAACTGTTATTTGAATAAAGTAAATGCATTTCTAATATTATCCTATCTAATGAAGATTCTTCCATAAAGGAGTCCAATATGACTAGCAGACTTCCCATTACAGAGCTTTGGGCTCCACTATTTACATACACTATGATGATACCTTTAATAAATCACTTTAAATCAGGGCTGTCCAACTTCAATAACTTTAAGACTTGAGGACTTTACCTCCCAGAATTCCCCAGCCAGCCAATTCTGGGAATTAAAGTCCACAAATCTTAAAATTGCCAAGATTGGGCACTCCTGCTTTAAATGATTGTGTGATCCTTTGATATGGCATAAAACATTGAATCCATCATAAGCAATGAGTTCTCACTTGCAATGATATGCAATCCCAATCAATTATAAATTATGCAATAAGGCACAATTCAACAAACCACAGTTCATTGTGCTTGTGTACATAGCTTTTCACACAATGGATTAAATCACACTGTAGATGCTTGTTTATAATGATACCAGCCTCCATGAATTGTAAACCAGTTTGATTTAGCAAGCTGCATGAACTCAGACAATGAGGGTTGCTTAAATAAGCAAATTATGCCTTAAGATATTTATTATATGCTTGTGTGCAAGAGCATCACTGGATTCACATGATTAACATGTATTAATCAAATCATATCTTGTTTAATACTGGATCATTAGTAAGCTAAATCTGGTTCATCTGCACAAAACCCAGAGCCATTGTTTACAAGTTCACAGTTCAAAGAATGTGCCAATCCCAAACCATCAATAAACTTGAAGCAATAAACTGTCTGAACCCAGTTAGAAATTCTCATGACAGAGGACAGGCAGATGCTTGAGCCTCATAGTTTCTTCACAGGGGCTCCAAAATGATTGTGCCATTAACTCACTGTCAACTATCCTGAGATTTGTTACACCAGCTGAACAAGAAAAGATTACCAGAGCAGAGAAATGAGATAAATTGAAAATTTCATGTTTTCTTTCAAAATTACTCATGTAAATAATCCCTCAGAACAGGGAAGGGTGTTTCTGATTCAATAAGAAAAATGAATTTGGAGGAAGCCTGACATTTCGAGGAATATTCAACAATTGAACCATTTTTCCATCTCACTGCCCAAACTGTAGAACATCAAGCATATTTGTAGAACATTAAGTTAAGTGTGCCTATTTTGTTTTCTACTCAGACTTGTGCATGAAGCACTTCCAGTGGCAGCCAGGATTGTAGAAACTTGCAGGATACAAGTTTCATTTCCTAGTCAATCTATCTGTCAAATAAATACACTTGGTGAATGTAACAAAAAATGCAACCCAAGAAAGATTTAGGCCAAAATGAATCTCTTCATCTCATGTAATATTTGGTCTCATTTGCTCTGTTACATTTGCAGAACTCGAGCACGAAAGGTAAAATGATTGATTTTTTATATATGTTGCAATAAATAAACGGGCAAAATAAGAGCAGACCCTTTTTTCAGATAGTGAAAGTTTACACACTTTATGCTTTGCAAGTTCTGTGGCAGGCTTTGGCTGTTAGTCACAAAAAAGAGAAACTGGACATTTGCCCACCCGAGTTTAAATATGTTTAGGTTGTGAGTAATAAATTATGATCCTTCTGTACTATTAAGATCAGAATGCCATTTACACTATATAGATCGATAAATGGACACTTACTTGTTTAACTCCAGATACCATTCCCACATAGCCAGCAAAATTTGCAGATTTAAATACTGTTTTATTGTTTTTCTGAAAATCCAATGATACCATTAATGGCTTCAGCTTCTGCGTTGTATACCAGGAACTATTTTGTACATCCCAACTACATGGGAGAAAGAAGATTAAATATAATAAACAAACAAACAAACAAACAAACAAACATACATACATACATACATACATACATACATACATACATACATACATACATACATACATACATACATACATACATACATATATATATATATATATATATATATATATATATATATATATATATATATATATATATATTTTCAAAACTAAATGGAGTCCTTTCTGGCAGTTTCATTCAATAGAAAAACCTAATTATTTAGTAATCTATGTGTTGCTCACTTAAAAAGAACTACATAACATCTGAGTTTCACCTTTTGATGAAAGCTATAAAAATGGGAGTTTTCTTCTCTCTGGTCAAAGGCTAAATCTTAAGATCTAGATCAGTCAATATTTGCTGGCTTCACTTCGTGTTTCTTTATGAGAACCAGGGATATAATATCAACCCTAGTCAATCTTCACAACAGGCTGATCTATACATCTTAATTTGGAAATATCACAGAAGAATTTTTCTTCTAAAGTTCCTTGATTCATAAATAGTGCATTCAAAGTTACTGGTAGAGGATCCAAGGTCTCTACAATTTTCTCCTATCCGAAGTTTAACTGGGAGATTGTGATTGGTCTACATAACCAATGATCTTCATGCCTTAATTAGGAGTTGAACCTACATCTCCTTAGTCTTAATATGTCACTTTAACCATCAACTTTGAGCTAACCATCTAACCATCATATTTTGAATGGGTTTATATCAATATAATATATTCAGCAACTTGTCCAGTTTGTCAAAAATTACTATGTAAAATAGTGTGTCTGTCACTTTCTTTTCTCCTCTAGTCAGATGTAACATCTGTCTTAATAGTTAATGGAAAACTTTGCCTACATTGTCAGCTTCCTCATCCCATTCAGTGTTGTTTCTCATTAACACCCACTGAATTTTACTCCAAGCACTAAATCTTAAAACTCTATGCTGTGTAGAACATAAAGCTTTGGCTAACTCTGTTAAGAAAGATCAGGACTCCGTAGCACCTTGTCAATTATTAAGTTCAAAACAAAACAGGATGACAATGCATTACAGATTAAAAAACAAAACGTAGATATGCAGGCAGGAAATACTGTAAAAACTATGGTGGCCTTCCAGTTCTATACCCAGCATTAAGTAGATGTATAAATTGATTACCCTTGCTTCTAGCACCCTTGAAATTGCAAATACTTGCACTGATATTTTTGCTATTAGATATCAAATTCTAGGTAATATGTAGGGCCTAAAATACAAACTAACCCTCAATTTCATTTCATATGTAAATGGAAGATTTAATATGCATTGTCAAGTAATTTCAATAAGACATGGCCTTAAAGAAAAATGGAAAACATCACTATGCTGAAGACACAAATAATACTAACATTCAGAAAGAAGTATAATAATCTTGCAGCTATTACATACCCAAGAAACAGTCCAAAATCAAGATTTCTAGCATGGTATAGCTTTCCTGATTGAAAAAGAAAACAAAGCAAAACAAATTTGAAGAGAAAAGATGTTTAGTCATTATTTATTTATTCAATTTTGACGGCCAACAATTTCAACAAATAATTCTGGGGGCAGCAAACAATATTATAAAATAAGTTAAAAACAAATTCTCCTCATAAATACAAAAAATTAAAATACATAGCTGCTGAGGGAGATATCACTATTGATGATTGTTAACACAACCAGGAGATGAGACCCTTCACACCCTTTGGGCCCTAGGCCTGGGCACAATACCAGGCCTTATTGCCTTAGTACAGGTTATCCTCAAATTACAACCATCCATTTTGTGAATGTTTGAAGTTGCAATGGCAATGAAAAAAGTATGGTGCCTTTTGCAAATGACTGGTCGCGATTTTGTCAATGCCGATGGTGTTTCAAGTGGTGCTCCATATGTTTTGGGATTGCATTCTCAAATGAATCACAATAGCTATGCATTGCCTACCTGTTTTGTCTTCAGCTATTATGGATGTGCACACTGTGAAGATCTCATAGAAGATGTTGAACACAACAACATCACCTACATAGTGGGAGAGCAGAAGCAGAGATTATTGAATTGTCAATAAAATATATAGACGATGTGTACAAACCAAAGCAAAAAATACAATCTGGCACCACTAATCCCAGGTGACTCTAGATTACAGGTAGCAAAATAATAACAAATAATAACTTATATACTGTCAAAAATGTTGAAAAGGCATATGAGAACTCTGAAAAACAAGGGAAAAGGTTATAGGGTAAAGGAGATCAGATATACCAATACATGAAGTTAAATCTTGCTTTAAACATTATGCTTCTTGCATGAAATTTAGAGAAAATATAATGCACACTTGAGATTCCACTCAGTGTTTGTTGACTGATATTCAATGGAAGTAATTAATGGATTTAGCATTTCTTCATTTGAATTAATTATCTGGTTTTATGCCTATTTTCTAGTACATGCAGATTGTACATCTGGGCACTGAAGTTCCATGCCCTTACTGGAACCTCAGCACACAACCTTAGCTACTGGAGTAGCTAAAATAAGGCAACAAAGGAACCTAATTATTTGAAAGTCAAATATTACAGGAATATGGAAATTACCTAAAGGAGCATCAATAGTAGAAGCAATGCCTTTTATTTCTTCATTGAAAGGATAGGGAAGGGTAGAGCATAACCAACCCTAAAAGGAAACCATGAATTAGTTAGTTAGATTTGGCAAATTATAACAATGTATGCAAAAAAAATTTCAACTTTATTTTTTAAATACTAATTATTTCACTCAGGGTAATATGCAGTAGACAACTTATGGGCTCCTGAACATCTTTTTCTGCAGCTGCTATTCTACTGATAAAATTACATGTGTTTTTTCTCACAAGTTCAGGCAAGAAATATAAACATTGTACTCGAAGCTAAACTACATTTAACACAAACCAATGATTCCCTCCTCAATCCACTCACCAAACGTTACAAAAAATACTATCCCTTGCCATATCTGTAATCTTCTTCCACTCTAATGTACTTCTGCCTGCCTACTGCAGCCCTTGGATCATTTTGAAAGTTAAGCACTACTGCCACTTATGGAAAGATAGCCTATTCCAGTATAAGAAAGTCTAAGGAACCATTCATATAATTTAATTTAATTCATTGGTAGAAGTACTGCAATTATTCATTCTCTCCCTCCCGTCTTTCTCTCTCTTCTTTGAAAGAAAAAACTAACACTGTTGTATTTCAGAATAGCTGAAATTGCTGAAAAATATAAAAACTCCAATACAATCCTTCTTTTATTGTTATTTCATTGACTGCAATGTCTGAATCTCTGAAAAATGTTCACATAAGGATGATTAAGAACAGGAAAAATAAAACTCCGATTGAAGACAATGAAGACAGTCATTTGGCTATGGTCTTTCAAAGATAAGTCAACCAAAGAAATATGAGAATACTTTATTTCTAATGAAACCAAAACTGTGAAAGTTCTAAATTCTACATAGTTCTGTCTTTTTCTTTGAATCCAGCAAGTCAGTTGAAGACCATCTCAAACCAACAATAAAGTCTTATTTTAAAGTATTGTTTTATAAAGTAACATATTGCACTGCTTTAGTAAGAGCCTTCACTCCTGTTTCAAGAGAAAATGTCACAGTAGGAAAATGGAAGAGAATGATTTATGATGGCTAAATATATGGAACAAAATGACTTTAAGCATGCAGTTTAAAATTCATAGTTGGGCTTGTCAAGTTTATGTTTCCCTTTTCTGTTCTCCTTCATTATCATGGCACAGTGGTTAGAATGCAATATTGCAGGCTAACTCTGCTCACATTGCCAGGGGTTCAATTCCTTCGATCCTGACCTGCTCAAGGTTGACTCAGCCTTCCATCTTTCCAAGATCAGTAAAATGAGGACCCATATGGTTGGGGACCATATGCTGATTTTCTGTAAGAGAGTGCTGTAAAGCACTGTGAAGTGGTATATAAATCTAAGTGCTATTGTTATTTTAATCACCGCAGTTATTATGTTAACTCCCATAACACTGCACATGCTGGGAGTACAGTAGTGATAATGCATGAGATCATCAAATAATTAAATCTCATGTTTTAAAATGAAACAACTAGACAATTCGTTCTAATTCCAGAGTACTGAAACCAACAGAAGCAGGAGAATCCAATAAGAGAACCCATATTAAAATATTGGAACACTGAATGACATTAACATTTTCAGGTATATAATGTTTATGGAATATGAAAAAAATGTTTTCAGTTCTTTTATTTTTTTTCTACATTTTTCTACATCTATCTTTCTGTTCCCTCCGCAAAAAAACCTCTTTTTGGAGTGCATCATAATGTACAGTTCATCAATGGAATTGTCCATAAATAAGTTTCAGTTTTGTGCCTCAGTTAGAAAAAGATCCACTTTGTTGCATAGAACATGCCCAGACTACTCTGTCTGGCTACTCTAGGTTGGGCCAATGAACAATGAAACCTGGTACCACTATTGTTAGTTGGTATAATGCGCCAATAGATAATCAGACTGGATTATTTCTTTATGTTCCAAGCAAGAGTTGGCAAATTTGGGGTGCTAATGAGACTTGTACTCTGATACAGCATGGAAAATCTAATGTGCTGATGAAAAATCATTAGATTGCTTGGAAAAGTAGTCTTATTTTGGGAGGAAGAGGCACTATACTTACTGGTTAAGATTATATTCTTAAACAGCAGGTCACATATATAATTATTAATAAGTTTCCATCTACTGGTATGGTCTTTCGTTCATAAGCATTAGCAAGAATGTTACACTTGGTTTAATTTCTTCCCCAAACTGAACATAGAAAATATACTCACTATTTTTGATTCCATAGATGCTATAAATTTCTCATTATGGATGAATGTCAATACAATATCTTTAATAGTCTTCATTACAATCTTTAACTACAAGAGTGTAAGAAAAGACAAGAGATTAACCTATGTTAGCAGAATGGAATGCAAGATCCAATTAAATGGAAATATATATAAAACGTTATAAATAAGTGCAATAAATAATGTACAACAATTTACAAAACTGCTGATCTATTCTTATATAGGCACTTTGAAACTTCATTTTGTGTAAGTAAAAACGCTTTGAAGTGGGAATCTATTCACTCCTTCTCTGCCTCATTTCAACCTGGAATGTGACAGTGAGGGTTCAAGGGTTGATATAGGAAGGCACCCATATTGCTGCTACCTGGACATACTTACTCATAATGCCTCTTTTGTCAGATTTTGATGAGGCCAACTTTAGAAACTTATTCCCACTTGCAGACTCTCATTCTGCAAAACCAACTACTCAGGAAATTCATTTGGATTCCAATTACATACAGTAGAACCTCTGGTCACGACCATAATCCGTACCATAACTTTGGTCGCAACCCGATTTGGTCGTGACCTGAACCTAATTTTGGAAATTTGGCGCTTACAAAAAAAATGGCGTGGAAGAGGAAATTGGCCGCAGAAAAAAAATTGTGATCGAAAAAAACTTTTTTTTTTTGGTCGGAACCCAATTTGGTCATGGTCAGAAGCGTTTGTGGCCACAGGTTCTATTGTATGTTACAATATTACTCTGGATAACTGAGGAAGACAGACTTATAGTTGTTCCCACTGGATGACCTGCAGATATAGTGAATATCCATAATCAGCAGCTTACAGGCTCTTGACTGGACCAAAATGGAGGAGGGTATTGTAGATGACTGATCCTAATTGCCAATTTATCAAATGGCTTGACTTCAATGTGCAAAAACATTGTACAGCTTTTTCCCTAATTTTGGGGGGGCGTTTTTAATATGGATATTAGCGATGGTAATTCAAATTAATTAAATCATAACTCTCTGAGAGAAGACAAAGATACTTAATTCTTTCTGCTATGTTCCTTACCTCGTTTTTTTTGTCACGTACCACCTGGACCCATCTCTCACTTGGTGGAAGGTCAAGGTTTATGACATATTCAGGAATTGTTCCTTTAAACCTGAAAAACAGTGAATTTCCATAAATCTCTGAATGAAACTGTTACATATAAACTGCTAATTTCCAATCTATTATTTCTTACACTATTGTCCTAATTATTTTAGCGGTCTAGTTTTAATTTACCAATATTTAAGACAGGTGCATCTTATATGAAATTTGGAGTTATTTCCCTAATATTTCTTGAAACAGGCAAATATTGTTTTCTGTCTTACTTGAGAAACTTCATATTTCTAAAGAGAATTAACAAGAACTACTCTCTAACCCCACCATCATATGTTTTCCAGATATACAGTTGTAAATTGTGCTGTTAAGTGGGTCACCATGTGATCATGTCCGCTTTTTTAGAATATCTAAGTGAATCACCACAGTCATTAAGTGAATCCATTGTCCACAATGGACATTTTTTGCCAGAAACTGAAAATAAACACCAGTTTCTGGCCAAAAACATTGTAATAGCAATAGCACTTTTCTTATATACCGCTTCATAGTGCTTTACAGCACTCTCTAAGCGGTTTACAGAGTTCAGCATATTGCCCCCAACAATCTGGGTCCTCATTTTACCGACCTCGGAAGGATGGAAGGCTGAGTCAACCTTGAGCCGGTGAGATTTGAACAGCTGAACTGTTGAACTAGCAGTCAGCCTGCAATGGCTGCATTTAACCACTGCACCACTTCAGCTCTTAAGTTGTGGACACATTACCACAGGCCTCTGCAAATAGCCAAAACACATCTGGTTCCCAAGAATCCAAAACATGACCACATGATCTGCGGGGAGGGGCTGTTGGAACATCAAACAGTTGCTAAGCAACTGGTTGTAAGTCAAGGGCTACCTTTATCAGGTATGTTTATTACGCAATACAAGATGATCCTAATTTTCATTGTAGTATAATTTATATTATTTTTTTGGTAGTATAATTCTGATACAGTACAAACAATTCAAAATTCCTATCTAATTAAACCAGGTTCTCTTTACATCTGCAACTATCAGAAGAGCTGTTAGTAAGTTACATACGTTGGTCCATTTGGAGGATATTCATGTATTCTGCAATCTTCAGCAAACTGGAAATAAAATAAAAGCTTTTAAGAAACTGCTTTTTTTATATAAGTGAAATACAAAACATTTACAGAGTCCTTGCACTTTCTCCTGTTGTAATAGGAAAAAAAGGAAGTGAACGTTCAATCCTACACACAGTGCAAGAATGAAGTCATGTAGGCATCAGTGTATTTTACTTTGTGTTGCAAAACTGCTCCTGATTGGTGCATAAGCCTTTAAATACAGTAATACATACTGTATTGGAAGTTTTAAAGTTGGGAAGCTTTTTACTGTATCATATGGTGGACTAATTGGCGAGATACGGCCACAAAAAGAAACGCATGGGTTTTAAATTATTGTACTTATTTTTTAATGTTTTTATCCTTTTGTATTTGTAAATATTGTTAAGCTGCCCAGAGTCCTTTGGGAGTTGAGCGGCATACAAATGCAAATAATAAATAAATAAAATAAATAATTCAGACACGCCATTGAAACAACTACTAATGTAGACACTGGAGACATCTGAAGTTCTGAAAATTTTCCTTTCTGACCTTTAGTAATTGAAGAAAGGATTGGAAACAAGCTATTTTGGTTATAAATTAGGAAGAGCTCTCAGTTTATCTGGTTTGGAGGATAATAATTGGTTTAAACAGGGATAAACAATTATAGCTTCCCAAATATTATGCAATACAATGACCACAATCATTTGCTAGCTAGAAAAATAAATGTAGAAGTACAAATCTTCTGGAGCCAGCAAGCTCTTCTTGTTTAAACAATAGGTTTTGGTATTCTTTTCTAAAACTAGGATCATTAACTTGTCCTAGAATTCTCTGAAAAATTAACTAGAGTTCCCTAACACTAGGCATAACTAAAATTAATATAAATTACAAAAGATAAAATCAAAAGATAACCTTTCCTTTTGGAATGTGTTAGAATTATTTTATGTCAACATTGTGATTTGTTAGAATAATTATTGCTACAGTGCTACTCACTTTAAAGATTATCCTTATAAATTAGCTTGTACCCACTAAATCAGTGTTTACGTTTTTGAATATTTGTGTTAAAAATATACATTCATGGAATTTTCAATAATGTGAAATCTGGAATTTCTATGACCCAACCTCAGTAAGAAGTGAGAGTATCAGATTTGTCAGAGTAATTGCCAAAAGTTCCTCTCTGAGGAAGATGGGCAGTTAAAAAAAATATGAAGTATAAATAAAATATGCCTTTAATCTTTCCATTTATGAAGAAGCAGTCTTACCTAGCAAGAGTTGACTTGATGGATTAGCTCCATACAGGTTTATATTAGTGTATATGCGAGAACACAAAGTTGCATGATGAGAATACAAGTTCAATTTATAGGTGAGAAAATGGGTTCACCTTAATATCATAGCAGATTGTAGTGAAGCTTTTTTTTTAGTGGATTGCAGTTATTCAAAAAGATATTTAGATCTTGTAATTATTTAGAAATTTCTATAAACATATCTAGTCTAGATATCTAGATTATCCAGTGATCTAGCCCTTTCCAGGCTTCAAGTTATTAAGGATTTCTTTCATTTCCATGATATAAAATCGCTAGCAATAAGGTATTTAAGGCATCATGTTAATTAGGATAGTATGTTAAACAGAATAAGGTTAATTTATGCATGGTTTGGCAAGACATCTAAATTATTGCCAGTTAAAGAGAAACAGGTTCTACTTTGAGGACCTCCGGCACAGCACAAAAGCTTGGAAGAAATCATCTTTGGTCCCAGTGACAGACTCTGATTGGATCCTGCAACATTATCCTGGGATGCATATATTTATCCTTTCATCCTGGGATTCTACTTTGTATAATTTCTTTCCTACCAGTAGCTCCTAGAATTTTTTCTTGGCTTGCCAAGTGTTAGTACAACCTGATGTCACATGACATGGCAGGACAAGATAATAGCTTTCCATGAATGAAGCCGTGCAAAGACCCATATTAAATAAATTCCTCTTTGACTGCATTTAGTCAGAATATTTGTCCTCCTCAAATATACATTAAATTCATTCAATGTATTCATTAACTTCATTAACAAAAATCTAGGAATGTAGCAGTGGAAATTAGAACGAACCAGTATAAAAGGTTTTTTAAAAAATACAATATTATGTAGATCACAGTCACAAAAATATTATGTTGCTGATAACATGTGCACCTCTAAATCTATGGAGAAGCCAAAATCATAGGCTTGAGAAGTATCACTCAACTAGACTATGCAGCTAAAATGGACACAATGATGACAACAGTTCAGGCTTGCGTTTTTTCCAGGCAGCCCAGTAAACGTTTAAAAATCAAATCAAATCCCCATGAAAGAATCTTGTTTTAACTTCTGTGGGAAAAGAAAATCAGCCCTGAGCATCTTGTCTCTGTAGGCTGAATAAACCTGAAAAAGCAGTGAAGTACAACTTTCTATGCAACTCAGTGTTAAATAGTAGTGTAGTAATCTTCTCATTCAAATAACCCACTTCAATGATATTCATTAGCAGAAATGCAAAAATTCAGTTCCGGTGCTGCACCCAAGAATATATTAGGATGGGAATTTTACAATGTTGAGAAACTCCGTAGGAACAGGGCATCTCACATGGCAAGGGTAACATGTATTGTTATTCAAAAGAGTACAAAGCAACTGTTGCTTCAAAATTACAGGAGTAACAACATAAAAAGGGGGGGAGACAGAAGTGGAGATAGTGGTACAGTAAATTCTTCCTTAAAAGGTTGTGCATCTGTAAAGTAGCGTTTATTTTGGGTCAAGAAATGTCCCAGTTGTTTTCCTCCCTTGTCATTTCCAGCAGTTATGGCTTACAAGGGATCCAGTCAGACTACAATGGGCTGCCAGGAACTAGATTACATCTATGGAATGGAGTTTGGCGTCTATTTTCTAAAAGACAAGCAATTTGTAGCAGGGACATCTCTAATTGTATATCATTTTATATATGGCTCATGTATCTTTTATATATCATTCCTTACAGGTAAGCAAAGCTCTGTATTATATTATTAGTATTATTCAAGAAATTAAGTATTAATGAATATAAAACAGAAAGAAAGGCCAGGTAAGCAAGCAATAGGCAGATACAGTAATATTCTAAGTATGTTGGAAAGTATTTGTTGCCAAAATGAGAGAAAGGCATCTCAAATAAGAACATGCAAGGAAATGAATTATTAATCAAGCTTAGTTTCATATTTCTAAAATATACAGAGTGAGAAATGCAGCAAGATCAAAGATGCATCCAGAAAAGTACAAACTCATTAAATCTGAAATTACTCAGATTCTTCGTGTTCCTAATTATATACTCTGGTTTTGTGAAATATTAAATCTTTGGTATGTGTAAGGAAGAATGTATGTTTGCTTCCTGAACTGAGATATGATCCTTTGCTCCTCTGTTCTTAAGTACAAGCAAACAAGCCATAAAACTCTTCATTAAACTACTCTTCATTAAAACTTCACTACACTACTGTCCCAATTCACCTGAAAATAAAATAAGAAAAATTGCAGTTGCGTATCCCTGAAAATGGGCACATGGAGTATCATTATATATCCCCACATGGGCCATTAATATGTTGGTATTTCAAGCCAAAATGTTACTACCAGAACCATTCTGACAATATTACCAGAAAGATAAAAGAAACAGGAATTTTATGAATCATAAAACCACTACAAGTTTAATAATTGTTCTCTCTGAACATGTTAGAACTTTCACATAATTAGAAACAATTTGTATACATGTAAAAAATAAAATATCTTTGTTCTTGTATGGGCTACAAGTAAAATAGCTCATGAAAACTTTAGAAACAAAATAAATGCTAAATGCTTTAGCTTAGGCTAAAAATAAATGCTTAAATGCAATTAAGAATCTGAACAAGCATTAGTCATCTGAATAATTTAAGATGCAATAGCAAAGTCAGAGGAAAAAAGCTACAAAAAGCTAAAAGAAGAGGAAAATCCCAACTGAATTTTGCCAGCATTTTTAAAAGATATGAGAGCTAATCTGTTCCAATTTGGCTGATGGCATATAATCCCAGTAAATACTGTATTTATAAACAAGATATATGCAAAGGGAGTTCCCTCTTGCAACCATGCAATGAAGCAGAGAAGTAATGTTTGTTTCTCTGCAGTACTGAGTAAAACAGGAAGTTTAAAGTGAAATCTACTGTTAGAATATGAGGATAGTCACTGAACTAAATGGGCAAATTGTTCAGGTTGGTGAGTAGAACTTTACTACTAAATGCTGTTTAATTTGGTGTTTGAGAAGCCTATCTTGCACTAGAGTGTTTTGCATTTATATAAATTCATCCTTCAATATTTCTGAAGGCTGACAAGCAACCTGCAAACTGTCTGTCTACCTAAGCTTGTGGTTACTATAAGCTTGTTTCTCCTTCAGCCCAATCCTTTTTTTGCCAGTCAACTGAAAATTAGGAAGAAGTCAATCTGACTAACAAGGTCCATCTTTTGAATACAACTTTAAAGACTTCTTAGTACAGCCTTTCTCAACATCTCTGACATTCTTCAGATTTGTTGACCTACAACTCCTTCCCCAGGAAAAACAAGAAATGACCATGTTAACTGGAGGCAAATGTTACCACACCCTATTTTAAGGATCACCAAGCTGCTCTATTCTGTCTCTAATGTATGGAATAAGCTTGTTTTCTCCAACTCTCTTATAAAATGGGATCTTATTTTCCCACATGAACCCATTACTTGGTGAACTATCACCTGCTTTCCTATCAGGAAAAAGCATCAGTTAATCTTTCAGTTCCTCACAATTTATGACTAGGGCAGGTCAATGTTATTTTCCTGGTCACAACATTGTGATAGTTTCCCCAATGTTTTTTTTTTCAAAACTCCCCCCCCCCCAAACTTTTCAATCTAATCCAAGGCCTTGGGATCTCCTGGAGTTAATGAACTCATACTAAATACTTTTTTTTAAATCAGGCCAAAGTTGGCTCTGACAAGTTGGCTATGTCAGAGCAGACCCCCTGAAAGAAATGACTGCAATCAACTGCATTTCCCCGATTTCACTGGGTCTTTCTTAAATTTGAGTAAATCTGGAACAAATCTAGCATCTCTGGACTTCCTTTTTTCAATGTATTGGTGTTTTCCTTCTTAGGGCAATTCTTAGCTCTTACAGCGCAGAAACTTTCGCCTACTTTCAACCCTCGAGCCGGACGGCCGAGGCGAGCCAATACCAGCCCCTTTCCCCTTTCTCTCTTGCCCCAATCGAATTCACACGGCAAACGCTTTCGAGAGTTTCCCCTTCGCCCTCCGCTTCCCACTCCAGCACCGCAACAGACCAAGCTCCCTTCTCACTCTATAGGAAGGAAGAGCCGTCCAGGGCTTGAGAAGCAGAGAGGGAAGAGGAGCGCTCTCCTCGGAACTCACCGGATCCCGGGCTCGCACGGCCAGCAAAGTCGCGGCCACCACCGCTACGAACACCCAAGCGCGCATCGTCCTTCCAGCTGACCAAATCCAATTGCTCCCGCCGCAGCGCAGGAGGTTAAAAAAAGGCTGCTCCGACACGTGATTTCCACCCGGGGGCAGCCGCTCCTTCATGTGACTCGCTGCTCGGAATTTACCAAACAGTTCGGGAGGGGAGCGACTTTCACTTGGAACGTGCCATTCAGCCGAGAAGTGGGGATGGAATTGCTTCCTTCTCCCTGCTAGATGATTTAGTGCGAAAGTGGTATTCATGTGTGGATTCCAGCCTCTATTTTATGTGTATTTTAAAACCAGCGTTCCATCCAAAGGACCCATGAATAGCTTACAACGATTATGGAATACCATTTTCCCATTGCAAAAAAAGCTTAAAATTTCATTTTAAGCCACCCAAAGGATTCAAATATTACAAATTCTGAGCACCCAAATTATTTTCAGCAAATGACAGACTATGATAGAACAAAGAGTGTGAATTTCAAACTTAATGCTTTAAAAACAAAGGTAGTGTAGTGAATAATTGATTGATTATGTGCTATCGAATTGTTTCAACTCCTAACGACCATATATATTACTCATTAAATTAAGTAATAAAAATTAAGGCAAATAAATAATTTATAAAAGTTAGGTGTTTAGCAAAGATGGAAAATGGATGGGTGGGCAGCTTAATAGAAAAGTGGCAAGTAATACGTTGCATCTGTTGTAAGGAATAACAGTTTGCAAAATCGCACTATAAAAGCATAGACCACTTTGTCTTAGCGAAGTGAGAGCTATGTCAGAAGCATCAAATTGAAAGTTATGCAAATGGAATACAGTGAAAGGGAGCAAAAGTAGTAAACCAAGGGAAAAAAATCAAGAATGAATGGTGATGAATTAATGAGGATTGAATACAAATTGAGCTATCATAGAAGTAAGTAGAGTATGTTGAGGTGGCTTGGTGTTGTAGCATAGCATAGCAATTTTTTATTGGCCAAGTGTGATTGGACACACAAGGAATTTGTCTTGGTGCATATGATCTCAGTGTACATAAAAGAAAAGATATGTTATAGAGTTATAGAGAGAGAATCTAAGGCAAATAAAATATGAAAGTAAAGATTATAGATTAACAGAGCTGGAAGGGACCTTGCAGGTCATCTAGCCCAACCCCCTGCCCAAGCAGGAGACCCTACACATCTGCCTCTACCTAGGATTGACCCTACACATCTGCCTCTACCTAGGATTGAACTCACAACCTCCTGATTGTGAGGCAAGAGCTCTACCTCTAAGTGAATGGGTACAGAGAAAGGGGAAGAAGACTAAGGAAGCCATAGCTACAGTATATTGATTTCTTGAGATCTTAAAAAAAATGATAAGTTTAAAAATAAAAGAGCAATGTATGAATCAGTGTATGCATATGTGTACTATAATTAAAAGTGTGTTCTCTAACAAAATGTCTCCAGCATCCATTTAGTTCAGTAGAACCTACTTCTCTGGAATTAAAAGGCACTGAATTTGCTTTATTTTAAAACATGAGATTTATTTTCCTAATCTACCCAGAATCTATCTAGTATTCGTCCCTTGTTTCTAATGTCTGAAATCTTATGAGAAAAATTGGAAGATGCAGGGCAGTGGAAGCGGAATGGAAAAAGAAACAGAAACTTAGCTCAGTTGACCTGTAAACTGCATATCTGAAGATCAGATCATTTGATTCTAGCTGACCTCCATCTATTTAGCAGTCCTAAAGCACTGTATCCCATTTACCTGTTGTAGCACTTTTTAAAAAATGAGTAATGGCTCATTTAATGCACTAGGGCAGTGCTTCTCAAATATTGGGCAGGGCCCCCCCGGGGGGCACGGAGCGATCCCAGGGGGGCGCATGACCCCGGGGAACGTGCTTTTTTTGCCACAGGGAGTAGGGTTTTTTTGCACTGAACAATAGCACAGCACATAGCAGGAGATATGAAGTGCAGATAACAAACCTTTAAGAGACACCATGGAAAAATATTTAACAGGGATGAAAAGGAGGAGAGAGACGGAGATAATGAGAGAAACGTAAGTCTCCTGAAAGCTAAGACGAGGAAATATGACGAAGAGTATGTAGCACTTGGCTTCACTGTGACTACGGTGGGTGACGAGGAAAGATCGGTATGTTTACTGTGTCTAAAAATGTTGGCAGCAGACAGCATGAAGCCAAATAAATTAAGGCGTCACTTAAACACATTATACCCCAATCACGCTGATAAGCCGCTTGAGTTTTTTCAGCGAAAACGTGCCGAATATTGCAAACAATCGTCCCGGCGGAGAGTTGGGGAGGCGCGAAATGTTTACTTCTTCCTAGGGGGGGCATAACAGTAAATAATTGAAAAGCACTGCACTAGGGAAATGTAATTAAATTCGGAAATTTGTTCACATGCTATTAATTTGGAGTGGTGTTTAGTTGACCTATGGACTTCATAGAAGAGGACACATTTCCACTGAATTAGGAATAGACTTTTTTTTAAATTGGTGGATAGCCAAGTCTGTGTTCTCATGTGATCCCATGAAAGTGTTGCCATTTTTAAATATTGCCTACCTCATTGTGTGAAAGCTCACAATTACTGTATGCCCAATCCCCAAGTGACACTGCAAGACTAAGTTGTTTCTGGAAGTGAGGAAAAATATAAAAATAAGCTAGCATATATACAGTACTTAAAAATTGTGAGCTAAAACAAGAAAAATTAGGATCAAGAAAGAATGATGGTGAATTGTCAGAAGCAAATGTAAAAAGAAGTGGTTTGGCCATATAACTATCCAGACTCAGAACCATATAGATCTTTATAGGAATGACCAGCACATTGAATAAACCAACTAGGACAGGGGTAGGCAAACTATGGCTCTTTGAGGACCTGAGGACTTCAACTCCCAGAATTCCTGAGCTAAGGGGTTTCCTGCCTAAGCAGGGGGTTGGACTAGAAGACCTCCAAGGTCCCTTCCAACTCTTGTTGTTGTTGTTGTCGTCGTCGTCATCATCATCATCATCATCATCATCATCATCATCATCATCATCATCATCATCATTATTGCCTGGCTGACTCCCATTGTGGCTGACAGGTCATGCCCTGACCTTGAGGTTGGTTGTAAACTTAAGTGTCATTGTTTTTGTATCCTTAACCTGCTCAGTTTCGGCCACTTATGAAAGTTGCAGCCAGTAGCACTTTGCTTATGAATGGAGTTGTCCGGATACTGAATATCCATTCACAAGGAGCGCTCTGCCTTTGTGAATGGATACAAAAGTATCTCATTCACAGGCACGTGGCTTGTTGGGAAAAGCTTCTTCCAGCGATTTCTCTGTTTGCGAGAGAATGCGAGTTGGCTTTTATTTCAGGGGAGCCTTCTTCCTATTTTGGGGAGACTGCTCCCCAGCTGATTTTCCTTTTGGGAAGTGGGTGGGCTCCCTACACCACTAAGCATGCATGTCACTGCGTTCTCAACCAGCTAATGACTCCAGATGATCTTCAAGGGCAGCTGCATATAGAACAAATTGCAATAATTTAATCAAAAGATGACAAATGCATGAGGGATCAACTTCAGTGCTATTGTTTCCAGGGAGCACAATCTCATCAAGAGTCATAAATAGTACAGTTTTGAAATCAGCGAACCTCTGAATCTAGTTATTCCATCTTATCTGTTTTTCCCCATGCAAAACCTGATAGCTTCCCGACACCAGTTATGATTTCCAGCATGTCTTCCAAGGAGCCAAGTAGAGATGTATCACTGGCATTTATTTATTTATTTATTTATTTATTTATTTATTTATTTATTTATTTATTTATTTGTTTGTTTGTTTGTTTATTTATTTATTTATTTATTTATTTATTTATTTATTTGGAAATTCTTCTATGCCGCCCTACTCCCTAAGGACTCAGGGCGGCATACAGCATTTTAAAGAACACCAAACAATAAAATCATTAAAAACAGTTTAAAAAGGTTAAAAGAAACATACAACACCGTGCATACATGGGGGAGACCTCAGATGTAAAGTTGTCTCAAAATCACCCCGCCTGCAGGAAGAGCCATGTCTTAATGGCTTTTCGGAAGGCCAGCAAGGTGGGGATGATTTGGATCTCTGGGGGAAGTTGGTTCCAGAGAACAGGAGCCCCTACAGAGAAGGCCCTCCCCCTAGGCCCCCCTAGGCCCCACCAGTCGGCATTGTTTGGCTGACGGAACCCAGTCTGTGGGTTTGACTGAGGAGACCCACTCTGTGGGGCCTAACCGGTTGAAGGGAAGTATGAGGTAGGATGTGGTCCCGGAGGTAACCTGGCATATTTATGATCCTTCATCCTCTACTGACAGATGACCTCCTACAGAAAATGCAGGTAGATGTTGAACAGGAAAGGGCAGACTTAACCCTGGAGCAACCTGAAGTGCCTGTGGTCTGACCTCCGTTCCCCTACCCAACATACACACTTTAATAGTGATATTGAGTGGGAGGATAAAGAAATCAACTGATCACTGCCCTGAAACTGCCCCACATAAATCTGTAAAGATAGCACTAATAGTCCAGACACCACATTGGGGCTCTGTAAATTATGTCATCATTATTTTTTGCCAAGTAAAAAATGAAGAATGGAAGAAAAGCATTTTAGTACGGTCATTAAAAAGCTACAGTTATGATTGTGTGTGTTTTATATTGCTGAATCAGTTTTAATGCAGTGCCCTACAGTATATTCTGAGATGGAAGTGGGAATTTAATAGAATAATTAAACAAGGTCATCCTCTGGACTACACACTTCATTATTTATATTTACTGCAGGATCTGTATATGACTAGAGAGTCTAACTGATCTTTTTTTTCAATGTACTGTAGCACAATTGTGTTTGCTGCCCAAATCCTTAGATTTTTTTTGGGTTCATAGTGATCAAAACACTTGCAATTGGTAAACCAACTAGAATGATATCGCTTAAATTGCTACAGCTAATGTTTTTCCATAGGGTGAGAGAATAACAGAACAGAATAACAGAGTTGGAAGGGACCTTGGAGGTCTTCTAGTCCAACCCCCTGTTCAGGCAGGAAACCCTATATCATTTCAGACAAATGGTTGTCCAATCTCTTTTTATAAACCTCCAGTGTGGAACATTCACGATTTCTGGAGGTAAGTCGTTCCACTGATTAATTGTTCTGTTAGGAAATTTACTTTGGAGAAATTTGGGGAGCAGTATCTGGATAGATATTGAATTAATTCTAAGAGGTTGCAGAATATTCTTTATCAAAATCTTTCTGAGTCTATATTAACTATATATACACAGCAAGGGGTCTATATTAACTCTCTAGTAGTTCCTCTTAAAAGAATCAAATGTAACTTTCATGAAAACAGATATAGATTCCAGGCTAGACCCAATAATGGCGCACACCTGATCGTTGTCATTTAGCTTTTATTAATCTCAAAGCAAAATTACTAAAGGCATTTCTGGATTCACCAATGTTGAAGGACGTCATGCTGAGGAAGGCTGATTTTGATGAAATTGCTATGGTAAATTATACCAAAATGGAATAGTTTCCAAATGCTGCTATATAGGCATTACCGAAATAGGCATCACTCTGCAGATGCATACTGAATCTGTTGAATTCGAAGGATTTATTTTAGTTTTAAAAATAAAAATGCTACTTGAATTATTTGAATTAGTGCACTTTTGCTCCTGTTTCATTCTAAAGGATGCACTGAATTTTTTCTGCAGTTGGTGTGGAATGGGTAGATGTTATATTGTCCTGACCTCAAATCCCATCCAAATGAAGAAGAGACAAAAATCTTCATTGTTAGATTCTTAACAAATGTTAAACAACCTGCCCATTTTAAAGAGAAACTATTGGGGAGAAGAGACTAGCTTTTAAAAAAAATAAATACAGTGCAGCTTGATGATAGCCATTCACTGTCCTCATTTCACCATCTACTCAAGATGTAACTTGAGTGAATCTGTTAAATATTTCCTATCTTCTAAATTACATATCTTACACATGTATTATATATATATATATATATATATATATATATATATATATATATATATATATATATATATATATATATATATATATATATATATATATACACACATGTATTATATTTATATAATACACACATGTATGTATGTATGTATACACACACACACACATCAAACTAGGCTGTTTCTGGATTCATTTAGTATGAAGTTTCTTGGCTAAATTTGGTGTTATCATATTCTCTTAGAATTTTTAATAGTCGCGCTCATAAGGTATATTGTATTTTGATGTGTATGTATAAACATCAAAAATTTTAGTATTTTTGTATTTCTTAACTGACTGGAGGACTCTTTTTTCTGTGATACCAGCTGTCCCAGATAAACCAGACAGGAAACATAGCAAGATGAGCAAATTCTACTTTATTGTAGGGATACATTAACAGAATCTTGCAAGTCTGACAATACAACTCTCCCACCATCACTTTTAACAGTCTGTTATGTTTGGAAGGCTCCTTGTTAAGTTTCTTTGTCCATTAAGCAGTTGTGGGCTTCTCTCCCTTTTGTCTGATTGTGCCCTATGCAGCATCTCTTCCCTTTGTCCCTCAAGATCATTCCCATATACCACTACAGCTGATGATTTGGAAGATCCCAAGGTGGATAACCCTGGAAGGCAAACCGAATCTCATATTAGGAGACCATTTAGGATGGCTCATAGCCTCAAGGGGGATATATCTACGAATCTTCCAAGATATGTTTATTGGGGAAGATTTTTCAGCTCACTGGTGGCAATTTGAGGGACCTTTCAATATTAGAGACTATACTGTAGGTAGCAGTGAATGCAGTAAGGTGACCAGACGTCCCGCTTTTTGATAATTTGTCCCGCGTCCCGTGTCGTTTAAAAAAAGTCCCGCTTTTTTCGGCCGGGCCAGTCGTTTGGCGTAGAGCCGATGGAACTGGCGGCGGTCGCGGCGCAGGGCTTCTCCCGCCTGCTTCCCCCGCCCGGCTGGACGCCGCCATTCACGTTATTTTGCCCTCTGTGCATGCGCAGAACACTTTGCGCATGCGCAGAGGACAAAATAACCCGAATGGTGGCGTCCAGCCGGGCGGGGGAAGCGGGCAGGAAAAGCCCCGCGCCGCGACCGCCGCCAGTTCCATCGGCTCTACGCCGAACGACTGGCCCGGCCGAACCGGCAGGATTTCACCCCTGGCTCTGCGGCGACGAACAGGTAAGCCTGCGCCAGTAGGAACCCACCCCTGGCTGCGATGAAGGGGGGGGGGTTTGGGGGGGTGCACAAAGCTGCAGGATAAGAGAGACGTACCCCTCCCGTCTTGCTCCCCTAGAAACCCCCCCGTCAATGGTGTCCCGCTTTACAAAAAATAAAATCTGGTCACCTTAGAATTCAGCTGTTTGCATTTCATAGAATCATGCACGAAATGAGACTGTTAAACAATCTACTATCGTTTAAGGATACATTAGAATCACATATAGAGATGGTGAATATGTTGTGACAATGCTGACTCCCAAATTTTCAAGAGGCCTGATGGAAGATGTTGCCACCATGTTTTCTCTGAGTGACTTGGCCTCTTCCTCTGGGCCTAGTCAAAATCTATACCTCTTTGTTCAGAGAGGAGAGTTCATGAGGTATTTTGTAGCACAAGAGGAAGTGCAGACCTGATGGCGCGTGGTTCAAGAATTTTAGGGCATCTGTGAAGACAGAGTCTTTACGTATAATTAATTCCATGGTGTGTGTTCTAATGTTGGTTAACCTATTTTCCAAAGCACCCGAGGGTAGGACATATTTTCAAAAGCATTCATAGGTGAACTGTGTGTTTTGATCAAAGCAATATAAAGTGCAAAAACTTCCTATGAATTGAAAGCTATAATTCTACTGATGCAGCCTAAATATGCAGGTTTTTTTCTTTTAAGCCCATAATTGCTGATTCATATTCATATTGTAATCAACTTCTGTTCCATTAACCTTTTCACCAGTTGTGTTAGTAAGGCAATGATGGCTCTTCCTGAACTGCATTTTGATTACTCTTTCCTAAGTGAAATACTTTGCAGGGATGAAATGATGGTAACACTGCTGCTAGTTGCAATTTGGAAGAAAAAGAAGCATGGGGAGGGATGGGTCAGATGCCAGATAAGCATTGCTATTATTTCTGTGGGTAAGATTCTCCCCCATTAAATTATTTTACATCACAATAAGTGTATAAATCAAGGTGCATAATACAGCTGTCCAGTTTGATTTGATTAGGGTATCCAGAAACAAAATTTCCCCAATGATGAGCTAGAATGAAAATCAATTTTGAATATGAAAATTGTTTAAACACAATCACTCCTTTTTTTAACTTTACTTTAATATCCTTTATCCAAAATAAAGGATATTAAAGGATTGCTGTGAATCAGTTGGAATTTAAATTTATTATATATATATATATATATATATATATATATATATATATATATATATATATATATATATATATATATATATATATATATATATATATATATATATATATATATATATATATATATATATATATATATATACACACACACACATACAAAAATATGAAAAAATAGCTGTCATTTCTATAGCTGGTCTTGGTGTTCATATGCACTGAATTCTTTCCAAGAACTTTAGGTTGTTGTAATGTATCAGCATGGTATATGTGGGAATCCAAGTAGTGTGGCCTTTTATAATTGACAGATGGAAAATTTCTAAATGCTGTCCAACTCTACCAAGGTTACTATGACTAGTTTATTCCATAATTTCTCAGTTTCAATTTTCAGATCTTGATTATTATCTTTAAAATAATCCTTTAATACATATCTTAATTTTGTTATGGACCTTGGTTAAAGCAAGATTAAAGTAACAAATATTACTTATGTTTCTTTGAACTGAAACATTTTGAATAATTAGAATATATATCTGAAAACATCAGAAGAGAGAACAATGAATATCCTTACTTTCCCATATTTAATTATAAACATAATTTATTAAAAAAAGCTGTCCAATACATTCAAGACTGTTGTTTGTCCAAGAAACAAACTAGGTCACCAAAACAATATATTAAAAAATAAAAGCCACCTTGCTACACCCATCTGTTCTTCCATAAGTATTATGTAGTGAACAATCCAGTGATAAGAAATTGGATTTTCTGTGAAGGCACTCCTTTAGATTGCCAAAGGAGGGTGTGAAAGGACAATAATGCCTTTTCTACATTAGCCAACTCCTATATGTAGGTGGTATTCGTTGACTAAAAAGAGATACAATCAAACAGGATGTTATGATGGTTCTTTGCTCAATCAGCCAGATGTTTAAACTGGATTTGGCATTTTTGTCCATCTATTGAGTCCTTCCCAAGAACTTAGACAGATGTGGATGTTTGATGGTGTTTAAGGTATTGTTGCAGAATGTAAGCTGTTCTGAGTAAAGCCGCCTTTTATAATTTTGATTTTGTCAATGCTGATAATGTTCATGTGGTATGCTAGCTGTTTTGGAATTGCACCCAAAGCGCCTATTACTATTGGTAGTATCTTTGCTTTTTTTTTTGCCACAGTCTTTCTATTTCTATTTATACTGTAGGTCAGTGATGGCGAACCTATGGCACGGGTGCCACAACTGGCACGTGGAACCATATCTGCCGGCACGCGAGCCGTTGCCCCAGCTCAGGTCCAGCGTGCATGTGCATGCACGCCAGCTGATTTTTGGCTCACGCGGAGGCTCTGGGAGGGCGATTTTGGCCTCCAGAGTGCCTCCGGGGTGGCAGGGGGAGCGTTTTCGCCCTCCTCAAGCTCTAAGAAAGCCTCTGGAACCTGGGGAGCCAAAAAATGGGCCTTCTGGGCCCACTGGAAGTTGGGAAACGGGGGAGTGGGGGGGTCATGCACGCATGTGCAGGGGGGTGAGGCAAGTGGGAGGCTTTGAATTATGGGTGTGGGCACGCACATGTGTGTGATAGCGCGTGTACGCACTATTTCGGCACCCGAGGAAAAAAAGGTTCGCCATCACTGCTGTAGGTCTTCGTATTTTGTTATCTTCTCCAGTTCTTCATTATTATCAGATTTATTTGTGCCCATGTCACAGTTCAAAGCGACCATGTTTATGAAGAAAAGATCAAGGCAAAAGATTTAATTCCTCAAGTGTTCCCCAAAGGAAATGCCTAGTTCATAATGAGAAAAATGAGCGTATCAGTAACAGATTGGGCAAACACTTGTGCAAAATGACTAAAGGTGAAAAGGTGGAACAGATATGGATGAAAAGATATGCGTTCATTTAAATTCAAAGACAGAAACTTAGATACCAATTTCATAATTCCAAAAGAGCTATATCCCCTCTCACCCCCAAAGGAGACACTGACTAGGATCAGCTCTCAGTCTGAACTGAGATTCTCCCAGGATAAATATCACTTGGAAGGACAAACTATGTGTTAACTCTTTTGTAAGCAGCAACATTGCACAATTTTTTTTCATAACTAATTCAGGTTAGAACTGTAGCTAATTTTTACAGCATGAGAAATACACATTTTGGAAACTGGCTTATCTTGAAGCTCATTCTGTTCTATTCCCTTCCCTTCATATAAATTGTGCAATTCACTCTCTAGCATGTTTGGAAAGATAATCTCCTTGTATGCTATTTTACTGATCAACAGTGTAGTCTATGTATTTTTACTCAGCCATAATCACCTCTTTGTTTAGTGGGATTTATTACTGGGGAAGGTGTACTAAGGTGTACCAAGCTTCGCTATTCTGTACATATTTTGTATAACCTCCTAATGTTCTTTTGAAACATTAGAATTCTAAAGGTGAGGAATCTGAAAATGTGGGAAAATATAAGACAGTAAAGCTCGAAAGCAGAAATACAAACCTTCTAAAAATGTCAGGATTTGTTTGAACAGAATGTTTCTGGTAAAATAATGGTAAACTTTGATGGGCATTTTATGCAATACAGAGCATATATACTAATGGTACTAGTGGTAAAACTCCCCTAAGGTATTTGACATAATAGAAATATAATATAATAGAAATATAATATAAAAAAGATGGTGAATGGTGGGCTAAAATATGTATTTGTGTGTCCCAGTATCTATCTCTATATAAAAAAGGATATATGTACCGTATTTTTCAGAGTATAAGACGCACCGGAATATAAGATGCACCTTAGTTTTTGGAGAGGAAAATGGGGGGTGGGGGGTGGGGAAATCTGCCTACCAGGTATTCATCTGGCTAACGTCCTTAGTCTGGTCAGCTTCAGCACATTATTTTATCCCCTGGTTAGGACTTAAAAAACCCTTCTTCGGAGAGAGTAACAATGAAAGAGCCTGCAAGCCAGTAAGAGCTGGGAAGATCATTAGCACCTGGTTAGAGCTAGAAAAAAACTTATTCGGAGCAAGTAGAGTAATGAAAAAACCCTGCAAAGACTTAGGGCTGGAAAAACATTCTCTGGAGAGAGTAACAGTGAAAGAGCCTGCAAGGTAAGAGCTGGGAAGATTGTTAGCACCTAGTTAGGGCTGGAAAAAAAGCTCCGAAAAAGCTACATTCAGAGTATAAGATGCACCCAAATTTTCAGCCACTTTTAGGGAGGAAAAAGGTGCGTCTTATACTCCAAAAAATACGGTATGTATGTATGTTCCAGCATAACTCTGGAACGGCTCAAGCAATTTCAACCAAACGGTACACAGATGATGTACTCTTTGGAAACAAATACTGTGGGGGTAAGACACCCCTAGCACCCCTCGGTGTGTGTATGTGTGTGCGTGTCTGTGTGTGTGTTCCAGCATAACTCTGGAAGGCCTGGGCCGTGAAGGAGAGCAACTATGGCGTCCTAGAGCGCATGGGAGGGGGAAGGGAGAGGACAGGGATGATGGGCATGGGAGTAGGGGGAAGAAAGGCTCCCCCCAATGGCTCCCTGTCAGAGGCAAATGGCACCCCCTGGTGGATTTGGGGCAAAGTGCTAGGATCGTAGAAAGGGCGGGAAAGAGGAGCACATGGGAGGGGGAAAGGAGAGAGCAGGGATGATGGGCATGGGAGTAGGGTAAGGTGACCAGATTTTTTTTAAAGCGGGACACCATTGACGGGGGGTGGGTTTCTAGGGGAGCCACCATTTGAGTTTTGCCCTCTTCGCATGCGCAGAACGCTGTGCGCATGCGCAGAGGGCAAAAGAACGCAAATGTCGGTGTCCAGGTGGGTGGGTGGGAGGCGGGAGGCCTTTCCTCGCCTTCCGCCTCCCCTTCGGGAGCCGGCAGTGGCTTGGGCTGGCTGGCTGGCAAGCGAGCGAGCGGGGCTGGCTTGGGAAGGGGAGCAGCCCGGAGATGGTGCTCCAACCCAGCATCTCTTGGCTCTCCTGCTCCCCCTCCGCCAGCACTGGGCTGCTGGAGTGACAGGGGGAGAAAGGAGATCAGGAGGCGGCGGCGGATCACAACAACCCCAGCGGCAGTTCCAGGCAGAGAGAGAGAAGCGAGCGAGCAAGTCACTCCGCCGTGCGTGCTCATGAACACACACACACACACACGCCTGTATGCGCGCTTGTGTGTGTGTGTGTGTGTGTGTTCGTGAGCATGCGCGGCGGACTTGCTCGCTCGCTTCTCTCTCTCTCTCTCTGCCTGGAGCTGCCGCTGGGGTTGTTGTGATCCGCCGCCGCCTCCTGATCTCCTTCCCCCCCCTGTCACTCCAGCAGCCCAGCGCTGGCGGAGGGGGAGCAGGAGAGCCAAGAGTAAGGTGACCAGACGTCCCGCTGTTTCTTTTCAAAATGGCATTCTTTCCAAAAAAGCGTGACTTTTTGGAAACAATGCGGGACGCGGGACACATGCTTGAAAAGCGTGTCTGTCCCGCCAAAAGCGGGATGTCTGGTCACCTTAGAGTAGGGGGAAGAAAGTCTCCTCCCAATGGCTCCATCAGACAAACACTTCGCTGTCTATAAATACCTGGGCAATGCCGGGTTATCAGCTAGTTTCTTATATATTTGAGCTCTAAGGTTTACATAGCTGTGATAAGATCAATCATGAATGGGCAAGTTAAGCTACCTGCTGACAGACTATTTTCTGTATGATTTACCTTTTAATGCAATTTAATGCAATTATGAGAACCAGTTTAGTGTAGTAGTTAAAGGCACCAGGCTATAAATCAGGAACCCTCTCTCTTTAGGCACAAAGCTGGCTGGCTGACCTTGAGTTAGACAGTCTCTTTCAGCCATAGGAAGCAGGCAATAGCAAACAACTACTGAAATTGTGCCAGGAAAACTGCAGGGACTTACCAATCACAAGAGTCAACAATGAATCAAAGGCACAAACATAAAAAGCTGTATGTAGTTATCAGAGTAGCAGCTCTGGAGAACAGAGATGTTACTTCTTCCCAGGACAGAATTGCATTTCCTGAGATTATGACATTATCATGATGTACACAATGTCATCATGGCTTCGAGAAAAAGCCTATATTTAAGCCAATTAGACTGCATTTCCTGGGGGAAAGAACCTTTTGTGAAGCAAGGGGACCAAGCTTGCGGATGTTGCTTCTTTTTGGAAGTGGTCATTTGGAGTCTGCAAAGCACCAAAAAGCATTTGCACTTGCACGGTGCCATGCGCTTCCATCGGCCGTTTTGTATGGCAAGTATAAAAGAATACCACTCACGGAAAAACTTTGCTCCTGCGGCTCAGGAGAGGTGGATATTGTGGGATACATGCTCCTTAGATGCCCCCTTTTATACGGAGATTAGGAAAAAACATATTCTGCCAATAATTTCAAGGTATCCTGGCCGTTCCGACACTACCTATCTTCAGTGGCTGCTTAAGGATGAACGGGCCATAACTACAGCACAGGTGGCCAGATTCTGCGCAGTAGTGGGGATTTGTCACAAATATGTCTTCCTCACTATAGCTATATATATATATCAACTGTGGCTAACCTTTAAGTGTCTAATCCACCATAGCTAATTTATACAACAAATGTGGCAAACCCTGCTTTTTCCCTTCCCTTTTAGTATTAAACCGACTATCGGTCTCACAGCTTATGGATTGTAATTTTAGTAGTGTAGACCATGTGTAATTGACAGACTGGATTTTATCTGTTATTTATTATTTTATTTTATAACTTTTAATTGTATATTTATTGAGTGTTTTTATTCGCTCTAGTCTCTGGTCTATGACTGTAATAAACTGAATTGAATTTTTGGAAGTGTCTGCACTATGGAAAAGCTTCCTGCTAGAAATCAACTTCACCCACAATTTTTTACTTTTCTGTAAATTTTGGGAGAGTTCCCCTGCCCAACTCTAGGGGTGGTCCAAGACTCTGTTTCTTAGCCACAGGACTACTCGCCTTGGGACAAGAGTTACACTAATATAGAAGAAATGGTAGTACAGAATCATTAAAGAAAGGATGCAAAAGGAGGGACAAAATGAAATGTGAATGACAAAAATTAAAATGTTTTTAAATTATTTTAAATAATTAAATTGAATCGTTGAATTGTCTCATGGCGAGTTGATCCATGGTAAGCTAGCCATGGCGAGTTGTCCCACAGTGAATTGGCCACAACAGGTTGGCTGCGAGTTGTCCCATTCTGGCTAGGTGGGCAGGAGCTGGGGCAAGTTATGGGAGTTCATCTCATTGTGCAGCGCACTTGGGTCTTGAACCCAGGCTGTCAGCTTTCCAGCTGACTGTTGTGACCCGCCAGTGACCTGCGCAGCTGGCACCCGAGTCGGACAGTGAGGAGGCTGGCGAGTACTCAGTGCCAGAGGCAGGAGTGCAGCTAGAGCCTTCGGAACCTCCAGCACCTCTTGGCAGTGATGAGGAAGGAGGGGCTTCTCCTCCTCTGAATGCAAGAGCAGGCAGGGCTGCCAAGAGGCAGGAATGATTACTCCGGAGGTCTCCTCGGAAGTAAGACTTGGGGCTAATTGGCCCCTCCCGTAGTCTACTTAAAGACATCAGAGGCAGCTGACAAGCTGCAGGAAATAGTTCAGACTGGAGTATCTGTTGTGCATTGACTTGTGAAGTCCTGCTTAGGATTTCTTATCTTGGGCATTTTGCCAAGCCTTCGGACATTACGTGAGATAACCACTAATTGTCTTGTTTTGAACTAAGACTGACTGAACTTACACCAGCTGCTAATGAATACTAATTAGCAGCTGACTTTCTGCAAACAAGGATTGCTTCTTTTGATTTGTGTTTCGCCACTGCTAAGCCAGTTATTAGCAGTGGTTCATTAATTAAACTAAGTTCGTTCAAACGGTGTTTTTTTGTTACATTCGTAACTGGGGACAGAACATTGACAAGCTCAGTCTTCAACTGCTGAGCCATTGAACCCCCTTGGAGAGCCTATGGAGAATGAAATAACACACTGATTTATTAATATTTGTCTGACTATTGCTTTATATTACGTTTATTTATTTAATACCTGCCACTATTTTCAGATTCACTGGTTAACAATACTACAACAATACTGCAATCAAACATTTACAATATAAATTTAAATACTTTTAATGGACCAGCCCTTGAAGAATTCAATTACAGCCGTTCTGGTAATGTTCAAAATACAATCCAATTCTTGGAATGCTGTATAATCCTCTTTGTGAAATGCTATTTGCCTTTTAAGTCCAATCCAAAATCTTTAGTTTGATATATGATACCTTACATACCGTAGTTTAAGTCTAAATTAGCTGTAGTCCTTGACTTATGACCACAATTGACTCCAATGTTTCTGTTGCTGAGACAGTTAAATGAATTTTGCTCCATTTTTCTTGTCCCAGCTGTTAAGTGTATCAGTTGTTAATAACATGGTTGTAAAATGTGACCACATGACCCCAGATACTGCAACCATCATAAATATGAGCCAATTGCCAAGCATCCAAATTTTGATCATGTGACCATGGGGGTGCTACAAGAGTTGTAAATGTGAAAAGCAGTCCTAAGTCACTTTAGTGCTCTTTTAACTTTGAATGGTCACTAAATGAACTGTGGTAAGTCAAGGAGTACCTGTGTATTCAATCTTATTGGACCAACTTTCATGGGTCCTATCCTGCATATGTTCAACATCAACAGCATATTCTCCTTTTGTAGTAGAACCCTGTTTTTGGACCTAATATTAAAATGGAAATATTACTTTCCTAAAATATTTGGAAGAGGTTTTAGAACAATTTTATTTGGCTGATAAAAGGTGTCAATGACATTAATGGCATGGGGCTTAATTTTATCTGTACTTTGGCTCTTTTTTAAGCCATCCAGAGCCCTATGCTGTACTATGTATTAGATTTCCATATTTTGTGCATATTTATGCTCATTTTTTTGATAATCTTGCAGCAATTATAATGTAATGCTAATTACAAACATGAAAATATTAAATATATTAACACAAGGACTTACTTCCTAAAGAAATAACAAGGTCTTAGAATAATTGAAATTTACTTTGACAAATCTGTTTTATTTTAAAAAATTCACACACATACACAAAGCAGCTAATAAGGGAAGGAAAAAAGTGCACCGCACTTCTGATTATTTACAATATCTATCAGCTTTCAGTTTTGCTCTCCTAAAAAAGAAAGGAAGAAAAGGATGGATTAAAATGGGTGACATAATGCAGTTGTGATTTAAGCTGAATCAATGGGAACTATTTCTACTAAATCTATATCATTTATCACTGATATAAGTAGGACTGTGCAAAATGTACTATTCTGAAATATGTCAAGTGTGAAATCTAGCAACATGTCCCATCTCATAGGTAAACCAGACTGTTGTGGGATTTTTAACAGTAGTTTGAGCTTCACATGCTTCCAAAAATACTTGAAACAGCCTGCTTTACACTCAAAATTATGTATTTTGTGAAACATTGTGATCAAAACATTTGAAATCGTAATGTTTAAAAATTGACATAGAAAACTTTTTAGATTATGCGGATGAAAATGTAAATGCAATAGTATATATAGTTTTTAGAGGAATACCCGTTAGTCAATGCTTTTGTTTGAAAATTACTGAAGGAAGGAGGAAAACCACCCATCAACTCCCACAATGAATCTTCAAATTGGTTTACCACCGGTAGTTCTCAACTTACAACAGTTCATTCAGTGACCATTCGAAGTTACAATGCCAGTGAAAAAAGTGACTTATGATCATTTTTCACACTTAGGACTGTTGCTGCATATCCGTGGTCATGTGATCAAAACTGAGATGCTTGGCAACTGACTCTTACTTATGATGGTTGCAGTTTCCCGAGATCATGTGAGATCGGTTAATGGGGAAGCCTGATTCACTTAATAACTGTGTTAATTTAACTGCAGTGATTCACTTAATAACTGTGGCAAGGAAGGTTGTAAGATGCAGCAAACTTATTATAATTAATATAAGGTTTGATATCAAAACGACGCTATAGGACACTGCACACCAGAACAACTAAACACAAGGACAGTTTTTCCCCGAATGCCATCTCTGCTAAACAACTACAGTAATTCCCACAATACTGTCAAACTATTTACTAAGACTGCATTACTATTAATTCTTCTCATCCTTCCTATTACCTATCTCCTCCCACTTACGACTATAACCATGTTGCTTGTATTATGATTTATATTGTTCTGTTTGTTTCCTAGTATGATTTAATTGCTTATTAGTAACCTATAACTATCACTAATTGTTATATCTTATGATTCTTGATGAATGTATTTTTTTCCTTTTATGTACACTGAGAGCATATGCACCAAAGACAAATTCCTTGTGTGTCCATTCACGCTTGGCCAATAAAGAATTCTAGTCTATTCTATTCTCATTATACCAACCTCAATAGAATGAATGCAATGCAATATAAGGGTATATTTGATATGAAATTTTATGTAAATTGATAAAAGGACAATGAAGTCCTTTAAATCATTTCTGTTTGGGTTTGTGGGTGACTGTAGATGAATGATGCCCGTTATTTATTTATTCAATTGATCCTGATGCATATACTGTATGACTCTGGGTTTCTAAATCACAGTTTTAGAACACCAAGAAGAAACAAAATACAAATAAAAGCCAAAATTGCCAGTGTTGGAAGGAGATGTTGGAAAAGAGAGCAAGCAGCTCTTTATATAAATGACTATTAAAAAATATGGGTGCCAAGCCTTACCTTATACTCCCACATAAAATATGAAACTCTCATGCACAGAAAAAAACTGAGTGCACGTAAAATTAAGTCTAAATAATAATGATAATATTTAATATATAATTAATATTATTATTATTTAATATTATTAAACAAATCAGCTTTAGATCCTTAGGAAAGACTTGACAGGCAGACAAAAATGCCAAATCCAATCTAAATATCTGGCCGACCAATGATAAGTTAAACACCATAAAATCTGGGCTTGCAACTTGAGAAGTGCCTTGAACATGCTCGCCACCTTGGCTAATTGCAGCAAGTTACTGACAGGAGATCCCACCCAAATTTGTGTTGTGACAGGGCCAATCAACCTTCACTGATGGGAGTTAAGCTTAGGTGGTGAGCTTGGGCTTTTCCCTGAGGCAGCAGGCAGGCAGTCTTCTCCCAGCCTTGCTTAGTTAGGTAACTGACCTTTTCTAGGCCCCTAAACACGAAGAATTACTTCCCCTGCCCAAAAAACCAAAAAGTTTAGATGTTCTCCTCCCACCCAAAAAAGGTTTAACTACCATTGTTCAGTTTTCTCACACAAGATCCGTAACTGTTGTCAATTTTATAAATTTTTATTTTTAAGCTTAATAATAATGTTTAAGTAAATTTAGTATATACACCAGAGGTCTTCAAACTTGGCAACTTTAAGACTTGTGGACTCCCAGAATTGGAGGTGAAGTCCACAAGTCTTAAAGTTGCCAAGTTTGGGGACCCCAAATATACACCAAGAGAAAAAGGAAAGAAAAATAAAATAGGAGTGAGCTATCCGAATGCTTTTGAATAATGCTTTTCTTTCTTTTTACTTTTCATTTCATCATCATATCAAACTCCCTGCCACCCAAAACGAATAATCTTAAATGCTTCCAAAGTATAGACTGCACTTTTCAGATGGAACACAAAGGGAGAGAATTGTTCTGCTTTGTTTAGAGGAGCCATGATTGTTTTATTGTTTTTAATATTTTTTATTGTGAGGATTATTGTATTTAAGATGGTAATATAAATTTAATAAATATAAATTAAGCAGAAATAAAATTATATTTACTGTTATATTCGTATGTAGAATATTTTCATATAGAATTTGTGCTGCGCAAATGTGTACTTAGTTTAGGAAAAAGCTGCACACGACCCTCTATCCTGTAGTTAAGAAAATGATAGCTTCGAGATTATTAATTAGTTTGGTTTAAATAATTTGATCTAGTGATTAAGACACCAGGTTAGAAACTAGGAGACTATGAGTTCTAGTCCCACTTTAGGCATGAAAGGTGACTGGGTGACTTTGGGCTAGTCATTCTCTCTCAGCTGGACTCACCACACAGGTGGGGAAAATATGAGGTGGAAGGAATATTGGTATATTTGGCACCTTGAGTTGTATATGGGAAAAAGAGATAAACAAATTAAGAGTCTATAAATATGAGTACCTGTCCAGCAGTGCTTCATGGAAAGTGCCTTCTTTCCTAGCTTTTTTCAGAATTTTACTATCTTCTTGGCTTACTTTGAGTTTGTTATCTTGAAAACTCTGAAACTTCTTCCTAGAAAATAAAACACAGGTGATTAATTCCTTTGATTTGAATGATATATGTATTTTTCTCTCTACTGGGGATCCTTAATGGTTTACTCCTGAGAGATGGAAGGCAAAATATAGACCACTGAAAAGCATGAAAGAATGATCAGAATAGTTGGGAGAATTCTCATTGTACAGAAATATTTTAATAGAATAAAAAGAGTCTCGTAAAGATTAACTTTTCTAAGAACTATAGACTATAAAGCAGGGGTCCTCAAACTTGGCAACTTTTAGACTTGTGGACTTCAACTCCCAGAATTCTCCAGCCAGAATTCTGGGAGTTGAAGTCCACAAGTCTTAAAGTTGCCAAGTTTGAAGACCTTTGCTATAAAGTATCCCTTGGCACAGACAAAATTGGAAACTGGAGTCACCTCTGGGGTCAAGTAAAGAGTCAACTGACTTGTTTGTCCTCCTGACTTCATGGGTTACACAGTACAGGTAGTTCTCGACTTACAACAGTTCCTTTAGTGACCATTCAAAGATACTACGGCACTGAAAAAAGTGACTTATGACCATTTTTCACATGATCATTGCAGCATTTCCGTGGTCACATGATCAAAATTCAGATGCTTGGCAACTAGCTCATACTTATGACCAATGCAGTGTCCTGGGGTCATGTGATTAGCTTTTGCGACCTTCTGACAAGCCATCAATGGGGAAGCCAGATTCACTTAACAACCGTGTTACTAACTTAACAATTGCAATGATTCACTCAAACAATTGTGACCAAAAAAAAGTCATAAAATGGTCAAAACTCACTTAGCAAATCTTTCACTTAGCAAACATAAATTTTGGCCTCCATTGTGGTCTTAAGTGGAGGACTACCTGTACAAGGGCAGAACTAAATGCAAACCAGAACAGCGAAGAAATACATCTTACATGGTCTTACTTAGGACCATTAGCAGCATATGCCAGAGAAGGTAAGTTTCATGATTTAATCAAGGGGATGTGGTTTTGGGAAAGAGTGTTGCACATATGTGCATCCATGTGTATTTGCAGAACAAACATATTTAAGATATCTTAACGGTAAAATAGCTTAAAACAATCCACCCATTTATGGATTGGACCCAATGATGAACCTTAAGACAAGTTGGAAAAAATAACTATTTTGCAATTAGCTGCAAAAGTTTTTAGCTTGTTCTATGAAAACAAGTTGTTCTTCAAAACCAAATCCGCCCTATGTTCAGTTTTGAGCCCTAGCAGCAGCTGAAGCAAAAAATTTATTCAGAAACCTCAGGCCAGAGTTCTTGAAACGTTTTCACCAAAAGAAAAATATCTGTTATTACTAGTGAAGTTACAACTTGCTTTTATTTTTTACTGAGAGTGAAGAAATTTATGGTACATACACATAGTTGATCTCACATTGCTTTACATTTCCTTTATCTTCTTCAGAAATGTCATCTTTTTGTTTGGCTTCTCTTTCTGTACATGTTCTGATCTAAATGAGGAGACACAATTACAGATTTTGAAAAGCCCGACTTCAAATTTATCTTCCTTTCTAGTATTTTTCCTCCACATTTTCCTATTCGGGTTCACTAATCCTAAATATGCATCTGTCTGTGAAGAATCTGCTTTGATAACATCTCATAATAAAGCCCTTAGAAACAGAGCAGCTTTCTCTCCACTTGATACATCTCAAGGGTGTTGGACTCCTATTGCTCAGCACACTGGAGAAAAACAGACTTATATAAGCCAACACATCAAGATATGCTAGGTCAGTGATGGCGAACTTTTCCCCCTCGGGTGCCGAAAACGCGTGCGCGCACGCTGTCACGCATGTGTGAGTGCCCACACCCATAATGCAATGCCTGGGGAGGGTGAAAACAGCCTCTCCCGCCCGCGCAGAGGCCCTCTGGAGGCCGGAAATGGCTCATTTCCCAACTTCCGGTGGGCCTGGTAGGCCCGTTTTTCGCCCTCCCTAGGCTCCAGAGGCTTCCCTGGAGCCTGGGGAGGGCGAAAACACCCCCTCGGAGGCCCTCTGGAAACCTAAAATGCCCTCACAGAGCCTCCACACGAGCCAAAAATCAGCTGGCCGGCACGCACATGCATGCTGGAGTTGAGCTAGGGCAACGGCTCACGTGCCAGCAGATATGGCTCCGCGTGCCACCTGTGGCACGCGTACCATAGGTTCGCCATCACTGTGCTAGGTTGTATAAGACTGATTCAAGGAATATATATAGCAAGGATTTAGTTTAAGCGCATGATTGTTCTTCCAGCATAGAGTCTTATACACTGTTGCTGGGACAGACGGTGCCTTCTGCTGTGTAACTGCCTGAATATTTTCTGATTTTAAATATGTCGGGATTCCATCAAGGCATCGGATTCTATCAATTCTGCTATATAAACCTGTACCTTAAATAAAGGAAAAAGCATTTAGCTAAAGCTATTTCATCTAAAATTGCCGAGGATCCCGTTTTTCCTCTCAAGAAAGTACTACAGTTCAAGCCAGTTAAAATGGACAACCTAAATCAGATGACAAAGGAAGCTTTCCTTGTCTGGGTTTCTGAACCGTAAATGATGATCAGAAATAGTATATGTTATAGGCAGAACACCAGAAAGGATACATGTGTACCAACCAGTTCTTGTAACCATCATTATCTCTGAAAAAAAATTCAGATCTTTGTGAATTAAGTGGTAAGCTACAGGTTTCTGCATTCGTTTATGTTATTCAAACACTGCTTATAGAAGTACCTATATTTACGAATCACAAGAGTTACCTTTATCATTTCATCATTGTCGGCTGTTTTACTTTTGGCTATTATATCACCTTCTTCATTACAACTGATAAAACAGCTGTTGGCTGCTAACAGAGCCATTTTTCCCTGCAAGGAAAACAACAACAACAAAAAGTCAAATTAGATTATTTGCTTAAGGGTCACATGCAAGATTTAAAGAAGATTATTTTTTCAGGAATTTATTTCTATACCCATTAATTCCAAACCCATTGATGTTATTTTTGATCCTGAACATGTATGCATGTTCATGGATCTGAAGAGCTGAAGTGGTGCAGTGGTTAAATGCAGCCATTGCAGGCTGACTGCTAGTTCAACAGTTCAGCTGTTCAAATCTCACTAGGCTCAAGGTTGACTCAGCCTTCCATCCTTCCGAGGTCGGTAAAATGAGGACCCAGATTGTTGGGGGCAATATGCTGAACTCTGTAAACCGCTTAGAGAGGGCTGTAAAGCACTATGAAGCGGTATATAAGAAAAGTGCTATTGCTATCTTGGATAACCATTTGCCCCCACTTTATTAATGTTACAACACAGCATTTTAGAACATTATTACAAATTTAAATTGAAGTCTACATTCAACAAGTTGACAATTATTTTCAATAATATGCTTCTCCAAGTGTCAGACTGAAATAGCCACTTCAAAAAATTACAGTAAATGTTCCAATAGTGTCATTTTGGTCTCAGTAACATAAGAAGTTGTCTTATTACAGGATATATTATTTCATCCATTTAGTCTAAGGTGAATCCACACTTCTGCATTTGATCCCTAGTCAGCGATAGGTAGGAAACTTTATTTATTTTTATTTATTTTTGTTATTCTTATATGCCGCCCAACTCCCGAAGGACTAACTTCCATTATTCACTTACAGTAAAAGGCATTTGTATGTATGGTAAGTATTTCTTTGCCAATTTGTGCAAATACCACTTCTCTGGAGTTGGGAAAAAAGAAAATACCTTGTAATTGGGCTACCGAAGAATAGAATCTTGACATCTAGTTTGACTAATCAAGCCGATTATAATCTTCCCTGCCTGAACAGGACTCTTTGGCAATCTTCCAATTATGTGCTATTTGATCTGATGTAACTAAAGAGATTAGGGATTGAGCACATTATTTATTGTTTGCATGTTTTTGTATGGCCATCCAACTCAAAATGAAAATACGTGTAGCTAAAGTAGGATTAAAACCAATAAAAGATAACCAGCCAGAAGTGTGAAATGACAAAAGAGAAAATACAACTGAGCTCACAATCATCATCTGTTACAAAATCGGTCCATCTAACATTCTTGCCTAATCCTGAAGCAAGAACCAGGATTTGAACATCTTACAGAAGGCAAAAAAAAAATTAAAAAAAATAAAAATAAAAATATGGGGCCATTCGAATCTCAGGAGTTATGCCATTGCAAAGAGAAACTATTGCAACAGAGAATACAACAGAGTATTACCAGAACACTGTTTCTTAGAAATTTAATTTAATTTAATTTAATGGATTTCTATGCTGCCCAACTCCCTGGGGACTCTGGGTGGCTCACAACATGTTAGATTCCATTACAATATAAAATACAATAATTAAAATATATAACAAATATCAAATACAATAATTAAAAAATACAAAAAATACAAAAGTTAAAAGAGTATCTCATTACCATCATGGGGGGAGACCCATATTTAATCTAGTTGGTCTCACTTTCACCCCGCCTGCCGGAAGAGCCAAGTTTTTATTGTTTTCCGGAAGGCCAGAAGGATGGGGATGGTCCTGATCTCCAGGGGAAGCTGGTTCCACAGGGAGGGAGCTCCCACAGAGAAGGCCCTCCCCCTCGGCCCCGCCAGCCGACATTGTTTGGTCGATGGGACCTGGAGGAGGCCGACTCTGTGGGCCCTGACCGGTCGTAGGGAGGTATGCAGCAGGATGCGGTCCCGAAGGTAATGTAGAGTACACTCACCTAGGTACATTTCACTGGATGGGCATAAACAGGGTCCAGCAATAGCCTGGCCTTATGTCCTGAAGCGTTTTATAGATGGTAATCAGCCAATATATCAGAGCTGGGAATCTATGGAAACTTTAAGACCTATGGACTTCAACTCCCAGAATTCCTGACCCAGACAACCCATTTCTTCCAAAGCTTTCTAAAACTGCAAACCAACTACATTATCTACAACTTTCCATAAAAAGGAAAACTGGAGAAAAATTATCCTGCAGACTTGGGATTTTCTGAGTTTTTTGAGGAGATGATAGACCATTGTCTCTTTAAAAATCAGCAGTTCTCCACTCACCCTGGGATTCCTGCCTGGATCTAGGACCTTGATGATGAACCAGGAAGGCTATGAATTTAATAACCATGTGGCTGTGCCTATAGTTCTGAGGATTTATTCACTTCCTCTGTACTCATAGGCTCAAGCCCTTCACAGGTAACTCCGCTAGACCATGCCTCAGTCAACTCCAGGACCTGCACAGCAAGAGTCTGGCTCAGAGCAAATCATTGTGACTTTATCTGACATATGTGATACTTGGAATTCTCTTCACAAATACAAAGTACATTCTCTTCTGCTAAGATACATTAAGAAGGACAACTGAACATTTTAGAACACTTGCCTCTTGAAACACAGGCTCCCACTGCTCCCTTGCACCTATTGCATCGGAACGTCCAATTACAAGTCCATCTGAATTAATGCCAAGGTATTTTCCATACCCTGATTTCAATGCAATTCTGAAAGAAAGAAAGAAAGAAAGAAAGAAAGAAAGAAAGAAAGAAAGGAAGGAAGGAAGGAAGGAAGGAAGGAAGGAAGGAAGGAAGGAAGAGAATAAAATAAAAGAAATGAAAAAAGAAATAAATTATTTGGGGGATTGATCAGATTAATACTGAAGTTAATATTTTTTTCAAATTATGTTCTAGAATACTCCCTGATCCAATGAGATGGCCATAAACACATTTCTTTAAAAGAAATTATGAATAGCTGTAGAAGTATGGATGTGTGTTAAGAGTACACTTGCAGTTCAGAAAGAAACCCAGAGAATATCCAAATGGATATTCACATGAACTCACTATGCAACCAAGACTAAGGCTTCACATGAACTCACTATGCAACCAAGAGCATGAACCCACTATACAACCATCCCCAATGAACTGTCCTCTGTTGTGTTATATAATAAGTAGAATTATATAATTATTGCTGTTACTGTTAACAATACCGTCTATATCCTGATTTTCTTTGGGAGTTTAAGTGAGTGGCATTTGTAGCCTTTTCTTTTCACTGTGTCACCATGAAAAATACTTAGTGAAGTAGTTTCCACTAAGAAGGAATGACAACAACAAGATACTATGATTAAGTAGGTATTTCAATCTGGGTTTTCTCAAATACCAATTGGGTTTAAGAACTTAGAAAGGTCAATCTAAGACCCTGATTTGCTTTTAGATTGACCTTTCTAAGTTCTTAAACCCAATTTTTCCTATTTCTAGCAGAAACAGAATATACAAGGTAAGACAATAATGCAAGTATACTTATTTTATGCAAGTTGTATGAGGAAAGGTGTCATTGTTTTCTCCAGACAGAACATGAGCATATGGGAATGTGGCTAGCCGCTAGAAGAAGAGGTTATGTAGTCTAACCTTCCCCCTGAAGATGTATCAAGTCATCCATTGCAAGATATGGATGAGTCTGATGGGGCTCTAGTTCGTATAGTCTTTTTTTCCCTTTCATGTGGACGACCTGTATGTATACATCCTACATCTGCAGAAACTGCACAATCAAAATGTGTCAGCAGTGAACCTAACCTATAGGATCTCCATGTGTTTTTTTCAATGCATACATGCAATGATTCTGTAACTCTCGTGGACATACATAAAATTGATACGTATCAATTTTTAAAGGGAAATATTATTTCTAAACTATGATTACAAAAGCCATCTAGGGAGAGATAATACAATCTAAATTTGATAATCTTATATTAATTGAAAGTCCAAGAGAATAATTACCTTGAATCTGACAGCTTGACTGCAGTGAATTGTTCAGGAGGACTAGGTGCTTCATCTATTTTTTAAAAAAATAGATATGTTTATTATAGTTGTTGAATTCAATCAAAATTTATTTACCATCTAACTCCGAAAACAAGAAAAAAAACTAGCAATACAGTTAACTATAAAAAGGAATTTAAAAAACAAAATTTCTAACAGTCAATGGTTACTAATTTGCAAACTGGGCAACCCAGTCTGATCTAGTTAAAGCACCAAGCTAGAAACTAGGAGAGTTTGTGGTTGTGGGGAAAATAGGATGAGAAAAAAGTATTAGGCATGTTTGTCACAATGAGTTATTTATAGAGAGCCAGTGGTATTGTGGTTAAAGCACCAGGACAGAAACCAGGAAACTGTGAGTTCCAGTCCTACCTTAGGCATGAAAGCCAGCTAGGTGACTTTGGGCCAGTAACTCTCTTTTAGCCCAATCCACCTCATAAGTTGTGGCTGTGGGGAAAATAGGAGGAGGAATATCAGGTATGTTCACCATCTTAAGATTTACAATAATAAAGGTGGGGTAAAGATTCTAAATAAATAAAATTAGGGAGGAACAAATGGTTTGTAACTACTGATAAAAATCTGTCAAACATCTTTGAGGTTTCTGAAGAGTGACCACCCAGGAACAGGGGGATGGCCTCCTGAATGCAACGGCAATTAGAATTGTTAACAATTGGAAATATAAAGTATGATCACAATTCAGTGTTTAACAGGCATATGATATATGATATTTTATACAATATGATAGTCCATCTTAAACAAATTCTACTTCCAAGTCAGAAAAGAAACAAGTCTGACTTTCATATGGGAGACTTATATAGCAGGAGCCGAGGTGGCGCAGTGGTTAAAAGCAGCACTGCAACCTACATCAGTGACTGCTAGTTCAGCTGTTCAAATCTCACCAGGCTCAAGGTTGACTCAGCCTTCCATCCTTCCGAGGTGGGTAAAATGAGGACCCAGATTATTGGGGGCAATATGCTGAACTCTGTAAACCGCTTAGAGAGGGCTGTAAAGCACTATGAAGCGGTATATAAGTCTAAGTGCTATTGCTATATCTACCAATTGTTGCCCTAATAGGTAACATCTCAATCTGGGCCAAAATAAATAGTCTCCTATGTAGACCACATAACAGGTTAAAGAAATACCAAGGGACAGTCCAGGGAGAAAAAGCAATTGTGCTATAAAGGGGGTGAGACATGATATTGGCTCTGTCATTTTTGATCTCTAGATTCTCAAATCTTCTCTTCAGTTCAGCCAGGGCTTTATTAAGTCCCAAACCTGGTAGTGCTATCAAAGTGAGACTGTGGTATGCCAAATCATCAATAATTTGTTCTCTTGGGTGGAAGTGAACCTAATAAGATGAGATGGACCAGGGAAGTTCCCCAATAGACTTGCTTCAGCCAGAAAGTTAATCAGTCTCCAAGGGAAATGCAGCCTAATTCCACTAGTGTTAGAGAATTGGAAGTTGAATAAGGAACTTGTGGTAGAATTTTCAAGAATTGTGAATGAATTGCTTTTAAATTCCTTATAAATATATAACTGAGCACTATGTAGCTTCAATCTAGAACTTTAGCTTTAAATAGTTCAATAGTTGTTGTGAGTTGGAGAATTATTTTAACAATTACTGATACAAAAGACTCAGAGAATGCACTAAGGACATTAGGAAATTCAAAGTTTATTTTTTTCTGATATATTCACTACCTATACCTGTCTATAATTTATAACAAATAGGACTGGTTTTGCATCACAAGAGATATAAAATTTAAACACAAATTCGGCATCTACCTAAAAAGGCAAGAAGTGGGGTGGCCAAAAGGGAAGAGATGGGGGTGGGTGGGTAGGCAGTTGCAGGGAGTTGACAGGAAGGCATTTCCTTACCTTAGAAGAAAAATGGCTCAGGCCTAGGAGAAACCAAGCCAGGAATGGCTTAGATCAGGATGGGTTTTGACTAACAACTAATGGAATTTAGTTAAAGATGGCAATAGGGACCGCCGGGATTGCCGTTGCTAAGCAATGTGGCATGTAACATTGTACTTTATGACCTCATTGCTTAGTGATGGAAATTCCATCCCCAATTGTGGTAATGTCAAGGTCTATCTGTACTTGGTTCTCTATTCTTTGGATGCTACTGGCATGCCAATAATTAAATGCAGGTAGAAATCTGGACATTGTTTGTAAGTTTGTAATTTACCATATATTTGCTATCACTGGGAAAAACAGAATGGTTACTCTTGACATAAATAGATGTGATACCAACCTTTATGTGGAGCTCCAAGAGTAAAGAGGCCATTATCAAGAGCACTGATATAGGTTCCAAGACCCATCTCTATTGCTACAGTTCCTGTGATTTCACCAAAATTAGTTACTGTCCACCAGCCTTCTAAAATAAAATAAAACAACAGAATAAAAGATCTGCTCCCTACTTCTTAAAATGTAAGAGATTGTAATTGCTTAAGGAAAATTTTTGGAAATATTAAGCAACAGCTTTCCTTTGTAACAATTTATTTTAAGGAAATATCAACGTCAATGCCCAATCGCAGCTGTTAATCAACAGCCTTTCAAATTGTCATTATCATTAAACACATTAACTTCTTTATGGGATACCAGATTTTGACTGCAAATTTATGGGAGGCTACTAGATACAAAACACATTTCCCTGTATTTATCCTTGTTTGTCATTTTGCAATCTAAGTGTTTAGCTTTAGATGTAGAAATTCTCTTGCCACAACATCTGATAAGAATAAACATGAAGAATCATATTTACTATTGCTAGCTTTGGAATACGGATCTGAGTTCATAAGTTAGACAGCTTGAAATATTGAGAATCACAATAAAATGCTGTTAATGTTATATTCAGTAAGTTATCAGAAAATATGCAAAGTATAGACACAATTCTGAGACTATTCCCATATGCTCAGATGTCAACCATCAATATTGTTGAATAGGCTTATGTTCTATTATTAAGAGTCAACCACAAAACACAATATATTAACTGTTTAAGACAGGGAGGTATGTCCCAATCAGCTAGAATTGCAAGTTTATTTAAAGATTAATCTTTCCCATATTTTTCCCATATTCCCAGAATTCCCATATTTTTTTTATTTTCCATGAAAAAAATCACTTACCAACGATATCAAGCTTATCTTCTGCATCTTCTTCCCTTTTACGTTTTTTATCTTTATTTTTTTTCTTACTGAAAGAAAAGTGGGCATTTGCATGCAATTGATAATTCTAACCAATTTACAATTGCACATTTCTTTCCTAAATGACAGCAACACTCAACAGAAGAGCAAGGAAAATGTCCAAAGAAAATGCTGAAATTTAGAACTAATTAACTAAATTTCTTATCTGGTTTCCCAAATCCTTTCTGAACTGCTCTTGCTTAAATATCAGTGTTCCCCAGAATCTCACATGTTAAGAGAAAGGCTATTATAAATCTATTCTGGTTTCTATTGGTGTTTTGTTTAAACTGGAACTCTCTCTCCCCTGAAATAAATCTTTCTTTTGAATCTATACATAAAATAGCAAAAGATCCATTATACAGAGGTCCTAGCTTTAGTCAAGTCTGTTACAATACACCACCGGACAGCTGCTTAGGTTTATCAATAATGCAAATTCCATTTTTATGAATACTGCCAAAATATAACCAAAAACAAACTAGGAGCAAAAAGAATTCCAATGTAATTAACTATAGTTTACTTAACAACAGGTTATACAAAGTAGTTGGCGGAATAGGAATTTAAGCAAGTTTAATTCTTTGTGGTTTAGAATATGTATATGAACAAATATGAGAATATTCCATGCTGTAAGCATTTCTATTTCACAACCACATAAGATGCTTATGTATTTACAAGAACAGCAAGTTATTACAAGATGTAAGCAGGGCAAAGATACACTTATTTATTCATACATTTATTACTAAATGCTATCCAGAGATTTGCATCACTATTTCACTTATGCATTTTGTAAGACGTTGAAGACTTGGCCTGTTTTCCCAGGGTCATGGGCGGGAAAGGAATTGTGTCTTACTTTTTAAATTCTTATTATCTGTCGCCTGGGGTTATATGTAGTGCTGGTGGTTATTGTGCGTGTCTCGTGTGAGATGGACAGCTATACAAATCTAATAGAAAAATACTCTGAATTGAGGGATACGAAATGTACAATTAAATCCCTTTTTAAAAGCGGCGTTAATTGCATTTTTTTACAGTTTAAAAACATAGTTAAAATACTTTTTAAAAATTTAAGATTTTAAAATGTCTTAATTTCCTCCTTTAATCCCAGCTGCATGAGGAATTTTTTTCTCAAAAACGAGGGAAGGACATCTGTGTATGCTCAGAGGCATTTTAGTCATTATTTCAGGGCGAGCACTGCAATCCGCCTCCCAGGCGAAGATATCAACCACACTTTCCGGGGGGGGAAAGGGGGAAACCCACCATCTTTTCCGCTATCCTGAGGAATAACACACTCACCTTTTCGATTTCGCCCCCTTAAGAACCAGTTTTGTTTTCTTAACGCAAGAATATTCCGCCATGTCTGCTGGCGTAGTACGGGGGCCGTAAGAGGACAAACTCCGACTTTCGTTTTTCCTGCGCCGCTACGGAAGCAGTGAAGGCAGACCTTCCGGCCTTTTCGGACTGAGCATGCGCATTGCAGGCATCGAAGCTTCTTGCCTGACAAAGGGTGCCTGGTCTGTTGCGCTTATGCGGTCTCCCCCGAAGCTTAGAGGGGAAGCTTTTCTCCTGCTTGCGATCTTATTAGTTTCCCACTTGTCGTCTAACGGTCCCACTAGGGAAGAGAAGTAGACACCATAATGTTTCCTGCAAAAATCCGTTTGACCATTAAATCTTTGATGCCATTTAAGGGGCGTGCATAAGTGCACCAGCGTGCCTACCGTCCGTGTCCTAATGTTCCCTCTTATCAGTACCAATCTTATGTACATAAACAATGTTACATCTATGTATATTACTAACACGTAATATAAATAAAATAAATAAATAAATAAATAAATAAATAAAATTTAAAAATCCTCTGGATTTTTTCAGCTCGCATCTGGTAGCCATGGGGTAGGGGCAACTGAACCAAAACCCCGGCGTCTTAGTCTTCTTCCTACAGGGTCACCAACCTTGGCAACTTTAAGTCTGGAGGACTTCAGCCTGGGGAACTCTGGGAGTTGAAGTCCAGGAGGCTTAAAGTTGCTAAGGTTGGAGACCCTTGGACCTAGGATGCTTCCATGCCATCCACAGATGCCCATCAGTCTATCCTAGCGCCTGGGTAAAGAGCCAGATCTTGATGCCCTTCATGGAGACTAAAAATGTGGTGTCCCAAAGGTGCTTTTTCAGGAGGCAACTGGACTTAGTTTTTTTTCCTTTGAAGACGTTTTGCTTCACATCATGAAAGAAAAAACAAGATAGTCCAGTTGCCTTCTGAAAAAGCAACATGACCTGGATGACTGAGAAACTCTACAGACTTTTAAAAGTGTGGTAGTCTACCTCAGGGGTCTCCAACCTTGGCAACTTTAAGACTTGTGGACTTCAATTCTCAGAATTCCTCAGCCAGCTTTGCTGGGAATTGAAGTCCACAAGTCTTAAAGTTGCCAAGGTTGGAGACCCTTACCTGATGTATTCCACAAGAATGCCTGGAGTTTGTTGCCTGGGTATAGTAGTAAACTTCCACAACAATGGCTGTTTCGCAAAGACTGAAGCAAAGGAAGGGGAGTGAACAGCACGTTTTTTCGGTCTTCTTGTTTGCATGCTTGCTAATGATGATCCAGTAAAAGGGTCCAGCATGATAGCATTAAGTCCTAGAAATGAATAGCAGCATATCTGGACGATGTTCCCAGGGCCCCTCTTTCAAAGCTGGCTGATGCCTTTACAAGTTACAGGAAACCCAACTGCCATATTCTTGCTGAGTGTTTGCTTTGTGGTGGTTGAAGAGAGTATAGTTCTGCTCAAGAAGAAGTGGGGTTTTATTCCAGATTCTTTAGGGTCTTGGCAATGTCCCTTTGGAGGGGGCTATACACAGCTTCCTCCTTATTGACTTCCGCAGATGCCGGATTGCTGAGGGAAAGAGCAGAAGAAAGATCATCGCTGTTGCTTGCTCCTTGCTCTGCTGTGGCGTTTGCCTCCTTTGACAGTACTTGAAGGTTTCTCTCTAACGTACTTCTTCAGAAACGGGGGACCTCCTCCAACCCCGTTTTTTAAAAATCTTTCCAACTTTTTCCAGCAGGTGTTGCTGTTACTATAAAAATCAGGAACTGGAGAAGAAAAAAGTCATTCACACTGAAGAGTGTTTTTCCTCCACTCCAAAGCATTATTGAAAGGAATTATGGAATTTATGGTCAAGCTGTTCACATTAAGAGCGACTTAACATTATTCTAAGTGCAAAATTCCGAATTAATTCCAGAATTGCACTGTAAGAAATATTCAGTAATTTAGTACAATAATGGTTATGTACCATGGAGCCTGGATGTTTCTTAGGAAATTAACTAAATTTGCCAGAAGTGTAACAGCATACATAATTTCCTTCAGGTTTGGTTTAGGGGGTAAGTGGGGCCATGATGTATGTAGGTGCACTGGACCTGGAACAGTAAAGAAATACTAATGCTGCAGTGAGCGATGTGTTAAAGATGGGCCAAACTACAACAGTCTGTCTCTTATCATTCTGATCATGAGAGAGCATCTTGTATTTACTTTAAACCAATGAGATTTCCTGGAAGGTCAGTTGCCTCTGGCTACTGCAGATTGGAATAATGGAGTTTTTGACCCATTTGCCAATGTGGTTCAGTGTTAGGCCAGGCCAATGCGGGTCATTTTCTTGAGAAGGATTTTATTGTGTAGTGTATCCAATATAAGTCTCCTAGATAATCTTAGGTTATTCTCTGGATATTCCATTCTTAATACATACTGTATCTCATTTTGTAGGAATCCATTGATATGAATGATACGGTTTTGTGTCCATGTGCTGCTTTCACAAATGCAGTGTTGCACACGCACTTGCCCACCCCTTCCGTGGCCCAGTTCTGAACAGGCCGTGGCCAGCATTGGGCCATGGCCCAGGGGCTGGGAACCCCTGAGGTAACCAACTCAATTTTACATTTTTTGCAGTATTCGTTAGGCAAACATTGTGATGATTGCTATGGGCACAGTTTTGTTGAAAAGTGGAAGTAACTGCCAGTTTTCGGCCAAATCATTGTAAAGTGCGGGTACATGATTGAAGTGCTGAGCATCCAAAGTGCAATCCGGTGACCAGAGGGAGGGGAACAACTGTCAGAATTTTAGTTAGTCCCCTTTTTCAGAAAGTTTGTAACTTCAAACAGTGGCTAAGCGAGCAATCATAAGTCGCGAACTACTTACAGTTGACACTAGTATCATTACAAGCTAACTGTGACCCTTAAAATAGAATTGAGAATCTTTTGCAATCTAAGCAGAGAAATCAAAATAAAAAGTGCTTGTTCAATACAGAAAGGCTTTTTAGTATATTGTGGTTTCCAATCTTGGAAGCATTAAGAGCAAAACGTGTCATTCTAAGTTTCAAGACGATTCTTTCAGACTCCAGAATCATTTCACTAGTCTTTGAATAAAACCCTCCAATTTAATGCGAGTAGCCTTTCTATCTTTTAATGCTTTCCAAAAAGTCTCCTGGCAAAAAGAAACCATTCTATTTTTTTCCTCTTTAACAGATTTACAGTTGTAAGAAAAAAAAAGATGGAAGAACTAGGAAGAAACCATGAAATATTTACGAATTGTAATAGGAATTTTGAGCTGACCTTGGGAATAGAGAAGGAAGGAGCAAGCCATTAAAGGAAGAAATGATCACACAGTTTTGAGAAAGCAGAAAAAAATGAGAAAGAAATTCAGAACAATCCCACCTTGATTTTGTATACTATAAGATGTAACAGTGAGAAACTAGGACAGGCTTTCAAGATTCCTTACCATGCTGAAAAGCATTTATGAATCCCTGCTGTGCCTGTGTCTTGATCTGGCCTGTCTCAAGAGGCTGGTACAAAAAGATGTCTAGGCCTTTTTAAGCTGGGCAAAAATGCACTTGTCTGGAAATATACTCCATGAAAATAGGCAATCTCTATAAAGTTGTGGATAAGCAAACACAATGTGATTCCTCCAAAGCAGATGAGCTAAAGGCAGAATTTTTTTTAAAAAATGAATACCGTATTTTTCTGAGTATAAGACACACCTTTTTCCTCCCTAAAAGTGGCTGAAAATTTGGGTGCGTCTTATACTTCGAATGTAGCTTTTTTTCCAGCCCTAACTAGGTGCTAACAGATCTTCCCAGCTCTTACCTTGCAAGCTTTTTCATTGTTACTCTCTCCAAAGAATGTTTTTCCAGCCCTAAGTCTTTGCAGGGTTTTTTTTCATTGCTCTACTTGCTCCAAAGAAGTTTTTTTCTAGCCCTAACCAGGTGCTAACGATCTTCCCAGCTCTTACTGGCTTGCAGGCTCTTTCATTGTTACTCTCTCAGAAGAAGGTTTTTTTAAGTCCTAACCAGGAGATAAAATAATGTGCTGAAGCTGCTCCAAATAAGTTTTTTTCTAGCCCTAACCAGGTGCTAACGATCTTCCCAGCTCTTACTGGCTTGCAGGCTCTTTCATTGTTGCTCTCTCAGAAGAAGGTTTTTTTAAGTCCTAACCAGGGGATAAAATAATGTGCTGAAGCTGACCAGACTAAGGATGCTAGCCAGATGAATACCTGGTAGGCAGATTGTTTTCCCCTATTTTCCTCCCCCAAAACTAAGGTGCGTCTTATACTCCGGTGCGTCTTATACTCCGAAAAATACGGTATATTTTTTCTGAACAATTTTACTAAAGGTTATATTATTTATGTTATTTAATGTATTAATTTTGTTAAGGTTTATTTTCATTCTGCATTTGTTATTATTTAATAAATAACTCAAGGTGGTGAACATACTGAATTCACCTTTCTCCTATTTCCCCCACAACATCAACCCTGTGAAGTGGGTTGAGCTAAGAGTGACTAGTCCAAAGTTATCCAGCTTTGTACTTCTAAATGCAGCAACTCCAGCAAATCCCTCCTGTAAATTCCGCATAAGGAGATAATCCAGATTGCTCATCTGATTTCTATTTCTATTTCTTTTTCAATTTTCAACTTTCATTTGTAAATCCATTATTTCCATCTCCTTCTTGTAAGCTGTAATTTTTAATTCCACCTGTTCAATTTTATTCAATGGGACTTGTTCCTCTACAATAGCATCAATTGATGCCACAAAAGGATTGTATGTTCTCCTTTCTGCGTAGCTATCTAGCGCCCTCTAATGTCTAATCTTTAAAGTCTTATCAATATCAAAATAGCCATGGTAACAGCACTTAGACTTGTACACCGTTTCATAGTGCTTTATCTCTAAACTATTTACAGAGTCAGCATATTGCCCCAACAATCTGGGCCCTCATTTTCCCAACCTTGGAAGGCTGAGTCAACCTTGAACTGGTCAGGATTGAACTTCTGGCTGTGGGCAGAGTTAGCTTGCAATACTGCATTTTAACCACTGCACTACCATGGCTGATGTAAGCAAAGGATTTTCCCATGGGAAGGGAGAAACCGTTGGATCAACTTCAAAATCTTAAATTAAGTCCATCTGAGCCCTTAATTCATACAAAATTAATAAAGGAGCATATTTGAAGAGCCGAGGTGGCGCAGCGGTTAGAGGCAGTACTGCAAGCCACTTTAGCTGACTGTGATCCGCAGGTCAGCGGTTCAAATCTCACCGGCTCAAGGTTGACTCAGCCTTCCATCCTTCCGTGGTAGGTAAAATGAGGACCCAGATTGTTGGGGGAAATGTAAATATACATTGCTTACTGGTGTAAACCACTTAGAGAGTGCTTGCACTGTGATGCGGTATATAAATGTCACAAAATAAATAAATAAAATAAATATTTGTAGCTCAGGGTTGAAATAAAGGATCCTTGGTGCTCTATGAACTTGCTTGTTTTCTTGCAGATGTTTCATTACCCAAAGTAGGTAACATCGTCAATGTACTGATGATTTTACTTAGTTTTGGTAATGAAACATCTGCAAAAAAACAAGCAAGTTCAGAGAGCACCAAGGATGCCCCATATAAAATTTTCTAAAGCTGACAAAATCACCCCTCACTGATTAATATAAAGTATATTATTTATTTTTAACAGTTTAAAAAGTGACAATAATTACTTGCATAGTTAGGTTTCCCCCAGGGGTGAAATTCAGCAGGTTCCGACAGATTCTGGAGAACCGGTAGTGGAAATTTTGAGTCGTTCGGAGAACTGGCAAATACCACCACTGGCTGGCCCCAGAGTGGGGTGGGAATTGAGATTTTGCAGTATCCTTCCCCTGCCATGCCCACCAAGCCACGCCCACAGAACTTGTAGGGAAAAAAAATTTGAATTTCACTCCTGGTTTCCCCGTATTTTAGTGGAGAAGAAGGAAAGAGGAGAAGACAATGAGCAGCAGGATGGATAAACTCAACTATAATAGTGATGGGTGGACTGGTGGAAGACCTGTAGGACCGGGTGATTGGGGACAGAACATCCTGGAGATTAGCTATGTGGTTGATAGGAGTTGACAGTGATACATAATCAATAGCAAGCTATATCATTATAGTTCAGAGATAAAATAGCAAGCTGTAACAGCAAAGAAGCTACCAGAACTACTGTTTCTGAAGACAGCAATTTATACTGCAATTTGTTGGCTGGTATCTTTTAAAATACATACACCAAGCTTCCAATTTACTAGTTATTGAAATGATGGGAGAAATTCATCTTCTTGATAGTAATGGAAAGAGGTGGGTGTGCCTTGTTGTCAAAATAGAAAATAAGCCAATTTTTAAAAATTGCAACTGAATTTTCCTGCTGGCTCAGAAGTTCTAACTCTCCAAGGCTGTAGATGAAATGGCTGAACACAGTGTGGTTTGAAAATTGTGTGTGTAGATGGGTGTTCACTTTTTTTTAGTGGGTTATTAAGCTTCATTGAGACCACTTTGCATCCTATGTTAGTAATGAAAATTGCGTGGCCAAATTTCATCAGCACAATTTGGAAGGGAAAAATAAGTTTGAAGGAGGCCATTCTTGTGTCAGAACAATATGTGCATCCAGTATATCATAATTTGACAGTGCTTTACATAGCTGTTATACACAGCCTAATAACCTCCTTTTAGTCCTTTGACACTCAAATGTCAGTTTTCTGCTTGCTTGTCTCTGCATCTCAACTCTATGTACAGTAGCACTTTTTTGTCCAGATTATTTTTTGCAGTAGGTTATCTTCTGCAAGAGCTCTAGATAATCTTACCTAGGTTATCTTTTGCAAGATTACAGATCAACTGCATTTCCTAAAGCTTTGAATGTTCCCACAGTGTATTTCTTTATTAAAAAGAAAAATAAAAAAAAAAGCTCAGTCCAGATAAAATACAACATTGCTAAACATGTGCTTGATGTGAGCAGACACGATTATCGCTGTGATGGAGCAATCACGTTATTTACTAAATCATGGATTCAAACTGAGTTTTCTCTGGATTTTGCACAATCTGAATGGTATATGGCTTTTTAATGACTAGTTAGACTGTAGGAGTCTTTTAATAAAACCTAGCAACTCTAGGTATTTCCCAGCAAATTTTTAGAAACACCCTATTCTCTCACTGTTCGTGAAGCGAGAGTGTAACAATGTGGTAGCATATATTTTACTACGGTATTAAAGAAGAACAAATTGCATCCTGCTGCTTTTTTGCCTTATTAATATTGAGCATTTGGTGCTGGATAATCTATCCTCCAAACCCAAGCTTAGGAGGCAATGCTGCGGGTCATTGATAGTCTTCCTTGGCACCTGTTTTGCCAGGAAGTAAATAATGAAAATGATAGGATGCAAATATTTGCTGCTGCTGCATTTTGCCAAAAAACCCACCCCATTTTATTTTGTTTTTTAAAAATAGTTTTTATTGAATTATTTACATTTAAAAAACATACAAAAGAAAAAATATATGACAATAACAAATACAATACAAACATATAAGAACATAAAAAGCGCATACAGCTATAAAACGTTCAATCTCTATAATTATCTTACGGCAATTATATATTGGCAATTTGTTTCTATATAGTTTTCAATTCCTTATTTTATGTATTTATATAACATGTATTATACAGTAATAGTAACCCTAATAGTAGTAATAATATTAGTAATAATAATAATACTGATAGTAGTACTGATAATAATAATAATAGTAATATTAATGATAATACTAATAGTAATAATAATAATACAGAAAAATAAAATATTCTTTTTAGTGTTATAACATCATTATATATATATTGTATAATAAGGCTAGTTTTCCTATAGGTTCCTTAGTCAGACTTATACATGTTTCATTTGGTTTGTGTTTATATTTATTGTACTGATCGTGTTTGTTTTCATTTTTCAAACCAGTTATAAAATGAGTTCCAAATTTCATAATAGTCGGAGTCCTCCTTTCCTTTTAATTCCATAGTTAGTTTGTCTGCCTCAGCACAGTCCAAAATTTTTCTAATTACGCTGCTTTCGTCAGGGGTATCGTTTTGTTTCCAGTATTGTGCTATCGTTATTCTTGCTGCTGTTAATATATGTACTGTGATATAGTCTGTGATGAGTCCTTCGGGAGTTGGACGGCATATAAGAACACCATAATAAATAAATAAATAAATAAAATAATGTTTTTTCTCCATTTTTTGATTGATGATTCCCAGCAGAAAAGCTTCCGGTTTTATGTCTATTTCCTGTTGTGTGATTTCCGATAACCAAATTTTGATTGTATTCCAGAAGTTTTTTACTTTTGGACAGGTCCACCACATATGGTAATAAGATCCTGTTTTGTGTTGGCATCTCCAACAATTGGGAAAACCCACCCCATTTTAAATCACTTGAAAAGTATTTTAGATATCTTCCAAAGGGTCTGTGACACTCTCTTCAAACAATATTTCTCTTTGGCTTGATTTTTTTTTGCCAACCAAAGTTTGTTTACTTTGCCTGTTTGAATTTGAAGGATGGTTTGTCCTAAGTGACTTGGCTATGTTTTATTTCCTATAGTAGTGGCTGTGGAGTTCTTGAAGTTCTTAATTAAAGATGTTTCCAGCCCTTACAATTGACTGAGCAATCTTTTGGGCCTTGAAAGTAATATGCTGGGCAGAATGGTGGGTCAGGAACTACACAAAGGTACATACACTCACACCCCCATGCATGCTTTTCCTTTCCATTGCAATGGGAATATGGGAAAGCAACGCCTGCTTTTCTAAAATCTCTCTCCAAGCATGGTTGATTGAATGCTCAACCACCACCGAATAGCTGGAGAGTCCAATTCCTCTGAAGCAGAAGGTATGCTAAACTGGCAGGCTGTTTGATGCATAGTAGTTGCAGCTGTGGAAACTGGGATATATGTTTGTATGTTGGTATCGGGGTGAATGGCAATGGATATTCATGGCAGAGATCAGTAAAGATAAATGCAAATCTTCTTTAATTCCCCAAATGAGGGAAGTGCCTTTCTGAATAATTAGGGGGATTTCCCCTCAAGATAATTTTGGGGTGAAAAAGCCCACTAAATATAGCAAATATTTAATTCTGAGTAAATATTTATAGTACCACGCTGAATATATTTTCAAACATCACTTGACACTAGTAAAGCTTGCTTTCAGAGGAGAATACATGAAATCATTCCACAACCTTGCTTGAAAGCAGAACTTTTTCTAGGGATGTTCTGTGCTGCTCAGGTTAGTAGCCTTGCATTTTCACCTTGGGGATTGAATGTTTCTGCTTCTGTTTCTTTAAGAATATTTTCTTAGGGGAAGGGATAGGGTTTTTAGGCGTGTGCTATATGTTTCTATATTCTTATCTCCAAATGTCAAGAAATTATGTCAACTGTTTGGGTTAGAGCAGATGTGTGGACTTTAACTCCCAAAATTCCCCAACCAGAATTTCTTTTTCTGAAGACAAGACTAAAAAAAGAGGCAGATGTCCATAGTCTAGAGCAGTGATGGCGAACCTTTTTTGGTTCATGTGCCAAAAGGGTGGTCACGCGTGGGGGTCGCGCGCGTGCCCACACCCATAATTCTATGCCTCCCCCGCCTCCCACGGAGGCCCTCTGGAGGCAGAAAATGGCCCATTTGCCAACTTCCAGTTGAACCGGAAGGCCCGTTTTTTTGCTCTCCCCAAACTCCAGAGCCTTTCTAGGAGCCTGGGAAGGGCGAAAACGGCCTTCCCCACCCCCTGGAGGTCCTCCGCCAGAATGCCCCTTTTCAAGTTGGGAAACGGGCCATTTCTGGCCTCTGGAGGGCCTCCGGGGAGTGGGGGCAAGGCTGTTTTCGCCCTCACCAGGCTCCTAGAAAGGCTCTGGAGCTTGGGAAGAGCAAAAAACGGGCCTTCCCCATCCCCTCCGGAGGCTGAAAACAGGCTGTTTCCTGACTCCCAGTGGGCCCAGAAGGCCTGAAAATCAGCTGGCTGGCGCACGCATGAGTGCCGGACCTGAGCTCACATGCCCACCGATATGTCTCCGCATGCCACTTGTGGCAGGTGTGCCATAGGTTCGCCATCACGGCTCTAGAGCAATAAATTATATAATTCATTTTCAGAATTCTGAAACTTAGTTTTTGACCAAAACAAGCTTTATTTGTAGAATAAATTCTATTTATTTATTGTACAATTTTTTAGAATTTATTCATTCTACTTTTTAGAATTTATTTATTCTACTTTTTAGAATTTATTCATTCTACTTTTTAGAATTTATTTATTCTAAAAAGAAGATATCTTTTGGAGAAATCCACTTGGATGCAAGGTGATTATTTAGTCCTGAGTTGGCCAAGATAAGTTTTTAAATGTCCTGTTATTCAATGTACAATTCTGTCACTGAGGAAGAGTTGTATCAAAATAGCTAACCATCACTTATTGCAGGGGAGATCCTAACTCCCAGTTCAGATTTCAAAGGCTTCTTGGAGATAGCCATGACTTTATAGTCCTGGGAGAAATGCTATTCCACAGAAGAGGGTAATAGTTGAAAAGTCCTGCCTTTATGACCTCAGAAGATAACACTTTATAAGGAAGAGCATCTGAAGGGATCCAAGGGTTACGTGGTCTAAAAAGTCAAGATAACAGCCCCCATAGTGCAGTAGAAACTCTGCCTGTTGTTTTATTTACATTGCACATCTAACACAGTTTTTTTTAAAATAACAGAGCTTCAATTGCATCAAGCTGGCTCCCATCATGATTGATTTGACCATACCTTTCAGAGATACCTGCTTCCAAATCTTGTTGGATGAGCAGATATTGTGAACAGCAGGCAGTATCTTACCCAGGTGTTGAGCCAGGTAGGGGTGACCTTGAATCTCACCCAAAATTACATGTGGCGATCAAAGCCTTCTTACGTTGTATCTTGAGATGATGAGAAATCTTTTGTGCTGATTGATTTCAATGAATTTGAGTGTTACAAATCAGTCTGCAAAATTTTTACATTTCAAAGGTGCTAAAAGAGGGAGGTAAAATGCATGCCTAACATTCTTCAAAGGCATAGCTTTTGAATTGTTTCAATTTTTTCAGGATGTATTTGTCACCTCCCTCTTCTGAAGTTTGTTATAAGCCACTGTGGACAATTGCTGAATGACATCAGTGTCTTTGTTCTCATCTAAAAGACATCTGACTTTTTCCAGTCCAGGTTACGGTAGACTTAATTCTGAATGGTTGAAACAGATTAGGTTAATAATTCAGAACTACAGTTTTAGAAGGAAGAGATGCTACCCAAATTAACCATGGATGTCAAAATGTATGCAAAGTGTCTGTTCTCCCAACAGGGAGGGTATGCATATATGCCCAAACATGCTGGAAAATAGGATAGTGTTAGAGAAAAAAGATGGTTGCACCAGCATTTCCAAATTGGATCTCCTCCAGATATGCAAACTTCACTTCCCAGCGTTTCCAAGTCATCATGAGCTTTGCTGGGGATTCCAATGCTGAAGTCTGAAATCCCTAAGATTGGGAAAGATTGTGTTATACTATTGTCTTGCATGACATTTTTGTTAATTGAAATCTTTACCCAAACTGATTTTTACTGAACTAAAAAACAATTTCAGGACCTGGCCTAAAATTTAGGATTTCAACCTACCCCACAGGTAAGATGACCTTTGACTTTCAGGATGTTAAGTGATAGCTTGATAAAAATCTATTGGATAGCCAGACATTTATTTGTTATGGATTTTCTTCTTTTGGGAGGAGTATGTTTTTTTAATCCTTGATAATTTAACAAGCCGGCACAGATCTGGGGACTGTCACTTTTTTGTTGCTTTTTTAAAATGCCCATTTCATTTATGATAGTCATTATTTATGCAGGCTGGTCCTTTTTTTAAAAAAACAAACAGAAAGCATGCAGATGATGTGGGCAGATGAAATGAGAGGTTGATTGGTTCAGGGCTCTCATCATTTCTGCTCCCTCATTCTGTCTCTAGATTAATTCCATTCTGCCTGTTCACTAGCATTTTGCGAAGGATAGCAGCATGTGCTGAATCAATAAAGCGTTCTGCAGGTTTAGAGGGAAAAGGCATATGAAAACAGGATGATTTAAATCTCTTTAAGTTATTTATACCTTTTAAAATATCCCCAAAGCGGTTACCTTTTTGATGTATGTATTGCTTGATTGATTTGGATTCCTCTAACAAGAGGCACACTTCATTTGGAGCTTTCTCAAGGCTGTAAAATGAATAGATTAGTTTTAGTTGCAAACCACTAGGAGTTAATCAATTGTGTACAAAACAGCAGTGCTGCCTGGGTTGGGTTGGATTTTGAAGGGTTTAATACTAATCGGGTGGAGAGCTACAGCTGCTTAGCATTTGTTTAGCAATAAGAGTTGATTTAAAACAAAAGCCTAAGCATAGCTGCAGGAATGTTAGACTGTTAGATTGCAAATGTCACAGAATTAAAGGATTTATTTTTTATTTATATACAAGCTTTATTACTTTTTACAAATAACTCAAGGCAGCTCATTTGTTACTCATAGTTACAAATAAGCATTTCCCCCCACAACAACAACAACCCTGTGAGGTGGGTTGGGCTGAGAGAGAGTGACTGTGTTCTGTCCCCAGTTAGGAATGTATCAAAAACACATTGTTTGAACGAACTTCGTTTAATTAATGAACCACTGCTAATAACTGGCTTAGCAGTGACAAACACAAATCAAAAGAAGCAATCCTGTCTTGCATCAGTCAGCTGCTAATTCAGCTTCATTAGCAGCTGGCGTAAGTTCAGTCATCTTAGCTCAAAACAAAGGCAAATAGTTCTGGTTATCTCACGTAATGTCTGAAGGCTTGGCCAAATGCCCAGGAGTTTTTCTTGATAAGAAATCCAACACAGGGAAAACAGGACTTCACAATACAAGGCATGACAGAGATCCGAGTCTGAACTATTGTTTCCTGCAGCTTTCCAGCTGCCTCTACTGTTCTTAAATAGATTAGGGGAGTGGCCAATTATCCCCCAGTCTTACTCCCGAGGAGACCTCTTCCGGAGTAAACCTTCCTGCCTCTTGGCAGCCCTGTGTGCTCTTGCATTCAGGAAAGGAGTAGCCCCTCCTTTCTCATCACTGCCAAGAGGTGCTGGAGGTTCCAAAGGCCCTGGCTGCACAGGCTGCTGGCAGGCCACAACAGACTGGCCTAAAGTCACACAGCTGGCTTTCATGTCTAACATGGAACTAGAACTCACTGCTTTTTAGCCTGGAGCCTAACTCCGCATCGGATTGGAATTTCATCTTGTCATCTGAAAAAGGAACACACTTTTATATATGCTTATAACAGTGGACAACTTGCATCTCCACATTCATATAATTCCTCCTTTCTCCTAAGGGAGGAATATTCCAAGTTAAATTAGTGTGCTGTTTTAAAATCACTGGCACAACTTTCTGTGGTTTTACATGGAAAGTATGTACAAAAATGGTATAATTTAAGCAGAGTTAAAACAGAAATAACAAAGCCTATCTATTCCCCCCCTTCCCCTTCCCCTTCCCCCCCAAACAAATTTCTAGTTCCACTCACACAAGTGACATGACCCACTAACATGAGCCAGCAGTGTGCAGCAGCTGCCAAAAAAAGCCAACACAGTTCTTGGCTGCATTAACAGAGGGATAGAATCAAGATCACATGCAGTATTAATACCACTTTATAATGCCTTGGTAAGGCCACACTTGGAATACTGCATTCAGTTTTGGTCGCCACGATGCAAAAAGGATGTTGAGACTCTGTTGAGACAGAGAATAGGAACAAAGATGATTAGGGGACTGGAGGCTGAAACATATGAAGAACGGTTGCAGGAACTGGGTATGTCTAGTTTAATGAAAAGAAGGACTAGGGGAGACATGATAGCAGTGTTCCAATATCTCAAAGAAGAGGGAGTCAAGCTATTCTCCAAAGCACTTGAGGGCAGAACAAGAAGCAATGGGTGGAAACTAATCAAGGAGAGAAGCAACTTAGAACTAAGGAGAAATTTCCTGACAGTTAGAACAATTAATCCGTGGAACAACTTGCCTCCGGAAGTTGTGAATGCTCCAACACTGGACGTTTTTAAGAAGATGTTGGATAACCATTTGTCTGAAGTGGTGTAGGGTTTCCTGCCTAAGCAGGGGGTTGGACTAGAAGACCTCTAAGGTCCCTTCCAACTCGTTGTTGTTGTTGTTGTTGTTGTTGTTGTTGTTGTTATCATTATCATTATCATTATCATTATCATTATCATTATCATTATTTCATCATCAAGTTTGCTGTCTTCCCAGGAAGGGAGTTATAGATAACCTGCAGCCTCCGGTCATCAAAAGTTTGCCCTTGCCTATATTGCCAGCATATTTATAACCTGCTCTAGCCTATAAATGTTTTGACTGCCCCATTATTTAACAGCTCACCAACTGCAAAAAGGGGGAGGTTGCCATGGCATCTGAGTCACTGTTCTCTCCTCTGCAAGAAATTAAAAAGGCAAGGGAGTCCAAAGGAGATAACTAGTTCAGTCCTGAAACAACATATATTATGGTGGAGTCAAAATAATTTGAAATGCTGTCTTCACTTACTTGTCAAGTGCTGAAAGGGAAAGCTTTAAAGCAGGCAGCAGTTAGGATCAGGGTAATGTAGGTCATTTTCACATTTATGTGCTTTTCACCCCATGCCTTGATTCATCGATGCACAAAATCACATGGACACAATTTGACAATTATATTGGAATTGTTTGAAGCAATGTGACATACTCATCATGGATCATAGATGGTGTGTTGCTAAAATAGGGAAGCTTATTCAAGAACACCATTGAAGCTTTAAATATGTAAAATTTATTTGATTGTGACATTTTGGGAGTGACAGAAAAGGCAGCTTAGTAATAATCTATTACAATTCCTAATAAAAGTCATTGAGAGATAATGAAGCCTAGGAGATGACACAGAACAAGGAGTGTGCCAAGAAATGGCTAGGGGGGGAATCTTTCAAATTTTACATGCAATTGATTTTCAGTTGTACATGTTTAGACCAATGATGGATAAAGCATGTGACAAACCGAATGCAAATTACTCAGCCACACTTTAATTTAGAAATGGAATAGAATTTGTGGATGTTCTTGGGGGACAAGAGAAAGAAATGCTGCAGAGGGAATGATCAAACAAGGGAGGGAGGAACCCATAGCCACTTAACTTCCCACCCAAATAGATCAGATGGTTAAAAGATGCAGTGGGAAGTTTGAACCTTTAGTCCATGGGTGTCAAATTCGCCACATCATGTTGCCATCACGTGACATTTCGCGCTGTTTTTCCTCTTCACGGAGCTGGGGTAGGCGTGGCCTGCACAGGACGCATCCAGCCCGCGGGCCACCAGTTTGATACCCCTGCTTTAGTCTTACAAGATTCTGTTAATGCAGCTTTACAATAAAGCATATTTAACTCATCCAATTCTGTTTCCTGTCTTCGCTAATATTTTACATCAAGGCTTTATAAATTGTCTCATTGGTTTTGTGACTGGATGATAACTTAAAGGTCAGAAAGGCATCCGTATTTAGCCAGAGTTTCCATTGCTCCATCTGTAATAGTAGATGATAGTCCTATAGTGGCACAAATCCAGTGGTCAATCAAATGCATTTTGGAAACTCCTAAGCGTGGATCAGAAAGTGATACCTCTCTTCCACTATTATTCCCCGGAAGCTGATATGCAAGAGTTAGGGTTCAGAATTCAGGAGGTGTTACCCAATTATTAGGAATCCTGTAGTAGCTATTTCTCACCTAATCTAATTTGTCAAATAATCTAAACTGATGGCCATCACTACATATGGCAGCAGTGAATTCATCACTTGTTCTAGGCTTCATGTAAGAATTAGGAAATACAGCTTTGTTAAGCTTATATATTGGTGAATCTTTATGGGAGTAGAGTTTATTTTTGTTCTGGATAAATGAATGAAACAGGCAGCTAACGTAGGTAGTTCCTGTCAGTTCAATGTTATTCAATGTTACCCAGCTGCTGTGGCCTAGAGGTGGAGCTCTTGACTCACAATCAGGAGGTTGTGAGTTTGATCCTAGGTAGAGGCAGATGTACTGTAGGGTCTCCTGCTTGGGCAGGGGGTTGGACTAGATGACCTGCAAGGTCCCTTCCAACTCTGTTAATCTGTTAATTATCATGATACCTTGTGATACAGAAAGGAGTTCCATTTTCCAGGGACAGAACATGGAATAAACATAGTTGTGAATAATTGTCTTGACTTAATTATTTGCAGTTGCATACATGGAACAAAGTACACTTTGATCTCCTGTGAACATCAAGGATGAGAACATGCTGTTTCCCCATGGGTGAAACAGCTGATCAAAGAAGTCCTTAGCTTCAATGAGACATATCAAATGGTTCTTTTTGTAGTCTCAAGAGTAAAAATGGAAGTAATTACTAATTTCTGCTAGCATCTTTGTTCATTTAGGTTTGTGAATACATAATACATAGCCCAACAAGGAAGGCATGGGGGGAAATCCTCATGAGTGGGCATGAGGATTCTGCAATTATCTGCCACATCATACTGTGTCCATGAGGTTGAAGGATGTATATAAATCAGTATTTTGTTATGCCTCATAGTTTTAGTAGTTGCAAGCTGAATTTAATAGTTTAGAAAGATATTCAAAGGAATGCCTCTAACTGGAATTTTGAATGGGCCAGGTTATAGATAAGCTTATGAAATGGGTACCAATGGGTATTTAATAAAAATATCCATTAAAAATGAAGTTGCTTCCTATCATTCTCTGTAGTTACCCAGAATATTCTGTACTGTCTTAGACTCTTTTCTCTCTTTCATGGTAGATGTGTACGTGTCCAAATAGAAAATGAGCAGGATCTTCCTCCCAATTTCTACTCTTTAGGAGTACTTTTGGATCTATGTGGATCTGGAGCATTCTCAACTCTCTGATTCAAGCATATGTACATGGACAGTAGTGGCCAAAATTGTGGAAACTTTTTGGGAAAAGTGTATTTTTGAGATTTGATGGCTAATAACACCACTTTGTTTTTTGGAGTGGTACCATACAATTATATATCAATGGAAAGATAATTTAATCAAGAATGTAATGCAACAAAGTTTGTTCAATTATCTGTATTCTATGAAAAGTTATAGCCAAATAACCAGAAAAAGGAAGCACAACTTGCATAGATTGATATCAGGTAGCTTTCCTTCATCTGATTGTAGCCAATGAGCATGAGTGTTTAGAGAGCCAATCAGGTGACATCTTGTTTTGGCAATGAGCCAGTCAGATCACAGTAGGATTCAGTTATTGATGTCATGTATTGAAGCTGAGGGGAGGACATTTGTCAGTGTGTTATGTGATCGCGATCAAGTTGGTTGGGGTTTTTTTGAGTTCTTTCATTTAGTGAGCTTGTAAAACATAATAAAATTAAAGTAATGGTGCAAAGAGTTGACTGGTCACCCAGAAAGCGATGTAAAATAGTATTATTAAGTGAACAAGGCTACAGTTATAAAGAAATTAGAAGAAAAATTGATGGAAACAACCAAAGGTGGCATTTCTAAGTTTTTGAAGAGGTATAAGGAGACTTAGTCACTACAAAACCACACTGGTAAAGGCAGGAAAAGGTGCACATCAGCAAGTGATGATAGAAGAATTAAGAGACTGTGACTATGTGACAGAAGAAAATCATCTGGGTGTATACAAGATGAAATGGCGCAATGCAATGTGAAGTTGAGTGCAAGGACTTTTCGGCGCAGACTGCAGGATTTTGGCCTAAAATCTAGAATTCCATGAAAAAAGCCACTTTTATCTCTCAAACAAAGGTTGAAAAGACTAAACTGGGCTAAAACCCATGTTACCTGGACAGAGGAACAATGGGACAGTGATGAGACCAAGATCTCCTTGTTTGGTAGTGATGGCATAAAAATACACTTTTCCCAAAAGGTTTCCACAATTTTGGCCACTACTGTATATGCATGCATGCACACACAGCATGTAAGAGAAACAAATTAAAATTTTAAAATACATTTACCTTAGTTCTCCGGTGGAAGCCCTGGTTTGAGTATCATTTTTCAAACTCAAGGGAGAATTTGTTTTAATTGTCTTAATTATGAACAGTAATTTTAATATTTTTCTTACTTTTGCATATTGTCCAGTGATAATTCCAGATAATCAAGCCCTAAATTCATCACATAACATTATTCTATAGCCATCTGGACATTTCTAAAAAGTAAAACAACAACAACGATTGTCCTACTTTCATTTCTGTAGACACACAGACCACTTACAAGTTCAAGGTAAAACAAGGTTTAAAAGATGTTGGTGAGTTCTTTAGCTGATCACGTTGTCTTGATCTGCTAAACATCATCTCTACAGAAGATGATGTCTTTCTCTCAAACCTCAAAAGTCTACAAATCCTATGTCATGGTTCTAAAAAATTGAACATTTTACCTAAGAGCTGGATGATCTCCATAAAATCAGTAATAAAAAGCTCCTGCTACTGTTAGGCCCATAATTCACAGCACCTAAAGTAATATAGAGAGTAAATGCAACTTTTTAAAAAAGTTAAACTTCTTGTGACCTAATTCCAGGAATAAAACAATACCTTATGGCAGGGGTGTCAAACTCAAGGCCTGCGGGCCGGTGCAGGCCCATGGGGTGCTTAGACCTGGCCCGCGGGACCACACTGGAAATAGTGAAGGACCGGCCCGTGGTGCCTCTGCCAATGAAAATGGAGCTTTGTTTTCACTGCCAGAGGGCTGTAGGAGGATGCCCCCAGTCCTGCCCACAGGTGCCCCTGGCACAAGTGATGTTGAGCTGGCCACCCCATCCTGGCCACGCCCAACCCAGCCATGCCCTCCCAGCCCGCCGAGGTCAAACACAACCCTGATGTGGCCCTCAATGAAATCGAGTTGACACCCCTGCCTTATGGCAATTAATAATAAATTAACAATTACCATCATTAAATGATCCTATTTTGCTTAAATAAAGTAAGAAGCTTTATCTTTGGCAGAGGGAAAAATAGTATGGATATTTTTAGATATCTTTAAATAGTCTCAGGTAAAACCTTCCCTGTTATTTTTTTACAAAGAATAATGAAAATCCAACGCAAAATATATGAAGGTTTTTCAGAACAAATTTTTGAGTTCTCTTTTCAGGATGTTTCCCAAATGCAGCTTTTAGATTAACAGCAAGGGAGGCAAATATGAGGGCTGCAGTATAGAACATGATCTTCTATTATCTGCTTAAATTATGTTTAAAAACAACAACAACCAAGAAACCGAGCTATAGCTCATTTTTTCTGATCATGGCAAAATATAGCCTTTCCTCTAGCTATTTATGCCACTGGGATTTAGCAAAGCCAAGGAGATAATAAAGCGATTATGGTGTATTATGCTAGACAATTCCCCAGCCTCTTTATATTCTTTGGAGTTCTAAAAACTAAGAAGAGTGTTTTTATTGGTACATTTTGATGGGCTGATAATTCCAGTGGAAAATATTCCATGTCTTCTTATGCTGCTCTGTTTTAATGGCAGTAATGACACTCTTATAAGTCTTCCCACTACTGAATTCTAGGATCACTCAGCTTTATGTATTTTGTTTATTACCAGGGCCAAGCATAGATCATATATGAAAGGTAGTTACATTTTGTGTTATAGTTTGTCACCAACAAAGGTTAATGTCTGCTTTAAGCTGAATGTTGCCACTAGGTAACAAAATCTCTTTCTTCCTCCTTTCTTCTAGCTTTAATATTTTTTTTTCCAAAATGATTTTTTTTAAGGATGGTTTGGTAATGCTGATCTTGTGATTGCAGAAAATGGAGATAAAATAAGCAAGTGCAATTTATCAGATTGCTCTAGCCATATTGTTTGCTAGATATTGTTTTGCATGCTGACCTTTCCCAATCATTTTGCCTGGTTTCCTTTTAAGACTTGTGTAACTCTTAGGGGGAAGGAGCCCATAAATGAATTGGCAGCCAATACAGATCCAACAACTGTGGAAAAATGCACTCCAGAAAGCAAATATGAGGGGTCAGCCTGGCAGTATTATTTTGCATCTGTTGAAGTTGCTGAGGAGCACTGTAAATTGTGCACCCAAAAGGCCTTTCCTGATCTGTTGCTCTCCAGATCTGTGGAATTCAGCGTTCCTTAGTTCTGGCTGGGAAGCATGTAGTTAAGGAAGGTTATCAAGAAATGAGGACAAATAACTTAGAGCTACGGAAACTGCATAGATCTAAAACTTACTGGATGGTGTGTATACTTTCAGTAGCACAGAGAATATGAAAGGTTATCAGTCTTCTTTATTTCACTTTGGGTAGGAAACAAAAGTGAAAAAAAATACTCTTTTGGAAATGGCAGAGACATAAAAAATGAACATCATTGCCATGGTTTTCACAGCTTCATAAGATCCTTGATTTTAAATCTGGAATTGTGGCAATATATCGGGAATTATTATTATGTGTAAAATATGTGCATTTTAAAAATACTATATGTGCGTTAAATGATAAAACTTTTCTCGGATGCAGATTTGCCTTTCATCATTGTCTATCCACTGCAGGATGAAGGCCTCTTCTGCATGTTTCCAACCAATACTGTCTTAAGCTTTCATTTTGCCAATTGGGCCTGCAATACTTGCTGATGTCGTCGCTCCATCTTGTTTTAGGTCTCTTTTGTGGACGCTTTTTATCAAGTGAAATCCATTCTATGACTGCCTTAGTCTACCTGCCCTCAGTTAACTGCTTTTATTACTGGTTATATGGTGAATTTTATCTTGCTTTATAAGTGCTTGCATTTTTTTAAACTTCTCACCATCAGGTTGAAGTTTAGGGATTATTCTAGCTTGACTAAGATTATGTCAGGCCGAAGCCATTTTATTTGGGATCTTTGTCCTGCCATACTTTATACTATTCTACTATGCATTTTCTACTGTGGAAAAATGTAAGGGGGGGACTGTATGATAAGGTGACCAGATGTCCCACTTTTGGCGGGACAGTCCCGCTTTTTAATAATTTGTCCCGCATCCCGCGGCGTTTCAAAAAAGTCCCGCTTTTTTAATTTGAATTTGCCCTGCACACCCCTCTGCCTCCTGCCTCGCCTGCCTCCTCCTGCCAGGCGGGGAGGGAGGGCAGTGAGAGGGGCAGCGGCGGTCTTGCCTGTTCGTCGCCGCAGAGCCGAAGAAGCTGGTGGCGTTCGCGGCGCGGGGCTTCCCCCGCCCGCTTTCCCCGCCTGCCAGGACGCTGCCATTTGCGTTCTTTTGCCCTCCGTTCTTTTCCCACAGCGGCCGGGGAAAGCGGGCGGGGGAAGCCCCGCGCCACGAACGCCACCAGCTTCTTTGGCTCTGCGGCGACGAACAGGTAAGCCTGCACCGGTAGGAACCCACCCCTGGCTGCGATGAAGGGGGGTGTTTGGGGGGGTGCACAAAGCTGCAGGATAAGAGAGACAGACCCCTCCCATCTTGCTCCCCTAGAAACCCCCCCTGTCAATGGTGTCCCGCTTTACAAATATTAAAATCTGGTCACCTTACTGTATGAGGTTGTTAATATGTAGCCATAACAATTTTTTTCTAGAAAGCCAAGGTCGTCCTTTGTCTCTGCACCTCTGCACCTGCACGGAAGGAGATGGGTGGACTCTGCCAGCATGGCAAATGAAGATTGGACAACGTGATGGATTTGTGGGTGTGGGGGCAAGGACTTGAACTTTCAACTGGGTGGTGAAAACAGGAGGACTTCAGATTCAGGTTTCACCCAGATGTACCAACATGGCTCTATTAATAAATTGGGACTTTGAGGAATACTTTGACTCGTACTCGGATTTAATTTTGGATGCTATTTGGAACCCTGACACATTACTTCTAGAGACTCAAACTTTAGAAGCACCAGCTTGATATTCATTTTGAACCTTAGCCTGGGTTCATATGTCACATCAAACTACATAATTGTGAATCATAGTTTGTTGAATAAATACAATGTATGTGTTTTCAGATTATACAATACTAAGTGATAGACAAACAAACCACATTTAAAGGGGGAGGTAAATTTGATCCTCTGTAAGAGGTAACGTGTGAAATCATAGTTTGAATTACAGTTCAAGGTTAAATTGGTCATATTCATAATCTAGATTTTCAGAGGTTTATAGCATATGACATTTTCTAAAAATCCACCCATGGTTGGGAAAAAAAGAGCTAGGCATGAAGTCATGTTATGACAGTGAAGAATCTAAGCTGCATATTCAATTTTCATTTGTATGTGTGCATAAGCAATCATAGCACTTTGCTGTACTGATATTGTTTACAACTCCATGAAATGGAAAGGCATTGATAAAATTCAGTGATATGGTTGTAACATACAAAATGACTATTTTTGTTTATAGTTCTATTATTCTAACAGTATTAAGTGATAAGTGCATTTATTCCTAAAATACATTTTACTTATAATCTTTTAACCTGATTTTTGGTATTAAAAAAGAAATCCAAAAAAACCATTGTTGTAATGTTGTTAACCTCAGTTTTAGTTATCTAGGCAGTGGTCAGATTTGCTTGTTTCTATGATTTATACAATAAATATCTACAGAAGCCAGCAATGCGTGCATGCAGCAAAGCAAAACAACAAATATCCTTGTTATCAGATTAGATAAAATGAATCTGTTTTTTTATTTATTTAGCATATTTATATAGTCACCCATCTCACAAAAAGTAACTCTGGTGTAAACAATTTAACACAGCAATACACTTTTAAAAACAGGCATTACTAAAAATGGAAAAACAATCCATGTTTAAATGTGATATACCAAGCACAGGAGAGATAAATGATATGAACAATGATGGAGCCATCTTAAAATGTCACTGGTCCTCTGGGAGCCCCCAGTCCTGCTTGACATAGCTAGGCCTTGAGGGACTTCTGCCAGGGGTCTCCAACCTTGGCAACTTTAAGACTTGTGGACTTCAATTCCCAGAATTCCTCAGCCAGCTGGCTGAAGAATTCTGGGAGTTGAAGTCCACAAGTCTTAAAGTTGCCAAGGTTGGAGACCCCTGGTCTAGAACAATAATAATGAAGGAGCTACCTCACTTGGCATGGGGGAGTGTGTTAGGTCAGTGTCACAGCAGAGAAACTTTCCTCCTAGGACCCATTAATGAGGGGGTTGCTGGTATATGGGACCTGTAGCATGCTTTCTATGCCAGATCTGATGGGGTAATTGAAGAGAGGAGGTCCCTCAGATAACCTGGTCCCATGTCATGAAAGGATTTTAAAAATTAAAACCTTGAATTGAACCCAGAAGCAGACTACAACCAAAGCAGCTTGCATCACAAACAGAGGTGGGTTCCTCCCGGTTCAGACCGGTTTGCCCAAACCGGTAGCAACCCGCTGGTGACGTCACGAGGATGTCACGGAACCGGTTCGGTCAGTGCCAGTCCATGGACACCACCATCTTTTTGTTGTTCTTTGAGGAATCTACCTGCCTCGGAGTTCTACTTTCAATGGGTGCATTACTTGGAACGCTGACATCTGGTTCATTACATTTTTTCTTTTCTTGTTCTGCATTCTCATACGGAATATTGTTTCGATCACATATTGTTGGCTTTCATGGTCATCAAAAAAGACCCAGCAAGCAAAGATCTGTTTAAGAAAGACGATCCAATGAATAGAATTATGTAGAAAAACTGTACCTCAGAGACCCAAATCAGATTTCCTTGCTTTCTTTAGTTTCAGTTGGAATTTTGCAAAAATAAATTCCTGGTTTAAGTACAGTAAACATCAACTCTGCAGAATTCACCATCTTTGCCTGCAGCTTGTATAACTGATCTAATTTTGAGATTGCTCATCTATTGATGTGCATGTGTAGAGCTGTCTTTTACATTATTGGAAAAAGATTTGCTATAAACATAACATTTTCCTGGCAGGACTTTATTAGTCTGTCAGCTGTTTTGTTTCATATACTAAGAACAAAATTTCCAATTATTCCAAATGCTCATTTATTTATTAACTAATTTTTATCTCCTATATGTTGAGTTTGATATCTTTATTTGGGATGTAGGTGGATCTTGTATTGACAAGCTGTCACAACTGGGCAAATAATTGTTCAGTAACAGCTTCACTGCATCTGTGTATTGACGTTAGCACTCTTATACAGAATAGAATATAGAATACAGAATAACAGAGTTGGAAGAGATATTGGAGGTCTTTTAATCCAAACCTGTCACATTCAGCTGAGCAGGAGACCGGATATCATTCTAGACAAATGGCTGTCCAATTTCTTCTTAAAAACCTGCAGTAATGAGCCTCCAACAACTTTTGGAGGCAAGCTGTTCTATTGATTAATTGTTCTGTCAGGAAATCTCTCCTTAATTCTAGGTTGGATCTCTCTTTGATAAACTTCCATCCATTTCTTCTTGTCCTGTCCTCAGGCGCTTTGGAAAATAGGTCGACCTCTCTTCCCTGAGACGTAGCCTCTCAAATATTGGAAGACTACTATCATGTCATCCCTAGTTCTTCTCCTTGTTAGACTAGACATACCTAGTTAATTGTAAGGTCTAGCCTCCAGTCCCCTAATCCTTTTTGTTGCTTTTCTCTGCATATTTTCTAGAGTATCAACACTTTTTTAAATACTGTGGTGACCAGAACTTAATGCAGTATTCCAAACGTGGTCTTACCAGTGCAGTATAAAGCTTATACTGATACTTCATGTCATCTTTATACTATTCCTCTGTTGATGTAGCCTTGCACTGCATTGGCTTTTTTGGAGGCTGCAGCATACTGCTGGCTCATACTTAAGTGGTTTTTCACTATGACACCTAGAATCCGTTGAGCCATTTGCCACCTATTGTATACCTGTACATTTGGTTTTTCTTGTCTATGTCTAAGATCTTACTTTTCTAAAGATCATTCAGTATCTTGAGTTTGTCTTCTAAATGTTGGCTATTCTCCCCAGCTTTAGCACTCTTGTGTAAATATGGCTTAATTTCTTCTGTGATTTTCTTGTATACTGTAGAAGAGTTGGTGTGCCTTTGATGTGATGTGACACATTCTAGTTTATTTCAGTTTTTGATTCCTAGCATCTCAATTTTCAAGTCTTGATGATCTTGCTCTGACATCAAGTTTGTCTTGTTTTATGTTTCTGACGCTACACGTACCAGTGCCATATACATTTTTGCAACATCAAACCTGTTTACTCTCCATAACCTCAGTGCTACTTGTGCTGGCCCTCTGTTCTTTCTGAGTGACTCATTGAATAACTTCAAACCAGTGGCTTCATTTTCCTCTGTCATGGAGATATTGTCCTAACTCTGAATATCCATTTGTTTTCTTAGCAAAATGCTAGACTGGGTTTCCTTCCCTTTTTTTAGTGGAGCATGCTTAATCTAGCCCATTATGTATGCACATCCAACATGAGTAATCTTCTGGGAATGCTTATTCCCAACAAAGCTCACAGGGTGATCGGCATGTACAAACATCTTCAGCACCAGAAGGTGGTTCATGAAGAGGGCCATGAAGGGGAACATGAAGGAGATTCATGAACAGGATATTTGACTAAGCTATTCTGAGCTATCCACTGAGCTTTATGGCATGCAATAAGAAAAATATGCTTTTCCTTCTACTTCATGGATGAACTACATTTTGTATTCAATGGATTAGAATTATTAAACCATGCCCTGGAACTACCCAGCATAATCTGTGACCACTTATACTAGTAATATTCACCTTGAGCACCACATCCAGGCAGACAGCAAAATCAGAGTATTGAATGGCTGGTGGTTATAATTGGCTAGATAGATTGCAAGTTTCAAAAGCCTGAACCCAAAGGCACAAAAATATTTTCAAAGGAATGATCCCTAATTAAGCACAAACCAGGCTCTCAAACATTTGCAAGACCTCTGATGAACTGGGAGTGCCACTGTGCTTGTGTATTGCAACTTAAATTCCTCAAACACTATTGGACCACACTAATCATTTTACTGAAGCATTTGATTTCATTACTGCTGCAGAAACCCAGTTGCTTATGTACACACAGAGCTGGCAGTGTTTGAATGGGGAAATATTCAAAAAGCACCACCAGGAGAAATTTTTGAAAAGCAACTGTTGTAAATCTCACTGGATATAAAAGGCTTGAAGAGTGGCACACAAACCTGGAGTTGGCTGGAGGGTACTCTCTCTGTCTTTTTAACCTTGCCCTTATTTTATTCTTCACTCTTGTTTTTAATTATACAGTATGCCTTTGATATATTTTATTGTGTGTATCTGTAAGCCACCCAGAGTCAGTTGGATAGTGAGCAGGGTGGTGTCTAAATACGATAAATAAATAATCAAACAATGTGATTCCTTAATTCACAGGGCACAAACTCATGCAGGGCACTGAGGCTGATATTTTACTTTTTCCACCTGCTGATCCAAAGCCAGGCTGTTAATTCTCCAGCACGTGGTGTACATTTTCTAGAAGAAAGTCCTTCTGGTACAGTGCACAGCAACCATTGGCAGACATCAGATACATGCTAGTCCAACTGACTTAGCATGGGGTCACATTTGGTGGCAGTAAATCATGATAGAATTCCTGCTCCAGCATTATTTCAATTTTATACCAGGATGAAAAACCCTCATTTTCAAAGCCGCAAATGCTTATGTGACTCTATAAATAGAAAATATCAGCACTGGGTTTGACAAATATTTCTGCCAGACGAATGTCAGGCTGAATACACCTGTGGAAATATTGCACAGTACTGAAAGCCTGGCACATGATCCTGTTAGACCCAGATGATACGAAGCCAATAAAACATTAGGCAGTTGTTACAAAGTACAGGTGTGTATGTGTGGCTGTCCGTGACTACTTTAAAAAGTATGCACAATTACGAATTCCCTGAACTTTCCAAAAAATCAAGTGGCATGCCACCTGTAATTTTGGAAAAAAAAAAACCCCACCTCACAGTGAGGTTTCCTTCTAAGTACATGTTTTGTCACTATCTTTTAGAATAAATATAGGTTAATCTTTTGGAGGATGGGCTCCATTCAGTTAACAGTTAGGAGCAGGAAATAATATAAAGGTGCAGCAAGCAGCAAAGCCTTCATTTAGCCTTGGGTTTGTGTATACTTGAAGAAAGTAGCTTTTTAAATTAATAAGCAACTTCAAAAACAAATAGTGTGAGGAAGTATTATGATCAAATCTTTGCATGTAAATGAATTATTTTGTATGTTGGAGATAAACCACATTCCATACTTGACAGATATTATATTAGGATTTGCAAAATGCCACAAAGAATCTTTTGCGTTAGCCAGTATTCTTCATAAGGTAAAGAGCAAATTTTACAGGAGGATCTCAAAAGCAAAGAATTTTCAGACCCACATTATTATAGTCACACGTGGATGTCATACTTTCACACCCAAAATTTGGGATTGACAGAGGTGATAATTAATCTCACAGAGGAGATGTTTGATCTTTTCCCGGACATCAGACATTAGAAATGAAACTGCAGTTTAAAAGTTTAAGTAAAATATTTATTTAGGTACAAAAACAATAAATCCTCATTTGTTTACATCTCTGATATAAATGTGCGTCTTCTCTCAATGGAAGACAGAGCAAGAAGAGTAGAGCGGAGATTGGAATGCACACATACGTACAAGAACATATCAATCACGTGCTCAGGAATAAACCATTATACTGAATAGGGATACATCTCCCTGCATATACATATAACAGGCAATAAATCACACCGTGACAGGGATAGAGAATCAATGGCTGTCACACCTAATTCTGATAACACAAAAGCTTGATACATTTAGATATGTCCCCTTTCTTGGACAAATTTTAAAAAGCTCCTTGGCTTGGTATACTTGTCAAAATAAAATGAAACAAATTTCATTTTATATTAGTGGATGGAATTCTTAAAACCATTTAAATAATTAATAAATATCATTTCTTTGCTGCCAAAATCTGAATCCTCTCCCCTTTTGCAGGGGAGGTGAAACAGAGGAGAAACATCTGGAGTGCTGCTAAAGGAAGACTCATAATATAGGTTATCAATTTCTAAAGTATGTAACTTTAAATAAATGGAAGGAGACACCAGAGAAGACACCTGGTTTCAGGTAACTTTCCATCTTAAGACAAATGCTGGTGAAACTTTCACTGCTTTATTAATGTGAAAATTCCCCTTTCAGTGTTGATAGCTCACCAAGTTGCAATGTTGATGTTAAACAGCCATTTTGAATCTGGTGAATTTTTTTTTCTAATCACCAGATCCATATGAGAAGCAGAATCACATCAGCTCCAGCAACTTGGACTGATGAGTTAGTCAACACTTTATATCAAAGCAAGCATTTTGAAAGTGCTGTTGTATCCATACGTAACTATTTCATTAATGCATTTACTGAAAGAAATGGTATGCTTAGCCAGAAAACCAGTAAGGCTTAAAGTTTCTCTGTGACCCATAATGATGGTGTCTTTCAGCATTTTGTTTAGCAAAACAAGATCTGCTGAAACAAATCTGTTCCGGGAAATGCCAGCTATAATTCACATTATAATCAAATGAATGAAGTCTTAGGTCTAATAAAGCCATAGGAGTCTTCTGAGCTATTGATATTTCATATTTATTGAGGAAGTAAGAAATCATCCATACCATTTTTTTAATAGCGTGCATAAATTACAATCAATCTGACAAATACATTTCCCTTTTACCAAGCAGTGTATAATTAAGCAAGACTGGGATTCTTTGAATTATTTGAGACTATGCTATCTTCTTGTGGTCCTAGGATTACGTTTAAGTTGCTGAGCTCCACACCATGCCTAAAGTCTAAAGTCGTCAGATGAGGAGAATGGCACCAATTCCTCCTCTCCAGCCCTGCTGGTAGATCCTGAAATGGTTACCAGCCAAGTATTAGGCCTTCTGGACTAAGGTCTATGCTCCTACCTTGCTACAATAAGGATAGAATTAGGTTCTACATCTATGAGGAGTATCTCTTAAGAAATGTCTATCTTTTATATTATGTAGGCTTCTTCAGCTACTGTGGCCAAATTTTAGGTTTGCTCTGAGAATCCAGCAGAGTCATACTGTATAGAAAAGTCAGTGATATTTTAGATTAAGAATGCAAAAAAATCAACAACAACAACAACAAAAAAAAAACCAGGGACACAAATCTGAATGTGACCCCATTAGTATTTTCATTGTTGTACCTTAGCACTTTTGTATGACCCATAATGATGGTATCTTTCGATATTTTGTTTTGCAAAAGAAGATAGTCTCCCATATAAGAGTAATCTTAGTTACCAGAGCATGGATTACACTAGCAAAATTGTATCTAAGCAAGTAAAGTTATAGTTGCTGCACCAGGGTAAGCTGGTAATAGGTGCTTTTAATGATAGTAGTGGAACCAGACCCTCTTCCAGTTACCAACTTAATATTTATTTATTTGAAGAAAGATATCAGATTCAACAAAGCTCTTCAAATCAGAAGACTGTAGATAAATTTGTGACGTTCTTGAACAATGGAATTCTTGACCTCCAATTTAATGTACTCTAATATATGCTGGTATTAAATCAGTAGTCAATAATGCTGGCAACAAGTTCCTTCATTTCCATATTACACTGATGAAAATATCATTATTAATAATTTCTGCCAAAGCCAAAATATTGACTTTATACCGTTTAGCAAAATCTGACACAGCTGCCTCAATCTGAGTTCTAAACAGGAAAGATTTCTAGGCACCAATACAAAATCTGTTCAATTGGGAATGACAAGCAAGGTAAATTATGCAGGAGTACATGAAATCACAAAAACAAGGAATGGATTATGTTTTGTGTATGGAGACGATGGGAGGAAGAAGCTGAGCGAGCGAGCGAGAGAGAGAGAATAGTTATTGATAAAATCACTCTGAAAAATAATTCTAGGAATCTTTTTACAGTGTAAAGAGTAAGTAAATGTAAGCTAATGAGTATTTCCTGCCCTTCCAGGAAGAAAGCTTTCCCAGACATCCAGTTAAATTTCTTTCACCAAGAAAGAATCCATGCTACACAGAAGTTAAACCTCAGAACATCTTTGGGTCCTAAACAATCAGTACACTAAATTGTTTCTCTTAGGGGTAGGTTAGCCTTTGCCTTTTCTGGGGAAAAAAGAATCATAAATATACACAGTACACCTATGAAATTTTCATACCCTATTTTTTTCTGCACACGACTGTAGATCCATTTCACTTGTAGATCCATTTCACTTGTCTACCACTTTTTAAAAGCAATTCATCCTGTAAGGAAAACCACAACATGTAATATAGAACATCACAGCAGCAGACAGGATCCATTTCCATTTTCTATCCTCTTCTAGCTTTGAAGTTCAGGATAACACGCTGTGGCTAATTATATTTTGGATTGAATCAAGTTTAGTTTAAAGAATAACCTGCTCTGGGGAAAGTCTGTGTGTATCTCTCTCTAAGTATAAGATCAGTTTATACATCTCTAATCAGTTTTGTGATCAGCTGCCTGCAAAAACCCCAAACACCCTAGTTGAAGGGTAGTCATTAGCAATCTCACCAACGTTTACACCTTGGAAGGGCAACATTTGATGAACAGAGTTTTCTTTTGCTAAAAGAACAGTTCACATTTTATGTGGGGAAAACCCATAAGGAGTGGAATATGGCTGGGAAAAGGCCTTTGTGCAGTCTGCTTATCCTTTGTATTCTAATTTAATACAAACATAAAATTAGCTTTCCTGATTGCTGATCCCTTTCCTGCCTTTATTGCTTATTGCAGGGTACTTCATATGCCTCCAAGATAATAGACTTACAGATTTTGGACTTTATGAGGCTACCTTTGGATGGTATCACAATGAAAAGGAAACGACTGCTTTAATAAGGTGACCAACCGTCCTCCTTTAGGGAGGACAATCCTTCTTTTGTAAGTTCTGTCCTCCCTCGAAAAGTGTCCTCCTACATGTCCTCCTTTTCGATATTTGAAGACTAATCTGTTGCACGTTATGTGACGTATTTGTATTTGACATGACGATTCGTCAAGGCTCGGTACAGTGCGGTATAAGATGTGATTATGAGACGCATGTGCTCCGCATCCCTGCGTCACTGCCGGCAGGAGCAAGTTTCAAAACGCTGCCGGAAACAGCCCAGAACAGCCGAGCCAGTGCCGCGGGGGGTGCGCGTAGCCACCTCTCACTTTCTCTCTCTCTCTCTCCTGGCCAAAGAGTTCCCGCCATAGAAAGAGCAGCTCCCGGCCGCTACAGCGAGAGCAAGTCCCTTCGGCTCTGCCTCCCAATGCCGCCTCCCGCTGCCTCCCGCTGCTGCTGCCGCCCCCGCTGCCGCCCCTCGCCTCCCTTGCTTGCTCGCCCGCCACACAAAGAGCAGCTCTCGGCCGGAAGAGCGAGAGCAAGCCCCTTCGGCTCTGCCTCCCAATGCCACCCCCTCGCCATCCTCTGCCTCCTGCTGCTGCCGCCGCCTCACTCGCCTGCCGCAGAAAGAGCGGCTCCCAGCCGCGACAGCGACAGTGAAAGCAAGTGAGAGGCAGGTACGCACACACCCCGCGGGTCTAGCTCGGCTCCTCTGGACAGGCAGAAGCCATAGGATGAAGACCGACCAGAATCCTCTCCCGCAACAGCCGAAGTTTGGGGGAAATAAAGAAGGACTTCTGCTGCTTCTGCTTTTTGGCTGCGGGTCAGGCCGCGAGACCCTTCCCCAAGGCCTTGACATTGACAAAAAATATTAATACATTGACAAAAAATATTAATTCAATGGAAAAGTACTCATTTAAATAATAATTAACAGGCATGTAAGCATAATTATAATATAAAATGTTACAAATGTTTTTATTATGCATATATCATATTATAGTGTATTATTGTTGCAATGAATAAAATGTTTTATTTACGATATTTTTTTCCCCAATTTATTTGTCCTCCTTTTCATTGTAAAAAAGTTGGTCACCTTAGCTTTAAGAATGAAGATCATAGCATGTATGTGAGAGAGACTGCGTGCAATAAAGTGTTGCTGACAAGGAGACTGTATAAAGCACAGCTGAAGCCGAGGGAGAGCATGTCCACACATCTGCAGGATATGAGAAGGATATTCCTTGAGTTAGATGAAAGAGGAATGACATTTACTGAAGCACACAAGGTGTATGTCGTGCTCAGTTCCTTGGACAGTTCATGGGACGTTCTTGTGACTAGCCTAGAGTCCATGCAAGAGCAGGATTTAACCATGGCATATTTGACTGGTCGATTGTTGGAGGAGGAGCAGAAATGGCTGGAGAGACAACCAGGAAAGGGAGTAGAGAACACTTTGCACAGACCAGCATCTGCATCAGTCCAGGATACTGGCAGAGCAGCTGAGACAGTGAAGAGATGTGTGGTTCTACAGAGCATTTCCAGAGACGCTATCCTGAGAGGAGAAACAGAGGAGCAGCAAGACAAGGGCGCAGGACTACTCAACACATGAGGAGCGATTCTCCAGCGTCGTTTTTCCTGGCAGCGACAGTGTCTGAAAACACCAGGAACACTTGGTTGTTGGACAGTGGTGCGAGTCAGCATATTGCAAATGACCCACAAGTGTTTTCTGGTTTGAAACCAACTATGCAAACCTGTGTTAGTCTGGCTAATGGTCAAAGAGCTGCTGTAAAAGGGGAAGGTAACCTGTATGTACCTGAGATAAGAGAGTTTCCTCTCGTTGTCATAAAGCAATTAGCAGCATCCCTTTTCATTGGCTGAGTCTAATGGGACATCTAATCTAAAATATAAGCTTTACATATATTTCTCTTAAAACCCTTATCTTCCTTCTAGGGCAGTGTTTCCCAACCTTGGCAACTTGAAGATATCTGGACTTCAACTCCCAGAATTCCCCAGCCAGCGAATGCTGGCTGGGGAATTCTGGGAGTTGAAGTCCAGATATCTTCAAGTTGCCAAGGTTGGGAAACACTGTTCTAGGGCAAAACAGAGATCGTTGTTGCAGATATGATTCTAACAGGAGCTTTAAAATGACGGCCAGGGTAAGCTTTACATCAGAATTCTACAGAGTTGGAATTTAATTTTTGTTTACCATGTGTAATGCTGAGAGAGAGCTTGGATGAAAATACCTGCTTAACAAAAAGAGTTTCTTTGCAGATTTGTTGTGCTGCGCAAAAGAATAAGCTCTTGGCAGGTGGCTGCTATGCACCCTTTCTGCTACCAATCTGATACTTTCTCCCCGAACTTCAAAGCTCTCTCTTACTGAGGACAAAGAACACAATAAAAGGAAAGACTTACCCTTTTGCTTCTTTCTCTCCAGATGTTTACAAAGCATTTATTATAGTTGTTACAAATTGCACTATGATCCTAAAGTGAAGGTAGGTAATAAATAAGGCTATTCACCTTATCCACCTTTCATTATGCAGTGACAATAAGGCTACAAATAAATGCATTAGTAGAGAGGAAGGCCATTTGAAGAATGTTGTGAAAAAGGCCTCAGCAAAATACCAGAGCCCTGATTCTTTTGACACAGGGCATAAGTTTAAATCCAGTTAGGATAATATCAGAGAATACATATACATATACATATACATATACATATACATATACATATACATATACATATACATATACATATACATATACATATACATATACATATACATATACATATACATATACATTTACATTTACATTTACATGAGAGGTGGGTTCCTGCCGGAGCTGTCTGGTGCGTAGCTCCGGTAGGGAGTGGCCGATTGTGCAATTTGCGTGCGACCGTTCCGGAGCCCTCTCTGCCGGTCCGTCGCGCACGTCACCAACTTTTCCTGAGAATTTTTGGGCGATTTTGCTTCTGCACATACGTGGAAGCAAAATCGCGCCAAAATCTCTCTCTCGTGCGCGTCCCCTCACAAGATTTTGGCACAATTTTGCTTCTGCGATGCGCAGAAGCAAAATCACGCGAGGGGGGCGCGCACATGTAGTGAGCGCGTGCGCGCCCAAAACATGGAGATGTGCGCGCAGTGCACCGGCATGGGTAAGTGAGCAACCCTCCCCTGATATACATCTACATCTACATCTACATCTACATCTACATCTACATCTACATCTACATCTACATCTACATCTACATCTACATCTACATCTACATCTATCTATCTATCTATCTATCTATCTATCTATCTATCTATCTATCTATCTATCTATCTATCTATCTATCTATCTATCTATCTATCTATCTATCTATCATTTCCAAACCTGCACACTAGTACAGGTAGTCCTCAACTTACAACAGTTCATTTAGTGACTGTTCGAAGTTACAGCGGCACTGAAAAAAGTGATGTATGACGATTTTTCACACTAATGACTATTGCAGCATTCTCATGGCTATGTGATCAAAATTCAGTCGCTTGGCAACTGACTCATGTTTATGACCGTTTCAGGGTCCCAAAGTCATGTGATCACCTTTTGTGACCTTCTTACAAGCAAAGTCAATGGGGAAAATCAGATTCACTTAACGACTGTGGCAAGAAAAATCATAAAATGGACAAAATTCATTTAACAACTGTCTCGCTCAGTAACAGAAATTTGGGGCTGAATTGTGGTCATAAGCCGAGGACTACCTGTAGAGTCAACAGAATGCAACACATCCCTTTGGCACCTTGTGACCAGCTTCTGAGTTGCTGAAGCATCCCTGAAGTGGATGTTTTAGCCAATTGGAGCTACCTCAGCCACCCCTATGAAGCCAGACAGAGGAAGAAAAATAAACGTTTCAACAAGACCTTTGAAACAGTGGCAAAACCTGCAGATGACTTGAGAAATATGCATCCTGTTTCTAGCAGATATTTGGTCAGTACGATATTATAGTCAACATTATGTGGAATGTGTATTGATGCATAATAAATGCAATTTATTTGTAAATATTAGAATTCGTCAGTGGCCAGGTATAGAATTAAGTTTAAAGAAGGATTATCTAGGACCGGAGTCTGCAACCTTAAACACTCAAAGAGCCATTTGGACCCATTTCCCACAGAAAAGAAAACACAGGGAGCCACAAAATCTGGGTGGGTGTGGCCAACTCGATGTCACTCACTCCCATCCAGTCACATGACTCCCCTAGCCAAGCCTACCCAGTCGGTCATTATGGCAGACAACTGGTTGTTAAAAAACACCAGGAGCCACAAAACTCTTTGACCCCTCCCTCCCTCTCTCTCCCTCTTCCCCTCCCTCTCTCTCTGTATATCTCTCTCACTCTCCCCCCCTCTCTGTATGTGTGTGTGTGTGTGTGTCAGGGGTGAAATCCTCCTGGTTCACTTTTACCTGTCGGTCATCGCAGAGCCGATGGAGCCGGTGGTGGTTGCGGCGCGGGGCTGCCCCCACCGGCTTCCCTCGCACGCCTGGATGCTGCCATTTGAGTTCTTTTGCCCTCTGTGCATGCACAAAGCGTTTTGCATGCGCAGAGGGCAAAAGAACTCAAATGGCGGCGTCCAGGCGGGTGGGGGAAGAGGGCGGGGGCAGCCCCGCACCGCAACTACCACCGGCTCCATCGGCTCTGTAACGACCGACAGGTAAGAGGGGCAGGGCCAGTCAGTGATGGGATCACCCGACAGGGAGCCACAGCAGAGGGACCAAAGAGCTGCATGCGGCTCCGGAGCCGTAGGTTGCAGACCCTGATCTAGGATAAGAAACTTGATTTGGGAAATGCTACCAAGTCTCTGTTCTTTGAATAAATTTTCAAATAGTGAAATACAAAAATCACAACAACATCAACAACAATGACCCTACACCAACAACAGAAAAAAGATGGTGATTATACAGTGAAAAACTAAACCTTAGGTATATCATAATAAAAATAAACACGACAAAAGAAAAAGAAAAAACCCACAGAAAAGATCCATGTAGTTACCTATATATTAACTGTAAAGTTAATTCAGCTTTTACGTTTATCGTTAGATCAATACTAGAAGAGGAACAGTAGATTTCCTATTCTAATATTGTGTAATAATTATTTTAGTCAATTTCCCATGGCTAAAAAAAAAGCAACCCACTATTCTTGTTATTTTGACAGATTTCCAAATACTGTGGTTATGGTTAACAAGAACATGTGTGCCTTTAATAAACAGCAGTTGGTCCAGAATGGTATTAACAGTCCTGTCAATGTCAGTTTCACACGTAGCTCTAATTGGACAAGACCACACCATATGGAGTAATGTTCCAATTCCTGAATTCATCTCCAAAGCTTCCAGGATGATTGGAACCAACTTTTATTCAACTTCTATCTCTGAAACGTCCAGTATACATAGAGCACATTGCTACTATTATCCTCATTTAAGTTCTCAGGAAATGTATTTCACATTGCTTAATACACTCATTTATACACTCATTTATCAGGAGCTTCCCGAATTCAGAGTCTGCAGTATATCTATCAAAAGCAGTAGGGCTATGTGCATTTTGAAAATAGTTCATAAGAAATGCTGCAAATCTCTCACAAGCTCATACTTCTCTGCTTCTCATCAGCTTCTATACAAATCTGAGGGTGGTGGTGGTGAGAAGAGATGCTAATAACTTTAGATTTTAGAAGAGAATATATGTAGTTCAGTGTTGAACTGTGGCATTCTTGGGCACTCTCTGAGCTTGCAGACATTTCGTTACCAGATATTACCAGGTAATATCTTCAGTGTTCTTCAGTGCAGTGACTTTAATTAGCTGACTCTTTAAAGCAAAGACAGTGACTTGTGCAGAAGTTTGGAAAAAGGGCCTGGCTGCATTAATTATTAGCAGAAAAACATTTCTTCTGATCATTATAGAAGTATATAAACCCTTAAAGTTCAGACAACCAACAATAACAGTGGATTAAATCTGGAACATTGGCATGGTCTTTATCTTTACTTTCCCACTATGGGTTTCTTTGATGGGCAAAAAAGTCTATACGGAAGAACATTCTAAATCAATGATTTTCCTTAATAAGATTTTGGTATGAATGAAGGACCTATTACTTTCACCTCCTGTGCAACTCTAATGGTGGCAGTGCCATTCATTTCCCATCTTAAATTACTCTGATGCTTGTTACAGCAAAAGACAGGGATATGTTTATTGCTTTATTAAAAAATCATCCTTAGCTGAAAGGTGTGCTTGTTCACTGTGATTGATGAGAAAGGAGTCTTTGCTTTTCCCTCTTTTTCAAAATCAAGTATGCATAATCAATTTGTCATTAAAATGGAAATGAGTTCAGGTAATGATAACCCATAGAAATTAATGCATTCCAGAATAAGAATAAATGTTATATATTCATTATAAAATCTGGTTCCCAATTTAAAAGTGATTCCATTTTTCCCAGACTTGCAAAAAAGTCCACAAAAGTTACTGGTCTGCTAAGCTTGTGTGTTTTTTTAAAAAAGTAAAATTCTTTGTCTTCTGTTGTCTCCTGGTATTACTATATCAATTATCCACACGTTCTTATTTTCAACCACAATTAAATATGGTATGTTAGGCACCAAGACTTTATCAATATGTATTTGGAAATCCCATAATATTGTAACTTGCTCATTTTCAACTTCTGTTTTATCTACTGTATATGTTCCCAGCAATTTTTCATTATTGGCATGTGATAATTTTTGTGGATGTTCCAGTGAATGGTTTTGATGACTGTGTTATGTTATTGTTTATAATCACTTTATGCAATCTTCTTGCCCAAACTGACCATATGATCTACTGTTTCTTCTGTTTCCTTGTACAGCCTGCACTTTGAATGATTTTTTGGGGGGATTATATTAGTCTGAATAGCTTGGTCTTGAAAAGCCAAATCAAGTCTTCAGGTTGTTTTTTTTAAGTTCAAGTTGCAAGTTGTAATCCTTTGCCAGATTTTATCCACTTCCCCTTCAGTCTTTTGTAGAAATTGACCATATAATGCTTTTCCTTACCAGCATTCTGTTTATGTTTTTATTACATTATTTTGACATGTATGTTTGGTTTCTTTTTTTTTTCCCACTATATTATTTTATTATTTATTGTATTGATACTCTGCCACGAGGGTTGAAGTTCTGCCCTTGCTTCTTCTTTTTTTTTTATTCAAAAAGTTTTATTAGTACAGAATTACATAAATAGTAGCAAAATATTAAATATAAAGTACAAACATTTTTGTTTTTTTCTCCCCCCCCAACCCACCCCCTTCCCTCCCCACCTCCCCCCCCCGGACTTCCCAGAGATAATACAGGGCATAATAATAAATTTAAATTGTTAATAAAAAGAAAAAGAAAGAAAGAAAAGAACACTATTTTTAAAAAACTTCAACTCCAGATTATACACTAATAATATATCGCATATGTATAGAATAGTAAAGATACAAAAAAGAAAAAAAAGGAAAGAAAGAGAAATCTCTTTAACAAAATAAATAATAACTAAATATAAAATACAAAAATCTTAAACTGATATTATTAACATTAAAAATAACCTCAAAGATAGATAAAACTTAACTAAATGTTATGTAAGTAATCATTAAATATTAAATTTCATCATGATATTAATAACATAATATTATTCTAAATTAACTTACTAACTTCAATAAACAAAAAATCTTTAAAGTTTTTTTTTTAAAAAAAAGAAAGGGAAAAAAGAATAAACAAATCTTCAACAAACTATATATATCTAATATTATTAACATTAAAAATAACCTCAAAGTTATATAAAACTTAGCTAAATATTGCATAGGTAATCATTAAATAGGGAAAAGGAAAAATACAATCATATTAGTCTCTATCCATCCAATATATTTCAACATCACATCGTTTTGTATCTTGATAGTTCATCTTTTAATAGTTCAGTAAATTCGAATTTGTCGACTCGTCTCCCATCTGATCCCAAACCTCCATCTCCTTTTCCCCAGCTATCTGGTTCTGGCACTCCTTTTGGGTTTTTGAATCTATTTCCTTTTGATCCAGCAAAGATGGCTTCCCTTCCTCCTCCTCTTTTATTTTCATACATCCTTCCTCTGGAATCTTGGATATATCAGCCTTTAAAACATTGACATAAAATTCAGTAGCTTTTTTTATCGTGTTAAGCCGGTATCTTTTTCCAGAAAATTTCACTGCTACTCCAACTGGCGCTTCCCATTTATATTGTAAATTTAATCTCTTAAATTCATCAATCAAAAAAGTGTAGCTTTTTCTGGCTTTAAGCATTTTAGAGGGGATTTCTTTCCAAATCTTTAGTTCCTGACCATTCACCATGAGATTATTGTTAAACGTTGCTTGTATAATTCTATTCCGTAAAGCTCTTGTGGTAAAATATATGACAATGTCCCTTGGTAAATGCTTTTGTTTAGCGTACCACGAATTGATTCTGTATATTTTGTCGATTTGTGTAGCCAATTCCACTGTAGAAATTCCAGACACCTGATCCAATGCATCAACCATCCTTCCTTTTAAATCTTCAAATAATCCCTCTTTCAAACCTCTGACCCTTATAGCAACTTCCATGGATCTGAACTGTGTCATCAAGACCTCTTTTTCAAAATTTGCAATATCATTTTGGATTTTATCTATGTAATTCACCGAGGTTGCCAAAGCTTGTTTATTTGTTTCAATACGTTCTGCCAAAACTTCAATATTTGTTGCTAAACCTTTGCAAACCTCTAACACATCAAATCTGAGTTGTTGATTCATATTCTTCAAAGCAGCCTGCATTTTTTTGTCTATCTCACTTATTTTCTGATTAAATTCCAAAGTAAGTTCATGTTTCATAATCTTTAAATTATTTAATAAATTTTCAGGTGTCAAAGACTGTGGAGGTGTTAGCTCAGTATTAAGTTGCATTTTAGAAATATATCCAGATGGATAGTCATTTCTTTTAGTCAAAACAGTGTTTCCAGATTTTGAAGCCATTATGGTGTTTCAAAAGAGTACAAAAAAGAAAGAAAGCCAGGTGCCTGATTAAAGTTCTTTCCAGTTTAAAAACCAGGTAGTCTTTTATTATTGGAAATATTTCAATTATAACTTTAATCCAGGGTTAGGAGACAGAGAAAGAAAAAACCATTTTTCCAAATTAAAAGTTTCCATAAGAAAGAAAGGGAAAAAAAAAAGCCTCTGGGGAAACGAAAGTCACTTTCACTTCTCAATCGCCATATTGTTACTTTGTTTCCTTTGATTCTTTGCCGAAGTGAAAGCTTACCCAGGAGTTGAAAAAAAGGAAAAAAGAGGTTTCATTACTTGCCCATCTCACGCCTGTTTCTCTCTGTCTGCTTCTGTAGTTCAAAAGTAATTATAAATCCCATTCTGGAAGCAGCGGCTGGTCGCGACATCTAGCTCCGCAAGGCGGAGGTTTCCTGATCTTCGGAGCTGGAGACAGGCTGCATGGGGAGCTCTCCCTTCGCGCCCTACTAGATGGCTCCTAGGGCGCTGGGGGGGCTCTACCCCACCTGTCAAGCTCTCATCTCTCCCCTTTGCCCGGGGAAGAGATTTCAAAGCCGCCAGACAGCTGTTCTGGCGGCTTTTTACGAAGATTGGAAAGGCGCCCGACGAAGGGACGTCCGCGATGGCGCGCTCCAAACCGGAAGTCGCTCGTATGTTTGGTTTCTTGTGCAGTCAGTAAGTTCCAATTTTTTTTTAAAAAAAATAATCTTTATTCGGTTTTTAAACTTTAAAAAAAATACATAATAACACACAACATCAAAGAGAAAAAAGAAAAAAGAAAACGTTAAGGGGAAAAAAGAAAAAAAGAAAAAAAATACAAACACTAATACACAAGAAACAGCATTTCATTTTAACAGCTATACCTTTGTGTAACTAAATCCAGTTTTGCAATCTTACTACATTGGTTGCTTTTAACCTTTATCCCTTTTACTATTTAGTTCAAACTAATCTAAAACGTATTTATACATATTTACATTATTTTTCATATTTATATCCTCGGATTATGTGCATCGATAATAATCATTTTTATTGTTATGAAGGAGATGGTAAGGAAAGATTTTTCGGATCAAGTCTTCTTCTGTGTCCATAATTTTAGATTTTTATTTGATTGTAACCAGGAATACCATTTTGCCCATATTTCATAGAAATCAGAGTTGTCTTTTTGATGAATGTCTATCGTTAACTTGCTCATTTCTGAGCATTCTAAAATTTTCCTAATTATCATATTTGAGGAGGGAATAATATCAGATTTCCAATTTTGGGCATATAATAGTCTAGCTGCGGTTGTTATTTGCAAAATTAAATATCTTTCTTCTTTAGTGAATTTGCTCCGGAAGATCCCCAGTAAGAACATTTCTGGTTTTAATTCCATTTTCACATTTAAAATCTGTTCCAACCAAGATCTAATCTTTTTCCAAAATACTTGAACCTTGGGGCACGACCACCACATGTGGTAGTAGCTCCCTGTTTCCTTTTTACACTTCCAACATTTAGGTGATAGCGATGGAAACATCTTTGCCAAGCGATCTGGGGAAAGGTGCCAACGGTATACCATTTTATAGATATTCTCTTTATAGGATGCAGCTAGTGTCAATTTATAATTGATTTTCCAAATAACCTTCCATTCATTCAAATTTATTTCATATCCCAAATTTTGAGCCCAAGCGATCATATAGCCTTTAACTTCGTTCTCTTTTAATTTAGTTTTCAACTGCAGATTATAAAATTTGGAGATCGTTTTTTCATCAATAATTGTAAGTTCCAATTTTTAACTTGCATCAATGCTTGTTCTTGTTTGTTTGCTTTTCTGTTTGAAAGTTTGTTTGACCTCTTCCTCCATTTCTTTGGGGTAGATATAATCTATAAATATCACCACAGGGATGTAATATATAGTAAATATTCCATCAATTTTCTTGTTTTTCAGTCTAAACTGTCTTTTCCAGCTTGTGTCCAGTTAATAATTCGAGCAGTGTATGGCTTAGGTATTGATGCCTTTGATAGTGTTTTCACCGTACAATTTCATCTTTAACAATTTTACCACTCTTCAGATACAGTATATTCTTTACTAGTCACATTTCATGCTTGATGTCATCCAACTGTAAACTGTTCAGAAAGTTGTAGATTTGATCCAGATGGCTTCTGACGGTTTGGCCATTTGGCATTTAAACTCCATTATGGATTTTCTCCCAATTTATTGCACCTGTGTCACATTTCTCTAAACTATATTCCATTGTCATATCATTGCTAAAAATTCTTACAGTGTTTGTCAGTTAATGGATTTCAATTTCTGATTTTCCATAAAGTTCCGGGTCATCCATATATATAGCAAATGTGGGATTTTATTAACATTTTCTGTTTGTTAGACAAACGTTGTTTGTTTAAAAATGACTGAAAATGGGATCATAGAAATCACAAATAATGATGACAATGAATTACTCCGGAAGATGCCTTTCCTAATGTTGACAAATCCATATTTTTCATTTACAATCACCAATTCTGTCTTCCACAGCTTCATTATTATTAATTTTTTAAATAAACATTCTAGTGTTTTTTTACTGATGCAAATTGTTTCCAAATATTTGATGATCCAACCGTGGGATAATGAATCAAACACCTTTTTATAATCTATCCAGATTATATGTAAATTGGTTGTTTGGTTTTTGCAATTCTCCAAAATTATTTTGTCAACCAGAACCTGATCTTTTGTAACTCTCCTTTTCCTTTCCTTTCCTTTCTGTTCTACTCAAAGGATATCATTTTCTTCTACTGCCTACTATTATGCCTGTGAATAATTTAAATAATGTAGGCAAGTATATTGGCATATCGTTTCCTGGTGGTGTCCTTTTCACTGGATCCTTTCGAATCAGGTAAGTTTTGCCCATTAATAACCAGTCGCAGATGTCTCCTTTATGTAATATTTCATTAAGCTGCTTAGCTATAATTGGATGCAAGCTAGTCCAATATCTGAGCCGTAGCCATACAATCGATCATTTCCAAGAGATTTCAAATTTTTAATTCTTCTCACTTGATTTTTAACCATTTCTGCTGTTATTATTAGTTCTTCCATTTGACTTTTACTAAATTCATCTTCAAATTCTTTCATTCATCCATTTTTATTAGTCGTTTTCAATTTCCCATACATTTTCCCAAAACTGGATTGCTTCCTTTTTGCTTGGTTTTCTATTTTCAGGATTTCTATTGCTATTTATACATTTGTAGAATTGTCTCTGATCTGACTAAAGTAGCTGATTTTGCTAAAATTGGATGATTCATGCCTCATAGCAGTCAATTTTCCCCAATGATTTGTCTATGATTTCCAGAGCTTTTTCAAATTGAAGGGTCCTTGGTGCTCTCTGATCTTGGTTGATTTCTTGCAGACATTTCATTACTCAAACTAGGTAATGACTAGTGACTAGCACTGATGATATTATCTAGTTTGGATAATGAATGTCTGCAAGAAAACTACCAAGCTCAGAGACTACTACGGACACCTCATTTAAACCCGAGCTACAAATATTTTCCTTTATCGGTTTCTTCAAATTTTATGGTGCTGACCATTTAAAAAAACTTCTTAAAAATTGTGTTAAACCTTAACATTCTTCAAAAGTCATTGTTTCATATCTTTAAATTACTTGCACCTGAACTTTCTTTATCTTGGCCACATTCTTTATCTTGGCCACGGCTGGATTACTGCAATGCGCTCTACATGGGGCTACCCTTGAAGAGTGTCCGGCGACTGCAATTGGTGCAAAATGCAGCTGCGCGAGCTGTGGTGGGTGCACCCAGATGCACCCACGTAACACCAATTCTCCGCCAGCTGCATTGGCTGCCCATTAGTCTCCGGATCCAATTCAAGGTGTTGGTCGTTACCTTTAAAGCCCTACATGGCTCAGGGCCAGGTTACCTTCGGGACCGCATCCTGCCGCATACCTCCCTACGACCGGTTAGGTCCCACAGAGTGGGTCTCCTCCAGGTCCCATCGACCAAGCAATGCCGGTTGGCGGGGCCGAGGGGGAGAGCCTTCTCTGTGGGACCCCCCTCCCTTTGGAACCAGCTTCCCCCGGAGATCAGGACTATCCCCACCCTGCTGGCCTTCCGTAAAGCAATAAAAACTTGGCTCTTCCGGCAGGCAGGGTATGAATGAAAGTTTTTTTTTTTTTTAATGGATAGTATTTTAATATGGCTCCTTTTAAAAATTGTTTTTTATGTGTTTCTATATCTGCTGTGAGCCGCCCAGAGTCCCCCGGGAGTTGGGCGGCATAGAAATTTTAATAAATAAATAAAATAAATAAATAAAGAACGGTTTCTGGAACTGGGTATGTCTGATTTAATGAAAAGAAGGAGTAGGGGTGACATGATAGCAGTGTTCCAAAATCTCAGGAGTTGCCACAAAGAAGAGGGAGTTAAGCACCTGAGGGCAGGACAAGAAGCAATGGATGGAAACTAATTAAGGAGAGAACCAACCTAGAACTAAGAAGAAATTTCCTGACAGTTAGAACAATTAATCAGTGGAACAGCTTGCCTCCAGAAGTTGTGAATGTTCCAACACTGGAAGTTTTTAAGAAGAGATTGGATAACCATTTGTCTGAAGTAGTGTAGGGTTTCCAGCCTAAGCAGGGGGTTGGACTAGAAGACCTCCAAGGCTATTCTATTCTATTCTATTCTATTCTATTCTATTCTATTCTATTCTATTCTATTCTATTCTATTCTATTCTATTCCATTCCATTCCATTCCATTCCATTCCATTCCATTCCATTCCATTCCATTCCTGAGTCATGTTGCCCACTTGTTGACAGATGCCCAAAGGGACCCTGATCCGGTAAGGAGACTTTTTCTGTGTTCCTTTTGGTAGAATACACTATTGCCAGCATAACTTTCAACTTTATCAGAGCATCAGAAACCCCAATCCTGTATGTCAAGGGGAGAACCTTGGAGGGGATTGTCTCAAAGATGCTTTTTCAAAAGGCAACTGGACTGTTTGTTTCCTTGAGGAAGAAGACGGCCATTTGCTTATCATCCAAGAAGCTTCATTCCTCAGTTGTGACTGAATGATGGGAAGATTGAAGGACAGGTTCTGACAGGATGGGTGGGGGAGGAAATGGAAGGATTGAATATCTGGTCAGTCATTTGGTCATTAGCACTCTCTCTGAGAGCCATTGAGGCCACTTGGGGGTTTATTCATGCCCTCAGGGTCACCTGAATCTTGGAGGGGATTATGTATTTTTTTAAAAATAAAACTGAAGGCCTGATCATTAGCAAACTATTTTTCTCCACTTTAATTTCTGGCTTGTAAATCTTTTATAACTCAATGATAAAACCATAGACATTAACATTTTCAAGAAAGATAAAAAATTGAAAAGAACACAAATTGTAGCCAATACAGAAAATCAGTCAAACAAGGAAGGAAGGAAGGAAGGAAGGAAGGGAGGGAGGGAGGGAGGGAGGGAGGGAGGAATTATAATTAGAACCAGAAAATATCACTATTATGATTACTTTTCTTTTCCAGCTTTTCTTTTCTTATTGGGTTTTGACTCTGCCTGATTAATATTTCTTATGACTTTTCACAGCTGACATTCCCAAACTGCTTCATGGTGCGTCCATTTCAATAAAGAAAGCTGCATTGTCTGCATCAAAAGGCATAGTGCTCAGTGAGAGGATTCTTTTCTAGTAGGCTTTTTGTAGTGCTCTTTCCCTTAAAATGGCCAAAAATGGTTTTCATTATCTTCCCTCAAAAGAAACTCATCGCTTAAAGCAATGCTCAGTTGCCACCTTCTTCTGCCAAGTAGATCAAACATGGGTTTTGTGGAGACTGAACAACTTTGTTCCAAAAATGAAGAAGAGAGAAGGAAGAAAAGCAGCTGTTTCTGTAGGGCAGAGTTAAAGTTATTAGAAATGGCCCTGGGTCACAGTGGGTTGGTGAGAAATGGCCACTCAAGTCCCTCCAGCTTTCAAGTTGAAAGGGGGAGGGGGGATTTGGAGAAGAAAGGATACCAATGTCACCAGTGGGGATGCTCATTTTTCTACAGGACTAAAAAAAGTGTGTAGATGTGGGTGAATTAAGAGAAGGAAAAAGCATCACATCATCCTGAATTGTATGTTTGACAGTAGCCCTACATACCTGCAGTGTTTAAAATTTAGCCATTTAAGCTTCAATGCACTGGTAAGTCAAAGGTGAAGGGAAGAAAAGAACAAGGTTGAATTTCTTGAGGTTTTATTCTTTACAAATTCTATGTAGTATCTGCACTCACTACGTCTATCTTAAATATCAACGTCTATATTCACAAGTGACCAAACTTTCACAGACTTATGTGGGGAGTACAGAAATCTATGCAATAACCTTTCTTACATCTCAGTCCTAAACATGTTCATTCTGAAGTTTATTTATTGTGCTCCTGTATTGCCTAATCTAAGTGACTTATAGTGCTTTACAGGGTAAATGTGATCAATAATAAGATCATAGTTATTAATCTGGAGAGCTTAGTTAAAAACATACCTAATACATGTAGGTATGTATTACCTGACAATCATTCACTTAGTGACCGTTTGAAGCTACAATGACACTGAAAAAACTGAGTTACAACTGGTTCTCACATTTATGATCATCTCAGCCTCCCCATGGTAACATCATTAAAAATCAGACTCTTGGAAACTTGCAGTGTTCCTGGGGTCATGTGATTACCATTTGTGAGCTTCCCAGGTAGCTTCCAATAAGCAAAATCAATGGGGTAAGCTTGACTTGCTTAATGACTGCATGATTGACAATGAAAATTCTGGTCCTAATTATGGTTGTAAGTCAAGTACTACCTGTAAAAAAATATGAATGCATTCCAGCCATTCCAATGAGACGTATGTGCATTTCTCATTTGGTATCCTGAAATTGAGAGAAAATTTAGAAACACTGGTTGCTCTCCTGTAATCTTTGAGAACGCAATAATGTTCTGTTTTAGATCTTCCTCACAGCCCGAAGTGCTTTGCTGTGAGAAATGTAATACTTAATGGTTTCTGTGTTTCAGCAAACAGATATACCTGGCTGACCTTGTCTCTGCTCAGAATTTAAGCTATGTTGGATCTAATTAGTACAGTTGGTTTCCCAGGCTGAACAGTAGACAAGGGAAAATAAAACAAAATTTCAAAGAAGACCGTTGCAAACCACTTCTATTCAGTCACCAAAAAACCCATCTGGCTATGTCCATTCAGTTCTCTGAAAGCTGAACTTGACTCAAATCCATTTTTACCATGTCCTAACTTTTCTAAGTGACTTACGTACCTTCTGGAACTTTACAGTGATAAGCTCCATGATTTCTCTTTTAAAATATTGTAATACTGCGATCTCTTTTTTAAAATATTGCATAATCATTGCAATTATTTTGGCCTTAGGAAGGTTTCCCAGGGAAACAAAGTCTAATTTTGATTTCATTAGGGCATTTATATTCCCCTTTTGATTTTTAAAATATAAAATGGATATTTATGAATTATAAAGTTATAAAATTTGCATTAAAATGGGGGAGGGGCAAGACAAAAACTACCTAAGTAAAAGGCACTCTTTGGAGGTAAGCCAGATAGCCATTTTCACTAAAATATATATGATAAGCTCTTCCCCAAGACTTAATATTGTTATTATTTATTACTAAAATTTTGGATGAGTATTTTCTTTAATAGAAGAAAAAACCTATTATATTTGAAGAGCTTTGATACTGCTAAACTGGGTGCTTACATCTTTCCTTTTGGTTCAAATTACAATGTGCATAAAGATGAGTGGGAGTTAAATGTTTTTATTGCTCATTAGCTCTGGCAAATAAATGAAGTATGAAGAGGCAATGCCTCTCTTGTGAGAAGAAATCAGGTGCATTGATAGTCTGGGTGAACCCATTTCATGGTCTTGATTATGGCAAATGGATGTTCTTAGCTGTTATGCTATTTTTTGTTATTTTAAATTTTGGATGTTTTTATTCTGTTTTTAACTGTTAGCTGTCCAGATGTAATGAGATGATTGGACCTATCAATTTATTCAATAAATATAAAATAAATAAATAAAGGACTTCTAGGGATCTCTAGCCAGTCATTGTCCAGAGTGGACTTTTGGATCAGATTAACCTGTGGCCTAATCCAACAAGCTGGTTCTTATTTCTTCATTTATGAGCTTGTACAACTCATCCAAATGTGTAATACATATTGAATATGTAAAGAATACTCAAATCTACGTATCTATCAAGTGATAGTTTCCACCAGTGACATCACTGTGATGTGGTAGAGGAACTACTAACATAAGCACATCATCAATGCTTCAGTTTGGGATTGCAGAAATCTCCAGCAGAAAATAAAATATCAAGACTCCAACATTGCAGTTTAAGAATTCTTGCAAGTCTTCATCCCCTCCCCTCCAAAAATAGAAAACCCTACCAATTTCCAAGAGAAATAGAATTGGAAGAGACATTGGGGGTCTCTCTCTAGTCCAACCCCTTGCCTGAGCAGGAGACCCTATACCAGGGCTGTCAAACTTGCAGCCCGCAGGCCGGATGCGTCACACTCTGGCCATGCCCGTGCCCGGTTTAGCAAAGGGGAAAAAGTCCCGATACGTCATGTGACGATGCTGTGATGACATGAGTTTGACACCCCTGCCCTATACCATTATCTGAAATGATATAGGGTTTCCTGCTTAAGCAGGGTGTTGGACTAGAAGACCTCTAAGGTCCCTTCCAACCCCATTATTATATGTTCAATATTCTCTGGAAAAATAGGTCATTTGGAAGATGTTAATCATTATGAAGAGAACAGTTTTTATTCTCAATGTGACATCAACAGAAACACACATTCTACCTGGTAACAAAGGAAATGCTAAGGCTCAAAAAGTGTTTCATTTTATGAAAGAAACTAATACAATTGTGGGTCTTGTTAAGGTCTAATATCAAAGGCTTACTTTAGATACAAGCAAAACTGGACATAAATATAGAACATTTCTCAGTTGAACTTGCATGATCTTCTCCCCATAGTCTAAGGACTGTCTGCTCCAAATGTAAAATGAATGAAGAATATTCCATGCAAGCAACCTCTTCTGATCTAGAGTCTCCTTGCTGTGTTGGACTTTATGTTCAATAATTCTAAAGGTGATTTGCAATATATGGAGGGTAGTCCACTGCATCTGGAGAACATTGCTTAGAGAAGGCTTCCCAGAAATCTTCCAGGCATGGCAACTTGCTACAAATCACCTTGATAAAAGAATTTTGGGGGCCTTTCTGGTATACAGTAGCTGCTGATTTAAGACCAAAAACTGTCCTGATAAGCTGTCTTCTTCAAGATGCCCCAACAGGATATTTCAATTCCTTTACTTTTATTTTATTTGAATGAAGTCAAGTCATTAAAATACTGTGAGTCTAAGAGATGACTCTAGAGTTTATCTGACTTTGTAGGTCTTACTTCTTGCAGACCGTTTCTTATTTTTCCAGAAACTAGTGCTTGGTATTTGTGTTGAGCTGCAGGGCCCAACAATTCTATCCAGTATGGCTCTTAGAATATATGTACCGTATTTTTGGAGTATAAGACGCACTGAAGTATAAGTCGCATCTTAGTTTTTTGGGAGGAAAATAGGGGGAAAAAATCTACCTACCAGCACTGTTCCCTCTAAGGTGCACGGCCGCGTGGCTGCGCACATGATGAGAGAACGCCGCGCGGAAGTTTCTAACTTCCGTCTGGCATTTTCTAATGAGAGAGACTGCACGCCTGCGCGGCCGCGCAGATGAAAAGAGAATGCTGCGCGCCGATTTCTGCTATTACAGGGAACATTGCCTACCAGGTATTCATCTGGCTAGCGTCCTTAGTCTGGTCAGCTTCAGCACATTATTTTATTCCCTGGTTAGGGCTGAAAAAAATCTTTGACTCCTGCAAAGACTTAGGGCTGGAAAAAAAACTTCTTTGGAGAGAGCAGCAATGAAAAAATCCTGTAAGCCTGGAAGATCGTTAGCACCTCGTTAGGGCTGAAAAAAAAACTTTTTCTGAGGGAGTAGCAATGAAAACAAGCCTGCAAGCCAGAAAGAGCCGGGAAGATCATTAGCAGCTCGTTAGGGCTGGGGGGGGGGCGCGCGCGCACACACACACAGGGAAAGCATTCGGAGTATAAGACGCACCCAAATTTTCAGCCTCTTTTAGGGGGGGGGAAAGGTGCATCTTATACTCCAAAAAATACGGTATATTAAATTTGTCCACCTAAACATGGAAACAAACTTTTGAGTATTGGAAGAAATTTTGCTTCTGTATTTACAGTTGATATTTGCGGTGTTAACAGCAACTGAAATCTTACAATGTGTTTGTTTATACGGCTCCATCCTTTACTGTATAATTTACTAGCTAAAGTTAACTGTGAAGGAAAAAAAAGAGATAGACCAAACTGAACTGCAATTACTGCTATTTTGTTCTCTACATAATCACACTTCATTTAAAATCTTTTACAGATGTTTTTAAACTTTTTTCTGTTCTCATTATTTGATTTACTGCTGTTAATTATTCAACCATTTGCTAAACAAATAGTATCTAATCCTCCCCAACATATTTTAAAGCCTTAAATAAAACCTTAAATGCCCAGATTTTGAATAGTGCATCATCAGTGCTCATTGTCCCTTTTATTTGTGTTAGCCTTCCATTTACAAGGCTTATCACTATTTATGATTCACATTGTGTTGCAACAAATAACAAGGACTTCATAAATCATACTGTTTTCAACTCTATCAAAGCTATTATGGTCGGAAAGTTTTGTTTTGCCTTTAACTATATTCCCATAACTTGCCTTGTTAAAATGTGTGGGTTTAAGATTGACCATATGGTCCTCCGTAAAATAATATGGTGTCTTTGTTCTCACAATCTTATTGCTAATTAAAAGAAGTAAGAATATAAAATGCAGGCCATCTGCCTATAAGTCCCATAACAACTGACTTTTAGCATTAATAGTTAAAGTATCACTTATGGATATATGGTATGAAACTATACTTTATACAGGATTAATACATCACATTTATGGCATAACTCAATTTCTTTCATTCCAGTTTAGCATGCAATCCAAGCCACTGTGGATTATAAACTATCATTTCTGGCTTTCTATAAGGCAGGGGTCACCAAACTTTCAGATCTCAGGGACCACTAAATTCATAATTTTAAATCCCGCGGACCACTTATATGATTTAAAAAAAAAGATAAATAGTATTTAATGCAATATAAAAAATGCAAATACTTTTTCTGCGGACCACCCAAAATTTTTCGCAGACGACCAGTGGTCCATGGACCACTGGTTGGTGACCGCTGCTATAAGGTGTACATCCAATCATGCTGGCTTATGCACAAATCAATTATAGAAAATAATGGCATAATACTATGGTTGAATGTAGCTAATGGGCTAAAATATTGGTCCTTTTAACACAGGGAAGTAAATTTTAAAAGTGGGATCCATATTGATTGCCTAATAGCCTGTTTGCCACTCTCGGTGTTTCAGTTGTAATCTGAAAAAAATAGACTTTCCCCACTTGCATGCCACTGACAAAATCTACCAGGTTAGGAGTAAAGATTTGGACAAAATATTTATCTTGCATTCAACACTCTGATCCAGGATGCCAACTGGTATCACAGATGCTACTCAGTTCACCAGACTATCCTAAGACTCCTGCTGTCTGAAGTAGTGCAACCAGTCTAATTCACAAGCTAATTTCACAAGCCGTTTATATCAGAATATCTTCTAATCCTTAATCTTTTTATTTTATCAGAATGTTTTCTAATCCTTAATCCCTTCTGATAGTTTCGAACCTTCCTACTTAGTTTTGCACTTCCTATAAAATATTGCAAAGTTTGGCCTTCCCTGTTTATAAGTCTCCTAAACCACGAATGAGAATAATAGCACTGTAACTTTGAAATACACTATAATTGGTAGTCCATGAAAGCAGTGATGGGTAAAATACAGTCACAGAAAAAATTGATTTTTGGTTTTTGTGGGAAAAAATTCATCAGGAGGACAGATTGATCTGTATCAGAACGTCTAAGAATGAGGTAGCTGCTTTGCCAATAAAATATCCATATAGAACAAATTAATGCATTCTATGAGATTTCATGTTCTAAGAACTATGAATTATACAACCACATGTTTTTAATACTAGGTAATAGAAATGTAATGCAAAGGTTTTGGGACAGATGTCCCCATCTGATGCTGGAAAGATCCAGTTTTTCCTTATATTCAAAGATGTAATCAAAACTCATATCATTCGCATTCACATACTCTGAAAAAGCTGAGCTCATGAAAATTAATTCTTATAAGTTAGTGCCTGTCAAATCTCTAGCAGCAGCACACAATGAAAAAAGGGAGGTTCGCTGGAATTGTCACATAAAATGTCACTTAAAAGGAGAGCCAATTGGGTAGTGGTGAAGGCATCTGGCCAGAAACTGTGAGACTGTGAGTTCCAGTCCTTCCTTGCGCATGAAGCTAGCTGACTGACCTTGGGCCAGTCACTCTCTCTTAGCCCTGGAAAGGAGGCAATGACAAACTTCAGAAAAACTTTGCCAAAATATGGCAGAAACTAGTCCATGTAGTTGCCAGGAAACAACACTGAAACAAAGACACACATGTACAAAAGTGATTAGGAGGAACCTCCCATGAATTCATTAAGATGAGATCTTTAAAAATTGCTTGAACTTCTTTTTCCAGATAATTTAAATGAAGGATAACAGCCCTTTTACCAGATAAGAACATATATTTTTTCTTTGTTAGATTTGGAAATGCTGGCTTGTTTTTCCAGCCTTTGAAAACCAGTCTATTCAACCAGTATCTCAAATGGCTATCATAGTTCTTTGTAATGAAAAATATATGTAATGCAGGGGTGGGTTCCAATTTACCTCATTGCCGGTTTGCTTCCTCCCACACCGCGTGGGCGTGCCTCGTGGGCGCGCCTCGTGGGTGCGTGCGTGCTTTGCGCGCGTGCACATGCACAGTACATCCCCCCCAAAAAAATAATTTTAAAAAGCCAAAAACAAAATGGTGACGCATGTGCAGTGCCAGAAACTCAGCTTCTGCGTATGTGCAGAAGAAAATTTTTTTTTAAAAAATCGAAAAAAAATAAAAAAAAATTCAAAAAAAAAAGATAGCGGCACCCATGGACTGGCACTGACCGATCCAGTTTGGTGACATCATCGTGATGTTACCAGCTGGTCACTACCGGTTCGGGTGAACCGGTCTGAACCAGGAGGAACCCACCCCAGATGTAATGTAATGTGACATTACATTACATTATATGAATAATCGATATGTGATATTATATATGATACAATATTGTCAATATACAACAGTAGCAATGAGGGATTTTATTCAATATTCTGAGTGTTCATATTGTATTCCATCCTTTCAGACTTGAAACCTTTAATGTAATCAATTTATATGCTAAATTTCTCAACCCCATCCTCCTCCCACCACTAACACATATATCCTTGTGAATAGAACCCCTGAGTCACATCTCGTTCTGTTGCTTCTGTCTATCTAGTCCTGAAAAAATTCTCCCACAGAGACCGTGACTTCTATTTGTTTTTCATTTCATCCATCCAGGATCCAGACATAGCTTCCTAGGCTCTTAATTTTGTGCTTCCATATGTATCATCTACCTTTACTTGTTACTGAAGATTTGTAATTTGTAAAATTTTATATAGTGTATTTGACTTTTCACCTTATGGCTGTATTAAAGATTAATTCCTAATAAGTAGGAAGAAATTGACACTTGAAGCCACATTTCCCCTGTAGGATTCTTTTCTTCATTAGTGAAATATGAAATATGGCCCCTTTGCTATCTGGTGTCTCTACTCTACCAGAATGGCTAACAAACAACAATTTCTTACTCTGAGGAAGTTGATTTTCTGCTAGATTAAAAAAAAAAGCAACACTCCCAAAGGGATAGTTTCACAGAGAAGGGAAAAAAAGTACCATAACAATTTCATAACCATTCCCCACCGAGACCCAGCTGCTGTCACTTCTCTTACAACAGCCTTGGACTGTCAGTGCTTCATTGCTATTTACAGCCATTTGAAACAGCTGACAGGCAATCAAAATCTTGCTCAATTTAGTTACCTGCAAGCATCAGTGTTCCACAACTAACACATTTTCTTTTTGTGATTATTTCTGAATTCCATGGCGATATAAAAATGAAGTACACCTAGGGTAATAAGCTGTGCAGTGAATGCATTTCTGAAGCTGGTTTTGGGTGCTTTGCATTTTGCAAATTGATCTGAAAAAGAGGATTTTTCAACCCTGATATATTTCAGGGGCTTTAGCTTTTTAAGCTTCTTAAAAGATGTTTCCTCACTCATCCTTGAGCAGGCATAACATAAGACTGGTTGCTGGCATTATTAGCCATTGCTAATGTGTATTCAGACTTCACTTCCTTTCTCAGTTATCTGACTTCCTCCATATTGATAAACCCTTACAGATTTTGATCAAGATTTGATAGCAGGGTTATCAGAAAAAATAGCATAAATAACTATCAGCCTTTGAAAAGGACCAGCTCAGGAAACATACTCCACAGAAAGACCCTGAAATATACTTTATTGAGATAGCTATAATAATATAGCAGTCTAACAACCATAACTGAGCCTGGTAATTACAGCTATGATGTTTGTAAAGTGGTTTACCACATGACTGACCCATTTTTATAACCTTTTTTGCAGCGGTCATTAAGCAAACACCATGGTCATTAACCAAGCACTGCTGTTGTTAAGCATCAAAAAAAATAATAATCCCAACAGTATGACCAGTATAGACAATGCTAAAAGTTAATCCCATCTCCCAGTGTTGGTGGGAGTCAGCTTTCCTAGATAGTTCAGATAGGAAATATGATCAAATGAGCTAATTCTACTTTATTGTAAAGCTACATCAACAGAATCTTGCAATATAAAATTACAATTCTCCCACCATTTCTCTTACTGCCTGATAAATTAGGGAGGTTTCCTTCTATGTTTTTTTTTTTTGCCTGTTATATAGCTATGGGCTCCTCCTAACCCTTATCTGATCGCTCCCTTGGTAGCATCTCCTTCGCCCGTCTCCCAAAGTCATTCCCACATACCATCATATTGTGTAAGGCCAAGATGAAATACATTGGCTGACTTATGATCAGACAGTCACAGGCAAAATTGCAGCAACTCTACTGTATCAGTATAGTACTGGGGAAAAGAAGCAATGGCAAACTATGCACAGAATACTCTTGGGAGAAAGCATCAGGATGCTAACAGATTCAAAGGAGAGACAGGAGAGCTTCGATCCCTGCAGTCACCAGGCATTGCTGAGGACTCAAAGGAACATAACAGTTCTTCCTGTAAGCCCTTAGGAAGTTGTGCCATGCATTCTTATTAAATTTCAGTGACAGGATCTTCAGAAAAGGAACTTGAAGCCACACAGTTCGTTTCTGGCCCTATGATTCCTAGATCTTTTCAATTTAAGATCAAGATAAACTGCCTGGAAATTACTTTTGGAATCAGATCAGCTTTCCTGCCCAGAACAAGGTACATGATGATATTAGCAGGTATAAAGTTTTGAGGATAGACCTAATTGACCTATGAAGAGACTGATAGTATTATGTACTCCCAAACTTTAATCTGGATAAACTGAGAGATATTATCTTGGAGGTTCAGCATCATGAGCCAAGAACTCATATTGCTGCTAGCTAATAAACTATTAGTAAGAACATTTGCAGTAGGTGTTATTATATTTGTGTAATAAACCTCTAGCTTTGGGTAACCTTTACTTTTGACTAATTAACATGAGTAAATCTTTCAGTTTCATTTTATTTACATTTTTTAATCTGCCTTTTTTCATATATAGCTCAAGGTGATGAACATACCAATATTTCTTCCTCTTCTTATTTTCCCACAACAACAACCCAGTCTGGCAAGCTGGGATGAGAGAGAATGACTGGCCCAAAGTCACCCAGTTGGTTTTTCATGCCTAAAATGGGATTAGAACTCCCAGTTGCCTGGCTTCTAGGTTAACACCTTAGCCACTACACCAAAATAGTTTTGGGCTTCTCAGCTTTGGGGTTGTTTCTCACCTTTTAGAATTAGGTTAATTATAATATATTTTAATTTTTTAATTTATTTCTGAAGTTAAAATACAAAATTTGAAAAAAAGAAAACAAAGAAACATCAGTGATAAACATCAAAAAGCATACAGAAATAACAAATGATAAATATACATTAACATTAACATTAAAAATAAATTGTCCACCCTAGTTGAATGCTGAAAATATACCTGAAATATCCGGTACATTCACTTTCCCCCTTCCATAACTGGTCTATGAGTAATGAGAAACTTTCCCATTATATTTAATAAATATATTATGTGGCACAATAATATGTCACCAATGTGGAAATCTATCAACCTCTTGACCCACAATCTGCTCAATATATACTAAGTAGTCAACAGGTAATCCCAAGAATAAAACTAATATTGGAATCTCCCTGTTAACTGTTGATTATTGTATTTAATGTGCAGAAAGCCCACAAATGGCTTCCAGTCTGTTATAAGCATATCTAATTCATTGTCTCTAAAAAAATGCAGTTAATTTTCCCATTTCTGCCAGCTCAGTCAAATTTCAAGTCCATTCTTCAATCATCATCCACAAATGAAGGCAACAGTCACCATCCCTTTTTCTCTCCAACACTTAGCAGATTAACTTGAATATCTCTTTATCAGTTTCTGTTTTGCAAACAGTCAAAAGACTGACTGAAACTTGTGTGACTACAGAGAAAAATATTTTAGTTCAGGGTTGAAATGGGGGTGGGGTCCTTGGTGGTCTCTGAGCTCGGTTGTTTTCTTGCAGATATTTCACTACCTAATGAAGCTGTGCACCGATGATGCAATATATGCAAGAAAACAACTAAGCTCAGAGAGTAACAAGGATCCCTCATTTTGGTAACCTATTCTGGTTACCATGCGTTCTTCCTTGCAGGTGCAATTCTTTTCACCAGGTGCAATTTTTACTTAAAAGACTTTTCTTTTTTTTTACAAATGTATGCCCATATTGTACATTGCCTATAGGTTTGAGGGAATAAATTGGTCAAGTTCTCATAAAGATGCATTCAAATGGATGTCTCTAATAACGCTAAAGGCCCCACGTACAGTAGGAACTTAAAGGGGTACATGATTTGGTGAATGCATGAAGAAGGCTCCGTATGCTAACCTTGAACATGGCATTCCTTGCTCTTCTTAGCATGTCTGTCTAGAATGGTAGCATGTCCCAGGTTTATTCTTGAGTATCTTGAGTTGAAATGCCAAGCAGTTATTCGAGCCAAGTGAAAAACAAGCTCTGCCACTCTTTAATTTGGCCTTTCTGCATTCACAGAATGTAATTTAATGACCTTGAAATTACTTTTGGAGTCAGGTCAAATTTCCTTCCCAGATCTTACAAGGCAGAAGAATGTGGTGTGAAGCAGGTGTGAAGTTTTGTAGGCAGATTTAAGGCACCCATTAAAAGACTGAAAAGCATTATGCACTCCTAAAGCATTATGCACTCCTAAACTTTAATCTGGATAAAATGAGGATCAAAGTAGCTGTGCGGTTGAATGCATCATCTCTCGTGGCACCTTCCCAAGTATATGGAGTCATATCAAAGCCCTACCTTATATGTCAAACTGTTGCACTGCATTCAACTCCACTTGTATGCATGTATGAAAGGGACAGAGTCTACATCATGATGGCATAGCTCTGTCTTCACCATTTTAATAACATTGGAAGTTTCTGTATGCATGTGTCTGGTAAAACAACAAGCATGAAAAAGCATTCCTCTCTTTATGGGTAGTCCCCATTTAGTAACCACAATTGGGAACAACAACTTGATCAGTGAAATTGCAACTGCACTTATGATCAACTTTGCTTTACAGATTTGCAAAGGTTGTAAATGTGAGGTGTGGTTATAAAGTTACGGTACTTTATTATCACTTTTGTAACTGTAACTAAATAAGGCAATTGCTAAATGAGGACCATCTGTGTGTTTAGGACAGTCCCATTCATTCTGTTTTTTTCCTGACCTGAGAACTGTAAGAACCCTTTTTGATTATTTGTACACCACTGAGACTAGTTCACAAAAGTTCAAAATCCAATTCAAATATAATTCCTTAATCACCAACAGGTAGCCAGCAAGCTTTCAATAACTGAAAAACGATAAGAGGGATTCAAAGACCGCGTATGATATTTCACATGCAACAGCTTAGCTACTTGCATCAGAGAATATAACTAGTTTACAACTTCATCTGCTTTGATAAAGTAGCCATGAAAGCACAGCCCATTATGAAAGGACCATCTGTCTGCAGGAGATGCTGGACGTTTAAGGGAGCAGCTGTGCCAGATAATGTCCTCGTCTAATCAGAACCTCACTATTGATTATTATTATTTTTTAATCTATTCTCACCACCAGTTTTGCATCCAAGGAATGAATTCAACATTGATGACACTCCACTTACCTCCCCAAATTCCCAATACAGTTTGGGAAGAGATCTCTCTCAGATTTTCATATAGCTGCAAAGCATGATTCCTTGAGCTCTGCATAAATAGTGTGCTGCTGCAAGGTAATGGAGCAATAATTCAGACAAAATGTAATCAGGTGAAGCAGAGCAGTAAAGTTCAATTGGAGTACGGTCAAGATATAAAATTGTGATAGATGTGAAGCTGCTTGCCCATTCAAAAATACAGAACCCTGTGCTGTCCAATTATGTTGGCTTGGCTAACAGGATTTTCATCTATTGTTGAAACTTGAATTAGCATAGGATTTTCATTGCAGCACTTGACAAATCACCATGACTACAATGACTTCAAGGACCTGAACTCTCAATTTCTCCCATGCATTAAAAGAACTGATGTACAGATTACGTCCATTATGACCATTAGTTTAACAATAGGGCAAAGCTGCAACAACCTCGGAAAAGTGATTTATGATCTTGTACTTGCACATATGAGTGTCGCACCACACCCATGATCATGTGATTGCAATTCAGGCATTTGGTAACCAGTTTATATTTACAACTGGTTGCTAAAAAAAAACTATGCTAACAAGATTAGAGCCAGGAAAAAAAATAGTCAATTCTTTATGTAATTCTTTTTTTCCTTTACTATATTTTTTCTTTCCTTCCTATTTTCCTTTCTGTTTTGTCTTTTCTGCATTTTGTGTTTTTTTCTTCTTATTTGTTTACTTTTTAAAGTATGTATTGGGTGTTATCTTTGTAATTGTAATTTTTAATAATTTTAATAAAATTACTATGAAAACATTGATTCAGAAATGATAAAGTAAAACAAAACGCCATTAGGTGATCTAATTATCTCTGTTCCAAGGAAAAGCAAACAGGTATGGAATTTGCAGCAAAATGTTGCAATATTCAAACCACCCTTAGCTTCTACACACCATCCACTAATATATTGCTTTTGTTTTATTCGTTTACTGTTGTCTCCTTCCCCCCCACCACAATCAGTGTAGGACAACAGGGAGATATCAGCAAAATTTAGAAAATCCATATTGCAGAAATATAAATACACAAAAACTGTATATGTGATCTATTGCATGAAACCTATTCTCTATCTGGTAGGTTTGATTGTTTTCCCAGTATATCTTCAGCTGATTATAACATCCAAGTCTTTGTGTACATCCAGTCTTTGTGTAAAGGAAGGCAAAATGTAAGAATAGAAAAACAAAAGGTAGGACAAACTTTATGAAAGTTATGTTTATTTCATTTTATATTTAGCAGAAGAAATATAAAAAAATAAAGGGAAGGGTTTTAGAGGAACAGATATATGTATTGACATTTATTTATTTATTTATTTATTTATTTATTTATTTATTTATTTATTTATTTATTTATTTATTTATTTATTTGTGAGACTTATATACCGCCTCATAGTGCCCAACAATCTGGGTCCTCATTTTATCTACCTCGGAAGGATGGAAGGCTGAGTCAACCCTGAGCCAATGAGATTTGACCAGCTGAACTGCTGATCACAGTCAGCTAAAGTAGCCTGCAGTACTGCACTCTAACTGCTGCGCCACCTCGGCTCATGTGGCCCTTGGCCAGGGATGAGCAACAAAATGGATCAATTATGATAAAGCTCAATAAAGACTCCATTTATGTCAGTCTCTACCTGTCTATGGATTTAACTACCTGGAGACAGAGACAGAAAATGGGAATTTGTAATAGCTAGAATGACATGACCCTTTACTTCCTGATCAAGAATAAAGATAAAGGTCACAGCATAAGAGATTCCAAAACTAGCTATATCATTTATCTAGTCTCCTCCCCCCTCCGCGCCCCAGATGTTGTGCAAACAGACTTCACGGAAAGGCCCCACAAATGTTGCTGAGGAAAAGAAAATTAGTGTGATTTGGATTTAGCATTGAAAGGGAATGCAATTCAATACATTTGCAAAAATCAGTTGCAATCTATGTTTGCAGTAGAAGAAGGAGGTAACATAACATCTACTTGGAGAATGCCAATTCCAGTGAGAGTGTATGGTTCACAATATGGCATTTTTGTCATTTGAATTAAAGCTATAGCTCTACTAGTGTGTTTATAAATATTTTGCTGAGAGGTGTTAGTATGTCATTGATGTTCCTCCACAGGTGAGAAACAGTCAAATATCTTTTTGAAAAAACATTGGAGGAAGGAAGGAACAAAAGGCTGTCCTTATGCTGAAAAAATATAAACTTACCAAACAAATTGGTAGGTTTAAAGTGTCCTTGCTTCTGGATGTCTTGGTGGCTTTTGATGCCATCATTCAAGGTATCCTATAGGATTGCTCTGAGGACTGGGGGCACAGCTGTGTTGTGGGTTCACTCTTACCTTGATAACCAGGTTCAGATGGTTGTAAGGTCAATCTCATTGCTATTCCCCAGAGCTCTTCAGTCATAAAATTCCATTCTTCACCCATTATTTATTCTTAAATATCTTTATGAAGCATTTCGAACCCCTGATCAGACAGGATGGAACAGAGGGCCATCTCTGTAGAAACAACTCCATAGGTTACTTCTTAATTCCATCATCATTGTGTATGTCAGTCTCCATCATAGCATCCTGTTTGGACAAGATAAGTCTGGTCAGGATGAGGTGGAACAAATCTGGAGCCAGATGAGGGATTGTTAGCTAGAAATAGTTCTATCTAATTGGAAGACACACACAAAAAATAATACTAACATGTATGTATTTATTTAATCTCATATTTATTACTTTTACAAATACAGTAGTACCTCAGTACTTGACTGCTTCAAAACTTGTTGAATTTGGTACTCGGTGCATTTTGGTGTGAAAATATTGTCCTAGTACCTGGTGTTTGTTTAGTACCCAATGCGCTGCAATAGGAAGAAGGGGACAGCTGCAAAGAATGGATAGGAAGTCGGCCATGCTGGAAAGGTCGCTGTAAAAGAAAGAGGGGGATGGCCACTGAGGGCAGATAGGTAATTGGCCATGCTGGGAAGGTCGCTGACATAGGAAAAGGAACAGACAAAAAGTTATTCCTAGCTGAAACAAAAGGTCACATGATAAGTCATGTGGTTTATTTGGGACTCATCCCTTTTAGTACTTGTTGTACATTCTGGAACCAATTAACGATGTGTACCGAGCTACCACTGTGATTCAAGGCAGTGAACATATCCAACACACCTCCCTCTTCCTATTTTCCCAACAACAACAACAACAACTCTGTGAGGTGAGTTGGGCTGAGAGAGAGTGACCGGCCAAAGATCGCTCCAGTTGGCTTTCAAGATTTGCAACATGCATAAATTAGAACAATATTTATATAAAAGGACAAATCTCTATGAATATTCAAAATAATCTAGTGATGGACTAAAATAAAATATCTGCAAGTTACGGATATACCTTGTCAGAGTATTTGTATTATTTTTGTTTGTACAATGCATTTGAAAAGGAACATACAGTATTTTCCAAAATACGTTGGATCAAATAAAATTTTTCCAGGCATTTGGGATTTTTCTCTCTGCTTTTCAATAGCTGCCTTCCTTGTACAATGATGTGGAATTTCGATCTCTCTGAATTACAATCTTCACTCTTTTGGGTTGATTTCAACATAATTTAATTTAATTTAATTTAATTAAATGGATTTGTATGCCGCCCAACTCCCTAGGGACTCTGGGCGGCTCACAACATATTCAGATCCATTACAGCAATATAAAATACAATAAAATACAATAATTAAAAACATACAAAAGTTAAAAGAGTATCGTCTCACTTTCACCCCGCCTGCCGGAAGAGCCAGGTTTTTATTGCTTTCCAGAAGGCCAGCAGGGTGGGGATAGTCCTGATCTCCGGGGGAAGCTGGTTCCACAGGGAGGGAGCTCCCACAGAGAAGGCCCTCCCCCTCGGCCCCGCCAACCGGCATTGTTTGGTCGATGGGACCTGGAGGAGGCCGACTCTGTGGGCCCTGACCGGTCGTAGGGAGGTATGCGGCAGGATGCGGTCCCGAAGGTAACCTGGCCCTGAGCCATGTAGGGCTTTAAAGGTAACGACCAACACCTTAAATTGGAACCAGACACTAATGGGCAACCAATGCAGCTGGCGGAGGATCGGTGTTACGTGGGTGCATCTGGGTGCACCCACCACAGCTCGCGCAGCTGCATTTTGCACCAATTGCAGTCGCCGGACACTCTTCAAGGGTAGCCCCATGTAGAGCGCATTGCAGTAATCCATCCGTGAGGTGATGAGGGCATGAGTGACTGTGAGAAGTGCCCCCCTCTCCAAGTAGGGTCACAATTGGTGCACAAGACGTACTTGTGCAAAGGTCCCCCTAGCCACAGCTGAAAGATGTTGCTCCAATTTTAGCTGTGGATCTAGGAGGACACCCAAATTGTGGACCCGTTCTGAGGGAGCTAATTTCTCTCCCCCAAGAACCAAGGAGGGACAGTTGGTCAAGTCCTTAGGAGGCAATATCCATAGCCACTCAGTCTTGTCAGGGTTAAGTTTTAGCCGGTTCTTCCCTATCCAGACCCTAACATCATCCAGGCAGCGGCCCATTACATCTACGGCTTCTCCAAATTGAGACGGGGTGGAGATGTACAACTGGGTATCATCAGCATATTACTGATACCTCACCCCGTGTCATCGGATGATCTCACCCAGTGGCTTCATGTAGATGTTAAACAGGATGGGCGAGAGGACCGAGCCCTGTGGCACCCCACATAGTAGGGGCCTAGGGCTCGACCTCTGCCCCCCTGTCAGCACCGACTGCGTCCTGTCAGAGAGGAAGGAGGAGAACCACTGCAAAACAGTGCCGCCCACCCCCACCTCTCCGAGACAACGCAGAAGGATACCATGGTCAATGGTATCGAAGGCCGCCGAGAGGTCAAGTAGCACCAGGATAGAGGAATAACCCCCATCCCGGGCTTGCCAGAGATCATCCATCAGGGTGACCAAAGCCGTTTCCGTACTGTAGCCACGCCTGAAACCTGATTGAAAGGGATCCAGAAAATCAGTGTCATCCAGCAGCCGTAGGAGCTGGAGCGCCACCACTTTCTCAACAACCTTCCCCGCGAAAGGAAGGTTGGAGACTGGACGGAAGTTCTTTAAATCCGCCGGGTCCAGGGAAGGCTTCTTGAGGAGGGGTCTCACCACCGCAGCTTTTAAGGACTGCGGGACGGACCCCTCTCTCAAAGAAGCGTTGACCAATGCCTGGAGCCAGCCACGTGACACCTCCCTGGTGGCCGAGACCAGCCAGGAAGGGCACGGGTCCAATAAACAGGTGGCGGAGCTCATCGCTCCTATAAACATGAAAGCTAGTATCTAGAAATTAATTTCCTTTTGTTAATGGTCCCTTTGTATTAATTATGCACGATGGTGCTTTGAATAACATTGTGTATGGTTTTATAATTTTATTGCCATTTGTTGTTTATTTTGCACTGATGATTGTAACTTGTTTAATCAGTGTTGTAAGTCGCTGCAAACTGGCTCACCAGGAGTGAACAAGCACAAATTTGATACTATAAATAATTATAGTATGTAATTATTTATAGTATTTATAGTATAGAATATAGAATAATATTTATGGTAAATAATAATTATACACACACACACACACACACACACACACACACACACACACACACACACACACACACACACACACATTAAGATATTGTACTCAATCTGTGCCCGGGTTGAATCTGTCTTTGCTATGGATATTCACTGAAGACTTTAAGACAGTCACTTTTTATCAGTCCAATGTCGCCCAGAGAGTTATGGTACTGGTGAAAAATTGAATGAGGAAGTATTGTATACAGTACTTTGAATTCTTGGAGAAAAGGAAAGTCATAAAATTTAACTTCATAAGCAAATGAGCAATTTTCTGTTTAATTAGTTCCCCCAAAAAGAACAGCTGCTATCTTCAGATCAATATATAAAATGTCCTTGAGGACTCTGGTTAGCTCTGTTGGAAAAAAAATTCTGGATTAAGGGAGGCTTTCAGATTGATTCAGAAAAGCCTTGTCAGGTTTTTCTTTGGTACAGATTGAAAAAAATGAAAAATCCTGAAAGGTTCAGAGGGAATAAATGCCTATGTAAAAACCTTTTTTCCAGTTTACTAGAAAAAAATGTGAAAATAATTATTCTTTCCCAACAAGTAGCATCAAGGCTACTTGTTGGCTACTTGGATAATCCCATGGGGGAGCGGACAAGTCCCCTCAGGCAATTTCCCCACTTGAAGAGCTAGCAGAAAGGATCTCCAAAACCCAAGTCCTGACTGCTGTCCAGTAAAGCAGGATATGTTGCACTGGTGGTCTCAGGAGTAGGAGTCCCAGGGCTCATTGTGTGCAATTTTGAAAACAAAAAACGGGGGGGGGGGAAGCCTGGATTGCACATTGGCTAACCTCAATTTAGACTCACAAATCCTACATGCACAAAAGTAAGAGCTAGGGCAGGTTCAAGAACCATCCCTTGGAAATGGGCAGCCTGTGATTTCAAGGTAAACCATGGCTGTGGAAATATTTTGGGACCTGTGCTTGCTTGAAACCTGTCTAGGAGCTCACAGAAAGTGATATCAAACATCTGAACATAATTGGCATGGAAAATTGGATACTGTAAATTTATTTCCAGAACTTTTGCCCTGGCCATTGATCATCATGGTTGAAAGCTCTCCTTTTGGGAGCCACTGAAGGAATTCTTCTGCTGCCTCTATCAACTGCCTCTATCAACGTCTTCCCCTTTTGCATCAGAGAAAATTAAAAGCATCCATCAAGTCTCCCTGACCTGATCAATTTGAAACTTGTGTCAAAACATGTGTGTCGCACTCACATGTTTTGAAAAAAAATGAGGAATTGTAGGAAGTTAGCACCCACCCCCCTCCTAGAAAAAAGAAATATCCTAGGAAATATTGAAAAATGAAAGAATATGTTTCTCTGAATGAGGAAAGGAGCAACATGTTTTAAATACAAAGCAGTTTCTGCAGCTCCTTGCCTCCACCCTTGCCAATGGGCCATTAAGGACTGGACCCAGCTCACACATTCCTCCCATCTAGCCAGCTACAGTCTTCTACATAACAAAGAACCATAATAGAAATCCCAAAGCCCTTTTATTAGACCACATGGGACCTGGTAAGATTCCATCAACCATGCCCCTGGGATTCAGGACAGCCCACAAGAGTTGCCCCAGCATGCCCCTGGGAGTCTGACAGCCAATGGAATACATTTCTGTATAGGAACAGGAAACAGTTAGGGAGGGGCCCAAGAGAGAGTATAAAGCAAGGAACTCCCAGCATTTTGGCCCTTCTTTTCTCTGGACCCAACATCTGAACATGTGATCCACCTTTTCTGTTCAGGAGCTCATGCCATGTACTCCTGTTCCTTTGTTCTCCATTAAAACCTTCTTTCCAAGCAACTTCCATGAATCCAGTGTTCTTTTTCCCCACTTGGAACTGAACCCAGAAGAATATTACTTCCAACAACATGATGAACAGATAAATATTGATGACGATGATACGATGACATCATCTTCGGTATTAGGCATAATCTGACAGTCACTTTTTATTATCCAACCTCCATCACTTTCAGCATCTCTTTTCTTCCTCTATGACATGCATTTTAATCTGTCGGTCCCACTAGATAGATCAGAACAGAAAATCAACTCCAGAGGAAGATTACTTTTATTGAGATTGACTATAATAACAGAATCTTGTAAGTACATCCTCTTCCTTCTTACAGTTAATTACACAGACATTTGAGCTGTGGCTGAATATTGCCTTGTTTGTCAGGAATTTTAAAAAAAATGTTTTATACACTTTTGCCTAGGAAATGATTTTTGTGTATTTTCATCCAGGGAATATCTATAAAATTAACCCAAATATTACACGCTTCCTTGAGTCAAAAAGCCAGGCATTTGTTTGTGAACCTGTTAAACTAAGCATTCAAATTAAGGGCTAAGAAAGAAGAAGGTAAAATAATAGATTCAAAGCCATAGTAATTAGTGAGTTGTTCTAATCTGAAAAGTAGAAGGGTTAGGCAACAATAGGAACAAAAGAACCTGTCTTTATGTCTCTGATGATTCATTAGGGAAAATTTGGAAAGAAATCACTCCTGTTTTTGCCTAAGACAAACAAAGCACTGCTTTTATCTACTTATGCTTGATGCTGTCCTTTTAAATAAAGTTAATCAAAAGTAGGAAAGACATGTTCTATCTGCAGCAACATTACAAAAATAAAAGAATTAATTTTGTTACATTTTTGGGCCTTTAGGTATTCAAAAAAGCAGGTTGTCATTTACAAGATTTCCAGGAGCCAAACTTTTGTAAACTGTGTCTGTATATTGTCCTCAAATCAAATCTGTATCTTGGCTCTCCATCTCTTAAGGCTATTGGTCTCTATGCAATATTGTACTGCCAGGCTACAACTATGTAAAGGAAATTTCTTGACCAACCTCACACATAAGCACTGTAAGTTGTAAAGTTGTTCTGCTTGTTTGGTTTTGACTCATCATCTTGTATAAGAGTTCTGCTTTGACTGGCTCTGCCTATCCAGTCAGAGCTAATAGGGTGGGCATGTTACAGGTACCTTCTCCTTGCATCCGTCCATGATAGTGACTCTACTAACCCTAACAACAAGAACCTTAATAATAAAAAGAATATGCTAAGCCTAGAATGGTAAAATCAAAACTAGCATGCATTGATCTCTCTCTGCCTTCAGGACCTCCCAGTGCAACACATTCTATTTTGCCCTTTCTTCTCTCAACAACCAGCACCGCCACCAATTTCCCAGCATGTTATATCCATGTTCATCAGTTTTAGTCTGTTAAATCCAAAGTCTTTCATTTACTGTACTTTGGAAATTTGAAAAGTAGCAGCTGGTCAAAAGTGATGTGAAAGGGAAAAGCAGTGATGAAGAAAGAGCTCCATATCCCCTGTTCAGTTCCTGTGAACCTCCTTTCTGAAGCAACATTGATGATATGATTTGAAAACAAGCCTAATTGTCATTATTTTTCTGATGTCTATTTTTATAATCTAAGCTGAAGACAGGAGCAATAAGAAAATAATAAAGATGGATAAGCTCTTAAGACATTAAAATCTCATGCCATAGATATTAACATTTCAGTTGGATGTTAAGGAGCATAGTTTAATTCTAAGAGGAGTTATAACTTTCACATAAAAGTATAAATCTTTGAAAATACACCCAGTTGTTAAAGAGAAATAGAATGTTATTGGAAATAAACACAACAGGCTACTAGATTTTTTGCATGAGAAATGACAGTTACTCATCAAAAATATTCATTTACTGCACCCAGTAGAAACCGCTATGAAGACATAAAAGTGGGGAATGTTTAAAATATACAACTAGTGAAGAGAATTTTGCAATAAAATTAAATGAATTGCCCAGTGAATTTGTTTGAAGTAAGCCTGTTCAATGATTTTTTGTAAAAAAACGAGAGTTTGTATATATTCCGAGCCTCTTTTATGTTTTCTTTTCCCTGAATCTATCAGTTTGCTGATATTTTCCCCATATTCCTCTGCTATCTGTAACCCAGATTTATCTCTGATAAAATTATATACAAATAGGAATTAAGAAATGACCACAAGTTTAGTATGGATCAATTGTATATTTGAGGAAGAAAATTCTGACTGTGGATATCTGTGGACAATTGCACAGGGGGATTTTAAATTACTCTTTTTCTGCTTCCCCTATTTAATTGGAAAATAACAATCCTTCTCTTTTTTTGAGACTCTTGTTATCTCAATTTGTTTCTGACAATTGAAAAAAATGATGGACATCTCTAGGCAGTAGCAGGAACAAGGCATAAAGTAGTAAATGGTCTTTCAGCAAAGGGATGAAGTTATATCTTGTTAATTCTGCCTGGTGGGAGGAAGAAAAGTGAATTGGTTCCAGGCAAATACTGTAGTTGCTGTTGCCAAGATATTATATATCTTCTTCTAACATTCCAGCATTCTAGTCTGTTGATTATATCCAGTGTTAGAATAAGGCTAATCACATTTCATTGCAATCCTACTTAAAGAATGACTGGGGGTACAACAGCATTTATTACAAACAGCCAAATGTATTTATATATATTTTCCACTTTATCATTCTTTCTCCTATTTTCAAGTGACCCACTCTTGTTTGATTTTCTTGCTGTATTAGGATACCTCCACTCTCCTCTCTATCCTGACTCGTGATGATCTTCTAACTTACTTGACTTACTCCAAGACTTTTACAGAAATGTTCCTTAAGTAATTTCTGCATCTATGGCTGCAATCCTCATTCTTATTTGGCCTTTTGTTCCTTTACCAGCTGCAGAAAATGCAGAGATTTGTGAGCTGACATTTGCTGTCCTGGCATAGAAATGAGATTCAATTTTCATAGACATCAGTTCTATTTCTAAATAAAAGATGAACATTTGGCAAGTTCCAAGACCAATGGTGGAAAGGCATAGGATTTCAAGCCAAAATAATCTCAATGGTTAAAGATTACCTGAAAATATGAACTGTAGAGTCATTTTTAAAAGTTGAAGTGGCTCCTTCAGGATTTGTCCCAGCTCCTTTTTGCATGCCTAAACTTGTTATAACTTTGGAAGGAATACCACTAGAAAAAGTTGAAAGGACCACGTACTTCAGTTCTAATTTACATGAAAGCTGGAACATGACCACTGAAGTAAAAATAAGGATAGAGAAAGCTCGAACAGCATTCTTCAAAATGAAAAAGGTCGTCTGCAGTCACAACATAAGCCTAAGATTGAAAATCAGGCTTGTCAGATGCTACATCTTTTCTATCCTGCTCTACAGAGTGGAGACTTGGTCTCTGACAGAAAGTCACTTGAAGAGACTAGAAGCATTTGAAATGTAGATTTACAGGTGGCTGTTACGTATGTTGGGTTGACAAAATCAGAAATGAGGAGGTGATAAGCCGCCTGGGAAAGCCAAGGGAAATAATCAAAACCGTAAAAAAACCGAAAGTTAGAATATTTTGGACATGTGATGCAACACCCGGAAAAATACGGCATACTTCACTTAATACTCCAAGGAAAGATTGAAGGCAAACAAGGTCCAGGCGGAAGAAGAACATCATGGCTTCAAAATCTAAGGGACTGGTTTGGACAAAAGTCAACAGCACTTTTTCGTGCGGCTGTTAATAAAAATAGGATCACCAACATGATTGCCAACATCTGATGACAGATATGGCACAAGAAGACAACATTATATATATATATATATATATATATATATATATATATATATATATATATATATATATATATATATATATATATATATATATATATATATATATATATATATATATATATATATATATATATATATAGTTAGACATCAGGCTAGAAGTCAGGAGACCCTGAGTTCCAGTTCCATCTTAGGCACAAAACCAGCTGAGTAACCTTGGGCCAAGCATTCTGTCTCAGCCTTAGGAAAGAGGCACAGCAAATTATTTCTGAGAAACCTTGCCAAGAAAACTGCAGGGATTAATCCAGGTAGTTGCCAGGAGTCAACCCTGACCTGAAGATACAACACACACACACACACACACACACACACACACACACACACACACACACACACACACACACACACACACACACACACACAAACACACACACACACACACACACACATGTATATGTCAGGGGTGAAATCCTCCCGGTTCGCCCGGGCCAGTCCTTCGGCATATAACCGATGGAACTGGCGGCGGTCGCGGCGCGGAGCTTCTCCTGCCCGCTTTCCCGGCCCGGCTGAACACAATCACCGCTTTCCCGGCCCGGCTGACCACAATCATTCGGGTTATTTTTCTCTCTGTGCATGCGCGCGCATGCACAGAGGGAAAAATAACCCGAATGGCGGCATTCAGCCGGGCCGGGAAAGCGGGCGGGAGAAGCTCCGCGCCGCGACCGCCACCAGTTCCATCGGCTATACGCCGAAGGACGGGCCAGGGCGAACCGGGAGGATTTCACCCCTGGTATATGTATATGTATATGTATACACACACATACATATACATACATACATACATATTGTACCTCTACATCTATCTATCTATCTATCTATCTATCTATCTATCTATCTATCTATCTATCTATCTATCTATCTATCTATCTATCTATCTATCTATCTATCTATCTATCTATCATCTCTGTCTGTCTGTCTGTCTGTCTGTCTGTCTGTCTGTCTCTCTCTCTCTCTCTCTCTATCATCTATATCTTATGTTATATGAATATAAAATGAATGTGTGTGTATAGTATTTATATAATCATTTGTATATCTAATTATATATATTACTTGATTAATATCAAGAATAAATTAGACCAACAATCAAGAAGCAAACCATACCCCAATCAAGGAACTGCCGAACAAGCTAACAGTAAGCAGCAGACCAATCAAGGAAGCACCATGGCTATTCTTACCCACAAGACTAGGCAAATAACTAGTACATAAAATGAGAGCAAATCCCACTCCCTATTAGCACTGATGATGTTACCTAATTTGGTAATGAAATGTCTAACTCAAAGAGCACCAAGGACCCCACAGATACACCAGTACTTCCTTTCCTCTGATCACTTATTTTATGATATACACATTAAAAAAAAAAGAATTAAGGAGACAGTAATGCTACATCCTAAAGATGGTGTGATGACTTCCCAGATGCTTCTCTAGATGCCTCTCTGGATGTTATTTCAGAGGAGGATGAGCCAATCCTGGGCACATCAGAAGGAGAGGTGGATGATGGCTCCAAGGCAGGGGCTAGGAGTCCAAGCAAGATGGAGAGGCCATAGGGAGAGCGACCAGACAAGCAGCTGGCTGAGAGTGGGATAGTTGAGGCACATCTGCAGCAGGACAGCCCTGAGGCTTTGGGTGAGGGGAGCACACAGCTCCAGCTGGTCAGCAATGAGGAAGAGGATATAGGGCAAAGCAGTAGAGGTCAGCCTGGCTACTGGCAAGGTGGCAGCCTCACCCTGGGCTGCACTGGGAGCTGGCTATTTAGCACAAAGGAAGGAGGGGAACGATGCTGGGGACAATGTATCAGTTTCCTGGCCCTGTGTGCTCCTGTGCTCCTTGTCTTGGACTTCAGATCGAGTTTTGTGCACTCTGGACTTGTCTGCCCCGTGGATTTACTTTGACTTTGTGCACTTGGTTCTGCTTCTTGGACTTACCCTTTGTCCTGTAGACTTGCCTTGGATTTGTAGACTTGTCTTTTATGGACTTGCCTTGAACTCTTTGAGGATGTTCTGTTTGTTAGTGAAGGGAATTTCAGAGGAATATTAGTTAAGAGTTGGAATCATCAATAAAGACTCCTAACTCCTCAACATGTGGGTGGGTGTGGGGGGGGGAACATATGGATACACTGGAAAACTCACTTCATCTGATTATGTTGAATATTTAATCTAGTCTGCTGATTTCCCCCCCAGGTAATATTGCTATTGCATTCTGTGGAAATTAAATGTAGAGCCTGAAGAGGGCAGTAAAGGCATATATCTATATCATAAATGCATTTTTACTGTCTTGAATTTTGTTGTGTGTTGTGGTGTAGACGGTGTTGTGTCACCTTGCATTCAGAGGTCTGAAACATTTCTGGACCTCTAAGGTTGAAAATATATTGTTGGCTCAATGAAATGTTTTGTCAGGATTTATCTACCCATGTTTCTTTCCTTCACTTGATAATGCAGAATTGGAAGTCTTGTTCATCACTCATATTCTGCAAGTAACTGATAGTTAATGAATCTCATAAGCCAACCAAAGTTCAGGGATTTTGACTGAGATAATTTATTTGTGCCAATGGCTAAAAGTAATGATTTTATAGGTTGGCATGGATAAAACGTTATTTTCATAATTTGCTTGTAACAATTTCAGAGAGGCTAATTGTCCCTGAAAAAAGCCAAAAGGATTTCATGAGGTGGATGGAGGTTTAATTTTTTCCATTAATCTTTTCTGGGGACAGCTTGGCAATCCATCTTAAATGGAAAACAAGGGTACCGTATTTTTCGGACTATAAGATGCACCGGAGTATAAGCTTAGTTTTTGGGAAGGAAAATAAGAAAAAAAATCTGCCTACCAGCCAGGGGTGGGTTCCTCCCAGTTTGGACTGGTTCACTTGAACCGGTAGCGACCCACTGGTGATGCTCACCAAACCAGATCGGTCGGTGCCGGTCCATGGGTGCCGCCATCTTTTTTTATATTTTTTTCGGAATTTAAAAAAAAAATTCCCCAAATTTTTTTGTTTGTTTTTGCTTCTGTGCATGCGCAGAAGCCGGGTTTTCAGCACTGTGCATGCGTGCCCACCTGCGAGAAGCATGCACATCCATGCAACACAGGAGGAAGCAGCGGTGAGGTAAGTTAGAACCCACCCGGAAAGCCTGCACTTTCCCAGGGCCCAAAATTTTGGTTGCTAAGCAAGAGTGTTGTTAAGTGAGTTTCACCACATTTTACTCAATCCATGACATCTCCTGGCTCTAACAGTCATGTGCAAACTAAGGAAGAACATCTGAAGGCGTGTGTAATGTTCTAATGTACAGAAGTTATAGTTAAATGTGTAGCAGAAAGTGGACTTTGGGTGTGTTTTTCCAAATGCAGTAAGTGAGGTTGAATGTGTATAGTTTTAGAAGAGCTCTGTGTGTGTGTGTGTGTGTGTGTGTGTGTGTGTGTACATACACATAAAGTATATATAGTAGATAATGTATCTTTTTGTGTGCCTATACACACTCTATACTATGTAATATGCATGTACACATATGGCATATATACATAGGATTAAATAGTACATTTTGGATGTTCAGTAGTAGTAAATAAATAAACAGGGAAATTGTATCTCGTTGAGGTCTTTGAGGTGAGGAGAGGCCAGGCACCCTAACCCAAACCCTAACCCTTGATGTGAGTTATGTCATGTTGGCCATGCCCACCCAGTCACATGACCAGTGAACTACACCTGCCCAGTCACCTGACCACAAAACCATGCCCGCCCAGTCACATGACCAGGAAGCCACACCCTCAGAGTCACATGAATATCAAGCCACACCCACAAAATAAGCCACCCCACAGAACCGGTAGTAAAAAAAATTCGAACCCACCCCTGCTACTAGCATCCATCTGGCTAGAGTCCTTAGCAAACAGCCTGGAACAGGTATATTAGCCTTGCAAAGCTCCATTTGAGAGGCTGTTTTCAGCCTTGCAAATCTCCGTTTCAGAGGCTGTTTTTAGCCTTGCAAAACTCCATTTGAGAGGCTGGGTGGAGCTACAGTCGGTATATAAGACGCACCCAGATTTTCACCCTCTTTTAGGGGGGAAAAAGGTGCAACTTATACTCCGAAAAATACGGTAATTCATATATGAATCTTATATGAAAGGAGAGATAAATGTGTTAACAGAATAAAGTAAAAATCTTCCAGTCTTATGGGCTGAACTTGCTGCATGGTTCTAATTTTGCCTTAGAAAAGGAACAGTTATATTTTCCTTTGACAATTGATATGGATTAGCACCTTTCATCAAATAAAAAATACTGACTATGAAATGCGATTTATTTTTTTATTTTAAACAACACATTTTAACATACTCACATACACTCCAATATATTTCCAATAGAAATATATTACAAAGAAGCTACTTTAATTTCTTTACTTACACTGATGCTGTTACCTGGTAATAGTATGATATGATAATGAAATGTCTGCAAGAAAACCACAAAACTCAGAGAGTACCAAGGATCCCACAAACTACTTTAGAATATAGAGATGTGGAATTTTAAGATGCTCAAAATAAATAAATAATCATTATTGATTGAATCCACAGAAGCAGAAAAGAAGCAGAAGTGATGCCAGTTGGTTGTTGGCTGACATAAGTATGTCATACATCTGCCTTCCAACTTCCAACTTCTTAGTAGCTGAACATTATCTAAAAGTGTACTATTTCCATTTAAAAGAAGAATTGCAATAGTCTTTCCACAATGTGATAAAAGTCATATTGTAAAAATGATATTGCCAAAGATAATATTTTTCAAGTGATTTGGAAAGTTTAAGAGGTGGAATTGAATGACCTAAATAACCAAATTACTACGGATGGCAGAAAAAGGATGGAATATTGAGGTCCATGCACTGGTGGTTGTACATTATCACATACAATGTTTTAAACACAACATTTTAAAATGCCATCTCAACAACCAGGAGGATGAACTGAAAAACTAAAAATTCATTTTTAGATTTCCACATTTTTATCATTTCATGTGAAAGAAATATTGATTCATTTAGATGTCATGCAAAACCACACAGAAAGCATATGACACATTTTTATTTATTTGATTTCTATAGTGATTCTGGTCAGCAAACATTCATAAAATAGCCAACATATGAAAGGTACATGGGATTATTATTAGTATTCTATTATTTCCTATCCTTCAATCGTGATTACTGGGAATCCAGAGTGATGGATTATTGGGGGCGTGGTGGCCTAGCGGTGAAGGCACTGGACTTGTTGACTGGAAGGCTGGCAGTTTGAGACTCAAGCACTGTGTGACAAGGTGAGCTCTCGTTGCCCCAGCTCCTGCCAACCTAGCACTTGGAAAGCACGCAAGTCAATAAATAGGTACCACAACTTTGGTAGGAAGATAACAGTGTTCCATGTGCCTCAGCATATAGTCATGCCAGCCACTTGATCAGGGAAGCATCTTCAAACAACACTGGCTCCCTCAGCTAGAAAATGGAGATAAGCACCATCCCCTAGAATCAGACATGACCGGAAAGGGGAAACTTTTACCTGTATTTTTTTAGAGCTTATATATATAGCTGGGACAGAATCTGTACTAAGTTTTTCATAGTTCCATAACTCCATGTGTATGCTGTTGAAAAATTACAAATATTGTAATATTTATTTACAGTTAGCCTGATGCTGCAGAATAGTATTGTAACTCAGGTAGCTTTGTGTAGCCCCTTACATCACCTTCCAAAATGTTGCCACTACAGGCCTATGTTGGAAATAGGACATTACAAAATCTATTATTAAGACTATACTTATCATCTGCAGTTATACAGAAGTGCACTTGAAATAGTGAAAAACATTTTTTTCCTTGAAAGATAAAAATAACAAAATTCATCAAATTAATTTTTTTTAAAAAAATCTGATTACATTATCATGCTGGATAATTCATGAGCACAATCACTGATACGCTTTCAAAATTGTGATTTCCACGATTTTCCAGAGTTTATAATTCACTGTCTAATCTTTCCTTTACAGCAGTGAATGAGATATGACATATTTGCTATGCTTATCTTTTGAAAGGGGCTTTTCAGAACACAAAACATGGATGTGTCTTCATAAATATTTTTATGAAAGTTAAATATTTATGGCTGAATAGGTATTCTTTGCATAAAAAGGATATTATAAAGTTTTTGAAACAGCATGAATTAGATATTGATCAAGAGCTTTTGCTGAATTGTAATGGACAGGAAATACTTATGAATGTCAGGTTGGAGAAAATAACGTAAGAAAAGAAGGGCACCTGATAGATAAACAAAGCTTGCCTAATGAAAATTATTAATCAACATCATCCTTATTTTTATTCAGTGGTTTTTATCTGTATAGTATGCTGTATGACAGTACAGATACAGAAATATGGTAATCTCTTTTGAATAGCCTATCTAGTAAAATACCATGTTCATTTATTGGCTGCAGATCATTGAATTTTCAAGCAGGATTTTCCCCATCTTTTTCTTCCTAATGGAAGAAATTCTGAGAATTAAATCTAGGACGTGCTGCATATATAATTGATGCCTTGCCTTGAACTATCAATAATTCCACTAAAGTCAACAAGAGATTCTGAAATAACTATGTACAGTACTGGAGCCTCATTTACTCATACAATGAGGTGGTCTTACATATCAGGCCTACATTAGATATTAGCTATGAGTACCTGTCACTATTGTAAATAATGAGGCTGACAAAGAAAGATCCAATAATTCTCAGACTAGAGGTGTCCATTATATAAACATAATCATAATTACCCGATATCAGGCCCACCAAATGCTGGATGAAGATAGTGGGAAGAAAAAACTCTAAGGCTTCAATGCATCTTGCATTGCAGTGGGCATTCACTGATTGTGTGAATGGTTTCATTCTGGTCTGGAATTAAGATTCTTATCTAGCCAAGCCATTCCTGTGAATCGCCTGTATTCAAACTAAGCATGGTTCACCTACTATGCTTTACGGAATAAACCAAACTTTTCACATGTTAAATCAACAAACCATGATTTATAACCACAAAACCTCAGTCTGTTCTCCATGCCACATTAAAACCAAACCATATTAGGAGTTAATCTGGTGTGAACTATGCTACTGTAGAACTGGGTTCTTCTCAAGTTGGAACTTTCTTATGTACTGAAATTGCTACTATATATTTCAAACTGGGGTCTGTCTAAGGGGAACAGACTGTGAAAATTAATTTTTTTTGCCCTGTTGCTCTTATAATTTCAGTTCAGATCTTCCTGCCCTATGACATACATGGCCCAAAACTGATATACTTTTTTCCCCTGTAGCCTTTTTTGCAATGTAAACTGTGGACAGAGGGCTTCAGATAATGCAGTTCAGTGATGGTCTTAAGCAAAGAACAAATTGTTTATTTCAAGCCACTTAGACCATTTATAACTAAGATCTGAATTCTGGATTTTTAGCATCCAATTCAGATTTAATTTCATTCATTGCTAAGGTCAAATTAGATGCAATTCTAAATGCATGAATGAAAGCTGCATCTCTTTTAAAATTGGTTTGCAGGGATCTCATTCTATTAGGATTGAAATCATAAGACACAGCAAGAATTCTATAAATTGGTTTTTTTTTGCTATGGCTTTAAATCTATTCAAATTGCAATTGAAATTCCTAATGGAATTTCTCTAATGGAACTCTCTATTAATGGATAGCAGCTAGGTGGCATTTTCACTAGGACTATAGGATGCAAGGGAGAGGGGGACGGGGAGCGAGGGAGAGAGAGGGAGGGAGAGAGAGGGAGGGAGGAAGGAAGAGAGAGGGAGAGAGAGAGAAATACATTTTCCAATTATGGGTTTAGTATGGCATCTGAGTCTGATACAGTATTTCAGTTCACTCCTAGAATTCTTTAAGATCAGAAGTCCTCTGCTAATGTGTTACTTTTGCCCTTATAAGGCATGTAAGAAAGCTGTACTCATGAAACTCGGCTCCATCTGCAAAGGTTAGTGATTTCAGTCTTGCATATCCTTGCATCAAATTCCTACTTCCAATCTGCAGTGTTATAAACAGGTACAGTTGCTTATGTTATGGTAAATTTCACACATTGAGATGCACATAGCTGCTCACTGTCATCATTCTTGCATATCGCTGACTGTTAAAAAAAAAAGCCAGAAGTATCTGGTTTGCTTCTCATAGTCTGGGTGGTCTCTTTCCTCCCCTAAATGCACCATGGAAAGGTAATAGATATTTGATTCAGGGCCTTTAACAAATCAATGCACTATTAGGAAGATGCAATGCTATTGTGAAGTTTGATTTGTGTACAATGCTTATAGGGTTTTATAGTGTATCTCTGCATGGTATATTAAAAATGGGCATTAATGAATTTTGAAGAAATTTATGTTCAACAGAGTTGAATGTCAGGATAAATAGTAGAAATATTTTAGGTAAAGGCACACTTTAGAGTGAATGCTGCCCAATAGGTACTAGAAGAGGAGTTTGATTTTCTAGTAATTGCAACTATGTCTTCCTGTCCTCATATTACATTGACTAGTTTGTAATCTTGGCTTTTTGTTTCTTTGCTATCTTTACTGATAGCCTAAGGTGATTTCCCCATAACTTGCTGTCATGCAAATAGTTTAGATTCCAATTCTCAACATATCCAATCTAGCTGGTTAGAAAAAAAATGGAAGTTGAAGTCCAGCAATTGTAGCATGGAATAGAATTTCTTAACATTTCTTTTATTGGAAGTAGGGTAGGCAATCTTTTGGTGGCTGGGGAAATGGCTAACTTACCTTTCTCTTTTTAGAAAAGTGAATATTGCAGTGCACAGACATTGATACAATAAAGTGACCATGGCACATATTTGCATCACTTGCTTGAGATGGGCAGCTACAGGATTTGAATGAATGAATAAGCGAATAAATAAAGAAATATCTGACATTTGTAGGCAGGTATCCAATCTTCCCTTTAAGAAATGAAGCTAATTTATGTTGAGTTCCTGGTAGAGCTAGCCTCTTCTGCATTGTCCATAACAACAACAAATAAATGATATGACTCTTTCTATAAAGTCAACAAGAGTTAAGCTTGACTCAAAGGAGACTTTACTATTACAATATGTAATAAACTAAAACCCCAATATTTTCCCAGCAGGGAATTAAAATTCACAAATGTTTCAGAAGTCCAAAATAAAATGTAGGACCCTAATACCCAAAGCAATTTCAGTGGCAGCGCAGTGATCATGCTTTACTTTATGTATGCATTTACTTTATGTCATGAAAGATTAACACCATGGCATTTGATTCTACTCAACTCTTAAGCATCAAAGGACTTCCTTCAAGGTATATTTTTTCAGATATGACACTGCATAATCAAAACTTTGTGATTTTGCCAGCCCAGTTGGATTTCTCCAAAAGAGGGGGTTTTTTTGGATTAAAAAAGTATGATTTTCCCCTAACCCTTTCTATTAATGTGTATTTATAGTCCCCTTGGACTCTGTGCAATAAAACTTGTTAAAACCTTTAGTCCTTTTAGTAGTCAGGTTTTATAGCAGAAGTTATTTTGTAGATTTTCTCCTCAGAGCAAGGTCAATGCATTACAGTGTAGAAATTATTTTAAGTAATTGCCAGGCTATTTCACAGCTTAGTTGAACAATGTTTTTTTTAAAATGATCATTCTTAAATTCAGATTTTTTTTGGGGGGGGGTGAAGGCTGGCAAGAGAAAGGCATCATAAATCAGATGGCAGCATGCCATTTGGGCATTGGGTTTACCTACCCACCAAATCCAGACGCTCACTCTCCCTCACCTTTCCACAGGGCATTCACACTGTTCACACTGTTTATTAAAACCTCCCCTTGTACTTTAGCTGTTTTAATGGAATATTTTTGATTAATAGCCCCCTTGGAGTTTAACTCCATTGCACTTCATTAAAACTAGATTGTACCAAAGGTTACTTCAATTAAACTGAAACCACAGCTTTAAATCTATATAGATTTTGGAAAATAAAATGAAGGAATATTATGCTGATCCATCGGGATTAACAAGGCAACTTCCTTTCTACTAAATATAAAAAGAAATATTTATGCCTGGCCCGAGTCAGCTTCTCATTTTGTGTTGATGTTTTATGAGAAATTAGAAATCAAAAGAGCTTTTTTTAAAAAAGGAGTTAATGACAGATGGGAGAACTCGAAGAAGCTTGAGCATTTCAGGGTTTATATGAATGCCCAACATTTTTTAGCATTTGTCTGTCTGTATAGTTATGAGGGAATTGCTATGCTCTTTATGGCTTCAGTAAACTATAATACAGTTCCCTGCTGCTATGAAATTATTTTATTATTGATAGAAAAATATAAGTGAAAGTGCTTTAGATATTTAATCGACTCATAAGCAACCACCCTGGTTGTTGTTTTTTTGAGTGGACAGCTAGCTCCACATGCATTTCCTAACAGTTTCCTTAAATTATATTTAATGAAAAAAATATAACTTTGCCAGTGAGGAAAATAAAATAGCATACCATGTGCTTCACTGTCATTGAAAAGGAAATGTTGAAGTTGGCATCCAGTTTTCCTTCATGGGAACAAGAAATCTGATCACCACAATTCCTATCCCTATAGAGAAACTCTAGTTACATTATGTAGGTTCATATACATTATGTGAGTAGTGTAGAGACAGCGGTGGGTTGCTCCCAGTTCAGCCTTGTTCTGCGAACTGGTAGCGCTTGTGGTGGGAGGTTCCGCCCACCTACCCGGGATGTTCCGCCCACCTGCCCGGGGCACTCTGCCCACCCGCCCTGGACACTTCTGCGCATGCTTCTCTAAGTTGGTGGGATTTACAAACCAGTAGCAAAGGGTTTTAGAACCCACTACTGTGTAGAGACTTCAGACTAATGGCAACTGTGCAACATCCAAGAAAAAAGGCATGGGTTTTAGCATCTTAAAGGTCTAATGAGATTCCCTTAGCACTAACAGGCAGGATAATGGAGTGGTGTTTTAGATTAAGAGTGGACAAAAAACCAGATGCTAGTCTCCCTCACTGAAGCTCACTAGGTGTCTTTCATCAGTCCATACTACCTTACAAGGTTCTTATTTTTGTAGGAAAAATAGGAGGTGGGAGACTATATTAGCCGTTTGAAGCTTCAAAAGGAAACACTGAATGTACACCAAATAAATAAATGACAGTTTCATGCTGATGTTTGAAAAGAGCAAATGTGTTATGCCATTTATGAAGAAATAACATCCCAATCTATGCATTTCTCTGTTTTATTTTTGTAGCATGGATTTTGGGAAGTTTAGGACTTGGGATGGAAGTCTAGCAACCCACCAAGTACAATGAACAGAAATATACATAGAACACAACATGTATAGGCTGTTGTATTTTGAAAGAAAGGATAAATATGCATTATTGTCTAAAGAACTCTGGACTTTAGTATCCAAAGAATAATTCTTTAGCTGCATGCTGTGAATGGAATCTCATTTTGAAGCTTTCCACAGAAACTAGAAAGCTTTAAGGTGCCAAATAAATCACATGAAAGAAAATGGATTTTTAAACACCTTTCTGCAATGGGATTCTGTGCCTGTGTTGGAACAATGACTTGTTTTGCTATTTACCAGCTCTGTGACTTAGCCTCCTTGCACTAAATTGTATCTTCACTCATGGCAGTCCTAGGGGTACCTGATAACTATATGTTATTATAGTTGAAATGAGAAGTGCAGGTTTTGCATGCAATTGCTTTCCCATCTTGCTTTTAGAAGAACTAGACAAAGAAGACTTATTTATAACTTCTTTAGTCTTAAAGCATGCTAGTAGGAGGATCTCACTGGATGACAGCCTACAAAACAATGAAAAAGAAATATTTCATGGGGTTGCTCGTGTATCTAAGGAACTATCAGGTCTTAAGCTTTCTTTGAATAAGTTTTTATTTATTTTCTCTCCACATTTATCACATTTACATTTACACATATACCTCCAATACATCAATACAATACATTTTCATCAAAACAAATCAATAATCTATCTTATTTCTTAACCTCGTATCTGTTCTGTTAAATCTTATTTTAGGTATATGTTATTTGTCTAGTGCAGTGGTTCCCAACCTTTTTGTGATCGAGTACCACTTGGAGGTCCCGTACAGTCGCCGCGTACCACCTGGTTCCAGAGAAACTAAATTTGATCAGATATCACTTTATTTCCATAATTGTACCGTTCCTTTTTTGGCCCCGCGCATCCAGCAACTGGATTCTCGGGCTGCTGGGACCAGGTGGGTGGCGTGTGGCAACAGTTGTGTTAGGCAGTAAACATTTTTGTGAAGTAAAAAATAACTAACTAAAAATCGTTCATGACCCTGAAAGTGTTCGCATACCACCTGGAAGGCCCTCACGTACCACTAGTGGTACACGTACCACAGGTTGGGAACCACTGGTCTAGTGCTACCTCCTTTCTGAGCTAATGTTGTCTCCTGGGTCTACCACCAATTAAGCTTCCTTTGGTTGGAACCATCTGAACTTTCTTCCAACTTTTCTGTTGAGTTGTAGCCCAAGAAACATGTCCAATATGAGTATTCTTTAAGCTGTTTCTTGACAAACTTTGAAAAAAAACCCACCCCAGGAAAAACAGTGTGCAAAATGTAGTTTTCTGATTTGTTGCAACAGTTAGCATTTCACAATCCCATCACAGCTTTCAGCTTTGTACTATTGTAGGGTTGGGAAAACAGTGCAATTTTGGGACAAACTCTCCTACTTTCTTCTTCTTCTTCTTTGAAAGGAGAAAGGTAATTAGTTTTTTAAGTATGTCTTCTTCCTTCTCAATGGCATCTGTCTGAAGCACCTCACAGAATACTAAACAATGTTCTGAGTAAAATAGATGGGTGGAGGAGGCTGGTTCAGGATAAATAGAGTTTATCACCTCATTGTGCTATTTATCAGACAAAAAAGAATCACACCTTTTTATTGTTCTGTGGCAGCAGCCAATAATTAGGAAGACCAGTTCACAAAGAGACACAGAGAGAATGAAAATGAGAAGAGTGGGAATTTATAGATCTTTCCACTTTACTACAAATAAGGCACTTCTCTACCAGTACTTTTCCACCTCCTCATATAGATCACAACCGTTCAAAATTTCTTTTATAATGATTTTATTAAAGATTACAAGTGAAAAGATAAAAAAACATATCTAAACTAAAAATATAAGAGTAAAAAGAAAAATTTGAAACTGCAGAAAAGAAAACAATATCGAGAGAAAATAGAAAAGAAAGAAAAAGAAAAAATAAATATATAATGAAGTAACTTTCCCTTTCATCACAACAAATATAAACAATTTTAGTAATTTATCCTATTCTCTTAGTGACAACAAATGCTCTCTTCTTAAATTTTAAAATCATTCATTTTCATTCATTAATTCCTGGTCAGCAACTAAGGGCTATCAGAAATATTTTACCTTGATCAAAGAATTCAACTTTAAATTCCTTCTCTGTAGTTTCAACAGTCTTTGCTTTTAATAATGTGCCTTGATTCTGACTCCTGCGGCCCCCCCTCCCATTTCTTCCTTGTTCCTTCTTAGGAAATTCTTCAGAAATTTAATATGTATATAATCTTTTTCCATATTGTTCTTATAGATTCTAACTTTAAAACCCACATTAAAATTTATTTCAGTCAACTGAGCTTGTTCCTCCTCTATAATATCGTTTACACACCATCTATAACAATAGCCATTCTTAAAATTAACTTCTGAGTCCATTGTTCACCAACTGTGATGGGATGTACTGTATATCTGGGGTAGCAGCAGCAACAGCATGAGAGGATTTTGCCAAGTCAGACCTTTCCCAGATCAAGAGAGTGGATAGTCCTGAGGTGTAAAGTTCAGGAGAAAAGAGGTTCAGGAAACATACTGTACTCTAGAATCTCTCAGACTATATCTACTGGTAGTAACTTAGAAATTTATAGCTTTGGTTTGGCAAGATGATGTCTATTAGGTGTGACCAAATAAAGGATTGGACTCAATTGCATAGTATTGTCTCATCTCTGGGCTTCAGCCTGACACATCCAGTGTTAAAGTATTTCACTGCATTGTAATAAAAAGATTTATTAATAATTGCTTCTAAATACTTACAACATCCTCATGAGGAGGATATGACCTTAATCAGTCGGGTGAGCCCAGGAGGGAAGGTTCGTGTTCCAGAACTTAATCACAAAGAAACCTGAAAAAAGGGATTAAAAAAGGGTTTAGCCTCTTTTCCTCACTTCCCTGCCCATAGGAATCCTCACCTCAGTACTTTCATAACTAGCAAGGAGACAGACAGTGAAGAGGAAGAGATTACAAGAAAGTAAGCAAGCACAAAGTGAGGAATTGAAAGGAATACCTTGGCATGAACTATCTGCTTAGCATGCTGCTGGCCACTTAGGAACAAAAGGAAGCTTTTTGAGTGAAACTGATTAGGATCATGCCAATTTCAAATAGCAGCAAAAGCCAAGGGTAGTAATTAACTAATCAGGAAAGCTGCTGCAAAGGAAAGCAGTTTAGGAAGAGAGAGCTTGTTCAAGTGATCCCTCCCTGCTGCAAAACAGGAAATTTTGCAGTTGGGTAATCAGGCACAAGACAAACAGACAGAGAAGGATGGGTTTACCTGAATTGAAATAATATTTTTCAGTGTGCTGTTTGGTTTGGATGAAAGAAAGAGTGGTTGCTGCTGAGAAACAGAAGGATTTTGAAGTTAAAAGGACATGACTTGAGTTTTGGGTGGCATGGATATTTGTTGTAGGACAAAGTTAAGGTCAATGTGGATTTTAAAAATCATTGTTACAATAGATAGAAACCAGTGGTGAAATGCTCCCGGTTCGGGCGGGCCAGTCGGTCGTCGTACAGCCGATAGAGCCGATAGAGCCGATAGCAATTGCAGCGCGAGACTTCCCCCACCCGCTTCCCCTGCCCGCCTGGACGCCGCCATTTGGGTTCTTTTACCCTCTGTGCATGCGCAGAACACTTTGCGCATGCGCAGAGGATAAAAGAACCTAAATGGCGGTGTCCAGGCGGGCGGGGGAAGCGGGTGGGGGAAGGCTCATGCTGCGATTGCTATCATCTCTATCGGCTCGACGACGACTGACCGGCCTGCCCGAACCGGTGGCATTTCACCCCTGATAGAAACCCAGGTTGTATCTCAAAATACCATTATGGCTCTCAGCACAAGTAACATTTTATAGACAAGAAATAATAAACAAACAGAAATGGCTAACTTATTGTGATAAGCAGGGATGAGTATTTAGCATATCTGTTGAAACTGCCTCACAATTTTGGAGGCCAATTACTAGAATATTAAAAAGATGACGGTGCAACTTACCATAGGATCCTTTGGACATATGGCTTTATAGTTTGCAAACATTTTATTAGAAAATTCTGAAATGGGAATCTCATTTCACTATGAGTTACACATAAAACCAAGAGGTGTGCCTTCTTTTGGTGACTGAGGGTTGAGAACATGAGATTTGGCATTTTAGGATAAAGCTCTTTAGATTAAATTACAATAATGATGCACAATTTACTTCCTACATCTTGGTCTGATGTATCCAACCAAGACACTCTGAAGTGATGAAACAGTGATTGCCTTCAGCTAGAATTTGCTGCCACCATCTTCCTTCTTCTCAACCATGATGATTGGAGTAATGACAAACAAAGCAATACAGTATCTGGTAGTCAGTCTGGAACCTTCTCCAGATTATAATTCTTCAGGGCATTAATTGGCACTAAAAGGTTCTGTTGAAACACATGACAGCAAAGAAAAACACAAATGGATGTTAGGTTTAAAGAATGTCAGAAATGGTTTAAGCATCAGATTAAAAATCAGCCTTCAAAATAAATAGGTACTTGTACTTAATACATACAAAATGTAATCAATATCTAGTCTATCTGGTTATGCACAGAATGTAGAAAATACATGGATTTAAATTACTTCCCACTTCCTAAGGAATTTCTTTTCTTCTCCATAACCAGCTGGAAAAGACCAAAGGACATAGCATTGAGCAAGTTCTTTAAGGGAGCATTTTCATTGGACTCCCACTCTTCAAGATTTTTCATACTAATGTAGATAGAATTAATGTACAGGGAATTGTGAATATGTCCAAAACTAGTGAGAATATCTAGAATCTTGCATTGCTAGGTGCTCTTTACCAAAGGCATCTCTAAAATACTTTTATTAATTAACAGTTGACTACAAAAATCCAAAGAAAATCCAAGACAGTTTAAAGTCATCCAGTGTGCCTTGCTAGGAATGTTGTAATTGTAAGGAATTTGACTAGAAAGATTGTAGGTAATTAGCATAATTATTGCAAGAAAATACAATGTTAAAGGGAAAAAAAATCTGTGGACAGCTATGGAACCATCAGATGTGATGGGAAACCTTCTCTAAGTGGGAAGAGAGAAATCTATAAATAGTCCTTCCTGGATTGGAGCAAAGTCCATTGTTATGACTGTCCCATCAATAAGGCTTTGTCAATGATATGACCATCACTAGACAGGTATATAGGTAAGTTACAAGATCTTAGATATATTTCCTCTTATAATAGAACCAAGATGTGTAGCAGTCCAGTAAGAGAAAATGTCCAACAATGCAATGTCTAAATCAACTGCACTGAATTACTTTTTCTCAGGTAAATATGTCTAGGATTGCAGCCAGTGCCATTGTGTTAAGATTTCTGGCTGTATGAAAATGTATTGTTCAGTCACTTTGATTCTTTACACAGTCTGCAAAGAGATCAGCAGGTTAACTCCAAGGTCTCATGTTAATCTTCAAAGGCCTTCATGGCATTGGTACAAATAACATCAGAGTCTCCCTTCCTTTTTTTGTCTACAGCCATCCTTGACAACTGTATTCCACATGAATTATGAAGCTGTCAGTCTCAAGGTGGTGAATCCCAAGGCAGTAATAGACAGCGGCTTCTTAGCAGCATAATTGAGATTTCATGACATATAATCACAGAAGCAAGAATTATCACTAATCTTCCTGCCTTGTGAACAATGACTAAAAACCTTTCCCTCAGCAAGGTTTTATTAAAAAAAAAGAAAGTTTAAGAGAAAAGGTCAGAAAGGAACAACAAACGAGGAACTATCCACTGATACATTTTAGCTAAGTTTAGTGAAGCAGAATTTAAAATAAGCAAACGAAATATATGATGCTATTGCTATGAAAGAATTAATTTAAGTGTTGGGTCAATATCAGGTTCTAGTTTGCTCTTAGCTACAGAAGCTCAATGGGAGGATTTGGGTTAGTCGCTTTTTCTCAGCCTCACTTGCCCCTTGAGATTGTTCTTATGCAGCAAACGGGAAGGAAAAGTGCAGCTTACATCCTCCTGAAGTCTTGAAGCAAAAGTGAGATATAAGTCAAACAAACAAATTGGTTAGTTGTGTGCATATTTGTGCTCTAGCAAATCTCCCTTTGTGGATGTTGAAATAAGCATGATAAAGCAAGGTTATAAGGAATATTCTTTTAATTATAAGGAAGGTTGCATTTTTTAAAAGACTGTGGCATGTCCTTAAAAAAAGCCTTATTAGAGCAAAGATTAGATGTCATTAGTTGACATTAGTTGACATCTAATCTCTTGATACATGGTAGGCAAGTAGTAAAACCCAAGGAAACTTATCCAAAAAACTTGTTCTAAAGATAAACAATAATAATGTATTTGCAAAAGGTCACTGTAGCATAAAATCCACTGTTTGAATGGAATTCTTCAATGGGAAATTCTCCTGTTCAACCAGCCAGTCTTTCTGTCTTGCAGGAGACTAAATAGCATTCACTCAGTGGTGGGTTCTTACCGATACGGTGTAGTGCGCTGCACCGGTAGGAGCCTGGTGATGATGTAATTTTCAGAGCTTTTTTCCGGGTTTAGATGGCTTCTCCGTGTCCTGTGCTTTCGAAAAAAGCCTTCCCGCCCGCCCTTGTGTTAATGCCGACCTTTATTCTTCGTCCGAAGCACAGCTGAGAAGCTCCTCAGCTGTGTTTCGGCTTGTAATGTCATCCTGAGCATGCCCGGAAGTGAAATCACATGGTGGGACGCGCATGCGTGCGCGTGAAATGTTGCGATGTGCACCGGTAGCGAAATGTAACTGCAACCCACCCCTGTATTCACCGTTGTCCTTTCTAATACAACAATCTGTGTCTATTGAACAAACTCACTCGTTACTGGGATGGTTCAGAGACTCTTCTCCTTCTTTCATTCTTTTTAAAGATATTCTTTGTATTTCTGAAAAACATTGGCTTGTCCCCAATCTGCTGATACCTTCATCTTTTGCAGAGATGGAACTGTGATATGGGAGATGGAACTATGATATAACAGCCACTGTTAGTAGATGAGTTTGCCATACAGGATTTAGTCGAAAAACATGGCTTATGAATATATTAATAAAAATAGTACATTCACGTTTATGCTTTTTAGAAAGAAATAACAACAAGCCACCATTATTATTTCTGAGAAATGGATCATATATTTCTAGTTACATATCTTGCCAATGCCATGGATAAATTTATCAATCATATATTTGGCACCAGTAATGAAGTATAGTATGCATAAATAAACCTCAAGATGTTTGTCAAAATAGGACAATCTGGAGCTGAATTTGTGAAAAAGCAGAAAAAATTATGCAAATGGATTTTCTTTTATTTTAAAACTATTTAAGTAGTTTCCAGTTTGGAGAATTGGCAACATTAAGCTATGCTAAATTCAGCAACTTTACTTGCTTATAAACACAGCAAAAATGGATGCTTCACATTGTTCACCCTAGCTAGCTACTATTTTAAAAGATATCATATCTTCTCATGCTGATTAATATTACTTTCAAATCTTTGCATCTTTGCATCTTACACTATCGTGCAATTCCATTGCTGAGGAGCAAAAATAATAATAATGGAAACTAGAAAGAGGCAGATGGATAAGATGATTCATTCTAGATTCACACATCCATTAGCTACAAAATTTAAACTCTTCTCAGTTATTTACTGTGACTCAAAGTAACATTTTGGGAAATGGTGGTATTAAAAAAAGTGTATGCTCATTAACTTTTAGAAAATTTTGGCATGGACAATGGGAATTCTGGTTTATTTACTTGATTTAGTTTTCAACTTCTATTGGTTGAACATTTTATTTAATAATTGATTTATATTCCACATTTCCTTTAGAAGATCAAGCTATATATCCTCTTATTTCTTCATCTATTTTTCCCACCACAATCTTATGGGCAGATTGGATTAAGAGAAAGTAACTGGCACAAACTCAACCAGTGAACTTTATTTTATTTTATTTTTATTTATTTATTTATTTTAGTTTGTCAAGCATGTATGAGAAAACAATTATAAGTATGAACATAACATATAAACATATAAGTATAAACAGGTAAAGTATATGCATAAGAAATGAGTACAAATAATGGGAACAGTAGGACAGGGACGGTAGGCACGCTGGTGCTTTACTATTAAAATACACTAGATCTTATAAGCAAGTTGGGGACAAATCTGTCACCATAATCATTATGCCTGGGCACACAAACACATATATCTATTTTTATGCAATGGATGATCTTTGATGGGCTCCAGCAATGGCTCTGATCTGTGAATATACTTGCCTAGACAGTCCGGAGTGTTCCCATTTTTCAATTGGCAAATGTTAGTTCAAAGTACAAAGCTTTCCATGAGGACAAACCCAGTGACAAAGTGGTTAAATGGCATGCACACATGTATAAACCTGTGCTTTCTGCTACACCTAATTATACAAAATAATCATAAAACCATGATTAAGAATAGTGATTTTGAAAATTTTCATGACAATGGATGTAAAAGTTAGCCAAATAGTTTGTCAAAAAAAGGATTAATTATTATGTTACACGAATCTAGCAAAATTAACTTTCTGCCATTAAAATAAAGAGTAAGAAGGAAGGAGAATCTCTTTTTGGAAAGGCCTCTGTGGGCTCAACTGCACAGCCCAGTAATTTCTATTAAAATCACACCAAATACAAGTCTAGTTTAATCCAAAAGCTTATCTCCAGGCCCAGAGGAATTCTAGGTCTTTCTACACTCCAGCCTTCAATTTTATTGATGTACTTTAAGTTTCAGAGCTTCACATTGATCTTTCAAACTCTCTGTGTTTAAGATTCCCATCTGGAACATCACTGGAAATCAATAGCATTGCTAGATGTGTCTGCTTCTCTCTGTTTCCAATATTAATGTTTTTTTTAAAGCTGCCATTCTTGGTTTATGGGAGCAACATACTTTAATTTTTAAAGAAGATATATTTGCTTCCATTGTATCTTGTTTTAGAACAAACAAATATATAATCCAATAGCAAAAGCACTAATGCTAATACTACAAAGATTAAACAATACATTATTTGGGCACATACAAAATCCCATTCACACATTTGCAATACCTGTTTGCAATAAACACAGTTGAATATGTCTAAGTTATAATTTATTGCTGCAAATTTATTAATATCTGCAAAGGTAATATCAAAACCATGTGGTTTTCAAACAGGCTAAACTTAAATAAGATAAGGTTTGAATTCAGAGATCTTCAGTTATTTTAATGTAAATTATGAAGTTGCATATATTTTATTCTGAAATACAGACATATAGCATATAGAAGGGGAACATGCTATATTCCATAAAAACAAGCTATTTCAAGTACTCCTATTTCTTTTTTAAATGATTTAATTTCATCCTGTTGCATCTATGGGACTATTCTTTGAGGAATCTACCTGCTTCGGATTTTTGTTTGCTATGGATGTATTACCCTGACATTGTCTTTGGAAGTATTTCAGAAATCAGGTGATTTGTCAACACAGATCAGTTTCAACACAAGCAGCAGTATTGTGCAGCTCATATAATTTATCTGCTCTCAATTTGAGTGCTGTATATGTATTTCGTTTTTCAGATGAAAACATGAAGAACAAATTTTGGCATAGTAAATGTAAGAATGAACAGGAGAAGATCTTTAAGATAGTTGCAAAGGCGATCTAAATAAAACTGCCTGATGGCACCTGTACAGGAAACATACAGTAGACATAGACTTGGAACTAAGACCCAATCAATCAATCAATCAATCAATCAATCAATCAATCAATCAATCAATCAGGCTTGAGTATCTTTGGTGGACCTGGAAAATTGACTAATGATTTAAGCAATAGTTCAACTGATTGTTTGAACAGGGAAAATGCCCAATGAAAAAGCAGTGATGAATGGAACAAAGTAGGGCATCTGGAATTCTAATGAAAGCACTCCATACCACAATAGTTTGTTTTATGTTTCATTTTGTGAAATATATGCTTTTCTGTATGTTTTTCAGATTAAAAAAAAACCCAGAGGCCCTTATTTCAAGAGACAAAATGCAAGACTTTATTTTCTTTCCCTTACATGAGTTTCTTCAATACATTTTGAAGTGAAAACATCTCTCCGTGTCCCATTCCTCTCAGTTTGATATGCACCTAATCCAGGCTGTTTTGATATTTGCAGAACTATGCAGATATCAAGACCCTATCGACATGATTATATTTATAATTTGTGGGTTTAGAATACGTAGAGGACTACCAGCCAATCAGTGTTTGTTCTTTTTGGCCAATACTGAAGTAGAGTTGATAGCCAATGTGTACCCATGTGTTTTTCTTTCAGGGTGGCAGGAACTGATGCCTTATGCTGCCCCTCAGGTTCACAAAACCCATTCCTAACAAACATCCCCATCCTCCCTTCCGCCCCTTTGCAGATGGACAAAGAAATGTGTTTGTGGTGGAATCTCTGGTTAGAGTGGAGAGGGGGTTAAGGAGGATAACTACCTCAAAGTCATTCCATAGGAGGAAGTGACAGACTCTTCAAACCTTTATCTGCCTGTTCCCAAGAGAATGCCGTTAGTCTGGGCAAGATTCTTGTAAAGAGGAGAACAACATTAAAGAAACTACTTTGATATGCTCACAGAACATTCTCATTCCTTCTGCCTGAAAATTTCATTTCTATCTCCTGTTACATTCAATGCTTTTATTGATGAACATTTGTTTTATGTTTACAACAAGACTAAGGCAATTTAGTGCTACAAGAGGAAGATAGTTGGTTACCAGAATAAACTAGTCTGAGGGTTCCTTGGTGCTCTATGAGCTTGGTTGTTTTCTTGTAGACATTTCATTACCCAAGCTAGGTAACATCATCAGTGCTAGTAAGGAGTGGAGTTTGCTCTCACTTTATATTCTAGTGGCTTGCCATATTAGTGTTGGTAGGGGAGGTCATAGAGGTTCTTTGGTTGTGTTGTTTATTGTTGGGTTGTTTGGCAGTTCCTTGATTGGGGTATTGTTTACTTGAATGTTGGTCTGATGTTAATCTTAGAGTTAATTTATGCTCATCTGGGTGCTAATTGCTGATGGGGAGGTCTTATCTTTTCTGTCTTGTTGATTGTCTCTTTTGCATAGTATGTAGCAGGGGCGGGTTGCTCTCTTACCTCACTACCGGTGTGCTGTGTGCGCATCACCACGTTTTGTGTGTGCACGCACTTGCTATGCGCACACGCCCCCTCTTGCGATTTTGCTTCCGCGCATGTGCAGGAAGCAAAAAAACACCAAAATCTCACATGCGCATGCATCCCCTCGCAGGATTTTGCTTCTGCACATGCACAGGAAGCAAAAAAAGCCCAAAAATTCTGAAAAAAGATGGTGATGTGCAACGGACCGGTGAAGACGGCACTGGAGCCTTCGCGCAAAAATTGCGTAATCAGCAGGCCGCTACCGTGCAGCAGAGTTGACCTCACCGGTAGGAACCCACCACTGGTATGTAGGTATTATGTTTATGTGTCTATTGATGGCTAGTTTGTCAGAGTGCCAGGCTTCTACAAATTCCCTAGCATTTTTGGACTTGGCTTGGTAAGCATGGTCAGTTTTCCAATTGAAACTATGGTTAACTCTGCCCAAATTTTGTGAAATTAAAGAGTTTTTATCAGATCTTCTGACTGCTAATTGGTGTTTATGGAGGTGTTCTGTCAGTCTTCTGCCTGTTTGACTGGGGGATTCTGGGAGTTGAAGTCCATACAGCTTAAGATGCTGGGATTGGCAAACACTGCTTGGCGCAAACATACTGAGCATTAGTTGTGAAATGTTTGTGAGGAGTAGGAATTTATGCACTTGAACTGAGTTAGTGATGTTTTTTAACTAAAAATTAAACATGAAATAATAGTTATCAGATCAGGAAATTAAACTCCATGTAAACTATGAATTGGAAGTTTTATGAAAACACCTGCTCTACTCTCATGTCTACATAAAAGAGGAGGCTGCGGATGGTGAAGTCTCTAATTAATCTTTTGGCCTAGAAATAAAAAATGAGATCCCTATTGCAGGTGTTGCCTATGTCACATGATGGAATGGATAAATACTATGTAAAAGCAGGCAAAAACCATGCTAAAGGAAAGATAGACCTGATTCAGAATATGGGGAAAAATGAGCAAACCAGATGAAGATTTTTGTCTGGCATACACTTCACATTTTAGAGTAGTTTGATGCACTACTCTAAAATACCACCATTGGTTCCTATTTATTTATCCTTGATTGGATTGCACATGTTTAGTCAGTTTCGGACTGAAAAATAATAGAACATATTCTTCCTGGATAATTTCTTTATTGAGGGTTGGATTGGTATAAAAGAAATCAGTCCATCTAAAGAATGTTGTCAGAATATAAATTCACTCACTGATGGTTATGTCCAGCCATTTTGGAGGCCAGACAGTCAGGTACCAGAATTATGCCTTTCCAAGCTTATATTGGCAAGCCAGAAAATTGACAGTATCTCCATCAAAGTAGCTGCTGCTATTACTGTCACAAAGAGCTCTTGGAATAAATCCCATATGGCCAGAATCCTGAACCTGTTATGAATTATGATTGAAAATGAGCTTGAAATGGTTCTTCCAGGAGCCACCAGATGCTGCTCTAGAAATTCTAATATTTGACAGATAAACGTCAGCCCACCAATGCAGTTAAGAAATGGATAGTTGCAAAGGAGGGAGAAATGAAATGAACATGAAGATCTGTTTTTACAAATGCTTCACACAGTACCCAGATGGCTGATTAGCAGACTATGCAGAACTGCAATTTGCAAAATAACATCACCTAAACAAAAACATAGTCTGTTTTTCTCCCTTCAGTTTGCAGAAGACTTCCTCAACCTGATGCCCTCCCAGAAATTGGGATTTCAGCTGTCATAATTGTACAATCTTCAAGATGATTGGCTATGTTGTCTTGGGATTATGAAAGCTAAAGTCAACAAACCTGGAAGATATCTAATGTCTGACAGCCTTGGACAGAATGGTTTGCTTCAGTAGTGGGTTCTAAAACCCTTTACTACCACTTGCATGCATGACACTTGTGCACATGCGCAAAAGTGCAGAAGCGTCCCGGGCGGGTGGCGGAGCCTTCCGCCACCGGCGCTACCGGTTCTAAGAACCAGTCTGAACCTGGAGCAACCCACTATTGGTTTGCTTGGCCAATCAAGTTTGCTGTAGCCAAGGAGGAAATCTTATGCATGCAAAAGTGTCTGCCTCCAGATTGAGACTAGTTACACTTTGGCTGAGGAATTGCTATTTTATAAAGAAATTAAGGGTGAGAATAGCTTCATTGTTCCCGCTAGTTTATTCATGCATTTGGTACCTCAGAATATCTAGCAGGACTGCTTTAGTCTGCTTAGGTAGAATAAGAAATAGCAATCAAGTTGGCTAACTAAAAGATAACTGTTAAATTAGCCATTACCAACTCATTTTTCTTTTAGCATGTTTCTGCAACAGCTTAACTTAGACTTCTACAATTATGAAGCTTTCCAGTTATATTAGACCAATTTTATGGCCAATATATTTGAAGCATTCCAGGTTGAGATACACACATTCATAAGACACATAGCTATTCCTCCCCCCCCCAGATCAAATAGGGAGGTCATTCTTTTTTATATGGCTGTGCCAGTACAAGCTTGGCATTTGTGAATCATCTTTCTCACATCAACCTTATGCAGTTTATTTGTTGCATACAAAGTGCTGAATTTAAATGTCTTTAAATTAACTCTCCAGTTTCTAAAACAGCGCACTGTGTTAAATTGCTACTGATACACAAGCTGAGCCATTCACCCCAGTGGGACTATCCCCCCTCACTCATTCCAGCATAAAAATAATTTTTGGGGGGATCCTGTCTGCCAAAGAATTCCGGCTGATGGGGTCCAGGAGAAGAAGTGTTTCTGCTTCTTCTTCTCCCATCCTCTGGAACATTGTCCCACTGGAGGTGAGATCTGCCCCCACATTCCTGGCCTTCTAGAAGAGCCTATTGTCTTGGTTTTTAGCTTTTCTGTTTAATGCTCCTAATACAATGGTGGGTTGCTGCCGGTTCGGACTGGTTCTTTAGAACCGGTAGCGGAAATTTGCTGCCGTTCGCTGAACCGGCAGTGATGACCGATGGTCCACGCTCCCAAACTGGTCCTCCGGTCGCTGCGGCTTGCAAAAAAACTCCTCTGTGCATGTGTAAAGGCTTCTGCGCAGGCACAGAAGGTCATTTCCGTGAAGTGATGTAGGCACGCACGTGAGTGAAGCGAGTGCGCATGTGCAAAATGAGCACTTCCATCGCGATGCGAATGGGTAGAGAAGGTACGTGGAACCCACCCCTGTCCTAATATTAATTGCCTTGTATTAGCTTAATTTTTTTAATACTGTATTGTAAGTTGTCCAGATTTTATTTATTTTATTTAGGAATTCTTCTATGCCACCCTACTCCCTGAGGACTCAGGGCGGAGTTACTGTCTCAGCGAAATGGGCAGCATAAAAATTTAATTAATAAACAGTCAAAAATCTAAATATGACTCTTAACTTCATAACAAGAATCTTCAGGAGATTACTAGTGCTCTGCAGCTGTCTACAACTAATGCCTTCCCTTTATAGATGCTGGCGTGTTTGCTCACCCCAATGAATGACAAACTATCCATTGCCTTTCAGCTGGGGTGAGATTAGTTTATAGTGTGCACACGCAGCAAACTCACAGAAATGGTGGACTCTGACAATTGCTTAAAAGACAAAATGCTTATCACTAATAGCTTATGGCTACAGCAGAATAATAATGGCAACATTTGGTCCAAAATGAGACCACTCCATCATCTTGTTCTTTAAATTAAGCCTGGTGCTGTTTTTGTCTGGGAGACATCTTAATGAAGCATACTTGCTGAGTAACGTTGGTGAATCATTTATTGGATGCTTTCATCCATTGCTAAATAATATATTCATCAGTATCCTCAAATTTTAATATATAAAAAGTCAATATTTGGATAGTTCTTTGTTTTGTTTTCTGTGAAATGCAAGTCTTTTTTAAAGCAAGTTTCCCCCCACTATCTGACAAACTCTAGCAAAGAATAGATTAAAACTTGTTAATGATTCAGATGATATCAGCATAGCAAACATATATTATTGGATGCATTAACATCTGACACGTCAAGATGCCAACAGTGTAATAGTTTATTATCTGTAGTTCCAACACATTTGTTCTGTCCCCACGAAGCACACAACCACAGAAGCAGATTGTACACACTTATTTAATGAAACAAAGGCTACTAATAAAACATCTTAGTAGTAAACAAGATGCACACACCAATTTACAAACAAACTGTTATCAGCAAGCAACCAGCTATCAATTAAGCTTCATTAATAGCTGGTATCAGTTCAAAGAGTTAGAAGACAATGACAAGCAATTGAGTCTGTTTATCTTACGGAGTTTCCAAGAGTTGGCAAAGTTCCTAGAAATTAGTCCTTGATAATCCAAGCCATTGCAGAGAATGCCAAAACAAGAGTCATAGAGCAAGCTATGATCAGACAGGTCTCTTTTTCAAACGTTGTTCTCTGCAGTTTGTTAGCTGCAACTGATGACCTTAAATAGACTAGGGGTGTGGCCAATTAGCCCCAAGTCTTACTCCCAAGTAGACCTCTTCTGGAGTAAACCTTCCTGCCTCTTGGCAGCCCTGCGTGCTCTTGCATTCAGGAAAGGAGTAGCCCCTCCTTTCTCAGCACTGCCAAGAGGTACTGAAGGTTCCAAAGGCTGAGGCTGCACAAGCTGCGGGCGGGCCACAACAACATTCTGAGAAATGTGTTACCTTGTGAGTGACCTTTAAACCCAGGAGAAAGAGATATAGTTCTGCTCATTTGTTTTATTGGTAAAGAATGGGATCTGTTTAGTAAAAACACTGATTGGATGGGGTTATGGTCAAAGTGCCTTTTCTATTTGTACAATTCAAGAGCCTCTAGAAACAGGGGTGTCAAACTGGCAGCCCATGGGCCGGATGCATCACGCACAGGCCACGTCCACCCCAGCTTCATGAAGGGGAAAAAATGTCGCAAAACATCATGTGACCGCAATGTGATGCCGCAAGTTTGACACCCATGCTCTAGAAGAGTCACTAGTTGAAGATGCTTCAGCAGAACAATATGATTTCAAGGGGGAGAGGAAGGGAGATTTCTGGGTAACTTCCAATAGATTGACAAGGATTTCTGACTCCAAATTATTATTTAATCAGGAAGGGCCACAATGAGTGGGACCTTAATATCAGCAGAAGGAACAGGGTAAATTTTTGGTCTCTTCTCTTTTTCCCTTTTGTTTCTCTTTGAAGGAAATCTTTTTGATTTTAATGTTTAGTTACATGTAGGTAAAGCTAAAAAAATTGCCACTATGTTCTGTCGCACAATCTGGAGATTACCAGAAACATACATAAGCTTCATGTGGCCAATTTTCCATGGTGATTCAAATATGTGTTAGAATGACTTTAGATGGAAGTCAGGGGTGCTCACTTACCTCACTGCCGGAGCCATGCGTGCGCATCTCCATGCTTCGGGGGCAGGCACGCTCGCTATGCACGTGTGTCCCCTCGCACGATTTTGCTTCTGTGCATGCACGGAAGCAAAATCTCCCCAAAATCTCGCAAGGGGACGCACGTGCGAGAGAGATTTCGGTGTGATTTTGCTTCTGCGCATGCGCAGAAGCAAAATCGCCCGAAAATCACTGAAAATCAGCGAAATGGCGACACGCCAGGTGGACCGGCAGAGAGGGCTCCGGAGTGGTTGCGAAATCCGCCGCTCCCTACCGGAGCTGCATACTGGGCAGCTCCGGCAGGAACCCACCTCTGATGTAAGTGCATGTGCAGACATATGTGTACACATCTATGCACACACATACAAACACTTTATATTCTTTTGGAACACATTGCACACAGTTTATTATTTAATTGGTAATCATTTTTGTCTGTTTTCACATTGTTCTTTTTTATTCTTCTTTGTTTTCTTATTGTGCATTTTTTATTCAGTGTAGCTTGCAACAACCTAGAGTAGTGCAGAGTGCTTCTGTTCCTTGTTCTAACCAAGCCATCTGGTTATGCAGATTCTCAGTCATCCAGCTCATGGTTGTCCCAAAGGTGCTTGTTCGGGAGGAAATTGGACTTCCTTGTTTTTCTTTGAAGACATTTCGCTTCTTCAGTTTCTTGGATAAGAAGCGAAAAGTCTTCAAAGAAAAACAAGGAAGTCCAGTTGCCTCTTGAAAAAAGCACCTTTGGGTAAGGTGACCAGACGTCCTGCTTTTGGCGGGACAGACACGCTTTTCAAGCGTGTGTCTCGCGTCCCGCATTCTTTTCAAAAAGTCCCGCTTTTTTGAAAAGAATGCGGAAACAGCGGGACGTCTGGTCACCTTAAAGGGAAAGATGACCCGCGCGTGCACAGAAACAAGTTGTACTGGCGGCGGTAGCAACAGCGGCGGCAGCGCTGGCGAGTGAAGTTGAAAGCCCTGCTGATAACATAGTAGGTGGGGGGGGGGGTTGGGTGGATTTCCCCGCCTGGAACGACCCCCCCAACGCGCGCGCTCGGGGAGGAGGCGGAGAGGCAGGCTCCTTCCGCGGGAAGAGCAGAGTCGCCCCCGCCCGCGAGCAAAGGGCAGAGCGTCGGGCACCCCACCCACGCCAGCCCGCGTCATGGGTAGCGGGGGAGCGAGGGAGGGAGGGAGGGAGGGGGCAATGGGCGCGCAGGGCTGCGAGGGAGTTGCGCAGGGAGCCGCGGCGGGACGCAAGGCGGCGGCAGGGACGGGAGGGCTCCGCGGCTGCGTGGGGAAGGAGCCCCGGGCTGGGCAGAGAACCTTTACCCTTCTCTTCCTCTCCTCCTCCTCCCCCAGTTCGCGGGCTTCAACTGTTTTGATTGGACAGAAATACATGCTTTCTTCACTTCCAAGTCTTTTGGTTGTGGTGACTCCCCCCCCATCTGGATTCCGTTCAGCGCTAGAATTAGGCTGGCCGAGGCTCTCTGAACGGACTTATATGGAAACTGCATAACCTCCCGCCTCCCCCCCCACCTGGACGCCGACATTTGCGTTATTTTGCCCTCTGCACATGCGCAGCATTCTGCGCATGCACAGAGGGCAAAACTCAAATTGCGACGTCCAGGCGCCCCCCCCCACATGGTGTCCCGATTTAAAAAAAAAATCTGGTCACTTTACCTTTGGGACAAGCCATCCAGCCTATCAAGATATTTAGTTTTCCACTCCAGATCACCAAGTTATTTAAAATTCTGTGGCCACTGAACATGTAACTTGGCAATCCATTTTACTATTTTCTTTATTTTTTTAAAAAAATAATGTTCTACTTCTGCTTTTTTTTGATAAAAGGACTTAGCAAATTCATAGAGCATAGGACTATATATGAGATTAATGTATACTCTCTCTTAAATTAAAGACAATCTGGATAGGCTACTAACTACTAGGAAATAAGAGCAACAGAAATAATCATCTCCATATAAACTTCTAGGATGCCTCTGGCAACAAAGAGACATGGACAATTGATTAATTAAACCTTTGACCAGGGCTTTTCTTTTGTGAAACATCATGGATGATTCCATAAGGGCAAGGTTTCAATGAATTATTATCTGTAGCAATATTTTTATTCCTTGGATTTAGTTATAATGGGCTGTATAGAAGCTTAATAATAATAAAATTAATTTTGGGATGTCACTGATTCAATCTAGGATGGAGTAGTCATAGCTGTCATGACATCTGGAAGTACTGGGTTGTCAAACCCTGACATATGCAGCATTCTGCAAAACCTATAGTATTGATATTATCTTTCTCTGAAAGCTGTTTTCTTATTCTGTTTAATCTCCTTTGTCTCTCTCTCTTGATAAACACACATACACACACACACAAACACAACTTTGTGTTTTAAATATGTATGGATAATATATGTATGAGTGTGTCTCTGTGTGTGTATGTATATGTGAGATCATGTATCTTACATATACACGAAATGAATGGAACTGTTGTGGTCCACCAGTGGCCTGCAGAGCTGGCAGCAGAGTTGGACAGCGAGGAGGCTGGGGAGGAACATGGGCCAGTCCTGGAGTCTGGAGAAGGCTCTGCGTCGGAAACAGAGATGGGTCCAGGGCCATCTGGGAGTTTTGTGCTGACTCCGGAGCCTCCAGAGCCGGACATCAGTGAGGCAGAGGAACGGGGGAGCCAGTTCTCAGTGCGCGCATGCACAAAGCTGCCAGAAGGCAAGAGCAGTTAAAGAAAAAAAGGCCTACTCAGGAATAAGGCTTGGAGATGAGTGGCCCCTCCCATAAGACATAAAAGAGGAGCAAATGGACGTGAGCCTTTGCAGGAAGCAACTTGATTCATTCTGGTCGGTTTAACTCAGCAGCTCTGTTTTGACTCTGTGCTCCGTTTGGCCTTGCAAAGCTACTTGCCAATTAGGTCTTTGGCACGGTGTCAAGAGAGATAAAGATGGGTGCTTATCAGCCTTCTCCCAAAATACTGTGGCAGACTTCTGTCGGACTAATTAAAACTGTTTGAGAGAGACTCATTATGGCTGTGAATGAACATAATTCGTAGCCGTTGAAATAAAAAGAGTTTTTTTGGGACTACGTTTATGCTCTCTCAGGAAGCCTAGGTCAGAACAGGGACATTGATTTCTTAGTTTCCTTCTGACAATTCTCTTGCCTGAGCCCCTAGATCACAGGTGTCACACTTGTGGCATCACGTTGTCATCATGTGACATTTCATGATGTTTTTTCCCTTCGCGGAGCTGAGGTGGGGGTGGCCTATGCGTGATGCATCCAGCCCGCGGGCCGCCAGTTTGATACCCCTGCAGTGTAGATCAGCATTATCCCCTGACCTCACCCAACTCTTAAACTGTCACAAGCAATTTGAAGGCCACCATAACAAAGAGGTTTTGCCCAGATACTTTGAGATGTCTGTCATTAAGGGGGTCAAAATATTTTTTTGGGGGGACAAGTAGTCTTCTATCCATTCCAATTTACGTAAATGTAATTAATTATAGTTTTTAAGGTTTGCAAACAGCCATAAACAATTAGCATATCAAACTCTGAATTACTTCTTGAGTTTTGCAAATGTGTTTCAGTTAACCCCCTTTCATCTTTCTGAAAGTTTGTTACCATTAATTACAATGATGCAAAATGTGCATAAGATAACAGCGATAAAGAGGAATTAACAGTCACCTTTAATTTAATTGGCTTTACCTTCGAGTTTAGCAGGGTAATAGAGTATAATTGCCATCTAAAATCACTGTGGTCTATTTCTGCATACTAATGAGCTGATTTCTGAGTCTGCCAACCTTTCAGAAGTGAGCAAAATAGGAGTAAACAATGCAGCGATGTAAAAGCAGTAAATGTGGCATGCAAGATATAAAGAGGATTTTGGAATGCCTTGAAGACACATAATAAACTTTTAAAAGTCCTTATAGTATTTGTAGGTCCAATGTTGGACTTTTGAACTACCTAAACAAGCAATCATTATATGGAAAATACTTCCTATAAAGGTTTGGAGAAGCTTAATTTCTCTTGGCATCTATTTATTAGGCAGAACAACTGTTGGATAGGGTAGCCACCCATGAATTGAAGCAGACTTTAAAAAGAGCTGGTTTTTGTTCATTTTTGTTGGTGCTGATCATACTTAATAAGCATCTCTCTATCTCATCGGATGCCAGAAAATATATTGGCCATGAGCAAAACCATCCCATAACTTCAGTAGTGGGAGTTTTGTAGTACTAAGACAGCTTCTACCCAGATGGCTGCTTTTATAACAACCTCCATAAAAGTCAACCTCCTCAAGGTTCAGGGCTATAGGGTGAGCCCTCAAAAGTTGGCATTCAGCATCCAGAAACCCTAAGAGTTCTAACTCAGTTTTTTGTCAGTAAAGAATAATTATCATGAATTTACAGCATAGAAAGAGAAGAGCATTTTTCTATGCTGAAGGCTATTACTACATCAGCGTCCTTTCCACGAACCATGAGAAGCTCCAGAGATAACTTTGTTCTCTGGCTTTCTTTGGAAGATTTTCTACCCATGTTCCATTTTTTTGGAAAGTGTCTGTACATGTAACCCTTACTTCCCATAAACAGTTATTGATTGGCCATGTTAATGACCAGTGGGTTGGAAGTGCATGACAATCTGTAAATAGTATATATCTCTGCCTCTATGATCTCCGTCTCTATGATCTCCATCTATATCAGTGTTTCTCAAATAGTGGGGCACCCCCCCTGGGGAGCATGGAGCCATGCCGGGGGGGGGCATGTGACTTCCAGGCAAGGGTGCCGGCTGCCAGCTGCACCCGTGCCGAAGCTGCCTCATGCTCTCGCGGCTGAGCGAGCTGGAGGGAACCCAGGAGGCTTAGTGTGCGGCAGCCTGGATGACATTCCTCGCCCCGTCCCCACCAGGTGGGGCGGGGTGGCTCATGATTGGCCAGGGGGCAGGCGCTTGCCCTCTGCCCCCTGCCCCTGCATGGCGGCGGCAGACAGAGGGAGTTGTTCTCCAGCCGGCACTTCCTCCTCAGCCTTTCCGGGCTCACCCAGAGGCTCCAAACTCCGCTCTTCGGTGTGGGGTGTGTTATGTTCATGGGTGGGTGGGTGAGTGGGTGTGCGTGTCCGGGGAGGACTAGTTGCTCACCCAGACGAGCGGGGGGCAGGGAGAAAAGGGCTTCCTCTCCGGCTCACCCGCTGTCCTCTCCTGTTTCTCTTGTTCCCAGCCGCTTTCCCCAATTGAGAAGTGGCACCTGCCTACCTGCCTGCTACTTTCCCTTTCAGTCTCTTCCCCCACCAACCCTGGTTGTCTGGGCAGGGGGAAGAACCTGCCACTCAAGCTAGGCAGCGATCCTTCAGGACAGGATGAGGATGAGTCGCACCCATCATCCCCAGCAACATGGCTGCGGATTATGGGCATGGACAGTCCAGTGCGTCCGGAGAAGCGATGGCAGCGGGGGGAGCAGTGGGGGGCATGTGCATGTGGCAGTGGGATGCCTGTTCCCTTTCCTGGGGGAAAGCCCAAGGCTTACAGTCGTGGCAGAGAGTTGGGGGGGGGGTGGCGAAACATTTACTTCTTACTAGGGGGGCGTAATAGAAAATAATTGAGAAGCACTGATCTATATGATCTCTCTCTCTCTCCCTCTCCCTCTCCCTCTCCCCCTCTCTCTCTTTCCACCCCCCCTAAGACTGCGAAGACTCAATTCAAATCCTGATCTCAGCCTAAAATAAAACTCTTCTGATGATTTGGAGTTTAAATGTTTGCTTAAACCATAGGATTAGTCTGAAGAAATCTGGTGTCTCTTAAATATATCCAGTGGATGAAATTCTTTGTCATTTTAATTTGGTATGTTATGAGAATAACAGCAAAACAATACTGTACTTGATACGACAAGATCTTGAACATCTAAATTTAGATTTTAATAAAACATTCCTACGTCTTTCCCTCTTACTTTCCCTTTCCATCTTCTCTTTTAAAGGAATAATGAATAAAGGGTATCAAAGATAGTTCTATAGGCATTAGCTAGTTTATTAAAGTAAACTGCCTGTTCAGCAAGATGCCAAAATTATTGTTTTTGCACACCCTGAGCAGTACAATCACCGTTCTTCCAACATCAATATTAAAAAGCCACTGGTTCAAGTTGTATTTAATAACAGTGTTATTTATGATAGGTTCTAGTAAGAACACTCTGTTTCCCAGTTTGTATGTGTGTGTCTTCCAGAAACTCTGCTAAAAAATAATTCAAAACATAAGCAGTTTGAACAATGGATGGCACATAATGTGTATAATTACCCTCAAAACAGCTTCTAGTTTCACAGAGTTCTTGAGTCCTACTGTGCTACCGCCTTTTTTATGTTAAGTCATTTGAAGGGCACCTCGTTGTGATCACTACAGATATCAAGAAATTTGTTGTAGTTAAAGTATTGTTGGGTGCTTGCATTAGTCCTGCTTGTCATAGAGCAAAGTTAAATAGAGTGGAAACAACCACACCAAACAGGGGCTAAATGATACTCCATGCATAATAGCTGTGGGCTGGTTGCTCTGAAGCAAGCTGGAGCCTCCAGGGAGCTCAGCTTGATTGTAGTGAAGCGTTTCAACCATGCGGATCATAACCATTGAATAGGAAATCTCCTTTCTAATAATGCAGCTGCCAAGACTGTACGCTGCTGAGATGGAGTGTCATAATAGGGATTACTCCTGTGATGTGGCAATTAGTTTCTATCATGCATTCAAGACCAAAAAAGCACAAACAACCAGGAGCACATTTTTATAGTGTCAACTCCTTCGTGGAAAAATTATAGAGTTATAGAAGTTGTGGATATTTGGCTCAGGTATTTCTTTGTTTATACAATTTGAGAACAAGAGAACAGGAACATACAGTACTATATGTTCAAGCAATATTTTCTCTGCTTAGTGTTGGTTCTTTGTCTGCTGTCCCTTCACGGCAGCTACCTGCAACAGTGCAGGTATATTTTGGTTACCATAGCATTTGAACTATAATCTAACTACCAAAATGTTTCTCCATAATCCCTTTTCTCTAAGCAGTTGGAAACATGCATATTCATTAGCAAGCAGCCAAAAGGTGTCAAGGCTTTTAGATATACAGGGTTATTCAAAAAGAATGAACCGATTTCATGACGCAATTTTTTACTAAGTAAAAGTAATGCAAAACTCCAGCCAAGTCACAAGTATTCTACTCACAATCAACTTTTATTTCCTGTCTTACAAGTGTTCAATGTGGCCACCACCTGCAGCACGGGCATCATCAATGCGATAAGAGAATTCCTCCCAGGCACGTATCAGCATAGCACAATCCAGTGAGTTGATCACTGTTGTTATTCAATGTTTAAGGTCATCGAGGTTAGTGGGTAGTGGTGGAACATAAACGTGATTTTTTACTTATCCCCACAAGAAAAAAAAATCATACATGGTTAGGTCTGGGGATCTCGCAGGCCAAGCACAAAGAGCAAGGTCTTGGGCCCCCCAATGCAGAAAGCCTTTCCTGAGGACTCGCCATTCCGAGGGTAAACAAACAACTGAACGTTGCCGGAACAACGACGCGATGACATCACCCCTGTGGCAGCCATTCAAAACTTAGATAACTCCTCTTTCAAATGGTCACTGACTCATTACATGAAAATGCTTGAGAACTGAAGCAATGCGTCATGAAATCGGTTCATTCTTTTTGAATAACCCTGTAAGCTGTTCCTAAAACCCCAAGCAAACACAATAACATTATCACTATAATCTGACACACAACCACGGAGATCTAGGCTGTTCTTCTAACATATCTCATAACACAAAGGGATTCTACTTTAAAGTTAAACTGAAGTCCAAAGCACAGATGTATTTCTATAAAGCCAGATCATAGCTTGAACCATACTTAGACATCATTCCTGTTTAATGCTCCCCCCCCCGTGCATTAAAAACAACAAACCCAAGGAATACAATAGATCTCTCATTTAATAGTTGCTTCCAGATTTAGTGCTCTATCCATTCATCATTTTGTCACCAAGGATAATTGCAAGCAACTTTCTGCACAGTTGGGAATGTGGCACTTTTATCAACTATGTACATCACACTCTGTCCCATAAACTCTATTGAATGTGACAGAGTAGCGTGTACATTCACTTAAATAAAGTAGAGGATTTGTAATAGTTTCTTTCTATTCTTTTTTTTTTGGTTTTAAAACAGGGCATAGGCACAAAATGACTTTGTGCCAATTCAGGAAGAAGTTCTAAACTTCTGTGATTCCCCCATTATATTGCTGAGTTCACCAGCTGAAACCAATTTATTTCTGACTCTGTTGTGGTGTAACCTGAATTGAGAAAATGAGGATCTTGTTATAATAACAAAGATCTGATGAGCTTGGGGATGTTGGATTTCTCCATTGGAGGCAACTTTTCTTTCATCCTGCTTTAAGCCCTTGAGATTCAGCTGCCTTAGGAGGTCTTGTAAGAGGCATACTGGCTTGACGTAGCATTAGGGAAATTAGAATTAAATTGGCCTTGTTTTCTCATTCTCTTTGGCAAAGCAGGAATCTATTTCATTTTTCATTTTATGCAGTTCTGGGATTTTGACTGCTCCAGAGGAAGGGAAAAGGTAGTGTGGTGGAAGGATACTTGCAACGTGCTCCTTTTCTCTCACTGTAGTTACTATTGCAGCCTACAGTCACTATGAAATACTCCTGATGCAAAACGGAAGACATGCTGTTGTAGTTTCAAGCTTTCCCTGCTCTCTATGAAAGTTGGAATTTTTTAATATATAAGGAATAGTGATTTGATAGTTAAGCAGCTTCATCTCATTAGTAATGCCTTCCTTCCTTCCTTCCTTCCTTCCTTCCTTCCTTCCTTCCTTCCTTCCTTCCTTCCTTCCTTCCTTCCTTCCTTCCTTCCTTCCTATAAAATGATAATTTGCTTAATATGTTTAATATGTTTAATACATTTTAACAAATAAAAATGTATTGAAAACATGGATGCAAATGGAACATTACTAAATTATCTTATTTTTTTTAGGTAGAGTGGGAACTTTGATGTTGTTGCTGCAGCCCTGTTTGGGTATCTTCTCAGGGTCCTCTTGGGAGTTTAAAGGAGAGCACCATTTGTCACATTGTGTTCTCAAAGTTCTGAAGTGTATAGAAGTAAAGATTAACAGGACATTTCAAACTTTTATCTCAAGTTTATTATTTGTTTGTTTGTTTTTGTTTGTCAACAAGTACAAGGAAACAGGACACATGAAAAAATGACACAAATAAATGGATATAAATAAGCAAAACATAGCCATAAACACATAAAATGAGTACATATAAATGGGGACAGTAGGACAGGGTTGGTAGGCACGCTGGTGCGCTTATGCATGCCCACTTAGGGACCTCTTAAGAAATGTGTAAGGTCCATGGTAGACAGTTTAAGGTAAAAGGTATGGGGGTTAAAGAAACAAACAACAGGATCAGGTAGAGTGTTCCAGACATTTACTATTCTATTGCTGTTGTCGAGGATACGGCACATATAATGTTTGAATGTAGGATGTATGAGGAAGTAAGAAAACAATACCTGTCCCCAATTATAAATAAATTTTCCCACTGGAATGTAAGGCATAAATTAACATTTCTATTGAAGGCAGACTCTCCTCCCCTGGTAAGGGCTATCACTCGCTATCTTAATAGGATGACAGCAATACGAGCCAGCTACATTGAAAAGAATTTCATTGATTGTAAGAAAGATGAGCTGAGTTAGAGACGAGATATTTTATTTGGGTTATCTAGTTTTAGAAATTTAGTTATTGAATTTTAATATCGTTGAATTTTGATGTAATGTACCACATATATTTTTGTACGGTTGTTTCTGTACCTGTTTGTTCTGTTTTTCTTTTTTTGAAAAGGCCTTCGGGCTATTCAATAAATGTACTACTACTACTATTCTATTGCAGAAGATTCTGCAATCAAGATTAGAGCAGAATACATTTAGTTTGTATCTATTGATAGCCCTAGTGTTATTGCGGTTGAAATTAAAGTGGTGGTTAACAGGTAGGACATTAAGGTAGATGGTCTTGTGTACTAAACTTAGGTTGGAACGTAGACGGCGTAGTGCAAGGTTATCCAGGCCTAAAATGTCAAGTCTACTGGAATAAGGAATTTTATTGCGAGCAGAGAAGTTGAGTACTCTTGTAAAAAACCTCTGGACCCTCTCTAATGTATTAATGTCCGAAATACAGTGTGGGTTCCAGGCAGGTGATCAGTATTCAAGGATAGGTCTGGCAAAGGTTTTGTATGCCCTAGTTAAAATATTTAAAAGTTATTTTAAACTTTAAACTTTAAACTTTGATATTTAAAAGTTGTGACCTTTTTAAGGATTTTGTTTTTTTAGCTGACATTCTGTCACACTTTGTCAGCTTTCTCTAATGTAAATAACCTGCAGATATGCAACTTCAGTTTCCAGAATTCTTATAAATGGTCAAGTTTGACTGGGGAATTATGGGACCTGTAGTCTACATACCTAGAGATAGAGAAAATTACTCTCTTCCACTGCCATTATTTCAATAATAAAAGGATGGGGAAATAAAACAGTTTCCCATCTCTTCTTCATATAACAGTGTATTCCCAGGAATTCATCTCTTAATGAGTCTTCTGCCATTGTCCCCAGTGCAGAAATCATAGATCTCACTCTGGCCAGTTTTCATTTGGAACTGTGCAAAACCATCATTAGAACATATCCAGAATTATAAAGTTCTTCCAGACAGCTAGGGCTTCCTGTTTTTCATTTTTCAGTTTCCAATGAAAACCACATTTGATCTGAATGTTAGATCTGTTTGGACATCAGAATGCTCTAAGCAGGGGCATACAGTATTTATATGCTTATAAATCTAGAGCTCAGAAGAAACCATTAGCCAATCAGTTTTTATTTTCTTCGGCCAAGAAATGAGTTTGGAGACTTACCATAAATTAGGGTACACATAACAGCTGATAATTGAATTCCTTGCTTTGGCTCTTTACAATTATTCTGCATAGAATAAATTATTAGAACGTCTGTCTTTCTTACTCATCATAACAGCAAATGTCTATTCCAAACGCTTAATTCTGGCCTGCTGGTAATTCTGCATTTGAGTTCTAGAATACTGACACCTTTACCCAAATATGTCAACATACTGTTAGAGAATGAGAACTTGAGTAAACTGCACTGTAGGAGATGACCAGGCTGAGTCTGAGGGAGGTGTCAAACATGTCATCAGTCACAAATCCCTTCATGCTCACAAGAGATCTAAGTCCAGCCCACCTTGAATTCCATGGACTCTTATCTACTGCCAATTTGCTTGGACTGTTAGTAGTTCAGATTCTGGTAGAGAGATTACGCTTGCAATAAATCTTTATACCCAGGGGTGGGCTTAAATTTTTTTTAGCAAGAGTTCTCTGCCCGATTGCTGTGTGGGCGTGGCCATGGTGAGTGTGGCATAGTTGGCCTCCTGCACTGCGGGGGCATTTTTGCCCTCCCTGGGCTCCGAAGGCTTTCCTGGAGCCTCTGGGAGGGTGAAAACAGCCTCCCCAGGCTCTGGAGGCCCTCTGAAGGCTGGAAATGGGCCCACTTCTGGCCTTCCCGAACTTCCGGTAGGCCTATCTGTCACCCTCACTGAGCCTCCATGAGCACCCTGCACTTACCTGCATCCAAAACGAGCCGCGTGGGGACTCCTGGGCACTGTTCCCTCTAAGGTGCGCAGACGCGCAGCCATGCACATAACGAGAGAACGCCACGCAGATGTTTCTAACTTCCGCACGGCATTTTCTAATGGCAGAGGCTGCACTCCTGCATGGCTGCACAGATGAAAAGAGAATGCCGTGTGGCAGTTTCTAACTGCCGCACGCCATTTTCTGATATTACAGGGAATATTGCTCCTGGGAGGGGTGGGGTGGGGTGAGTGGGGCCAGCCAGGAGTGGGATTTGGGGGTTCTCCGAACTGCACAGAATCTTAACTAGAGGTTCTAGTTAAGATTCTGCAAACCCCCAGCAGCCCACCCATGTTTATACCCATTTGAACTGCGTGATCTTCTGATTTCCCTGGCACTTGACATGCACTCTCTCCACTGGGAACACAATCTATTCTATCAAACAGAAGGCAGTGGCATATTGCTATTTGTGAATCACTATTCTCTGCTTTAAAATGGCATTTCCCATTGATACTTACAATGCCACCAGAAAAGTGTTATATTATGATTAGAATTGCAAAAAGTTGGATTTCTGGAGAACCCTAAGATATGCAGTCTGGAGAACAGATACACTCTGTGCATTCACAGTTTCTTGGCCATGTTAGTGTACTTTTTTAAAATTGGAAAACCCCAGTGCAAAGTGTAACATTAACTGTCTTTCTGTTCATGCTTTGGTTCAGAAGTGCAAAATTACATTTGGCTGCATTCAGGTGTGGCTTCATCAGATATCTCCTTGATGCTTACCTTCAGCAACATTCATTTTAAAGCAGGGATATTTCTTTAGTGCCTCTCTTCTCATCACCATGGATCATTGCCTGTTTTCCACACTCCCTTTCATCTGGTCTACAGGTTTTTTTCCTTCGCTAGCTTCTTTTCTACACTATTTTTTTAAAAAAATCAATCAAATACCTGTCCATTGTGTTAATATGCACAAAGATATTTGGCTGACTGGCTCAGTGTGTATCGACTTTATGAAGACAGATGTGGATAACCCACTGAATCCCATTTGTGATGGGTATTGGAGAGTGTAATTATTTCTCATAAACAAGGATATCCAGGGTTGCATGTACGCTACATAACAAAGATATCCTATAATATGTTATAAAGTATTTTACAAAAAATACTACCTATCTGATTGGCACATGACAAGCTACATTCAGCATAGTGCTTTCATTTTTTTCTTTTAGTCGAGGAGATCCATTGGTTATGTTCCATAATGTCCTACTAACCAATGAGATAGACTATAATCAAAGAATTACTATTCAAAAATCTAGGTTGGTCCTACTTGCTTTAGAGCCTGAAGCAAAGATCTCAATGGGTCAGCTCATTCTCATTCAAGAGTCAAGTGATTTGGGAACTGACTACTTCTTGGAGATGAATAATATGCAGCACTTGAAGGAGGAGGAGTAGGAGTAGAGGAAGTCACATGATTTATCCAACCTTTTACTACCACTTCTAAGTAGCTTGATGCTGGTTGGTTGCCTTCTTAATGCCAAATGAATGAGCCAGCCTTAACCAGGGTCACCTAATCAACTTTATTTGTGGTCAGAGATGACCTCTTTAACCAATATTTATCTTGCCAGCTCACTCTTCTATGATTGAGAGTGAAGTTTAATAAATGAGACCTTATGCATTACATGTCTAATCTTGAGCTTGTTTTTCTCTTATGAGTGTAGGAGCTTAGGGGGAAGATGAAAGCCACACACATATACAAACCTCTGTGTCACATATTCCACCAAGTCTGTAGTTTCTATACTTGTGCACTAGTGGCACCCCTTTGTTCTATTTTCAGTTTCAGTTTTGTATGGAGCATCTTGCACTCACAGGGTGCTATAAATTGAATGTCAATAATTAAAGTTTGCCTTCATCTTACAGCTGCCAGATGCAAGCTAAAAAAATCAAAATCACATAAGGATATAGAGTAGTCTTTGCTACTACCTAGTAGTCATCCAGTGTTACGCAGCTCAGATTTGTCAGCCTCTCTTTCCCTGCGTTACTTTGTTAATTGTTTTGCAAGTTGTGTTAAATAGCAGATTATGAAACAAGGAATAGAATTGGTGTTGCTGTATATGCTGTGTGGCTGTCATGAAAAGCTTGCTGGCTTGCACATTCATTGTAGCCATATTATCCAAGATGCTACAAATGTCTTGACACCCCACTATTCTATTGCTTCCCTGAAAACACATTTTTCTTAGGCATGACTGTAAATGAAAACCTATCCAGCTTTTTCAAACAACTTTTTAAAGGATCAGGGTAAGCACTCTTAACAAGAAGAGAATGATGACACGGGGCATTTAAACTCCACTTTCAAGCCCAGTATGTATATGTGATGGTTGACTGATCATGTGTGAAATGAGAAGGTTATACGGTATATATCTGAGCATAGGAGGTGAACATTGGTCCAACCTTTGTTATTTACCATCCCTAGCTGCACTCTTTGGCATTTGGCCCATAAGCTATCAACAGAGGCATCCAAGGGGATTAAAAAGTCAAGAAGGCATCCATGATTGTACAATTTGATATCCTGAACCTTTTTCACAGAGCTTCCGTCATCCATTGCAGCCAACATCTTGCCGTTTAAAAACCTTTCCTATGGATGATTCTGCCCCTACAAGAAATTCGGTGCAAACTAGCATGGCATATGATGCCTAGATTTCCAAGCATTTCAAATTGATTATTGCTCTTCTTTATTTTGTTAGCCACACCATCACCTACAATCTTTGGATACATACCTTTGAAATATCATACTTTAGTCCACCCTTACTTTGATCTTCTCTGTGGACCGTTTTAATGGGTTGTGTTGATTCTGTTCTTTTTTGAATTCATACTTAGTTGACAGGTGGACAGCTTCTTTTCTGGGTTAATTCTGTATTCCTTTTCCCTGTATTTGAAAGATAGCCTGTACCACATTCCTTAAAAAAAAGGATGTTCCATCCTGATGTCAGATAGCTTATACTTTTAAAAGTAAACTATATAAGAAGCAGTTTATAGGCTTCCTAGACAAACATTAATTGCATCAAAAATGGTCCTGGTCAGGAAGTCCTGGCATAATAATCTGTAATGTTTGTATGGCTTTAGAGGGGATAGCTCATTGTGTAAAAATGAAATATATGCCAAGAGGAAAAAATTATTCCTTTATGAATCAGAGATATTTCCTTTTGTAACACACTGTATGCTGTTACTGCAGGTTTCTGTGAGAATAGAATATCCAAGCTGAAAAATACAGAGGCCCTGATTTTTTAATAGCAGGCAGAAATGAGACAATCAACAGTCTTCTTTCTCATCAAGAGTGATAAAAAAAAACCACCATTCGCTCCAAAACTCCTTTGTAAATTGTCTAGAAATCCTGTTAAAATATGTCTGGTTTCCCATATGAACAATATTCGGACTGGATTACAGTCTGTTTTGCAGTACATTGAATTTCTACCTTACTGCAAAAGAGTTTTCTCTCTCAGTTTCAGAGAATGTTAGAATCTTTTCAGAGGTTTTTTTTGGAAGCGTTTTGGGCTAATTCTGTGAGATGTTGAAAGATATGAATGCTGTAATTTTTGTGGTTGTGTTTCATGTTTCTCCATCCTTTGGCAGCCTTTCTGACTGTCCTGAATTCCTGATCTGGAAAAACTGCATGGATTGAATATCCCTATTTTATTGGGGCTGACTTGTGGGTAGCCCAAATGGATGTCTATACAATGAAAAATCTCATCTCTCACTTGGCCACCTTATAAAAATGCAAAAAACTCAGCGTAACATCATTAAAGTGCCATCAAATAGTCACTCTCCTTTGCACATTTATTTTGCAAATTTATATGGCTACTCATCTTAATTAATAACTCTGGACAGCTAAGAAAACCAGAATAAATATAATACATAAAAATAATAAAAGCATAGTTGAAAAACCTTTAAAAATTCTCTAAAATATACCCCAACGCTAGGGAAAATATTTCTGAAAGATCAAGGGAGTTGGGCGGCATACAAATCCATTTAAATAAATAAATAAATAAATAAATAGCATTGGAACATTTAAATCTCAGGGAGGAATCTAAGGCTTCTGAATTTTTTCAAGAACATCCCCATATAGAATGTATTGCGATGTTCAACTGAGAAATGACTAAAACATGAGTAGGGATGGGTTCAACTGGAGCACAGGATGGGTTTTTGGAAAGGACATCTTGGCCATCCTTGCCACCTAATGGGAGCTGGGAGTCCAGATGGGCCCCCAAATTATGTATGAACTCTATCTATAGGAATGCTATCTCAGCCAGACATGACAGAGGAAATTCTCTAGATCAGTGGGGGACTCTAATATTTACAATCTTTCTAAGGGTTGAATTGAAGCCTGTTCTTCCCCATCCAACACTATACTAGGCGCTGGGAAAGAACCTCAGTGGTATCTCTACATATGTACATCTTAGCCTATAACCTAATCTGAAACAAAGAGAAGATTGTTTTTTGTTCAGTACTGCAGGATCCAGTGATGGCCTCTTAAGGAGAAGACCACTGATTCCTTTAAGACATGCCTTTCTTCAAAAACACTTCCACCATCACTTGAATCCACCATCACATTGTTTTCCAGGATTCCTGGATTAACCTGGATGAATTTGGGCCTTAAATATAGTGGGCGGGACTCAATGTCTCAAGGATCTTGTTCACTCCCTCAAATTTAATTTTGTCCCAGATACCTACATAGGACTGTGTTTCAATTAGTTTCATGGGACTTGCATAAGCAGAGTTGAATTTGAGAAAATTCAAGTGACTTTATCTAACAGATGCCTAGAATAGTTGTCAGAATGACTCTGAAAGGTTCCTCCAGGCTCTACTTAAATGGAAGGACTGGACCACCCAAAACAAATATGGTTGCCAGCCATATATCTGCAAACTCAATAAGGGAATACAAATAATTATGTTCTTTCACCTTATTACCAAAAGTTAATCATTATTAAATACTGTTATTTGAGTTCAATCGGACTTGTTCTTTGTTCCAGTAGTAGCTCAAAGGAAAATAAAAATAGATCATTTAATTAATTCTTAATTAATTCTGTAGCAGCATCTAAGAGCTGTGATGGCTCAGTGGTTAGAATGCAGTACTGCAGGCTACTTCTGCTACCTGCCGGCTGCCTGCAATTTGGCAGTTCGAATCTCACCAGGCTCAAGGTTGACTCAGCCTTCCATCCTTCCGAGGTGGGTAAAATGAGGACTCAGATTGTTGGGGGCAATATGCTGACTCTGTAAACCGCTTAGAGAGGGCTGTAAAAGCACTGTGAAGTGGTATATAAGTCTAAGTGCTATTGCTATCTGCCCTCTGGAAAGAGGTTTTCCCTGAGATCTAAATGACCCTCACTCTGTTGTTTAGAAAAGCTGAGAGGAAAAAGCTCTTTACTCTGACTTTAGGCAAGGGGGACAGAAAACTCCCACTTCATTGCACTTTCTATCTTTATTTTATATGTTTTATTGATTTTATTGTAATTTATCAGAGCTGCCCAGAGTTGTTGAGAGTCAGGCAGCAACTGAGTTTAATAAATTATTATCAATATAATATGTAATACAGTTTGGTAGTATAGCCCATGTTTATGAAGTCAAACAGTGATTTGAGGGATACGTAGTTCAAACATAGAACTAACAACTCTTCTCTCTCTATACCTACCACGATCCACTCCCATGCATATGGTATCAAGACACAAAAGAACATTTTTAATGCTAAAATTATATTTCCAGCTGCCAAGTTTGTTATTACAAAACACTGGAAAAGTAAAATATTCCTCTCTTTGGCTCAGTGTTACTTCAAAGTGTGAGAAATTGCCTTGGGCTGAGAAAATGTTATGAAAACAAAGAACTCTGAAATACTCTATAATGCAAGAGAGGTTCACTCAAATTTGGTCACCATTTATTAACTACATTAATGATACTTTTCTGTTGAGATTATTTTGATATATAAATGCACTCTGCACAGAAATATTATGTATTTTTAAAATGTTTATTGCTCTCCACAAGAACATAGTGCATAGATGTGTATGTGTGTGTGTGTGTGTGTGTGTGTGTGTGTGTGTGTGTGTGTGGTTTTATTTTATCTTTTTACTTCTAGTTATTTTTCAGTTCTACATTTTTTAAATTTATCTTTTTGTTTAGAACAATAAAACAACAAGGAAATTATACTTTCTACATTTCTGAAATTATACCATGCTCCATTCTTTTCTACAGCATTAACAAACTGTTGTAGCTTGTTATATTTTTTCCAAAGAATGTTTCATCTCTTTACTGTGATGAATGAAATTATGCTCACAGAAGAAATTATGCTGGGGTGAAATTATGCTCATAGAAGAAATGAAACTTGCCCATTACGTTGGTGAAAAATATTATTAGTATCCTGGTTGGCTTTCAAAGCATCTTTCCCTGGGCTATTGGTTTTACCAAATAGGAAAAAATATGATGGTTTTATAACAAAAAGATTCTTATCAACCTTGATGCTCTCAGTAGGTTAGAAACTATCATGCTGAAAAGTGCTGAAGGCTTTATAGATCACTTTTTTCTTTATACTGTATTTCCATCCTGCTGTGAAGATATCTGTGAAATCAGTAATTAATCGTTAGGTTGAGAGATTAATTATGATAGATGATGTTCTTTTAGTTAATTACAGAACATCAAGTACTCTCTAGCCCCATCATTCTAAATAAAAGGAAATGAAGGAAGTTCTTCTCAGAAATTTTATTTTGAATTATGGATGAAATCAATCTCATAATGAAGGGAATATTATGGCGAGAGAATTATGATCCAAAGATATCTTGTTCTGAATTTTAGACAGGTGTAGGCATAGGTTTGGATATATTTTCCACAGGTTGTTTTCGTATGGAGACTTTTTGTTGTGATAATAAACTTGACATAATTGAACTGCAGCAAAAACGCCCTGGCAAACTTTGTTTGCTGTGCTCACATGACGTCTAATTCCAACTTGTTCTTAAGGCAACCTTAAGTTGTCCATAGCTGTAAGTTGTTACTACTGACAGTTTCCCTCCTCAAACTGACACAGGTTTTCTGTGGATATAATGTGATGTGCTTAGTTGACCATGCTCTCAGTGATGCTTAGTTGACCATGCTCTCACGACTCCTAAGCCGTGGAGTCAATTTGACATCTATTGGCTGTTTTAGGCACACTCTCCTTCTGGTCTCTAGAATTGTTTCAGGACAATTCTGCTTTGGGCATTGGGGATGGTTTTTCCAAACCATTTCATTGAGACCTGGATCAGCTTGATAGCTGATCAACTACAGTTTCACAACTGTTCCCAGTTTTGGGTGTTCTCTTCCATAAGAGCGCTTAACTTGCATTCATCTACTTTTGATGCTATTCTGGAATTGGTTAAATCTATGCTTATCTATTTTTGAACATGGGTTTAAAGTTTTTTCTAGAATAGGAAATGTATGTCCTCCGGAGTTCAACAGCTGATATTTGTGCTTCCTTTAAATGTATCTGCACAAAACGCTTGCAGAATGAAGATGGACAATTAGCTAAGCCCACCAGTCCAGCCATTTTTCAAAGCTCACATCTTCTCTATTCCCATCCACATTGAAGAGGATGGTGAGGGATGTTTTCCTGCTGGCAGATAATATTTTATGGGAGAAGAGAAACAAACTGGCAAAATCCAGCAGTGTCTACCCTGTACTTAGTAAATATGGACAGCACCCTCTTCTGCCATCATAATTAAGGCAGAATAGGAATTTTAATAAATGAAGGACAAAACTGAACTTTGTAAAAACATTTAAAATCTCAGAGACTTGACAGAAGTGGATCTGTTGGAAACTATCAAGCATTCAAGGAAGAACTTTACAACTGATCATATTAACTACACTACAAGATTTGCTTTTAAAAAAAATAAAGTTCACCCACCTTACCAAGTGGGGTAGGATCAATAAGATCCTATTGAGAATAAATAATCAATACCTTTTCCTTGGAGTATTTGTTTTAATAAAAATTTAAACTACTATGCATGTAATATCATGAGGCCTTATGGAAAGTTTAGAAGAACCACTGATTAAGATAAGTCCTTGAACTAAAGTAAGCTAAACATGTAAGAAAAGCCTGACCATCTACTCTTTCTGTTTACAAATGGTAGAGGCAAAGGATGTGACAGAAACTGAATTAGTATAGCAGACATATTTGTAAATTTGTCCATTGTTGACTAATAGTTGAATGAAAGTCAAGGTGAGTTATCATTAGATGATGGATGTGTAAAGTGTCTTATACTATGTTAGGCATGGAAATAGCAGCAGATCTCATCTATTTACCCAACACTGAAAAGCTGCAGACTCACCTGATGGACAGTTTGTCAATATTGCCTCTGTTTTGTTTCCTTCTAAGATTTGCTTGCTCTTTCCCTGCTTCTTAAGTGCACCATTTTCTCCAAGGCATTGGAGCTAATAACCATCACTGTTAAGATTGCTTCCAGTTATATTTTTAAGTCATCAAATAGACTACATTTGCATAAAGAGAAAAAAAAATCTCAGCATGGTATACGGGAGAGAAGATCTGTTTTAGATCAATCAAAATAGTAAAGTTATCTATAAAGGGATTAGATAGAGCAAGCTCTGTTCCATAACTAAGACCTGAACCTAGATTGAAATAGATCAGAGATAATTGTTCTTGTCCAGAAACCTCTACTCTGAAGAGAATAATCTATCCGGTAAGATCTCGGAGAAGGTCTTTGCTGAAGATCCCATCTGCCAGAGAATGCCATGTACAAAGCTCTATTACAGGATTTCGTCAATGATGGTGATCCTTTCAAGAGACATCTTGCCCTTATATTCCTTCAACATAGTCAAACAGAAATAAAAAATTGACTCTGGAAGATGAGGCCATTTGAGGGATATTAGGAGTGACTCATGCTTATTTATTTATTTTTATTTATTAATCAAATTTATATATCCACCCATCTCACAAGAAGTAACTTTGGATAATGTACAATAGTCACTAAATATAATAAATGTGATGCATAATATGTTAGTCAGTGTCATTAAAATTCGTACTGTTGAGTGTTGTTAATCTTTCCCCCCTTAAGTATGTTACTCTGAGTCATTGGAACTGGCTTAGAAATGTAAGCCAATTTCTGAAAAATAAACTGGAACATTGTCAAATATTTTAGCACTGTCTAAAGAACAGTAGTAAAGACAACTGCAATGCAATGTGTGGATGACATGAAACAAGGGAAGAGATGCCTAGGAAACAATCAGATAAGAGAGGCAGAAGCTCCCAATGGCTTAATGGTCAGAAAAAAGTAACTTAGGCAAGACTTGCACTAATGGATTAAGCAGGTAAAGTGGGGATGGGAACTTTGTACTTTGAGACTTGGAAGGTTATGTTAATGTAGCCTTACAGTAAAGTAGAATAAGTTCATTTGTCTGAAGGCTGAATCATGGCAACTTGACAATTTTTGTGTTAGATTGTTTACTCTGGGTTGGATCTCTACAAAGTATCTGAATATCAGACACCTTTGCCTGGATGACTGAGAGTTGTCATCAACTAAATCAGTTCATTTAGTGTTTCCTGTCTGAGTTACCTGGGAGGGCTGACAACAATCTAGAAGTTATTCAATAGGATTTAATTGAAGAAAACACCACCATGTCTTGTAAGTGTGAAAGAATCACAGCTTGCTAGTCATAGGGAGATATATATTGAATTTTGTAAAGTTTTAGGATCAAAGCATTGTTGTCCTCTTGAATTCATAAGTATGATCAGATTTCATCAAAGAGCAAGAATGTTTTTGCATGGCTAAGACTAATATGACAATTTTATCTATTTCTTGAGATGTAATTAGAGCTTTGTCATCTATTTTATATTATAAGATATTTTAAGCACTACTAGGGGCATAAATATGAGATTTAAATAAAATCAACTAATAAATGCCAATTTCTTAAAAACTACCCCATGCCTACCTCATCCAATGTGTGCTGAGTTGTTTGTCTTTCTTTGCGTATTTTTGGTAAAATTAGAACATTGCGAGATAAGCAGCCTTTCCATATCCTAAATCCTTAATTTTACATATGAAGTGGAACAGGACTAGTTCTACTTTAAATGGTCAATTTTCTACAACATGCCTTTAACATTTGTTAAATAGAACAAAACATAAACAGCTAATCAGAGCATATACTTCCGGCCACTATCTTGGCCAATCTGAGTTCAATAATATGTCAAAAACTGAATGCTTTATCCTATTCTTATTTTTCCATTAAAAAAGAATTCCCTTTCCCTTTCCCACAAAACGAATAACAGATTAAAAAGCTGCAAACATCACATCTGCTTATTATGATGATATACCCTTGAAATATTGCTTTCTTCTTTTTGCTGTGTCCATGCCCAATGGATGGTGAATTGCTACCATGTCTGCACTTTAGAAGAGGAAATTGCTTGGAAATGGAAGTTCCCCATTAGCACAAGGCCTTATGAGCACAGCAGAAGGAAGGTACATTCCAATGCATGATAATGGTCAGCAGATTGCATTGACTGATCTACCAGTACATAGGGCTCAGCTTGATACACAAGATTGTCTTGAAAAAAACTTCATGACTTCATATTTTAGGGCAGGGAGCTAAATATAATTTTGAGATCCTCTGTTTTGGTCAGTGTCTGTGCAAACAGATTTTGGCCTTTTAAGCGTATCACTCATGTTAAACTGATTATATTTGCATTAATATTCATCACCATCATTCTCATAATAACAGGTGCAGACTCAATAATAATAGACTTCAAAGTGTAGATCACATGTCATGTTAGTGTTTTCCATCAGAACTTTAATGGACCATCATTTTGCCTCTAGGCAATAGCTACCTAATCAGATGTTAAGCATTGATAATGACTCAGTTGTCAGGTGTGATTGTGTTAATAATAATTGTTGCATGACAAAATATTTCAGCCAGTGAGATTACAGACAAGCTAATAAATGACTTTGGATTAGTGTCTACACAGCTCAGTACACAACATTTCAAGAAGCTAATATCTGCTGTTCCAGCTGTTCCCCTCAAGATTTATCTGGATGATGGGCTCCCTCATAAATTTTTGCCCTCCTGCCCCCAGGCATCTGCCTCCAAGTTGCTATAATGTGATTCCCAGCCAGATTGACTGCAATCTTAATGTCATGTCACTTACTAATCATCAGCAGAATCTCTCGTGGAGCAATAATAATAAATATAACAAAAAGATTATGCTATATTGGTAGCTGTTAAAGGTCTGCCATTCATTTATAGATTAAAAAAAACAAATTATCACAACTATATTTAAAGCTTTAAGTCTTTAGTGATATTTAGGGTGAATTGGTGGGGAAGGAGATGGCTTTGCTTTGCTGTTGTTGTTAATTGCGAAGTTGTGTCCGACTCATCGCGACCCCATGGACAACGTTCCTCCATGCTTCCTGTCGTCTAACATCCTCTGGAGTCCATTAAAGCTCATGCCTACTGCTTCAGTGACTCCATCCAGCCACCTCATTCTCTGTTGTCCCATTCTTCTTTTGCCCTCAATCATTCCCAGCATTAGGCTCTTCTCCAGTGAGTCCTTCCTTCTCATTAGGTGGCCAAAGTATTTGAGTTTCATCTTCAGGATCTGGCCTTCTAAAGAGCAGTCGGGGTTGATCTCCTCTAGGACTGACCAGTTTGATCGCCTTGCAGTCCAAGGGACTCCAGGAGTCTTCTCCAGCACCATAGTTCAAAGGCCTCAATTCTTTGGCGCTCAGCCTTTCTTATGGTCCAACTTTCACAGCCATACATTGCAACTGGGAAAACCATAGCCGTGACTATATGCACTTTTGTTGGCAGGGTGATATCCAAGCTTTTTAGTATGCTGTATAGATTTGCCATAGCTTTCCTCCCCATAGATTAGTAAATGGCTGAACCTTTTTTGGAAGCAGAAAAACAATTAGATGAGACTTTCTGTTGAGGGAAGAAATCAGGATGATACCCCATTTCACTCCCCTGCACCATCTTCACTATTGGTTCCCTATCTCTCTATAGTGGCCTTCTTCTATCATGAAGAGCTTATCTGTATCCAGTCCTACTAGACAGACATCAGAAGAATAGTGATGCACATTTCTGTAGTAGACTAAGACTGCAGGTAGTCCTTGCATTCATTTGGTGACACTTCAAATTGATGATGGTGCTTTAACAAGTGACTTTTGACTGGTCCTTGCATTTATGATGGTTGCAGAATTCCTGCATTCCTGCAGTCATATCACAGTGTCCCTGTTATCACACGGTTGTGATTTGAGTTTATAATGTTTGCAACATGCTGGGGGTCACATGATAATCATTTCGAATTGGGTTTTACAAGCAAAGTCATGGAGAAACCACACAAATTGCTTAACAACCATGGCAAAAAGTTGTAAAATCAGATGCGGTTATGTGATGCCTCTCTTAATGATTGCATTGCTTAATGAATTTTCTGGTCCCTATTGTGGTCGCAAGTCAAGGATTACCTGTACTGAAGAATGATCAAATGCACACAAGATAGAATATTGATATTTGCATTTTTGGAGAAATGCCAAGATATACAGTATTCCACCTTTGTAACCTTTGTTTATTCTCTCTCTTCTTCCTGACTGTAACCCTCTCTAATCAGGTTGCATCTCATCCTCATTTTTAACTTTAGTTGTAAGAAACTACTATATTCTCCAGGGTTCTTTACCTGGCATCTTTGCCAGTCCCTGCTTGATTTCTCCCCTGCTATTTATTTGTCTGCAAGGATGTCCTGTTAAATGACTCATGCATGTCTCTTGGAGAACTGAACATCTCACACTGCTCAAAAACACATTAAGAAGATGAAGCACAGGAATAAAAAGTGTTTATGTCCACTGAATTGTGATAGGTACAATTGAGAAGGCACTGACATCCATTCCATTCAAGCCACCTATGGAAGTGCTATTAACATTGACTTTTGGCACATATAATCTGTATACAGGCATTCAGACTGGTGGGAGTGAGAGTCTGTGTCCCAGCCATACATTTTGATATTTCCCTGCAATTGGTTCTTCTATTGAGTCTTAGATATACCGAGATACACCCACATAACACCTATTCTCTGCCAGCTGCATTGGTTGCCCATTAGTCTCCGGACGCAATTTAAGGTGTTGGTTTTGACCTTTAAAGCCCTACATGGCTCAGGGCCGAGTTACCTCCGGGACCGCATCCTACCACACACCTCCCCTTGACCAGTTAGGTCCCACAGAGTTGGTATCCTCCAGGTCCCATCAGCCAACAATGCTGGTTTGGGGGAGAGCCTTCTCTGTGGGAGCTCCGTCTCTGTGGAACCATCTCCCACCAGAGATCCGGATTATTCCCACCCTGCTGGTCTTCCGCAAAGCTGTGAAAACATGACTCTTCCTGCAGGCGGGGTGAAATAGATCTTAACTCCCCCATGGATGATTGGTTTTTAACTTTTGTAATTTTTTAAATTGTTTTTATTGCATTTTCTAATTGTTCTTCTCTCTCAGACCAGAGTGCCACTTGTCCCAGCTCTAATCACCTAGCAGTTTGAAAGCATGAAAATACAAGTAAATAAATAAGTATCAGTTCATTGGGAAGATAATAGCATTCTGTGTACCTCACCGTATAGTCATGCTGGTCACATGACATGGAAATGTCTTTGAACATTGCTGGCTCCCTCGGTTAAGAAATGGAGATGAGTGTTGCCCCAAGAGTTGGCCATGACTGGACAGGGGAAACCTTTATTTTTACTTTAAGCATAATTACGAATAGATTCATGTGCCTTACACTGTTTTGACTGGAAGCTATAAGACACTATCCTATAGAAATTTGGCATCACCAGTGAATTTGGTCAAAGAGATGGTACTGCAGCTTTTAAATCAGGAGTTCAAATGGACACAGACACAGACAAACCCTTTTTAAAAAAATCACCAAATGTATAAGCAAAGAAATTGAAAGGATGGTTCCATCTTCAGGGAGAGGAGAAATTTCCAACAATTTCTCAAAGGCAATTTTCTCAAAATCAGCTTTTACAGATGGCAGTAGTGTCATTACTGAAAAAGTGTGATGGAAGAGTCTATTAAATATCATCCAAAGTGTACAGGTAAAGCGTGGAAGCTAGGAGATGTGATTGTATGATTTAGGATGGACATTCACACATACCATAAGTAATTTCATAGTAAGTGAATGAAAACTGCCCTTTACTCATCATAAAGTGTTCTTCACTCTTTAAAACTGTTTTCCATTCATCATAAAAAATAATAAAATTTCTGCTTTTAGTTCTTTATAAACAATAATAAAGGTGAGATAAAAACCAGACAAACAAGTGAACAATTGTCCAAAATTCTCTTTCCCTTTCAAAGAAGGAAGCTGTTTCTATGTGCCGTTCAAATGTAGAATGCCCTTCACATCTTGGTATATCTGCTGGAATTTTAATTAATATCAAGATGAGTATCCTCCCCCCTCCCATCCATCCAATTTCTCTTGCTCTCTTCTCAGCTCTTTTGCTGATTACACTATCATTCCTGAGAATATTTTGTAATAAATCTATATAAGTCAAACTGGTAAGTAAATTCATTTATCCTATTCCCTCTGAAGTAACCAGAACCAGATTGTTTCAACAGGGCACATCACAGCAGGCCCATTTTTGTTGGCTCTGCAATTATCATCATTTTTGGAGAACACTAGAAACAAAAAGCTTGTCCTTATCATTTCAGTAATTTTAAGTTTCTGTGGTTGCCACTCTGGGAGACACAATCATACACTGTAATCTGGGAATTACAGCCTAGTGTTAAAGTATACTATTTGACAATATTAACTGGAGCAGAGGTGTAAGAGAAAATAATTTGGCTCACATTTTTATATGAAGTTCTTTTCCTATTTTCTGGATCAGTCCATAAACACCCACAGTTTTTAAAACATCAGAATAATGACTATTTGTTACATGTTTGATTTATGTTCTGCCTTCAGGAATTCATGGTGATGTGAGTTGCATATCCTCCTTGTATTTCCCACTCTCAACTGCACTTGGAGACATAGGTTGTTGGACTGAGAGATCAACTTGCTCAAAAGGATGGTAGTAAAAAATAGTACTAGTAGAACATAGTAAGGTTCTATGTCTGAGATCATACAATCATAGGGTTGGAAGGGATTTTGGAGATCTTCTAGTTCAACCACCTGCCCAAGGCATATGTGCTCATGCTATCCCAGACAAATGGTTGTTGAATCTTTTCTTGAAAACCTCCAGTGATGGAGCACTTACTCCAGGAGGCAAGCTGTTTCATTAATTAAATGCTCTCACTGTCAGTAAATTCTTCCTTAGTCTCAGTTCTCCCTCTGACAAGCTTCCACCCTCAGGTACTATGGAGAACAAATCAACCCCCTCTTTCCTGTGAGAGTCCTTCAATATTAGAGAATGACTATCATGTCACTCCTAAGCCGTCTCTTTTTTAGGCTAGTTTTCTTAGCCATTCATTGTATGATTTATCCTCCAGACCCCTTATATAATCTTTGTTGCTTTTCTCTGCACTCTTTCTAGGGTTTCAGCATCTATTTGTACTGTGGTGACCAGAACTGGATACAGTATTCCAAGTGTATGGAAGTGTACAGTATGCCTCACTAGTGAAGTATAGGACGGTACTATCACTCCCATGATCTAGATCAGTGGTTCCCAACCTTTCTAATGCCACGACCCCTTAATATAGTTCCTCACGTTGTGGTGACCCCCAACCATAAAATTATTTTCGTTGCTACTTCATAACTGTAATTTTGCTACTGTTATGAATCGTAATGTAAATATCTAATATGCAGGATGTATTTTCATTGTTACAAATTGAACATAATTAAAGCATAGCGATTAATCACAAAAACAATATGTAATTATGCCAGATCAGAAATTCTCGGGCCAGTCTTTGCAAGAGCACAAGGAATATCATTTTCCACAACAAACGCCTCTCACCGAATGGCACCTCTCCCGACCAATCGGAGGGCTCGTGCGAGTTAAGCCGATATGGCCAGGCTTGTGGCAGTGGGGGGGGGAAGCTGAGGATGCCGGGGCGACCCCTGGGAAATGGTCATTCGACCCCCAAAGGGGTCCCGACCCCCAGGTTGGGAACCACTGATCTAGATGCTATCCCTCTATTGATGCAGCCTAGGACTTCATTGGCTTTTTTGGCAGCTGCAGTACACTGCTGACTCATAGTTTAGCAGTGGTCCATCAGGACACATGGATCCATCTCACAAGAGCTACTGTTGAGCCAGGTACTGCTTTTTCTGTACCATGACATTTGTTCTTTTCTGCATAAGTGCAAGAGCTTATTTTTCTCATCACTGAACTCTATGTTGTTGGATAGATGCAGTGGTGGGATTCAGTAGAACCGATACCTAATTGTTTGCTGAGTTCAGCGAACTGGTTAGATGTGTTCTGGAAAATCTGTGTTTTGCAGAACACATCTGGTTTTTGTTCAACTTCCTTCCAGGTGGGAGAAAAAAACCTTCCCAAAAAGTTTAAGAGGGGAGCGACGGAAACCAAATGGAGACACGGTGCCATCACATCACTCAGGTGAAAACTGTCTTACTTTACAGCAGGCAGTGGGAGGGGGCGGGTCCTGTGCATAAGGCAGCAGCCCAGGGCCAAAGAGTCAGTGGAGTGCCAGAGGGTCGGGGAAGCGAGTGGGCATCCTGCCTGCAGCACCCATGCCAACTGCCCCTCCCCAGCCAGAGCGTGCCCATTTCAGTGCCTGGCTCCCAGATGCCTCACTTCCCCCAAGCTAACCTGATTTCCAGGTCCATCACATTTCTCCATCGCGTTTCTCGCTGTCGTGTGCAGGGAAAGAAAAGTTTGTGGGACTAAAAAAAGTTCAATCAATAAATTCCAACTTCATGAGATCTTTTTTTTTCCATAAGAAGTTGGAATTGATTGAACTTTTTTTTAGTTCCACAAACTTTTCTTTCTTCTGCACACAACAGTGAGAAACATGATGGAGGAACGCGACAGAGGAACGCGATGGACCTGGAAATCAGGTTAGCAAAGGAAATGCTTGGGGGAAGCGAGGGCATCTGGGTGGTGGTACGTGGGGCAAGCTCAGTGGTGTGGCCCGGCGCTGCAATGGAGAAATGGGAAATGGAGCGGTCGGCGCGAGGGAAGGAGGAGAAGCAGTGAGAAGAAAGATACTGGATTTACCGGCGGTAAGGGCGGCCACCGGCCCCTCTAAAAGGCCGTTTGGACCTTGTACCCTTGAAAGCTCTATCGGTGTTGGTCCGAGAGCATCCCCCATACTGGCCTTGGTACCCGGTCTGGCTCTGGTAGCCCGACTGACCCTGGGACCCCAGCTGGTTCTGGGACCGTGAATACCCGTGGTCGGGCACCTTGGGACCCTTCCTAAAGAAAGATTTCTTAGGGTGTCTGGTACAATTAGATAGGACTTTACGCTTGTCCTTCGTTTCTGTAGTGACCGGGTCCAGTGCCGAGCCAAAGAGCGCTGGTCCCGAAATTGGGGCTGTGGCCAGCTTCCATTTGTGCCGCGCATCAGCAGGCCACGAGCGGAGCCAGTGCATTCTTCTCGCAATCACGGCGGATCCCATGGAGCGAGCGGAGAATCTGGCGGCCTGTAGCGTAGCGTCCGAAGTAAATTGGGTCGCAGCCAACAACTTTTTAATGTCCTGCTGTGCCCGGGTGTCTTTGGCAGGAATATGCTTCTGCAATGAATGTAGCCATTTTAGAGACACCCTAGAAAAAAAGGAAGCTGTTGTAGATGCCTTCATGGCCCAGGCGGCCGCCTGATGGGCTTTCTGCAGGGCAGCTTCGGTTCTGCGATCTTCAGGGCGCAGGAGCTCATCAGGTTCGCCGGGCAGCTGCGTGGGTAAGTATAAGGCCTTCACCGGGGCATCTATGGTAGAAAGTGTGAGATGCTGGGCCAGGTGTGGGGCCACATTAAAGTACCGCTTGTCTTGAGCGTTGGGTAGAGGCCCCATGCTGGGCGATTGCCACTGCTTGGTCAAGGTGTTGACAAAAAAATTCGGAATGGGGATGACCTCCGTATTGGAGGCTGTTGCCTCCTCGAAGATGGGGTCATCCTGGGCTCCCGTCTTTGGGGGTTCTGCTTGTGCAGTTGAAAGGTTGGCCATAGCCCTTGCTTTGTGAAGCAGGGACCTGAAGAGGCTAGGGTGGAAGAGTCCCGTGACAACTGGAGCTTCTGGTGCCATGTCCTCATCGTCAGACATCTGTATGTCTAGAGGGGCCTCATCCAGCTGGTCACCAACTGCATGATCAGGTTCCCCTTGGTCGAGAGAAGACAGGGAGCTCTCAGAAGAATCATCGCGGTCCTCAACCCCACCCTGCATGATGGAATCAGTGGTGTGGGGGAGAACTGCGTGTGGCAGAGCTAGTGGAGCTGGCAGGGACTGAGGCACCTCAGCCATTGCCCTGATGGCTGCTTCCAGGCCCTTGCGGATGGCAGCATCCATCCTTACCTGAATGGCATCAGCTGAGGGAAGGGCTGCAAGGTCTGGAGCCTGTGTGCTCTGGATCCCCAGGGGGGATGCACTGTCCTGCTCACCCCAAACATCACCCTCCCTGAGATGGCAGTCCAGATTCTCCAAGGATAGATGATCCCCAGAGCAGTCAGATGTGTGTGATGGGGGAGCAAGGGTGTCCTTTCTAGCTTTGTGTGTGCCAGAACCCATGTGTCCACGCTCCCTGGAGGAGGTCTTCTGGCTGGTCTTGCTGTGTGACCGCTGGCCATCAGCCCCCTGGGTGGAACTGGCAGACTTGGAGCGCCCTGAGGGTGAGGATGGGTGTATTGGAGACCTGTCCCTGGCATTAGCAGGGCTCATAGATTCTAATCCCCCCCCATGTGTGGGTGCAGGATCAGGGGCGACCCTGGGGGTCTTCTGCTTCGCCTTTCCCTGCTTCTGAGGCTTCTCAGCCATTCTGGCTGCACTGTGGTCAGCAGGGAGCAGGCAATCAAATCAGTCACTCAGGCAATCAAACTTTAGGAGAGGCAACCAGGCATACAATCAGTAAAAGGAGAGCAGCTCTGTCAGCAATTACAGTCAATTAATCAGTCAACAGAGCAGGAAAGCAGGCAAAAGCGGCAGAAGGGAGAAGCAGCTTCGTTGGAGATCGTGCTCCTGCTGTCCATCACTTTTAATGTATTCAAAATGGCCGCCACACCTCAGCTTTGCTCCGTGCTCTCGGCTGCCAATCAATTTTAATTTATTCAAAATGGCCGACGCAAGCTGAATCGCTCCGTAACGGCCGTTCCCACCAAAGAGCCTCTCAGCTGGGATCAAAGAGGCCTTTTGAAGGCTCGTCGATGCGAGGCCTCACTGCTGCTCGAGGGGTGGTCTGACAGGTTGCTAGTGCCCCTGCCGACGCCGCTCGAAGCTAGCGGCCGATGCCGGACCCAGATTGTCAATTAGGGGCACTAGATGGCCATTGGAGACAAACTCTAGCCTAGGAGGGGAACACAGGCCACCCAAGCGCGGAGCTTGTGTGGCTGGAAAAGTCAAGATCAAAGTACCTCCCTCCCTGTCAGACCGGTATTGTGCCTGAGATTTTGGGATCGTGGGACAATATAGAGGTACAAGGTCTCACCTGTCACCTCAGTGGGGCAGCCCCCCCCAGAGGGGAGTAGGCCTAAGGCAAAAGGCCCCTTTGCTTGTCACAAAAGGCAGTTATTGCGTGACAGCTGTCAAATCCCAGTTATTAATTCAGCAAAAAAACTCACAGATATCAGATTCAGAAGTTGGTGGAGAACTCCAAGAATGGTTAAGCTGTCCTTCTTTGGCTGAGGACCGAGAAAAAAGGGGGTACCAAGGCAAGAGGGTGGTATTTATACTTTGATATAACTCGGTCCTGATTGGCTAGGGGGCAGATTTAACCCATTCTTGGAGGATGGCTTCACCTACTATGGAGAAAAGAAGTATAGCAAGTCAACAGTGACATGCCTATATAGCAAAACAGATCCTTCCAGAGTCATCCTTCACTTAATTTTTTAAGGGCAAAAAAAGAACAGAAGGACTCCAACAGTATAATGTCACTTCTAATTGTAGAGAGGAAATGGCATCTCCCTGGGAACATCTCCTGCTGGCTAAGTTTTCTCTGCCAGTGTTTGTTTGACTTCATGTTGTGTGCCAGCAGGCATGACATGTCACACTTTGCATCATCATCATCTTACTTCCTGCTGTTTGGTGTCCAACCATATCAATGGATTCCTTTTGGGACTATTCCAGCCAGTGCTGTCTGATGAGCAGAAGGTTGGGAATAAGTTTGGGACTCTGTTCTTATGAATCTTGGAAATGGTTGCTATCATGCTGTGGTAGCAGATGTATATCATCACGGGAGAATAGGCTGCAAAATAGGAAGCTTAAGCAAACAGTGAAGATACTTGTAGGAGGGACAACAACATGCCAAATTTAAAGTTTCCTTCACTTGGTAGGATTGTAGCAATCTTGGCAATGCTTTGTGCAAAGAAAAATTATAGCTTTATTTTTTTTCTAATTACACATGCTGTAGAAAGACAGCGAGCATTTACAAGAAAGCATTAGCTTTTCATTTGCTAGCTACTCCCCCATGAGAGGTGAACAACAAAGCAATAGGAAGAGATGGTGGATCTAAACCATGAGGAAGAACATTGCAAATTTTATAATAAATAAATTTTAAAAAATGTGTTTGTGTCACTTTTAATGGTTTAAATATGTTTTAAGGCTATCTGTTTAAAAGATGAAAGTTATTTTAGTATATGAATAGAACGTGAACTGGCACAGATGGCCTTTTGAAATTGTTCATCCAAAGCTCAAAAAAAGCTCAAGTAATTATTCTGAAATAATTTATCAAGAGAAGAGCTTTTTTTTTTACAGAGGACAGAAGTTATTGAAAAAATCCAGTGGAGGAGAGAGTTTAAGTGAATCATAAGAAGCCAGGCAGACTGCAGGCTACTGAAGAAACAACTGAGTAGTGAAAAAGACATTCTTGTAAAAAATAAATATATACAAGAATACAAACACTGAAAATGCAGGCTGCCCTTGAGAACTTATCTCAAACTTCACCTCTATAAGACTCTTTAAAGCAGATCCTCTTGTATAAAACCGAATGAGAATTGACTAAAAATTAATCAGAATTGTTATGCCTGACTTAACCGAATGTATGTCATTACTACTCAGGATGCTGTGTATTCTATTTTCTAAAAGATAAACATATAATAACAGAATTGGAAGAGACCTTGTAGGTCTTGTAATCCAACACCCTGCCCAGGGCAGAAGATCTTATACCATTCTGGACAAATGGGTGTCCGGTCTCTTCCTGAAAGCCTCCATGAACAACCACAAATTCCAGAGTCAAGCCATTCCACTGATTAATTGAGCTGGTTGGTGATATTTTTCTATCTGAAAGTGTTCTCTGTTTTGAAGTGTTATCTAGTCCAAGTTAGCTTTGAAAACAGACATATGTAAGATTGGGAAGGATTCTTGACTGAGTCAGTGGGAAAACATTTGGCTTTGCAATGATGTCACTAAAAGAGTCATGACTGAAAGGTTTCAGACTATTTTGGGGAGTTTGGAGAAGTTTGGAAAAGGTAAGAATGGAACTGAGTGAATTCTGTAAAGCTAATCACTGGTAGCATGCCAGGTATTATCTGGTTATTATCTTTTTCACTTAATGAGATGTATACTATTTCTGTTTACCTTATAGTGACCATTAGGGCTGTTCAGCATCTTAGATTCAGAGCATCTGGGAGTAAGGAATTAGCTTCTGACTTAACTGTTTAAAGCACCTGTGTCTTTTCCTGCCCTTCATAGCTGCTACCCAGTCCTGGGGAAAAGGACATTTGATTAAAGGATTTTCATGCAAGTGTTCTATATGAACTCCCTCATGCTCTGAAGTATTTTTGTATGGTTTCAAATGTGAAATACTTCTCAATTCTAATAATGGCTTTTATATTTCCATCACATCCAGTCAAATGTGACTGTCAAATTCCAAACAGACAAAAAACACCCAGAAACAAGATTCTCATGGAGATTACTTTAGCCAAACTTATTAAAAGATAAAAAAGATAGCTACATTATTTCACTTTTATAAACAAAATTACCTCTGAGTTCACTTTCGTGGAGGTTATTACATGCGACTTATACACAAGAAATCTGATCTATTAACGATCAAGTCAAATTGGCGAAAAATAAGACTTAATGGGATTCACAAGGAGATGGACTTAGGTCTTTTGTGACTGCATAAATATTCCAAATGATGATGCATTTGACTCCACCTTCAGGCTCTGTCTGTCATCTCCTACAGAAAGATTTCAAACATGAAAGAATGTGCAGATGTTTTCACTTCCAGGCTACCCTCCTTCCTTTCAGGCAACAAGAACAGCATAACCCTTATGCATACAGATATTTTCTACTATTCCCTACATTTATTTATGATGGTTCAATGTGTCAGATGGCCATCAACACTTACAAAGAGATGAAAAACTCAGAGAACAGTTTACCACTTACCCAAATCTTACTAATGAAACTGTTTTTAAAGCTCCCATCAGCAATCACAAATCATATCCTCATGAACCAAGTAGTATATCTTTCATTTAAAAGAGTGAGTGAGTGAGTGAGTGAGTGAGTGAGTGAGTGAGGGAGGGAGGGAGGGAGGGAGGAAGGAAGGAAGGAAGGAAGAAGACAAACTTGTCTGATACGAGAACAATATGATGCCAGGTGAATAACCTTAAGAACATTCACAAACAGGATTTAGTGAGCAAGAAAGCACTTTCACAGGCTTGACCTGATTAATTTCAGATGGCACAGCACTGCAGAAGGATATGAACAGAATTTATTATATTTCCATATCTTCAAGATATGGAGATACAATGAAGATATGGGGATATAATAGATTCTGTTCATACCTTTCTGCAGTGCTGTGCCATTGAAAACATTATACTGATTACTGAGCAGTGTTTAGATGAAAATAACTTATTATCATGAAAGCTTGCTAGAGAGTAGACATTTTCTCCATTTGGGTTTTACGAGAGGTGTTGATGATTTACAATAGCTCTTTTAGGCTTAAGTTACTAAGTTTCCATTTACTGTCCTTTCTGATGCTCTATAATTTAGTTGTTGAAACAAACTCATTCTTGGCAGATTGTTTTTTACATACTTACTACATTAATAGCACAGTAGGTTTAGCTAATTAGCAGCATATATTTTAGTGAGACATGGTTGATTTTGGAGTGCTTTTATTTTTTGAGTACATTCTTCTCAAAACACTTCTAAAATGGCCACAGTTAAGGCTTTCCTTATGCATATTTGTTGTTTTGAAACTTTCAGGAGGTTTGTGGGAGAAACTGACAAACTTCTCAACAAAACTATATTTTAGAAAGGGCAGAAAGGTACCTGCAATACTTTATGATGCATAGGACAGAGAATCCCTGCTTACCCATGGAAGCATAAGTTGAAAGTTCAGAAAGATGTGTAGAAATTCTGGGTCAACCTGCACATAACTTTATCTTCTCTGTAACACCATAAAATTTCAATTCCTTAGCCTCAAAAATTGATAGAGAATTCAATGGATTATACGCATATTTTAAATTACTTCTAAAACACTGCGAAATTAATACTTAACTTCACTCAACATATTGAGTTAATGGTGATATTTGTTATTGCATTAAAATGTCTATTTTTACACAAATATTAGATTAAGTGTGGAATGTGGTATGCTTCTAATTGTATTATAATTGAGGATATGAAGACTTTGTCTGTATAGTGGAGATATTAGTTACGGGAGTACATATATATATATTTACTATTATATTGTTTTAAATCTAGAAGCTGCCCCGCCTTTGGTGAATGGGTGCCCTTAGACACTGATCAAATGAATATTTTTTCCTATCATTTATACTGTCTTCAGCAATGAGAAATCTGATCCTATGCTGTAGTTCTGAGATTATTTTAATATTTCAGTGTTGCGAACAAACTTATGAAATAAGTTTAATGGTTGACTAAAACAAAATAGAAATACTAATCCATGAGTCCACAAACATTATTTCATATGCTTATATTAAAGTCTTTGAAACACTTATGTTATGTTATATAACATTGAAACACTTATAACATTCTTTGAAACACTTATGTTGTACTACTTTTTTAGGTCCATTTTTCCTGTTCATGGCCATACCATGAAGAGTCGAGGTGGCGCAGCGGTTAGAGTGGGGTACTGCAGGCCACTTTAGCTGACTGTGATCCGCAGGTCAGCGGTTCAAATCTCACCAGCTCAAGGTTGACTCAGCCTTCCATCCTTCTGAGGTAGGTAAAATGAGGACCCAGATTGTTGGGGGCAATATAAATATACATTGCTTACTGGTGTAAACCGCTTAGAGAGTGCTTGCACTGTGAGGCGGTATATAAATGTCACTAATAATAATAATAAATAATAATAATAATACCTTCTTATTAAATCTTCTCAGCAGTTATGTTGCTAGTCAAAGGCCCCTGGTTCTCCTGAGGTTGATGAGCTCCATTTATCCCCTTTCCAGCCTGCAGCAGTGGTGGGTTCCTACCAGTGCGGTCCACTCTATAGCACCGGTAGCGGCCCGCTGGTGACATCACAGTACTGGTGCGGTCGGTTGCCGGTGCCTGGGCGCCACCATTTTTTGAATTTTTTTTATTTTTTTATTTAAATTTTCTTCTCCGCATGCCCAGAAGCCGAGCTTCCGGCACTGCTCATGCGCTGCCTTCCTACCCCACAGTGAGTCCAAGCAGGGGAGGATGGCTGAGGGAATGTGTGAGATACTGAAAGAACAGGCGGCAGGAACTATCTCCATTCCCCTCCCTTCAGCAGTCCGAGAAGCCACAAACGCGCAGTGATGATCCTAGGCATTTTCGCACATTTGAGGCTTCTTGAGCTGCTGAGGGGAGGGGGAATGAGCGGCAGGACCTATCTCAGTTCCCCTCCCTTCAGCAGTCCGAGCCACGCCCCCAGTCACATGGCTGGCAAGCCACACCCACAAAACAAGCCACGCCCACAGAGTGGTAGTAAAAAAATTAGGAACCCGCCCCTGGCCTGCAGAGGAATTACAGGAATGCTGGTATATATAATCCAACATCTGTATTATAGCTGTCACTTCTCTATCACTATATTGATAAGTTTCATTTACGTATCTCTATGTTTGGCCCTATGTAACACCTATTTAAGATCTTGTTTTTGTTACACTGTGCGAAGAAAGAACTTGCTCTTGTCAGTTACACAGAGTTTAGCTTTCCCGCATAGACTATTTGGCATGCATATTAATAAAACTATTGTTGAATATTCATAATGCTGCTGTTTTAAAAATCAAAACAGCACTGAGATATATGACACATCTGTGAAAAAAGCACATTTATAACATATCAAATCTGAATATGCTTGTTTTAATACTTGTATAAAAGAATTTCTGAGTTATTATTTCTTTACCCATTTACAATAGATTGACTCTCATGCAGAAGATATTTGTAAATCTGGATTTGTTTGTTTGTGTGTGTGTGTGTGTGTGTGCGTGTGTGAAATACTCAAGCCCGCAGAAGCTGCAGTCTTTCTGGGAGATGCTTTTTGGAGAGGAAGTGGGAGGAGAAAGAGAGATAGAGAGAAGAAGGACTTGGTTGGTAGAAGGGTCTATGAAATGATAATATTTGCCATGCAGAGCTATAGTCACTTTTATTGAGAGTTATAAAAAATGAAGGAATCTGAGGCAAAGACAGGTAGGGCCCAATATATTTGATTGGTTAAGGTGACAGGTGTTAAACTGTGAATAAAAGTCTGTTATCTTGAGATTATTTGGTGCCATAAGTGTCAAAAAATGGTTTATAAGTTTCATTTTTCATCATTAGAACTAATAGAATGGTTCTGTTCTTTCTGAAAATGCTTGTGGGGACAATGCAGCTGCTGCCAAACAGTTTTGTATTGCAATTTTGTTAAAGCCGTTCACCAGCAGTATGAAGAGCCTTAGTTTTTCTTTTTTAAAAAACAGCCTCATCTGTTTCATAAACTTGCTGTTCATATAGGTCAGGAGTTTCAGTGTAGGATTTTCTCACCTTTTTATAAATGTTAATATTTTTCTCAGGGGAATCTTTGACCCTAATTTTTGGGTGCACAACAAGGCATAGACCACAACCCCATATTATTGGTGCTTTAAAGGCATTGGCGACAAGGGTTAATGTCAGCTTAATACAATGGCTATCTGTTGGCCAAGAAAAGAAATGTGGAAAACAACTATCAGAAGCAGATTACAGACTGATGTGATTTGCATTGCATATCTTTTGATGTCTCTTCCATCCAAACCAGTAGTGGGTCCTAAAACCTGTTTCTATTGGTTTGCGTGCATGCTCATGTGAGTGCGCGATGCTTCTGCGCATGCACAGAAGCGTCCTGGGTGAGTTGGCGGAGCCTCTCACCACCGCCGCTACCAGTTCGCAGAACCTGGCCGAGCCAGGAGCAGCCCACCGCTGATTAAACCTTTCAACAAGAACAAGTGGCAAATTTCACAAACTCCAAGGAAGAGGAGATAATTGGATAGAGATGGATTATCATCTTTCGTTACTGGCTATTATGAATCTTATTGTCTCCTGAATAATAATGATATGGTTGTAGATGGAAAAAGTATCACTTGAGACCACATCAACCTTTCTGTCATTTTTCTGAACTGAGAGGCTCTCCCAACTGTTCAGACACAGATTAGACAGTCACTTTCTGGCCATTGTCTGGCCATTCTGAGACCGTGTATGAGAGAGGAAAAAGAAGGGACAATGGAGGTAGGAGGCAGGAGCAAGATAGGCCCAATCATATGGAGGATTGGTATGTTTTAAATGAAGAAATAATGTAGATAACAAAGGAAAAATATTTTACTTTAAACAGCAATCTGGATAATTTTTGTTACTATATTTATATTTCTTTTTAAAAACACATTACTAACCAATAACATTTTGGCAATCTATGAATGTAACCCCGCATTATTTTGCACAGGCAATGTTGGGAGGATTTTGACATTATTTTAAAGAGAAAATAAGTTTCAGGAAAGAGACATTTTGAGGGGGAAAATAATCTTGGGAATGTAATGAAACAGTGATGTACAATGAGAATGAGTGACAGGTGATGGAGACACAGAGGATATTGGGATTAAAGAAGAAAGGAAGGAGAGTTCATAACTGGCAAATAATCTCAGGAAAATAAGCATTTCATTTAAGAAACTGCAATGTCTTCCAAAGGATTTTTTTTGCCTTTAAATCTGAACTACTGCATAGCCCTATTAACATTTTTTTAGAAATGCCAAATCTCTCTGTGTGTGTGTGTGTGTGTGTGTGTGTGTGCGCGCGTGCGTGTGTGAGAGAGAGACTTTCTATGTATACAGTAATTTCTTTAATCAGTGTTGATTCCTGGCAACTGCCTGGACTAGTCCTTGTGGTTTTCTTGGCAAGTCCCAAAGGTGCTTTTTCAAAAGACAACTGGACTTTGTTTTTCCTTGAAGATGTTTCACTTCTCATCCAAGAAGCTTCTTTAGTTCTTAGATGAGAATCAAAACATCTTCAAAGAAAAACAAAGTCCAGTTGTCTTTTGAAAAAACACCTTTGGGACAACCATGACCTGGATGACTGAAAATTTCCATAGACATTTTTCTTGGCAAGGTTTCTTTGGGATGTGGTTTGCCATTTCCTTCTTCCTAGGGCAGATAGGGAGTGACTGGCTCAAGGTCACCCAAGTAGCTCTGGGCGTAAGGTAGCACTAAATCTATGATTTCCAGTTTTCTAGCCTGGTGACTTAACTACTAAACTGTATCATCAATATGTATGGGCATATCTTCACTTCAAAGCTACAGATTGAACTTCATAATATTTCATAATCTTAACAGGAAGTTTTCTGATTGATTTCTGCTGCTTTTGAGTTTCTTTTACATAATATCCAATGCAGGAACATCACATCCATACAATATAGGGAGAAAGCTTGGGCGTGGTTGATACCTCTCTTACATACCTATTGTCCTAAATATTGCTAACAAGTCACAACTTTGATGCAACTGAAGCATTAATTTAGGCAACAGTTTATCTCCATTTTTCTTCTTCCCATCCTCCTGTTTGCAATGGAAGTACAGTACTTTACCTAAGCTATTCATATGCTAGATTCAACAGAGTCAATTTACTTCCATTTTCTTTTCTCACTCCACTATAAACTAGCTACAGCGGTATGATCTCCACCTGCAATTAACGGTAAAGGGAAGAAAACCTCTTTTGCCATGCAATAAAAACATGAGTGTGCCATGTTGCACAGCATCCCATCACAAACCATCTTTCAAGATGTTAAAAAAAGCACACAGGTCAGTACCAGACTCCAATTTTACACCTGTCAGGAAGAACAAAATAAATAAAATAAAATAACTAACATAGTCTTCCAACCTGGCCCAACTGGCTATAGAACATCTGTAAAATTGAACCCTGTCAATGATAAGATCCTTCCGAGGAAGGGTGAACTTGATAACCAGCTATGCTAACTCTCCTGACTTTAAAATAAATAAAATAAAAATCACTTCAACGTCAACAACAAAGCACATTGCCCCACAATGGAAAGTTAATTCTAATTCTAATGCTAATTTTTCAATGTTAAGCCAAGCCTGATACTCTCTCCCCAATTTGGAAGCTGTTAATTTGTCCTTTATTCATCCCCACTTCTTCTATCCTAAAAGAAGTCATCAAGAAGGTGTTTAAAAAATTGTAGAGTTGGAACTTAACAAGGTAAATGTCTTCTGAAGCAGGGGTCTCCAAGCTTGGCAACTTTAAGCCTGGTGGACTTCAACGCCCAGAATTCCCCAGCCAGCTCGTTAGATGATGGACATCATGATCTTCAGAACTTTTAAATTTTTTTTATTATACTAAGCTTTTGTTAGCCCCTGGTAACATCGTCAGAGTGTAAAAATCACCATTGGAGAGATGCTTGCTTTTATGTATTGCCGATCGATGTAGTAATTGCACGCGTAATAGGCCCACACCAGAGGTGGTTTCCTGCTGGAGCTGTCCAATACGCAGCTCCGGTAGGAAGCGGCCGATTGCGCAATTTGTGCGCGACCACTCTGGGGCCCTCTCTGCCGGTCCGTCGTGCGCGTCGCCATCTTTTTCTGTGAATTTTTGGGCGATTTTGCTTCTGCGCATGCGCGGAAGCAAAATTGCGTCGAAATCTCGTGAGGGGATGCGCGTGCAAGAGAGATTTTGGAAAAATTTTGCTTCTGCACATGCACGGAAGCAAAATAGCACCGAAATCTCTCTCTTGGGCGAGTCCCCTCGCGAGATTTTGGCACAATTTTGCTTCCGGGCATGCGCAGAAGCAAAATCGCACGAGGGAGCGCACGTGCATAGCGAGTGCGCGCATGCCCAAAATGTGGAGATGCGCGCGCAGTGCACCGGCACCAGCAAGGAAGCAACCCGCCGCTGTCCCACACCCTTGCCTCCCTCCTGTAATTAGCTTTGTGGTTTTTGCCTTAGTCATGCTGACAGATGGCGATGCAATTTCTGCTGCCTCCTTCCCTATTGTGTATTGAAATACATAAAAGAAGCATCTCTCCAATGGTGATTTTACATTCTGACGATGTTAGCAGGAGCTAACGAAATCTTAGTTTATTAAATTTTTTATAAAAGTTCCAGAGATCGTGATGTTTCTTCTTCTATAACTACACCTGGAACTTTCATTTTTAGGACAATTCATTATATATATATATAAAAGTAGCCAGCTTCAGGAGTTTTGAAATTTCTCCATTATAGTCTGTAGATGAAATTAAAAAAATCAAACCTTGAAGCAGCTTGAATCAGATCTGGTTGCCCTTAATTCTGAATCACAAATGGAACAGATCCTGCTCTTTGTGAATGTAGAAACTCTAATTCAAGATAAGATTGATTTATACAGTTGTAATAGACATACAGGCACAATGCATGAATTGAACTCTTCAGATTTTCATGCACTTAAACTGAGTGACAATATGCTACATACAATGGATTTGGAGAGGGGGCTGTATTTAATCATTGCCCTCAGCTCCTAGGAGGGAAAAACAAAGTAAAGACTATAATTTCCATCATTTTAAGTTGTACCTAAAGGGCAAGAAAACATGGCTAGTTCTATATTGAATTATGTCTCAAGAGATTTTTGGCCTATTATCTGTCTGTGCTTCAGATCTCATTTGTGACTTCCAACTGTCTCATTTCCTCAGCTGAAAATTACAGGTTATTATGGTACTTCTTGCAGGGGCATTTTTGAAGATAAATGATTGAAGAAGTACAGATAATGACTGATGTTATATAGGTGGACAGATCCATATGTCAGTACTGCAAATGGGAATCACTGACCTTTGGAATAGACATAATTCAGTGAAAGCTGATCTCAAAAATGTTTTGAAAAAGTTGGTATATTTTTTTGATAGCCAATGAGAGAAAATTGCCAGATAGTAAATGTATATTTTTTTCTGGAAGGAAAAGAGATTTGAATAACACGGAATAGATAAAAAGCCACATATCCTCTTTGTAATTTTCTGGGATCAGATTGTAACTTTAAAATTGCTAGGCATGACCAGCAATAGAAACATTAGATGTTCTACTCTTCATTTAGTAAGATTCTTTTAGTGAATTACAAATATTGCAAAGAATAGGTTGATCTATTCCATTCTACCAAGTATTCCCTTTTCAAGTCATTCTGAAACTATCCCATTTTGCCCTCACCACCTTGGGAACTGAAATGTATTCAGCATGCCACTGAGCTCATACAGACCACTTTCAACACCGTCTTTCTCTAACTGTGTTATTCAATAGATGAACGCTGAAATTGTTGGTCTTTTAATAGAAACCCCAGCAATGACATTTCCTTCTTTTTTTGTGAACATGGAAAGAAACAAAGAAAAAAGCTTTTATTTCACCATTGCGCTTTTCAGCACATTTTGCAAAATGTGCTTGTACAACAGATCATGCAAGCCAACAAATGTGCTTAGTTACCCTCTTTTAAATCACATTGGCCCATATTGGAGATGGATTAGTAGCTAAATTAACAAACAGGCAGTCTAATCAGTTGAAATGCCCATAAAAACAATATGGTCTTGCTTTATCATCTCTAAAATGGCCTATGAGAGCATGTTTTAAAACTGTCAGGACAAATAAGGGAAGAAGTCACTTTGTTTGGCAGAATAGTTTGGCTGCTGGTATCTTTTAAGAGTAGCAGGAATGTGTTTAATAGAACAGGTACAGTATGTTGACTCATGTTAGGATTCAATATTGCCCATATTCTAATCGGTTTCATTCCATAATTTTGGGTTCTAGAATTCTTTCCAGATTTTAGCAGAGATGAATGGCTCTCTGGGGCCTGTTATGACATGCATGCAGGGAGGAGCAGATGCTAGTATAGTATTCCCTGCTTCTGCTAGTACAAGTGGCTGACCATATGGTCAATTGCTATCCTGATGTCAGGATCTGGGATTATATCTTCCTCAGTTCCTAGGCTCTCCCGATGTTCTTGGGAATTTATGTCATGTCTGATGGCTTTGGTTTTAGCTTATCTTCCTCCTCTGAACCAGCTTCCGATGGCGCCATGCCATCGCAGGAAACTTCCATAAACTCTTCTGGGATTGGCCTGGATTTTCTTCTATAAGGTAGTAAGTTTTAGCTTCGTGCTTAATGGGAAAAGAAGGCAGATGGTTCATGCTTGTTTTGCTTTTTGGGAATGTCCACCCTATTGACTGCTTTAACAGGGGAAAGAGAAGACTGATAACATTGGGTAAAGAATCCAAGCTACCCACTCTATCCCCAGATCTGAATTAAATTATTAGTTTTCCTCTTTTTGGGGAGAGACATCAGGCATATGGGGAGTATGGATCAAATCGGGTGGGTTCCAGTTACCTTTGCTACCTTGCGCATCGGTCCACTTCCGCAATTATACTTCCGTGCATGCTCAGAAGGAGGTTTCAGCCCGAAAGATAGCTGAGGAGCTGCTCAGCTGTGTTTCGGACGAAGAAATAAAGGTCGGTATTAACCCGGAGGCGGGCGGGAGTTTTTTTTTTTTTCAAAGCAGAGGACGAGGAGAATCCATCCAAACCGGAAAAAATCGCTGAAAAATCCGAAGAAAAGATGGTGGCGCCCAAGGACCGGCACAGACAGGATTACATCACCAGCAGGCCACTATTAGTGCACATGTACTGGTCCGCACCGGTAGGAATCCACCCCTGGATCAAATGTATAACCATTGCACTTTGTCACCACGTCCTGAAATTTATTTCTGGTTTTCTTTGGGTTTTGAACTTTCTTGTCTCTTCCCCAGTCTTTTTGCAGTTATCTTCTGCTAATAGTAAAATATCTTTGTAACAGTAGATCACTTACACTGAAGGATTTTTTTAAAAATGTCACATTACTCTTAATATGGCAAAACAATGGTTGGTTGATTGTAGAATATACTAATGGGGAAAGAACCTTGTATTTAATAATTCACAGCTCCATCAAAAGCTGTTCAAGTATCCGGCTCACAAGATGTGTTTTGACTAAGCTGGGACGTAGGTCTACAACTTAACAAATTCTGTACTCCAATGTTCCAGCTCTAATAGCTCAGTGTGGGTGGCTTATTCCATCTCCATCAAGGGAATTGAAAACATATGTAGATCTGAATGAACAAAGCAGAAGACATGGGACTTGCCTCACACTTAATCATATATGTTTCATTGCCTTTCTCTAAAAACCTCATTCCCAGTCTTTAGCAATTCTAGTTCTACAAGAACTATGAAGCCACAGCAACATTACGTTAAGCAAGAGACAGAAGGAAAGGAAAAAAAAATCTTTTAAGGGAGAAGAAAATAAAAAAAGGAACACCCCCAACTCAGTAACCAACAATCCTAGCTACCGAAGACCAAAGTGCGAAAAAATAGGAATTACGGTAGTCAAAAGATTAAGCACCAGATACATAATCTGTTTACTATTTTCAAAAAAAGATTAATTCGTATATATTTGGTGTTTATATGAGATATCTACTTCTCCATTAGAACAATTTCTACATACACAAGATGAAATGGAGAGTAAAAAGGGAGTGTGAATTTTTTTTAATGAAAATAAGATACTAATGCTTAATGGTGTGATTCTTTTAGTCTCAGTTTTTAGTTCTAATGTTTATTGTGGTATTTCTTTTTTTCTGATAAATAACTTAACAGAAGCAATAACATCTCCTAACTGTTCATAAACTTTCCCATCCTAACCCTTTGTTGTACTCTTGAGATATTTTGAAGTTGGAGTAATTTATGCAGATCTCCAAATCCAGAAAATTTGAACATGTCTGAAGTAATTTTTTGGCTTGTGGATTGGGTGCCTTAAATCTTGGGATGGCTTAATATCCCTTTTGTTCCTTAATCCTGAATACGTTTGCTTGGTTTTTGAGGAGGAGGGAAGGGGTGCCTTGCAGAGGCTGAAAAGAACCCACATCCCCCAATCAGTCCCCAAATCTGAATTAAATTATCACTTTTCCTCCTTTGGGGGGACATGATGCACATGCAAAATATTTCTTGTAAGTAGGACCAAGGGTGGGTTCCTGCCGGTTCGGACAGAATCGCCCGAACCAGTAGCGACCCGCTGGTGATGTCACGATGGCATCACGGATCTGGTTCGGTCGGTGCCGGTCCATGTGCGCCGCCATCTTTTTTTCAGAATTTTTTCAGAATTTTTTTCCTGTTTTCAAGTTTTTTCCTCTGCTGCTGCTTGAAAAAGGGCCCTCCCGGCCGCCCCCAGGTTTATACTTACCTTTACTCCTTTGCCCGAAGCACAGAAGATCAGCTCCTCAGCTGTGTTTCGGGCTGATTATAGCTACTGAGTATGCACAGAAGCAGAATTGCATGAGGGGATACGCACGTGCGCGCGAGTGGAGCGACGGTGCGCGCGAAACGTCACGATGCGAACTGGTGACAAAGGTAAGTGGAAACTACCACTGAGTAGGACATATTTAGTGCTTGAATTCTCCAAGTTCCAGCCTGAACCAAAACAAAACCAAAACAATAATGGACAGAAAAAAATGGATCCATCCAATCCAGGTATTTGATTATGTCACTGATTGTGCTCCAGGAAAGGAGTGGGAGAATAGTGTTTGCTGATGGCAAGAAAGTTGCCCATCTTGCTTAGCACTATCACTGAATGTCTGAATCTGCAGCCAGAGTAGAAAGTGTATGCTCATTTGATAAGTCTTGCTATTAAACTGAATATTCCTGATGTGTGGAAAAGCCACCTTGCCTCTTTTTCTCTCTCTCTTCTTAAGAATGGTAAAGCAGAGTAAAAAAAAACAAAACCCCACAGAGATTCATGAAAGACGATAACATAGCATAAGATAAGAGAAATGCAGGGATAGAATTTATTTTTTGCAGTTGAGGAAAGCAGACACATGGCATATTTTTACAAGCTCTTTAGATTTAGTGGAAGATGCCTCTTTAGTGGTTTTCCCCCCTTAAATTGTTCATTGTGTGGTTCTCCCAATTATAGATGCTTTATAATTTTAAATGGTGAGCATTCATTTTTTTATTCTATTAGAATTTTAAAAAAGGGATGTAATTTTCCTTTCTATAACAGAAATGATTTTTTTTTAAAAACATGCTTAGGAAACACCTGGGAAGAATAGTTAGGGAATCCAATTGATTCTTGTCACTATGGTCCCATTACTAATTTCTGATGCTTGTCTTCTGACAAGTGTCAACCTTCATTACCTGCTCTTGGGTGTGTGGCTTACTCCTTTTTTCCTAATTTATTTATTTATTTTATTAGTGACATTTATATACCGCCTAATAGTGCAAGCACTCTCTAAGCAGTTTACACCAGTAAGCAATGTATATTTATATTGTAGTTACCTTTGGTGTCTACCTTACAGGACTTTGTTTTCCAGTTTATATTCTCCTTGTTATAAAAGTGCCAAATAACCTATATACGCACCTAATCTCTTAATCCTGAATAGCTGGTTATTAGGCCCATAACCTTTAATCCATCTTGATAACATTTCTTGGATGCACGCTCCATATGATTACTATTTGGATGAAAGGTTACTGTGTGAATGCCACTATCCCATCTTCATGGAATAATGAAAAGATGATCCATGTTGATCATGCATAGATTTAATAAACATGTTACTGCACACGTGCTAAAATCTGCTTCTGAAACTTGGATAATATGCAAAAATTAGGGATGGCTCAGTCTGGCGTACCAAAGAGTTGGGCCCAAAGTATTTATATTATGTCTTATGTCAATTTGGGAAGCTCTCACACCTGACAGTAAATAAATAAATAAAACCACAAACTGGAAAAAGAAGAGCTTCCCATGTTGTTAGCACAGTGTTTCCCAACCTTGGCAACTTGAAGATGTCTGGACTTCAACTCCTAGAATTCCCCAGCCAGCGAATGCTGGCTGGGGAATTCTGGGAGTTGAAGTCCAGACATCTTCAAGTTGCCAAGGTTGGGAAACACTGTGTTAGCAGATGCCATAGTCATGAACCAATTTCCATTTATGACTATCATATGTAAGATTTAAAGTATACTAGTATTTGGTGGTAGAAAATGCAACAGTGAAGAAAAAAGTTCCTATAACTAGACTATGCCATATGAGCTCAAGTATTTTCTCATTTCATTATACAGTTGCCCCATGTCCCATGAATTTGTCTAAGTCACGACTGTCAAACTCCCAGTCTGTAGGCCATATGTGTCTCACGCTAGCCACGCCCAAACCCGGTTTAGCAAAGGGGAAAAAAGTCCCGATACATCATGTGATGCTGCCATGACGCCGTGAGTTTGACACCCCTGCTCTAAGTTAAGGCTGAACTGCCTGTGCTCTAGGGTCACATATATGATGTGAAATTGTAACTTTTAATATACTATATATTTGTGGTTTTCTGGTATACTATACTTTATATGTAGATCTATACAATTTTTACATTTACAAAATCTGGTCTTTTCTGAAATTTGATTATAGTTAATTGATATGTAGGTCCTAAGCAGAATTTTTAAAAATTACATAGTTAATTTCAGATATTCTTGTTATATGTGAGGAGATATAAATACAAATATGTCTTTGCCTCCCGTGTATTTAGCAATCAAATCTGACAGAAGAACAGTCATGGAAGACAACTGCCTGCTTCAAGCAATTATGCTGAAAATTGAAAACCTGCAATTTTGTCACTTCAGATTATATAAATATGAATTCTTTATTATAATATTTATTGTAATATTTATTGACTGCCATGAGAAACTCCACGTTACTTTTAACACATAATTTGAAGGTAGATATTCAAATTGCTAAGGTAGTCATCCTATACTTTCCTACCTTAGAATAAATCCCATTAGAATTACTTTGAACTAGACTTGTAGAAGGTTGCACTATAAATATTAATTTTATGAAAAGAGACTTTGTGACAGAATAATAGTTCACTGATTCATATAACACACACATAATCTGTGTAAAAGATGATTTTTAATATACATTTCCCTTCCTTCCCCCAGAGCTTTTATTGATGTTTTATACATTAAATACAGGAAGCGTTGAATAACTAAAATAACAGCCATTTTAGCTCAACCATTCTTCACATGGGACTTGCGATTAGGAATAGTCCTGAGGACATCCTGCTAAGTAATTAGTGCTTCCTTGTGCATTCCTATTGTAGAAGGTATTGTATCATTTCCCTGTCCTTCATCAAATGCACACTGAGCTGTCTGGAGAACATATTAAAGACTGTCAGCAGCATACATATTCATTTTGAACTAGGTAGATTTGACAGAGTGATTATTCTCATTAAAGCTGGCTGCATTTTTGCCAGCCTATAATGGAACTATATATAAACTTCTCCTTTTCATTAGCTATTCTTTGGATTTTGCTTTCTACCTAACTATTGTCCTATCAGAATATTTCTGTAATTGACAGGTGATAACCTCCAGTGATTTGTGCAGTGCATCTTGATATTGAGTCATTCTAAACACTTATTGTTGTTGAATTCAGAAGGTCAAATCCAGGATTTTTGTAATTTGAGATGAGGTACATTAGACAAGGCTTTCTCAGTGTCCGCTTTAAGATGGAAAATGCAAGACACATCTACTGAAACTTTTTTTCATCTTATTTCTAATCTCTATGGGGATAATATTTGGTTTCATGCCTTTTTAACAGTCATAGTTTTCTTTTAGCACTGCTGTTACTATATGAAGTAAACTGAGAGAGAGAGAGAGAGAGAGAGAGAGAGAGAGAGAGAGAGAGAGAGAGAGAGAGAGAGAGAGAGAGAGAGAGAGAGAGAGAGAGAGATTATCCCCATTATTAATTGCCTTTTATCTTATATAATATCTCCCAGTAGAACTATGGCTAATCCATACCACCGCTCAACAGAGCGAATACATTTATCAACAAGCCAACAACAGGTGGTCTTATTCATTTACAGATGGGCATTTTACACCCCCTGGACCTTTGGCTGTGCCTGTCCAGCTATGTGAGGACAATTGGAAATTAGAAATCAAATGTAAATACCGTTGCTGCACGGGATGGGACAAGAAGCTGAGTTGGGTCTGGCTTTGTGCAGATGCTGTGCGCTCCTTCAGTCAGCTGGAGGCTGAGGAGAGAAACAATTTTTTGCACCTGCACAGCACTTGCCCCTCATGTGGAGCAGCTTGAGAGGTTGAAGTGATGGCATTTGAGAACATCAAATCAGGTTACATAGGTCTGGCCCTCCACAACAGTCCCAGTTTCTCATGTAGCCCCTTGGGAAAATTAATGCCTTCCCCCCAGTCTTATTGATAGTTAGCAAAAGTATGTTAAATTAATGTTTATGTTACATACTTAATACATTAATTTAATTAATATCTCTTCCAACTCTGTTATTCTGTTTTTTATTACATAGCTATATAAATAGTACACAGGCTGGTTCCCCCCTGACTCAGTAGGCTATAGAGGGAGGAAAGGTAAAACACAAGAAGATTTACAAGATACTGTTACTATAGTTTATCTCAATAAAGTGTAATTCTGGTCTTACTGTGGAGTGTATTTCTTTATCTGGTCTCCGACCTCAAAAGACTGTCATCAGCCCAGCCCAGCCCAGCCTGGTTCAATGCAGGCTAAGTATATGTGGTATTTAGCATTAAAAGAAGAAATAAATCTGAAGGTCACTATGAGGAGAGCTGCCAAGGCATTTCCCTCTGTTACTGGCACCCCTGCATTTCCAGCAGTAAAACTATAAATGTGAAGCCACCTCTACATGGTGCAAGATAGCTCAGGAGATGGAAAAGAGGAAAAGCAAGAATTGTTACCATGAGAAAATGACCCATTAAATCCTGCAGGGCTTTCACCTTTCAAGATGTCAGCCAGCTGCAGAGAGTTTACTTTTAGTGGAAAGCCAGTGGGAAGTTAAATGAGCTTATCTGCCTAATAGAGATAAGAAAAAAGGGAGTTAAATACAAGTAGATATGTTCTTAGTTTGCTTAGCAGAACTTCTCTTATTTTCTTATGACCTTAGTGCAGTGTTTCCCAACCTTGGCAACTTGAAGATGTTTGGACTTCAACTCCCAGAATACCCCAGCCAGCGAATGCTGGCTGGGGAATTCTGGGAGTTGAAGTCCAGACATCTTCAAGTTGTCAAGGTTGGGAAACACTGCCTTAGTGGAAAGTGTTTTGTTGATGAGCACAAGGAAGTTATATTTTCATGCTTCATAGTATTAGGAAAAGCACAGCACACACCTCTTTTGGTAATATATGCCATCCTTTAAAAAACAACAACATCAGAACTACCCAATTGTTAGCTTAGAAAAAGTGATTTGTTACAACCCTAAATTTGAATTCAGAGTCTCTAAAAAATTATTAATTTTCCATACACTGGCAGAGGCTGACATGACAAAAGATCCAGAGGTAAGCACTGGATCAATTGGAGTTAGTTGTAATTTTATTGGACTGAAAGTGAATTTTAAAGTATGTCTGTTAAGGGGAAGTTAAAAAAAAGATGTATTGCAATGTTTTGATTTTAGAAATGTTTTAAAGAAAAGCTTAGTGTTTTAAAATGGATGAAAAAAATTTTTCCCTTTAAGGTTAAAGAATATGAAAGAATACAGTGAATTTTGTTAATATAAATGATGATAGCTTACAAAGATTATTAAGTGCAAATAGAAATACATATTATTTCAACAGCAAGGAAGATAAAGCAGAAATGGTTAAATTGTTCTATTCATAGTGGAGAATATATTTATTTTTTATTTGGATATCACTTCTGGATTTTGTGTTGTAATAAAAAAAATTAAAATTTTACTTTGGTTATGCTGATTAGAGAGACTTGTTATAGAAATGGCTAGTTACCGTATATACTAATGTGTAAAAGTAAAAAGTTGAGGTAATGTTATCTTGTACTGTATTAAAAAGCGTCCGAAGTCATCACCCTTTTCTTTCTTCCCTTGTACCTCATATTTTCATTCTCCTTTTTTCTTCACTTAATATCATATTTTTATTTTTATTTGTATTTTATATATTGATAAAACAATAATTTTTTTAAAAAAAGGATCAAAGCCCTGAATTTATGAAAATAAATTATTTTATGGTTTACATACTTCATTTATCATTCAAACTAGTCATCTGATGGAACTGGAACTTTAAAGTTGGTAACAGATGGAAGTGTCAGGGCAAATTGTTCGTTTTTCTCAATATTAAGATATACAGCATGAACAAAACACTGTTAAAGCCTTCAAGAAATTCATCTACAATGGCTTCTACAACCCACATACATATCAGGGGTGGGTTCTACTTAACCTTCCCCACCGGTTCGCATCGCGACGGAAGTGCACGTTTTACGCGCGCACGTCACTTCCTGGAAATGACCCTCTGTGCATGCTCAGTACTATAAAAAAAGCTTCTGCACATGTGCAGAAGCAAAAAACAAGATGGCGGCGCCTATGGTGCTGCCGAGAGAACCAGCTCGGATGCGTGGCAGGCCTGGGTCGCTGCCAGTTCCAGTGACCCAGGCCGCCAAGTTACTACCGGTTCTATAGAACCGGTCCGAACCGGGAGGAACCCACCTCTGATACATATGATATATCACTGCATTCTTTGGGATGCATCTGATCCTCAAATTTCATTTGATTAGGAAATAATTGTTTGAACCTGCCATATGAAAAGATATTCTAAAACAATAAAGAATAAACAAGGCAGTTTGTTAAAAATGAAAACAAACTAATGAATTGCATAATTAGTGAAAAAGATCAATAAATAGGAAATAAATCAAATCTAATTGTGAGAAAAGTTAAAGAATAATTGATGCTTCACCACAAATATATGAATGAAAAAGGTATAGATGATTCCAGAAGCAGATTTTATATCAGCATATCCATATTGGCAGGCCTGTAGTTCTGGGTCGTGGTATAATTATGAATTAGTATAGACATCTGGACTATGTTATTTTAACAAGCAATACATTCATGATAATATGACATTAAGGGTAACTAGGAATTCCTCTAATAAAAGACTAAAATACTGTTTTCCTTAAAATTGTTGAAAAATTGGCACCTTTAGTATATAATGCATGAATTATCTTTCACAGATAACCCCACTGGTTAATTAACAGCATTTTCAGACACTGAATATGTCAAAGGATTTTGCAAAGCATTGAAAAAAGATACTTCATAAAGCATCTTGGTGCAAATCAAGTTCTCTTGAAAGAGTTAAAACAGCTCTCCTTGTTGCCTCAACATGTGTGTACTTGCACAGTCACTTTGCTGGTGGTTCCACAAGTATTGTTTGGCATGTACATTCATAGGCAGACAATCAGGAATTTTTGAACCTGATGCAAGGACATTTCAAAGAACATAGTGACTTTCATACTTCCAAATCTAATTCAACTTGGAAACTATGAATTATAATTTAACTTATGAACTTGTATCTTATCTAAAGTTTAGGTTTCTCTTAACATTAGGGTTTAATATACTGTATTAGCTTTTGCTTGATTGTTAAACGAGAACAGATTTTTTTAAAAAAGACGGTAGCAACTTGTTAATTGTCCATTGTGATTTATGTGTCATACTGGCTACTTTTGTTAATTATTGATGATTTTAATAATAATTGGCAAATCTCAGTCTGATATAAAGTACTAACCAATCTTATTTTAAACATTTTGTTCAATTTTGTACAGATTGTACTTAAGTATCTTTCCTCTTTGCTTTTCTTGTTCTTGTTCTTCATTTCCTTTTGGTTATGCTTTTAAAAATCCACTAAAACAACAAATCAAGAAGAGATTTTTTTCTTACACTAATAGGCTTTTCAAAGCTTCCCATTTTAAGGTTCGCCATAGCCTAAATACTTTGTATGAATATGTGTGATAAGTTTGTTCAATTTCCCAGGGAACAGTTTTTGCATAAGTAAAATAAAATGGGAAGTTAAAATTTGTTGGTATTTAAGATGCCCAAAGATTCGTTTATTTTTTAGTAGGTTTTTGCAAATGATACCCACCATATGAAATATTCCATATTTCTCTTAATATGGCACATTTCATTTCTTTTTCTTTCTAAGAAATGTTTCTGTTTCCTAGAAAACAATGTGAATGCAACCGGAAGTCACAGCAAAACCCTAAAAAGTCTTGCTTTTCATTCACAAATAAGCAGGTCTGTTCCAATTCTTTAGAGCGACAGATTCGATAGATTTAACAATCTGAAATCTGGATTGGCCATTGAATAAAATAAATAATTAATGAACACCAGCTATATTTCAGCTCCCCTGCGTTCACCATATAAACATAACTGTCTGCAGATGCTTATAGAAGGCAATGTGCAAAATGTAAAAAAATCAGTTTGAATAAAAATTGAGATTTGAAATGTTATAGCTATATTATTACTTCCTGTGTCTAGTATGTTTTCAATTTACAAAAGTGATGATGATGATGATGATGATGATAATAATAATAATAATAATAACAACAACAACAACAACAACAACAACAACAACAACAACAAATATATGGTGAGCTTGGAGGTGAGTGAAATTCCCAGTAATGGTTCCATTATTTAAAAGAACTACCGGTAATAGCTTTATTTTTCAGGCTTAATGCCTATGTGTTCAATTTACAATAATTTGAAAATCCTTCAGGAACACCACTAAACTGCTGTTGCCCTAAACAGTGATCTGACATAGATTGATTTCTTTTGATTTGTAAGAGTTTTTTTTTGGTAAGTGAGACTTTTACCCCTAAATAAATACATATCAAAATGTAGCTTCAAAGAAGTTAAGATGGCAAGTCATAATTGTTTAGGATGTGTTTTACAATTCTGACCTTAGAAATATGGTATAAATACTCTTGAAACTTGGAAAACTTGATATTTAATTACATGTATTTCCTTTTGTTTATTTTATCCAAACTACAACAAGTTTAATATATATGTTTATAATATCACATAGGATATGATGAGGAAGATGCAGGATTTCCTTCTCTTTTATGTGAATTAAAAGTTTCAGTACGTAGATTTTAATATTATGGGTACAATTTGTGCTTCATTTTAAGTTAAAAGCAAATATGCAGCTGACTTTTCTTAATTGTGAATGAGACAGAATGGGGTTTTATGTGAGCAATATTCTCTTTTGTTCTATTTGTATTATTTGACATTAAGAGGCACGGTGGCTCAGTGACTTAATGATGCTGAAGATGGTCTCTGCTCCAGTTCAAAAAAGTGTCCTATGTGAATAGATAAACAGGTACCATTTCAGTGGGGAGACAAGTTGGTGCTCCATGCAGTTCCAGGGAAAGTAGGTGGCCTAGGATGCTTCTGCAAGAAGAGCCACTCATCTTTAATTTACCTAGTGCGCCCTCCTATGACATATCTTGGGAAGTGCGTGAAAATGTCTTACAGCAGAGCTGGAAATTGGCAGCTCTGCAATAGCATTGTGGTTTCCTGGCTAATGTAACAATGCCATATGCTAACAACAACAACAACAACAACAACAACAACAACAGTCATAACATGACAATACACTTCTTGTGCACAGATTGTACAAAAAATAAACAGGTTAAAAAACCAGACATTATGTAGAAAAAGAAATGAAGAAAAAATATGTTCAAATGAACAAAGAAAAAATATTTAAATTATGAAAATTTAGGTTAAGGAATTCTTGATTTGCATCATGCATATCAACCAATGCTACTTTAGAAAATAACAAACAAACAAACAAAACCCCTCTTCTTAATTATTACTTAATTGGCTGCAAAATCCTGCAGAATTTACATTTCAGCTTAAAATGCAGGATTCAGGATTCTTGAAAGAAATAGAAAACAAAAAAACATTTGGTGACCACATCTGGCCTACAAAACTTTGGATGATGCTGAAAAGCTGCAAAGAGATACAGCAAACTCTAACTGTCATCTAACATGTAATTTAGATTTTTGCAACCCAGATATGGTCATGAAGAAAAGGATAATGTTGATGCTCCTAAAACTGAGTGAAGAAAGTCTGACAGTTTCAGAACAAATGTCTTAAGTGGATTCAGGAATCAGTTTTAAATCAAAACTTGATTTTTGGATTAGATAATATAGTTTGTTAACCATAGTTTATAATATACAAAGTACAAACTCCGCCAGTTATGAATTATTCAATAACTTTAATACAATGTAGGAAGTGGATTTTTTTGTTGGTCTGGTTTTGTTTGAGATCAAATGAGATCTTACATGAAGACATTAAAAGGAACATACATTAAAAAAATCACATCCTAACCTGTCTCATATTAAACTAGACCATTTTATTTGTGAATGGGACAGACTTGTGGATAAATTGCCATGGTTACTGACAAATTTAGTATCAAAAGTATATTCTACTGTATGCTTTTCATAAAATTCACATAACAATTTCATAACATTCCAAGAGACAGCAGAGATTATCACCCAAATACAGTTTCATGTAGAAGGTTCAAGCAATAGGCTATGAAATTTCTTCATTTGATGCTAATTCACTTCTACAATCCATGCAGACTAAAGTTCTAGATGAAATTATTGTGATGAGTGAACTTTCCCCAGATTTTATACAGTGTATTGCAGTATATAAGTGGAAATGACAGTTCTTCCATAGAACTTTTAAACATTGGGATTTATACAGTGAAGAAATAAACTATTGGGAAATTATATGTATGACAAATAAAGTTTTCCTTATGACACATATAACTGTGGTCAGGCTAGAAAGTGCATATATAAAATCCGAGTCATAAAATATTAAATCCATGATGTTGCTATAATAATAAATGCAAATCAGTAATTAGGCATATAGCATAGGCAGGCCGATAGCAATGAAAGAAGTTGTTAAGAGTTTCCTGAAGGTCAGTAATTTCAAGGAGATAATTTTCTTCTTCATTCTTTCCCAAGAGTATAACCAAAGTCTCGAATTCTGTGCAGTTGGTCATGTTTGATTTTGTTTTTTATTTTAAATTATAAACTCACTGACTGAAACTTGCTCTCCACTGATAAATGAAGTTTCATGTATGTATTCAAAGTCTTGGATTGATTTATTCTGCTCTCGCTTTTTTATACATTGTATGAAGGTGCTAGGCCTGGTGTAAAAAAATTGGATGACCATGTGATGGTAGTAAAGAAGGCTCTTTGTCCCCCCTAGTGTTTGCAGCTAAGGTTTGGTCACTGTCTAAGTAGGGAAATGTATAGAGTAGGGATAGTAAACTATAATGTAGATGTGATGCAATTTTTGGTCAGAAAAATGATATCTGGTACTCAGCTTCATTTTTACTCAGCTTTTACACAATGTTTTTTCTATTAAATAGTCACCACAGAATGTCAATCTATTACAGAATTGAAAATTGTAACTTAAGTGATGGAGGCAAGTGTGGTGAGATGATGGTTGTCAGGCTCAGGACAATGGTGTACACAGAAAGTGTTTATAATGTATTCTTCCCTTATTTTTTTTTTACAAAAAGTATTTTAAATCTAGGAAAAAAGAAACTACTATTCTCACTTTAAGAAAATCAACAACAAAGTTAAATCTTATATTTTGGTTCTGAATCATTATCATCACATGAGTATGGCATGTACAGAAGGCAAACTTAACCCTTACTTTCTACATATGGCCAGTGGTGGGATTTAAATAATTTAACAAACAGTTCTCTGCCCTAATGACTGGCTGTGTAGACTTGGCTGGGTGGTCATGTGACTGGGTGGGCGTGGCCAACTCATCACTCATCACACCCAGCCCCGCCTCCTGGCCACTCACCTCAAAGGCAGAGGTGGGATTCAGTTCGGTTTGGACTGGTTCGGTCTAATCCCACCACTGGCTATTCCCGCCCCCACCCGTTTTCCAGCAGGTTTAAAAGTCCACAAGTCTTAAAGTTGCCAAGGTTGGATACCCCTGAGCTAATGTTCTGATAGATCAGTGTTTTTCAAATTTGGCAATGTTTAAGATGTGTAGACTTCAACTTCCAGAATGCTGTCTGGGCAATTCTGGAAGTCCACACATTTTAGGATTGCAAGTTTGAAAAACCCTGTCAAAAATGGGCAAATTAAGATCCTTTTTAGGGATCTGTGCTTTGGTTTCCTTTAAAAAAAATTACAGATTATCCTGAGCAGCATATCTATGAAGGAAGACTCTAATAGAAACATGCTTTATGCATAAAAATATAGAAAGGCATCTAAGGATCACTAATCTCCCCACCTTCATGTGCACCACACAGCACACCAGTAGCAAGATAAGAGCAACCCACCCCTGTATGGGACCCTAAAAATAGACACAATGTTCTCCCAATCATAAAACTGTCCTCCTCTATCTTTATTTATATTCTGGAATTGTCAGATAATGAGGAAAAGCTGAGTAGGGGAGATACATAGACAGACATTATTATTATTGATCTGATTTATCCTAGAACAGTTATCACTGGAAAAAATGAACTTTTACACTGATACTTAAGATTCCTTCCCTACCCCACTCCATTACCTTTTTTTTGGGGGGGGGTGTCTCTTGGTTTTCCTCCTTCCTTTCCTTGATTTCTTTCCAAAGAGTCTGCTTGTTGTCCAACTAAATGTGATAGAGACAGATGTGTGTTTTAAAGCACAACCAGTTTTGCAAAGATATGTACTGATATGAGGAAAAGGTCCAAGTGGGTGGAAGGATTTTTAACCCTCTTTCAAGCTTATTTTCTCAGAATTGGTTCTAAAACTGGACATAAAGTTTATTAGTACAGAAATTGTAATTGGAGCAAAGAAAGAAGCAGGGGACTTTAGGCAGACAACATTATGGCAATTAAAGTTTTTGATGAAGTTTTCTTGTTTTCCATATTTCATATCTTGGCTTTAAATCAACCCAAAGAAATTACATTTGTTCAACATAATCTATATATGGAGTATGGGAACTTATATCAATTTTTCCCCACAAAGTTTTGCTGTAGTCCAAGTGTTACTGTGCTTAGTAGTGCGATTTTAGAATATTTCATATGGTTGTGAAATAATCCAAATTCATAAGGGGGAATATGCTTTGGGGTGAAGGCTCACTTTGTGTTTGCCAGCAAATGTTTAAAAGATTTGTGCAGCAGGGCAGGAAAAAGCACAATGGATATGAGGTATTGAGAGGTCTGAAGTGTGTGCTGACCCAAGCTACGAATTCCTCTTCTCCTTTCAAATCCAGATTGTTGTACAGCTTCATGAGAGGTAACTGAAGATTTGAAATCTTAATTTTCGGCCTGTTTTCTGGGCTATTTTGGGGCCATTTTTGGGTGTTTTTTTGGGTGTTTTTTGGGCGCTTTTGGGGTGTTTTTCAGGCTGGTTTTGGTAATTTTTTGGCTGGTTTTCAGGTCGTTTTCTGGCCATTTTCAAGCTGGTTTTGGGCTGTTTTCCAGGTCATTTTGGGCTGGTTTTGGGCCCATTTTTCACCTGGTTTTTGGCCATTTTCGGGGTTTTTGTCAGGCCTTTCTTGGGGTGTTTTTTCAGGCCATTTTGGATGTTCAGTAGTAGTAAATAAATATAGAAGGAAATTGTATCTTGTTGAGCCCTTTGACTCAATTTCCCTCTTTATTTATTTACTACTACTGAACATCCAAACTGGCCCCAAAACAGCTGGAAATAGCCCAGAAAATGGCCCCAAAACAGTCCCAAAACAGCTGAAAAATGGGCCAAAAATGGGTAGACCAACCAGTGGTGGGATTAGCCGGTTCACCAAACTTGCCCGAACTGGTCCGAACCGGCTGAAGCCCACCTCTGCATATGGCCCTCATCAGCCAGAATGACAAACTGCAAGCATCAAATTGGAATTAGTATTTTCATTTAGAAAATATTTTTTTAAGTATTGACATCTATTGTATTGCACTGTGTCTGTTTCTGTGTGATTTTTAGGTTCAAGAGGAATTAAACTTCTTTTTCTTCTAGGAATATAAACAATATCTGCTGCAGTGTTTGGTGGGCACAAATTTTGCTTTTCATGGCCTGCAAGATCTCAGCAGACAAATGCATCTAGTATTTGTTTTTACTAGTGAAAGGTTCGCTAGGAAGAAGCCTATTGCACTTACTGGTACTTTAAGGTGTTTGTAAACTAGTTTCGGGCTTTGTCATATTCTTTCTCTGTATGTAAACAGTATGGGACTTTGTGTACAGAAAAAATATTGGCATTCTTTTGTTCACTTACTGTGGTCTGTATTTAGTAAACAGAACCAAGGCAATTAACACATTCTAGGAGCAAATATTCTAGGTCCCAAAGGCCAGATAAGAAAGTTTACTAAGGAAACTTCACATCTGGTAGAAAGCTTGTATGCCTACGTCTTCATTCTTCTTTATGAAGGAAAAGAGAAGAAGATGGTTATATTTTTTTGTAGAAAGTAGATAAAGGGAAGAATTTATGTAATTTTTCTCCCAGCTTAGTTAAAATCCTTTCTATCATCAACAGGAAACTAAACTGGCACAGATTTTACTGTCTCCACCACCAATGCCAGTTGCATTTGTTTTACCTTGCAGCTGGGGGATAGTGTTCTCATTGCCCCTGTAAGAAAGTCTGCTCTTCTGTCTTCAACATTACCAACTGTCAGAAAAGCCAGCTGCCAATTGTAACACTGCTGGTAATTGTCTTGACAGATGGTTCAACCTGCAGCTATAACACTAACAGAGTTAAGTTCTCCTTATCTGTAGGATTGGGGTGGTGTATGGGAGGCAAGGTGGGCATAACTTTAGTAATCTGTCCAAACTTTTCCCTTCACCTGCCACTTCTTCCGTATCTAGAGATCAGCTGCTTAGAGTGAAATTGAAGGGACTTTAGCCATCATGTTCTATTCTTTTGGACCAATTCACCTTCAGCCCTGGCAGCAGCTCCATAGCCTGTAGAAGGTAGCAAGTAAAATGTTAAGCTCTCCAAAAGCTGACTGCCATGGGGGGAGCTTGCATTATGCAGCAGAACTGATTCCTTCAGAGCACTGCACAGCACAGCACAATCCCACAACGAAGCTGTTAGTTTGGTTATTTTAAACATGAGTTTAATGCTAATGTGAGTTTATGACAGGCTTGGAAAAAAGTTCCAGTGCACCAATATCTGCCAAATGCTGCCAGTTATCCCAGTTTTAAAATGGGTTTAGCACCTTATTCAAAGTGTGCTAAACCTGTGTTTAAGAAAAATCCAACTAACAGCTGGTTTTGTGTGGGGCTAACTAGTATCAAGATTGATCAACCATTAATCTTGTAATCAGGAAAATTAGAGCAGAAACAAAGAAAGAGGAATAAAGACAGAATTTCTTGCTTGACATTTCTGCCCCTCAGTTGTCACTATATTAAAAAGTGGCTCTGCAAAGCCCTTGCAGCTACTTACAGCCAAGATAGTTAGATTCTCATAGTCTTATTAACATTATCACTCTATCTCTAAATTAATTAGGCAGCTTTTTATTAATCTTCTTGCTAACTGTCAGGTATTTGCCTAATAAAAGAGGAAGGTGCAGGCATTCCATATCATTCTATATTTTGCAAATAATGATACTCTTTCTCAGGTTCTGCAAAGTCTATTATATGATGCTTCTGAAGCTGCATCTCTACTACTTCCTTCTGGGCATTGCAGGAAGATGGGTATTCCAGAAAGCAGCATTTCCTTCTTATATCATGCACATTCTACTGGTTTCCATGGACATTCCTGTCCACAAGGCTTCCTGGAATGTCAAAGTCTTCCAATGAACTGTTGATAAACAGAAAGGTCCATGGAGGTGAGGGAGAGAAACCAAAAGAAGCATTCAATTATGCATTATATTGTTGCCTGCATCTATGAAAAAGGACAGTGCTTGTATTCTTGTATCCTGATACAAGGTTAGTCATTCTCCATCGTGGGTGGAGCTAGCCGCCAAGATTGGGTATTGGCACAGCCTTCTAGCCAATGGTGACTGAGTCTGGAAAAGTATAAAAGGTGGCTCTAGGCCTAGTTCCCCCTCTTTTGACTCAGTCATAGCCATTGACAAGTGCCATTTTTGCTCTTGAAATCCGTATTTTTCCTACTGATTGATTTTCCTGATTGGAATTCAAAACTGTAAGTTCCCTAACGAGCCCCAGGTATCACCGATCCCTAACCTTGGGAAGGGCAGACTGGCCTGTGGCCAGCTGCTGCTCGCCCCTCCAGCCGAGGCCCAATTTATTCCATCCTTTTATCAATACTGATTATCCGGCCTGGAGGGAGTGGGAACGGTCCCTAATTTGACACCTGGGACGGTGGTGGCTCCTGTCACCACTCATCATTGGGCTTCTGCACGAGGCTGGCAAGCAATTTGCCGAATTACCTGGATGACCGCGTGAGAAAGTCCTTACTCACTGCCTCGTGTCAGATTGCGCTGGCCTATGAGGTTTGATTGGCCCCTTTTTTGATTTTTATGTGGGCATCTGGACAGATCTAATACCACCTCTGGCCTTATATTTGATCCACAACTAGCGCATTTGCGGTCCAACGAGTAGCCCCCCCACCCAGAGGGGACAGCTATCTCATTAAGGCACCTTTCCTAATTAAGGCAGAGCGACTCGTAAAAAAGCCTCCTTTTCGCAAATCCGGCCGTTTGGAATCAGCTGGGAGGCGCGCGCGCCAAATCGCTCTCTTATCTATAAACCCGATCGTTTTGCTAACGAGCCGAGCCGCTTCGCTTTGATCCACCGCGGCTCGGTTTTTTCGAAGCCGGACGAGCTTGGCCTGCCTGATAGCCCCTCTGGAAGCTGCTTGCGGCGAGTCAGGGGGCCAGGAGCCGAAATTGGAGGCTGCAATCGGAGCGTCGGCGGCAGCCTCTCTGAAGCTTTTGAACTGCACTGGGCTGACCGGCTTGCCTCCAGACGCCGAGAGAGAGCCCTCCTGCCACAGCCGCCTGCGGCCATCCAGGGGGCTCTTGTTAATTACCTGCTGAGCCTGTGAATCATCAAGGGTAAAATATCCCCCCCCACGCCACTTCTGTGTCCCGGGGGGGCCTTTAAGGGAACAAAAAGTTGTGGAGCCCAGAGGGAGGAGTACATGGACTGCTCACCTCAGGGATAGGTGGCCGCCATTTTGATTCAACCACATGGGCGGCCGCCATTTTGATTGCACCAGACACACCCACAGGCATGCAAACTCCATGACCTGCTTGTGTTTTTTTCTTTTTCTCTCCTTGTTCCCTTCTCTCACAGGACCATAATGGCTGAAAGGACCTCGAAGTCTAAGGCCAAAGCCAAGTCCCACAAGGGCCATATGGAGGAGAGAAGCCCACCCAGGGCCCACCACTCCTCTCCATCCCGAGATCGCTCACCTCTTAGGGACCAATCCCCAGATCCAGTAGTCAGAGCTCCCAGAGCCAAGTCCTCCACCAAGTCTACTGGTCAATCCACCTCAGGGACTAACCCCCCATCGTCACAGGGCCGCAGCCACCACCAGGCGCAGTCCCCGGACACGCTGTCGATCGACAACATTGTCCCCTGCAGGGCTGAACCCGAGGTCTGGGGTCCCCAACCAACTAGCCAGGGCCCCACTCAGAGCCGTGGTAAACAGGCCTCCAAGAGAGATCCCCTCCAGTCCAAGGAGGCACAGGATCGCATGGCAGCAGCTATAAAACAGGGTATAGAAGCAGGACTCAGGGCCATGGCCTGTTCTAGTTCCCATTCCCAGGCAGCTGCTCCATCCTCTTCGACCAAGTCCCCCCCTACAAGAGAGTCCCCTAGAACAAGACCCAGATCCAGAGGAGGACTCTGAGGGGTATGATGATTTGTTAGAGGGACATGAGGACTCTGAGGATGGCGAGTGGCAGGACATCCAAGTAGAACCTGAGGGCCCTGAATTAGCCATGTCAGAAGACGAGGACCTGGCTCCTGAGCCAGCGTCCTCCTCAGGGCTATTCCAACCAGCCTTATTTCGTTCTTTGCTACATAAGGCCAAGGTAACTGCCAAACTCCAAACTCCATCTGGGGAAGCTGCTCAACCTCCCGAGGTTGACCCTCTATTCGAACCCTCTGCCCTTACGGCCGATGTAGTCCCGGCTCCCAAATTATTTGTGGAAGCCATACTTAAGCAATGGCTGAACCCCACTACAGGGCCCCTAGCCTCAGCTCAGGATAAGAAGCTATTCAATATTGATGACGCCCTGGCCCAGCATCTCCTGATGCCGCCAGTGGATGCCCCCGTCCAAGCCCTCTATTCGAATTCCCCTATGCCAGGGGAACCAGAGGAACTCCTCCGGCCGGAGGATCGATGAGCAGACGCTTCTCTTCTGAGGGCACATCAGTCAGCGGCCTGGGCGATCCGAGCAGCAACCACGGCATCGTTCTTCTGCAGGACCAGCCTCAAGTGGATCCACACCCTGCAAGCCTACCTGCCACCGTCTGACCTGCGGGCTCACCAGGATCTGAATAAACTTCTGGCAGCTGCCCAATTTACTTCTGAGGCCACCCTCCAGGTGGCCCGGTTTTCTGCACGATCTATGGGGGCAACGGTGGTTGCACGACGCATGGCCTGGCTCCGCTCCTGGCAGACAGATGTGCGGTACAAATGGAAACTTGCTTCTGCCCCCGTTTCCAAGCAGTCTCTATTTGGTGAGGCCCTGGCCCCTATCCTTGTAGAGACCAAGGATAAACGTAAGATTCTCCCCATCAATATGAATAAGAAAGGCCCCTATCGGGGGTCATTCTCCAATAGGAGGTCCTATAGAGGGTCATACCACTCCTCTAATAGACAGCAGGGGAACTTCCAGGGGAACCAGCAGACCCATAACCAGGGCCACTTTGGTCAGCGCCAGAGATTCTCCTCTGGCCAACCTTTTAGGGGGAACCAGTATAAACGGCCCTTTAGAGGGGCCGGTGGTCGCCCCTTCCGCTGGAATAAATAATTCTCCGGCCGTTCCTCCCATAGGGGGTCGCCTGGCACTCTATGCCAGTCGATGGGAGGAAATCACCAATGACGCATGGGTTTGTCAAACCCTGAACTCAGGACTTAATCTTGAGTTTCTCTCTACCCCCCCGAGGTTTTTCCTTCGATGCCCCATCTCATCAAATTCACAAAAAAGGTCCTCATGAATCAGGCAATCCAGCACCTGTTGGAAATTCGAGCCATCCAACAGGTGCCTGTGGACCAACAGGGGCAGGGCTTTTACTCTATCTTATTCGTAGTGCCCAAATCCTCGGGGGGATGGAGAGCAATATTGGACCTTAAGCGCCTCAATAGATACATAGTCCACAAGAAATTCAAAATGCACACCCTGCATTCCATTCTCTCAAGTATTAGGAAGGGGGATCTATTGTCATCCATAGATCTCTCAGAGGCTTATCTCCACATTCCAATTCGGCCAGCTCATCGCCAATATTTGCGTTTTTGCTATGCAGGGGTGCACTATGAATATGGGGCGCTTCCCTTTGGCCTGTCATCAGCACCAAGGGTCTTCACTAAGGTCTTGGCGGCCCTGACCGCTCACCTCAGGTCCATTCCCATCAGGATCCAGTGCTACCTGGACAATATTCTCATCTCCTCGGCCTCTCCTTCTCAGGCTGAGAGAGATGTTCAGGTAGTGCTTAACACCTTGGACCACCTTGGCTTCTTGGTCAATCTATCCAAGAGCCAGCTGAACCCCGCCACCAGAATCGTCCATCTGGGTGCGATCATTGATTCCCTGGAGTGTAAGGTGTACCTTTCCCAAGATCGGAGAAACAGCCTATTGGCCTTATCCCAGCAAGTTCTGCGGCAAAACTCAACACCCCTGAGCCTACTGTCCTCCCTCCTGGGCAAGATGATTTCGGCCACTCATATTGTCCCATGGGCACACTTACACTCCAGGGAACTCCAATGGCTCCTCCTTCCCTACCAGCGCCAGGGAAGAGCCCATTCCCCGGCCAAAGTAAGGCTCCAGCCTTCAGTCCGGGAGTCACTCATCTGGTGGACCAACTCTGCGGTCAACAAGGGTACCTGTTTTCTCTCTCCGCAGCAGATCGTTGTCACCACCGACGCCAGCCTCTCGGGTTGGGGGGCACACGCGGAGACGCAGGTAGCTCAGGGCACATGGTCATTAGCCGAGTCAGCTCTAAGCATCAATGTCTTGGAGCTCCGAGCTGTATTCCTTGCCCTGCAGCAATTTAAACCCTTCATTGAGAACTCTCATGTGATGGTTCTTACTGATAATGTGGCCACCAAGGCCCACATTAATAGGCAGGGTGGGACCATGTCTGGGCAGCTCATGGCGGAGGCCATGAGGCTAGGCCTTTGGGCAGAGCAACATCTACTATCTCTCTCTGCTGAACATATTTCTGGGGCTACCAATGTCAGGGCAGACTGGCTTAGCAGGAACCAGATAGACCACTCTGAGTGGAGTCTACATCCTGACCTTTTCCATCAGATCACAGAGTACTTTGGGCAACCAGTAATGGACCTCTTTGCCACCCCGGGGAATGCCCAGGTTCCCAGGTTCCTATCCAGGTACATGACCCAGGGAGCAGAAGGGACAGATGCCCTGCACTGCGATTGGCCTCAGGGATTGCTTTACGCCTTTCCCCCCATCCCCATCATTCCATAGGTCATCCGCAAGCTGTTGCAGCAGAGTGCCGAGGTGATCCTTCTGGCGCCCAACTGGCCACGGAGAGCGTGGTATGCCGACCTGGTCTCCCTGTCGGTAGCACCCCCATGGAGGATCCCTCCGACAGAGTGGTCGCTGGCCCAGGGGTCAGTGCAGCACCCGGAGCCTCGCTGGTTGCAACTGACCGCCTGGCGCTTGAGCGGCTCACTCTGAGGAGCCGTCGGATCCCTGAGGACGTGATGGAGGTCTTGCTGGACTCTCGCAAACCGTCCACGCAACGCATTTATGCAGCCTCCTGGAAGGCTTTCTGCTCCTGGTGTAATAGGGAGGGTTATTCCCCACTGGATCTATCGGTCATAAATGTCCTTCAATTCCTACGCCAGGGGCTAGCTAAGGGTCTTTCCTCAAGTACCCTCAAACGCCAAATTGCGGCCCTATCCACGGTCTTATATTGTCCTTCCCTGGGAAAGCTCTCTGCTCACCCTCTGGTATCTAGGTTCCTTAAGGGCGCAGTGAACAGATGCCCCCCTGTGGTACACAGGTACCCCACCTGGGACTTATCCAAGGTACTATCTGCCCTCACGGGGGGAACCTTTGAGCCCTTGCACTCCATCTCTCTAGCCCACCTAACTTACAAGGTGGTCTTCCTGGTAGCGGTCACCTCTGCACGCCGCATATCAGAGCTGGCGGCCCTTTCCATCCGGAGTGACCTCTGTGTGTTCCACCAGGACAGGGTGGTCCTCCGATTGGACCCCACCTTCCTACCAAAGGTAAACTCTGTATTCCACCGGGCTCAGGAAGTGGTGTTGCCTTCCTTTTATCCCTCTCCATCTACTGACATTGAGCGACAGTGGCACCTCCTGGACGTGAGGCACGCACTGGACACTTACATTCAAAGGACCTCTGGACTTCGCAAGACCGAGGCCTTGTTCGTATCTTTCCACCAATCTTCATTGAGGCGGAAAGCATCATCAGTCATGGTGGGTCGATGGATCCGTACTGTCATTAACATTGCATATGAACAGCTGTCTTTACCACGACCCACCAGGATTACGGCCCATTCTACGCGTAGTGCTGCCACCACTGCAGCTTGGAACTCGAGGGCTTCCATCGAGGAAATCTGCAGAGCGGCCACATGGTCCTCCCCTACGCCGTTTGTCCGGCACTACAGGTTGGACGCTTTCGCCTCTCAGGAGGCTGACTTTGGGTGAAGGGTGCTGGAACAGGTAACCTTGGAGGGCGGTGGTCCCAGCCAGAATCAGGAGGCCCTCCCTGGGGACTAGATTACTTTGGCATGTCCCAATCTTGGCGGCTAGCTCCACCCACGATGGAGAATGAGACGTTGTACTTACCTGAGATGTCCATTCTCGTCGGGTGGAGCTAGCCGCCAAGTCCCTCCCTTCTATTCCTATTCTGGCTGGACACAGGGTCTCAATTGTACATATTTTTAGGTGTCTAGGTATAGCATTTTAGGTTCCTTTCTGCACGTAGGTAGTTAGTCTAGGTATTTAGGACTGTTTTTTCTTTACCTCTTGTCTTGTTCTTTCCATATTAATAGTTAATAAATTTCGTTGCATCATGGCACGTCGAGTCTGGCATTTATCCCTCGTCAAAAGAGGGGGAACTAGGCCTAGAGCCACCTTTTATACTTTTCCAGACTCAGTCACCATTGGCTAGAAGGCTGTGCCAATACCCAATCTTGGCGGCTAGCTCCACCCGATGAGAATGGACGTCTCAGGTAAGTACAACGTCTCATTTTGACAAAATCATAAGATTTTGCAGATGCCTCTATTGATGGACTGAGACCCACCTCTAGTATAAAAAGATTTAAAAACTCCTTGACTACATTATGAACATGCAATTAATACTGTATCACCATTTAAAATAGGATTTTTCTGGAATGTACTGGATTCTTCCCCCCCACCCCCGCTGATCTGTACCTCTCTATATCTCTTGTTTTTAATCTCCTGATAGGCACTTGGTTCTAATCAGATCTTACTGAAATGATTTCATGCTATTTTGTAGTTTGGTCCTATATTTCTGAACCAACAAATTTCATCCCCGCCCCCAATTTCTTCTTACATTTGACTGTTTCTTAATCCTACACACATTTTTATACTGCTGTGCAGAGTTCCACATATACTGATGATTAATAGTAGTAGCAGTGACATTTATACAAAATGGGAAATCAAAATCTGTGTCGAGTTTTCCAGTATATAGATTAAGTATGCTATTTAATAGTGATTCTTAGAACAGCCATGTAAGATAAATTAACATTATTATTTTGCACTTCAGTTATGGTAGGATGACAACTGAAGCAGAGAAAGAATAGCTTCAGAACAACTCAAGAGCCTGTGGAATAGGAAAATTTGAACCATGACTTTCTGATTCATAGATTTAGATTTTTTTTTATCCATTACGCATCAACTGTGCATCATTTTCAGGAGTTTAGTTCCTAATAGATGACTGTATTGGGAAGAAAATAGTGTACAGCTTTGACATTAACTTTCGATGAAGTATAAAAAGAATGCATAATTATTGCCATTCAATCAACATGTACCCAAGTTTAGGGAGCAATAAAAAATTATAAAATTGGAAGGATATTTTTAGGTTTTCTGGGACAGAAAGGACAGCAAATAGAATTCCATCCACAGGTCCTGAGTAAAAAAAAAAATGAAGCAGCCTTCTAGAGACCAGTTTCTTTCTTTTCTTTTCCTGCCCCAGTGCTTATTTTGCCACTCTTGTTTTTTTAGTTTGAAGCAGGTTGCTTACATGAACTGGTGGATACTTTCTTCTTTCATTATGTGGCTGCTTCTCTTTGAAGGAACAAAGATTTATTATAGTTGGAAGATACCATAAATCTGAAGTACATTTCCTGGGCGTTGAAATTCTAAAGAACTCTGATGTCTGCTGCTTTGCTTCGTTTTATGCCCAAAAGTTGCTCAGTTAATGTAGTATTTGGATTTCTTTTCTTTGACCTAAAATTTTATTAGCCTTACTCTTTTATTTCCCTCCCAACATCTCTTTCGCTTGTTAGTGTAGTATTCCCAAATGTTCTCATGAAACATCAACATGCCATTAAGAAATATGGTTGCTGGAACTGATTAGCCAACCAGTGGAATACAGCCAGTTCACTAGCAAATCTTGGTAGCTAAGATAGCAGATGTAGAATAAAGCTGTAGTTAATACATGATTAATTGGTCATAGGTCTTAGCTAAAAATTAACTAATTAAAAACAAAACCCTATCAGCAATATTATATTGGAGTAATTCCTTCCTAAAGTTTCTGTTTTTGTCCATGAAAACATTGAGTAAAAACAATGGTTCACAATCCACTTAATTCTATACAAGTGCTGGAAATATTATTAGGTTTTGGAGATTTTTTTTTTGAGTCCCTCTGTTAAGATATCATCTCCATGTCACCAATCTCATAAATGAATTTGAAAGCTTAGCATTTCACCTTAAGGTAAATAGATTTAAAACATATTTGTTTCAATGGGTCATGTGAAAAATTATCGAATTCTTTGGGATCCTTATTTCAAAGATACTATATTCCATTTTTTAAAGGGTGTTCTACTTCTATGTCGGTAACATAGGCAAATACAGCCAATAAAGGCAACAGCTTTGCAATAGCTAAGCTGCTATCTTCCCCTTGCATTCATTTTCTGTAACCATCTTCTTCATATAGGATGAGTCATAAATATGCACATAATCCACAGAACAGATTTTTTCCTCCAGCTGTTCAAAGCAATTTATCTGCTTCAAGTATTTACATACAGACTTTCAAAACTGCAATGTTAGAATCAGTTTCCAATTAAAAGCTTCCTACATAATTAACTGGCGTGTACAAGCACAATTTGTATAGCAGGAGAAGACGAAATAAAATCTGAAAGAGTCAATCAATAAGAGCTTCAGCAGCCAATATTTCATTTAAAGCTCCAGATAATGAAAGGAGGTCCTAAATGTTAAAACTAATGATTACTAGAAGTGTGCAGATCAGGTCAGATCCAGTTCTGAATATTTGGCTGAATCTGAACCTGTGAACTTGATTGTTGAATCAAGCTGGTTTGTCTTAGAAAATCAGTATTCTTTGGGGGAGAAATTCCTTTTCTGAAAATGTGCAAAAGGGTATTAAATGTTGGATTGATACAGAAACGATCAATTTGGAAAGTTCATTTTGTTGCAGTGGTTACATCACTTTGGGATCAAATTTCCATTTGAAGTTTTTGCACAGACTTGAGGCTACCAAACTTTCTGAGAGAACATTTTCCACAACTGAGGTACCAGGACGGAAAATAAATACTATCCAGTTGCCTAACCTCTGAAGCAGATCTTGAATTTAAAGCAAGCCTATTTCTACATATTAGTCCACTTTTCATTTAACCATTATCCTTGCTGTAGCTTGGCTTTAACTGAAGAAAACAGAAGTTACTCCATTTTGTTCTTTTTATACAAAAGTTGTCTTTTGTATAATAAATCATAAAATTCAATATTAATTTATATACCATAGTATTATATACCATTATATAGTAAACCATATATAAATCTGGGCTGAAGTTCCCCTTGAGATCCACATGGACCAGGCTGTCATGGAAAACAATTTGGGGTGTCAACTTGAACTGGGGTTGCACAAGAATAAATCAAAATGAAACCCACAGCTGTGAGGAAAGGAGATTTATTTATTCCCCAGCAAAGAGGTTTGCCTATGGGGTAGCTACAGAGAAAATGAGGTCCAAAAGGGCTGCTTTATAGGAGCTTGTCTTTGGTGTGGGTCTTGAAGGGTATGGAGGTGTGCATGTGTTGGTTCTAGGTGACACTTAAAGGGCATGAGTATGTGTATGTGTTAACCTGGAGAAGGGGTTGATAAATAAAGTGATGTGGACTATGAGTTTTTTTTTAGTTTGAACTATGAGCATTATAATTATGTTTACATTGTGTTAATTCAGTTCTACAATATATCTAGCAGTTATATACATTAATATATTCTTCCCATATTGCTCTGTTGGGGTTTGTTTAGAAGATCTTGAAGACCTGTGTAGTCACCCAATCCTTTCCTTAGGGAAAAGCAAACCCTTTGCTTTGCTCCTGTCCTTCTTCCTATATTTTGTTTTTCACTTGTTATGGATTTAATTTTTCTTGTTTTAGTTATTGGGATTCAAGGGCATACACATTTGATAAATAAAAAAACATGTTTAAAATTTATCCATAGATTTTTATATCCCACATTTCCTCAAGAACTTTAAGGGAGCATGTTTTCTTCCTAGAGCAACATCCTTGTCGCAGTAGAAACAGTATGTTGTGTTGAGTCACTCACCAAGTCACCCAGCTCCATGGCTGAGGGAAAATACCTTGAATCATGCATCTTGTCATCTGCCTAAAATCTTCCAGTTGAAGAGTCACAGAGACTCAATCCAGGTATTCTACTGTATTAGTCAGGTAATCATTTGAAGCTGTAATTCTGGTGCAAGCTTATTTGGGAGAAATATCTATTGCAAATATCAGGTTCTAAGACTCAACAATCATTCATGTGGAAATAAATTGATAGCTATCTTCAATTATTCTCAGATTTTCTCTTTCTTATTTCTTATCTTTCTTTACTTCTGGTAGCTCTAGTGTACTATTTTCTTAGGCTAATTAATTTGTATATTTTGGACTTTGCAGCAAATTGTACATAGGTTTCCAGAATAATTTCGACCTAAAAACACATCAATTTAACCTGAGAGGAGGCCCAGGTGATGACTTATTTTGTGGGAAAATAGGATGTTGGCTGGTCAGAGATAATACCTGAAAACTTGGTATCTCATTCATCATTTATATGTTCCTGCTCATGTGTGAGAATAGAAAGAAATATATGTCCCTGATTCTGACCCATTTTGTTTATGTACAGTGTACATATTCTTTTAGAAGTCTAGGTCTATCAATTGAGAATTCAAAAAAGATTTGTCCAGGAAATTTACTCTAAAATATAATTTATAACAGCAAGATATCTATTAGGCACATTAATTCATTTTAAATTTTAACTATTGGATGACAGTGTTCATAATGATAGATGATAAAGATAGTAATAGCTGTCCCAAGTTTCTTCAGTGAAGAACAAAATTATATAAGTTGCTGAAAACCTAATAAAAGAGGACAGTCATGTTTGAAAACATTGATTTCAATATATTAAAAGCATATCTGCTTTTCTCCTAGAATGACAACCTTTTCTTCTGTTAAAAGGAGTAAAAACAATTCATTTTAAATGTCTGGGTGGGCTCCAATTTATTATTACTGCATGGTTTTTAAAAGTTTTTTTCTAGCAGTGAAAAACTATTTTTATTTAAATTTTAAAATGCATAAAAGACATATTAAGGATTAAATATCAGCTCTTGAAGCACACCAAGGTCTTTAGTTTGCTGAAAAGCATGTAATATCTCTAATTTATCTGCATTTCATTTCCAAAAGGAACAGCTGATCTTTCTGGGTCAGATGAGAAAACTTCCAAATTAACAAAATACACTTAGTAATGATAGATGGAAGTGGGAACTCTTAATGCCTTTTGTAAACAGTGAATTAGAACAAGTTATAAATCTGCATTGTATCAGAAGGCTTATTTGTCAGGTTCCCTGACAGTCCCTGATCTTAAGTGTGGAAAAGGAAATTGGAAAGAGGAGGAGATAATTCATAAGACCCTGGGTTTTGGAAACCTGCTGTGTACTGTGATACCTACACTGAAGAGAAACTCCAGGGAGTTATTACATTTTAAAGAAATGTTTGTTCCCCCTCTTCTACCAAAGAAGCAACAGTGCTTCTCAAACAGCATGATAAGATAAAAGCACATAAGGAATACATTTGGAACAAATGAAACAAAGTCTCCATGTAATAGAAGAAAAATGTCACTGACTATTTAATATGATAGCCTATTACATAGATAGTCCTCGACTTACGACCACAATACAGCACAAAATTTCTGTTGCTAAGTGAGACATTTGTTAAATGAATTTTGCCCCATTTTATGACCTTTCTTGCCACAATTGTTAAGCGAATCACTGCAATTGTTAAGTTAGCAACACACTTGTTAAGGGAGTCTAGCTTCCCCATTGACTTTGCTTGACAGAAGGTCACAAAATGGGATCACATGATCCCGGGACACTGCAACTGTCATAAAGATGAGTCAGTGGCCAAGCACCTGAATTTTGATCATGTGACCATGAGGATGCTGCAATGGTCGTAAGTGTGAAAAATAGTCATAAGTCACTTTTTCAGCTGTTGTAACTTTGAATGGTCACTAAATGAACTGTTGCAAGTCAAGAACTATCTGCATAATGTGTTCATCCCCTATTAAATGAGTAATAATGAAACTTCTCAGCAAAAATGGTGGCTTGCTTCCCTGAGAAGATGTGTCTGAGGTATGACATAATTCATTAGACTCCATTATCCTTTCAGACAATACAAACAAATGTACTACTTATTCCATGAGTACCAATGCATACCTGCTCCTTTTTATAAGTCACACAGTAATATCAATGAAACATCAGGCCATAAGCTGGTCCATAAATATAACTTGGTTGTCTATAGTGAGGAAGCATATACATACATACATACATACATACATACATACATACATACATACATACATACATACATACATACAGTCCAGTGGTGGGTTCCTACCAGTACGGTCCACTCTACCACACCGGTAGCGGCCAGTCGATGATGTAATTTGCGTGTGACACCGGTCCATCGTCTTCACCAGACCGTCGCGCGTTGCCATCTTTTTTCAGAATTTTTTTGCTTCTTTTGCTTCCTGTGCATGTGCAGAAGCAAAATTGCACAAGGGTTGCGAGTGTAGCGTGCGCGCGCACGCATGAAACGTGGAGATGCGGTTTCGGCTTTCGGCATCGCGGACGCTCTTTTCTGAGCACCTTTCCGATTCCTTGCCAAGCCGCCAGAACAGCTGTCTGGCGACTTGGAAATATCTGCCCCGGGTAAAGGGGAGAGAAGAGAGCTTGACAGGTGGGGTAGAGCCCCCCTAGTGCCCTAGAAGCCATCAAGGGGCGCGAAGGGTGAAGGCTCCCCAGGCAGCCTGTCTCCTGCTCCGGGAATCCAGAAACCTCCGCCTTTGCGGAGCAAGATGCCGAAACCACCGCTGCTTCCAGAATGGGACTTATAATTATTTCATGGTTTAAAGAAGCAGACAGAGAGAAACAGGAGCTCAGATGGGCAAGTATTGAATTTTCCTTTTTTTCAACCCCTCTGCTAACCTTCACTTTGGAAAAGAAACAAAGTAATAGTTAACAAGCAACAATATGGCGTTTGAAGAAGCTGGGAGGAGAAGTGAAAGTGACTTTCATTTTGCTTGTGGCTTTTTCTCTTATGAAAACTTTTGAATCTGAAAATCGGCTTTTCTTTCTCTGTCTCCTGATTTTGGATTATAATAACAACTGATAATTTTTAAAAAATAAAACTTTCTGCCTTTGAAATTGGAAAGAACTTTAATTGAAGATTTGGCTTTTTCTTTGCACTCCTCTGGATATACAACAATGGCTTCAAAGTCTGGAAAGATTGTTTTTCCGTTTTGCCTGTAGCTTTTTCTCCTATGGAAATTCTGAAAATTGGTTTTTCTCTCTCTGTCTCTTGATTTTGGATTATAATAACAACTGATAACTTTAAAAAAAATAAAAGACTATCTGTCTTTGAAATTGGAAAAAACTTTTTAGAGATTTGGCCTTTTCCTTGCACTCCTTTGGAATTACAACAATGGCTTCAAAGTCTGGAAAGTTTGTTTTGAATAAAAGAGCTGGCTATTCCTCCGGTTATACTTCTAAAATGCAACTTGTTACTGAGTCAACACCTCTACAGTCTTTGACACCTGAAAATTTACTAAGTACTTTAAAGATTATGAAACATGATCTGATTTTGGAATTTAACCAAAAAAATAATGAAATAGAAAAAAAAATGCAGGCTGCTTTAAAGACTATGGAACAGCAACTTAGGACGGATATGTTAGAGGTTTGCAAAGGATTAGCAACAAATATTGATGTTTTGGAGGACTGTATTGAAACAAATAAACAAGCCTTGGCAACTTTGGTGGAATATATAAATAAATTTCAAAAAGATATTGTAAATTTTGAAACAGAGGTGTTGATGACACAGAAGAATGGAATTTGCTATAAGAGTGAGAGGACTGAAGGAGGGATTATATGATGATTTGAGAGGAAGAATGGTCGAGGCCTTGGAGCAGGTATCTGGAATCTCTAAAGATGAATTGGCTACACAAATTGATAAGATATATAGGGTCAACTCGTGGTATGCAAAACAAAAACATCTACCAAGGGACATTGTTATATATTTTACTACAAGAGCCCTACGGAACAGAATTATACAGGCGACGTTTAAGAATAATCTTCAGGTGAATGGTCAGGAACTTACGATATGGAAAGAAATTCCCTCTAAAATGCTTAAAGCTAGAAAAGAATTTACTTTTCTGATTGATGAACTTAAAAGACTAAATTTACAATATAAATGGGAAGCACCAACAGGAGTAGCGGTGAGATTTTTGGGGAAAAGATACCGGCTGAATACGATAAGGAAAGCTACTGAATTTTATGTCAACGTTTTAAAGGCTGATATATCTAAAATTCCAGAAGAAAGACGTATGAAAATAGAAGAGGAGGAGGAGGGAAAGCCATCTTTATCGGATCAAATTGAAATAGTTTTAAAGAATCAAAGTGAATGGCAGAGTCAGAAAGATGTGGAAAAGGAGATGGAGGATTGGGATCAGATGGGAGACGAGCTGATAAATTTAAAATCATTAAGATACAAAAAAATGCAACCATTGAGATACAAAGAGATGCAGTGTTGAAATGTATTAGATGGATGGAGATTAATATGACTGTATTTTTCCTTTTCCTTTCTTTTTTATTTTTTTACCTTTCTTTCTTTAACTCTTTTCTTTTAATATTTTTTGAAGACTTGGAATTTTTTTTTCTTAATATTTTTTGAAGACTTGGAATCTTTAATCAAAATTATTAAGTTATAAAGTATTATAATTAGACCTGAAAACTTGCTTTAAAGGAAGGACTTTCCTCTGTTTTTAGGTTTTCCTTTTTTCTCCTCTATGTAAATTGATGTATAATAATATTATACCATTATGATGAAGTTTAAAAGTTTTTTTATTTAATATTTAGTTATTATTTATGTAATACTCATTCAAGTTTTATATAATTTTGAGATCATTATTACTATTATTACTTTTTAAAGATCTAGAACTTTCTGGAAGTATATTTTTGTAATATTCATTTAAGTTTTATTTAATTCTGAGTAGATGCTGTTTAGGGTAGATGATTGAAAGGAGGAGGAAGAAATTGTTCTTTTTCCTTTGCATATTCGAGATTATTACTACTATTAATACTTTTTTAAGATTTAGAATTTTTTGGAAGTAAATAATTTGATGTATGGTAATATTATGCTATTAATATCATGATGAAGTTTAGGATCTTTGTAATCTATATTCAGTTATTATTCATGTAATATTCATTTAAGTTTTATTTAATTCTGAGTAGATGCTGTTTAGGTTAGATCAGTGATGGCAAACCTTTTTTCCCTTGGGTGCCGAAAACGAGTGCGCGTACGCTATCATGCACGTGCGAGTGCCCACACCCATAATTCAATGCCTGGGGAGGGTGAAAACGGCCTTCCCTGCCCCTGCAGAGGCCCTCTGGAGGCCAGAATCAGCCCATTTCCCGACTTTTGGTGGGCCCGGTAGGCCCATTTTTTGCCCTCCCCAGGCTCCAGAGGCTTCCCTGGAGCCTGGGGAGGATGAAAACACCCCCCCGGAGGCCCTCCAAAAATCTAAAATGCCCTCACAGAGCCTCTGCACCAGCCGAAAATCAGCTGGCCGGCACGCAGATGCACGCTGGATCTAAGCTCGGACAACGGCTCGCGTGCCAGCAGATATGGCTCAGCGTGCCACCTGTGGCACGCGTGCCATAGGTTCGCCATCACTGGGTTAGATGATTGAAAGGGGGAGGAAGAAATTGTTCTTTTTTCTTTGTATATTTTTCTTCTTTATTTTATCTTTGTTTTTCCTGTATTTTTTTGTATCTATATTTCTATTTTTATCTTAATTTTTATTATTATTTTATATATAGATGATATAAAAGATAGAGGTTTAATGATGTAATTTATCAATGTACAATTTGGAGTTGAGGGGTTTTTGCTGTTTTTTTTTAAATTATTATTTTAAAGTTTTCTTTTTTTAATTTAATCTAAATTTATCTTATTGATATTATGCCCTGTATTCTCTCTGGGAAGTCCGAGGGGGAGGGGGGGAGGGAAGGGGGTGGATGAGGGGGGAGAAAAATAAAAAATGTTTGTACTCTGTACTAATAAAACTTTTTCAATAAAAAAAATTAAAAAAGACAGATAAGGAATAATCAGAGTTCAGAACTAATGAAAATCCATGTGGCCTGGTGATATGAGCTGGAAGCATCCAAGAGTTCAGCTGAATTCTGAATTGAATCATGATGCTTTGGAGAAATTATACCCTGTTTCCCCCAAAATAAGACATCTCTTGATAAAAAGCCCAATTGGGCTTTTGAGTGCATGGCAATATGGCCAAGCGCTTATTTCAGGGTTCAAAAAAATGTAAGACAGGGTCTTATTTTCGGGGAAACACGGGTATATTTTTCTATGGTGGAGTAGATCAACTAACTTGGGCTCTGAACCTTCTCAGAAGATAACACTGCCACTTTATTGACATCAGCAGGTTGCCATTACTTTCTTCTCCAAGACTTTCTGACTCTCTGGTTTAGGTACAACCCTGGTTTTTCATAGTTCTGTCCCATTCAACTATTTACCAGGTCCAACCCTGTTTACTCTTTGCAATCAGCCAAGGTCAGCTAGCTGCTGGTCCCTCATAAGGTAATTCAGAAACTGAATTTCTTTTACTGACTGATTCTAATCATGCAGCTTAGAAAACATTTCCATTATCTTTCCATTGTTACGCATCTTAGGTTAGGTTTGACGGTAACTGCTACAAAAGCCTCTATATGTACATTTCTATAATTTGATAGGTTTGAAATTATCAAATACTGTAGCACCCTATCAAAGCTAGTTTCATTAGAAATTGTTCTTAAAAGAAAAAAGAAAACAGACTTTGCACATCCATATATCTGAAAGCTTGCAGGGTTTATTGAGGTTTATTCCCTATGCTTGAATATGTCAAGGAAAGAGAGAGAGAAAATAATAGTAAACGTAACTGTAATATTTTCTAGCCATAAAGAAAATCTAGCAGTATTTATGTGCTTATTTTCTCTGGTATATCTTTGACTTTACCACCAGAGCCAATATAATGTATTTATAAATTTCATCCATTCTTCTTAAAACTTAAGCAAACATATTGGGATTTCCCATGAGATTCAATGGGAATTCAGCAAATGTTTCTGAAGAGCTACATCTCATTTTGAGATGATCAGGTAGCTCATGTACCAGCCCCAAATCTATTTTACAGATCACTGAATTAGTATCAGAATCACATATTTTTATTATTATTAAGGATTGTGAGATTAGGAACATTTAAAGAATGCTGTTGCCTTTCTACCTTCGCAATTGTTTTGGAAACAAGCTGCATCTTCCTGTCAAGATACAGTTGCCCAGGACAATTCAAAGAACATGTGGGTAGAAAAAGTAAGAACGATGGCCTGACTATGTGAACAAAACATGCAATGAATTAAAAACAAAACAAAACAAAACAAAACAACAACAAAAACTCCAGTGGGACTCCTCATGTGTTTGTGGCCACCATTATGACTATTTTTGAAACACCTCTATGGAAGTTCCTACAGATACTGGTAGTTGTGCACTACGTTGGTGTGCTCAAAAGTAGCATTTGCTGAGATTGACAGTGGCTGCAGCTCTGTGTCAAGTTTAAGAGTTGTAAACAAGCTGTTAAAAATGGCTTTTAATAACCACATAAAATAGATGAAGCATCAAATAAACCTCCTTGCCTTAATGATTACATGATTTAATTAGTACCATTTTATTGAAATTTTAAAAGGAAAATGAGATTTTAATGTAGTCTCATTGAGATTTATTCTAATTAGGCATATTAATTTATTATGAAACTTTTTTTACTCATTAACTCATTCCATATGATGTTATTCTATGTACATATATATATTACATATTCCAAACTAGGCTTTATTCTTATGTTTCTTCAATTGTGAATGTTCTGTTTGCTAATATACAGTAAGGTGAGGCAAAGGAAGACTAATCACCCTACTTATTTGTGTTTTAATTAAAACCTATTTTAAAAATGAGCAAAGGTAAACAAAAGGTAAGCTTTTCAGTGGTGTGATTCAAAATATTTACTACATAATTAGTACAATTTAGTAATTTTTTTACTACCTGTTCTGTGGCCGTGGCTTGGTGGGCGTGATGTGGCTTGGTGGGTGTGGCTTGGTAGGTGTGGCAGGGGAAGGATATTGTAAAATCTCCATTCCCATCCCACTCCAGGGGAAGGTTACTGCAAAATCCCCATTTCTGTTAGAATATTCATGACTGGGAGAGCCATGTGAACAAAATCAGCCAATAGATTAGCATATTAACTCAGTCAGCCAATTAGAGTAAAGTGCTACTGAGCATGTGCAAGAACTAAGCTTTGAGCTGGGTATTTTTCCAGTCTCTGTTGTGTCTCTGTTATGTCTCCATTATGTGAGCTTGTCTCCACGAAGTTTCTGTAAGAAGTATGTTTTTCAACTTGCTGTAAAGAAGATTGTATGGTACTGTGAATATGTTTATTTTGACTATAAAGAAGTTATTTAATTCAGCTAAATGCAGTCAATTGTCAGAGCTTCTGATTTATTTTTCAACCTAGAAAATCTCCAACAATTTCCTCCCGATCAGCTGGAGGCAGAGAATAGATGGGAGCGGGGCCAGTCAGAGGTGGTTTTTACCAGTTTTCTGAACTACTCAAAATTTCCGCTATCGGTTCTCCAGAACTGGTCAGAACCTGCTGAATCCCACCTCTGGCTTTGTTCCATTAAACCCTTAAGTTTCATTGTGATAGGAATATTGATGGTATTAAGCTTTGAGGTTTTCTTCTTCTAGTAATGATAAACGCATTATTCTCTCCCTATAACCTTGAAGAAGATTTTAAAAAGATTGCAGATCCTTTATTTTTTCATTTTTTTCAGGTAACTCACAAGGGAGACAATCATGGACCATTGCTGATTTTGGCCTGGTGTGTATTGTAACATCATGCAACACTTTTCTTTCAACAGATTCTTGAAAGACAGTGCTTTATCTCAAATAAAATCATGCACCTAAAAATCAGGCCTGTCTTAATGACGTTCCTTTCCTCTATTAACTTGCCTTTGATCTCTTTGCAAATCACAGATGGATTAATCAAGAAAGATATTTTATCAGGTGCAAACTTATTGGGACAGACGTCTGGTGAGGTCAGCTGATATGGAAAGTCTTTACAATTCATAGCAGCATGTTAATATTCTGGCAATATACTCGGGCAAACACTTTTTGGTTAACTTCCTAAGGAATCTTTGCATTTTTGTATTGGGGAAAACCAATGAACTGCAATCTAAAGGAATCTGGGCAGATCACCAGAAAACTCCGGTGCTATATGAGGCCTCCAAAGTCGATTTTTGCATCCCTAACCTTCTCAGTTAGTGACATAAATGTATAAAACTGTGCAACTTTGTAGTATCAATATGCAAAACTGGTGGTACAATTTATCCTCATTTTGAAGCTAGAATCCCATTTAAAAAATATACCAAAAGCCCTAAAATAGGTTTAGATATGTTTTTTTAAAAAAAACCTACCTGCTAACTCCAACTCCAATCATGGATATGATGCAGCTATGCACTTCGCATACTAATCCATGCACTACATCCTCTGCTTCCTCTCAGATCCTTTTTATATCCTATGAAAAGATGTGATTAATCATAGGGAGGAAAGCAATGACTTCTTAGACAAGATCATAGAGGATCAGGATATTTTTGTTTCAACAAAGATAATGAAACAATGTTTCTCTTCCTCCAGTGGTAATATAGGACTGTTAAAAACAGACTCTTGAGAAAGAGCAAGAAATAGACACCTTAACACAACTGATTTTGACATATTTTAAGAATATTGCAGATTTTAAATAGACCAAAGAAAGAATGATGGTGATGGACAAACATATGCTCCCATATTTTGACTCTGAGTCCACAATAGGAACCAAAAAGATGCTTGACCTGAAGGCATTAGGAGAGAATGACAAGGCAAAGTTGGAAGATGCCAGGTAGATGTACTTGAAATGGTTTTATTTATTTATTTATTTATTTATTTATTTATTTATTTATTTGTTTGTTTGTTTGTTTGTTTGTTTGTTTGTCAAACATGTACAAGATAGCAGGTATAGGTATAAACATAAACATAAGCAAAGTAAGTACAGATAAATGAGGACAATAGGACAGTAAGACAGGGATGGTAGGCACGATGGTGCTCTTATGCACGCCCCTTACAGACCTCTTAGGAATGGGGTGAGGTCAACAGTAGACAGTCTAAGGTTAAAGTTTTTGGGGTTTGGGGAAGAAACCACAGAATCGGGTAGTGAATTCCAGGCATTGATCACTCTGTTGCTGAAATCGTATTTTCTGCAGTCGAGTTTGCAGTGATTTACATTGAGTTTGTATCTATTGTGTGCTCGTGTATTGTTGTGATTGAAGCTGAAGTAGTCACTTACAGGTAGGACATTGTGGCAGATAATTTTATGAACTACATTTAGATTAGTTCGAAGGCGACATAGTTCTAGGTTGTCTAAGCCCAATATTTCAAGTCTGGTGGCATAAGGTATTCTGTTGCGAGCGGAGTGGAGGACTCTTCTCTTGAAATATTTTTGGACACTCTTGATTGTATTAATGTCCAAAATGCAGTGCGGGTTCCAGAAAGGTGAGCTGTATTCGAGAATTGGTCTAGCAAATGTTTTGTATGCTGTAGTTAGCAGTGTAATGTTGCCAGAGAAGAAGCTACGCAAGATTAGAAAGACAACTCTTAGCGCCTTTTTGGCGATGTTGTTACAGTGGGCCTTGGCACTTAGGTCATTAGACATGAGTACTCCCAGATCCTTGACAGAATGAGGGTCGTCTACAAGGTCGTGTCGTCCAAGCTTGTATTTTGTGTTCTGATTCTTTTTGCCAATATGTAAGACAGAGCATTTGTTGGTTGAGATTTGAAGTTGCCACTTGTTTGACCATTCTGATACATAGTCAAGGTATTTTTGAAGGGTAGCAGCATTGTCTGTGGTGTTAAATAGTTTGATATCATCGGCGAAGAGAATGCAGTTTCTTATAATGTGATCACAAAGGTCATTTATATAAAGTATGAAGAGTGTAGGTCCTAGAATGCTGCCTTGAGGGACACCACTATTGACAGGTGCAGGATTTGATAGAGAACTCTCTATTTTTACCACTTGTTGTCTGTTTGACAGGAACACAGTTAGCCAAGCATGTAAGGGTCCAGAGATGCCATAAGATTTTAGTTTCAGAAGTAGTTTGTTGTGTACCACTGAATCAAAGGCTTTACAAAAGTCTCTGTAAATTGCATCTATTGCTTTACCCTGATCAAGTTGTGTAGTCCATATGTTTTTACAGTGTAGGAGTTGCAGATTACAGGATCATTTTTTCCTGAAACCAAATTGTTTGTTGGAGAGTAGGTTGTTAGCTTCTAGGTAGAGGATAATGGACTGGTTTATGATTGATTCCATGACTTTGAAGGTGTCACAACATAATGAGATTGGTCTGTAGTTTTCGACGTTGCTGGGATCTTCTTTTTTGAATATAGGGATAACTGTGGCTAGTGACCAGTGATATTGTAAGGATATCAAGCGTCTACATTTGGATGATGACATCTTTCTATTGGATACTTGTAGATAAGAAGCAGCTTGATCTCTCTTTCTCTTACCCCTCCCCCAACTTCCAATATACCACCTGGTTTGTGATTCAGAACTGGGTGGCCAGCTTGTCAAACTGAATCTATAAGCTTGTTTAAATACTTGTATAGAAATAGCTCATATGGCAATGGCAGAATTCATTCCACTGTACATCATTACTAAAATATACTGTTTCAATACTAGCCTTCAGTTCCATGCTGAGAAATCACTTGTATTAAGTTATATATTATTTCTTGCAAATTCCACATGGTTTCCAGGGACTTGTGTTTTTTTTAAAAGTAGTTGCACATTTATGAATTTGTGGACATTCTTTTTGGTTAGAAACATATGTGCTGAAAAATATGTTCTCAATATGTTACTTTCTATCCTAGCCTGGCATCTTAATTAAGACCTGATTATTTTTGTTAAAACTTGAGAATTAGTTCTCATTAGCTCTTTATCCATTTATGAATGCTTGAGCTATGCTGATCTTTGTGTAATTTATAATGGATATAGCTTATAAAATATATTTCATATAGATGTATGGAGGAATCCCAATTAAAGAGAAAGCTTTAGAATTTATGGAATAGCTAAACAGCCATAATGCTTGAAAGGAACAAAACAGGATTGAGGAAATAAGACCTTATTTCCAGAGGAGCTTTTTCACTTCCCACTTTTGCAATTTTAAGGAAAGGTGTACATGAGCAAAAGAAAGGGTAATATACAGGGGTGGGTTCCACTTAGCTTCGCCACCGGTTTGCATTGGGATATTCCGCATGCGTGTCCCGCTCTGCGCGCACGTCCCGTCACGTGATTTGGCTTGCGCGTATGCTCAGAAGCAGGAAAGAGGCCAAAACACACTGAGAAGCTCATCAGCTCTGCTTCAGGTGAAGAAATAAAGGTCGGAATTCACCCGCGGGTGAGCGGGAGTGCTCTTTTTCAAGCCGCAAAAGGGGAAAAAATCCCAAAAAAGATGGCGGCCGTGCACGGAATGGCACCGACAGTGATGTTACCACCGGGTTGCTACCGGTTCGGGCGATTCGGTCCAAAACAGGAGGAACTCACCGCTGGTAATATGGCTTTCTTGGTGAAATGTCCCAGTTATGCAATAGTTTGCTCAACATAAAATTGTCTTTTAGAAGCCTGGTGATATAGCCTTTTTAAACAAACAATCCCAGTGCTTTAAAATTATTCATTACTTTTGAAACTGGCTTAAACTTGCTTTCACTCGTCAATACATTAATATTTAATATATTTATATTAAATTATTTTAATTTTCCTGTAAAATGATCTTGGAAAAATATCTACGTAAGGCAAATATAGAGGCAGAAAAAACATTAATTGGATACCTAATGATAAAATGCTTCTATTCTACAGTAATTATATTTCTGTAAGATATTTAAAAGGCTGCTGCTTTATTTGGGACTTCTTTCCGATTTCTCTGGATAGAGCTAACACTGTGGAGTGCCTTAAGGCAATAGTTCATCTTTTGACAAGACTTGAACTTGACAAAGAGATGCTAAATGTCTCAAGATATTAAGAGGGAGTATTTTTATGGAAGTCAAGTGATTGCTTTGATAGTTGGGATTTCTTTAAATATTTTGAATGATTTTCAAAAAGCCTACACAATTCCTTTCCCATCCTATCTAAGAAGGATTATGTTAATAGCATTTGGAAGCTGCCTTTGAAATAGAAATACTTTTAGAAAAGTTGGGACAAAACTGTATGATTTTTTTTATAGTCCTTCTCCCTACATGCATTTGGGCTCTAGTCAGATTTTATACATTTACAAAGAAAATGAAAAGTACTCCAAATAAATTATAATATCATTTATGATGACGCAAATCATAGGTTTAATTTTTAATAAGTATCCTCATGTTTGGTGCTCAATTTCAGCAAAGTTATTGGGGTCAGTTGTCTTCCATTTCAGATTTTTTTTTAAAGTAAGTTTTTGTTGTACTCCCCTTATGGAAAGTGAGTTGTCTTTTCCTGGCTTCAGCATAGAATCCATGTAGACTTCATTCCTGTCCTATCCTAAGAACACATTTCAGTATCAGAATTCTTGATTTCCAGGATTGATAGTTCTACTTTCACCTATAATCAGGACTGCTGAAGGGAGGGGAATGGAGATAGCTCCTGCTGCCTGTTCTTTCAGCGTCTCACACACTCCCTCAGCCATCCTCCCCTTTTTGGACTCACTGTGGGGTAGGAAGGCAGCGCATGCGCAGTGCCGGAAGCTTGGCTTCTGGGCATACGCAGAAGAATTTTTTTTAAAAAAAGTTTTTTAATGGCGGTGCCCAGGCACCGGCAACCGACCGCACCAGTACTGTGATGTCACCAGAGGGCCGCTACCGGTGCTATAGAGTGGACCGCACTGGTAGGAACCCACCACTGCCTATAATTACTGACATTCTCTTCTAATCTGTGATGGCAACAGGACTGACTAAATATGTAGAAGGTTACCTTTCTGACGGAACACAGCTTGCAGTGACTTTCATCTTTGCAAGTTAGATAAATGTATGACAAGTTGATAGGTGTGAAATAACACTATGTACTATCTCTTATTTACCTTTATGTGCTATCTATTGAAATCTGGAGTCTAGCATTGCTTTGTATATTTAAATGCATTCAGACTCCTTCTCTTATCTTATTTCATTTTATTTTGGACACCCTCCATGTACATGGCTTGCATGCAAAAAGTCTCAGATTTAGTCCTCTAGGTATAGGCTTAGAAAACAAATCTTTTCTTAAAAGCCTATTGCTAATCAGTGTTGAAAGTCATGGACTAAATAAATTAAATGTTTGATTTCTAGCTACCACCTTGTTCATAAAGATAAAGTCTCCTCCAAGTTGAGCTTGACTCCTGCTGACTTTATGGAGACATCTATATTGTTTTCTTGACTTAAGTATGAAATTGGTTGTCACGGCTTTGTTCCAGCTTGTTAATAATGTTCTTTAAAAACAAAAAGTTTCAGCTAATATAACCAGAACGTAACCATTATAAATCCCCAGCTACCTTATTTATTTTAACTTTTTGATTACCTGCTATAATTTTGTTATATTAAGCAAAGCAATAAAATATATGTATAGACGTATCTGATTAAAATGTAGCATAATATATAAAAAGGGTGAGAATAAGGAAATTTGAATAAGCAACCACTCCAAAATAATTGTCAAATTATTTGAAAATCTTTTGCTTTTGTTGACCGTCTCTGCCCTATTCAAATACACATCACAAAGCAAAGCAGGTATAGATTTATCCTTCCAGTGTTGTAACATAATTATTTCAATCCTTCCTTGTGCAAATAGATCACATTTTCTGATATTTCAGACATATGGGGATATATTGCAGTGGTGAAATACAGCAGGTTCTGACAGGTTCTGGAGAACCGGTAGTGGAAATTTTAAGTAGTTCTGAGAACCGGTAGCGGAAATTTTGAGTAGTTCGGAGAACCGGCAAATACCACCTCTGGCTGGCCCCAGAATGGGGTGGGAATGGAGATTTTGCAATATCCTTCCCCCAGGAGTGGGGAGGGAATGGGGATTTTGCAGTATCCTTCCCCTGGAGTGGGGTGGGAATGGATATTTTGCAGTATCCTTCCCCTGCCATGCCCACCAAGCCACACCATGTCCACCAAGCCACGCCCACAGAACCGGTAGTAAAAAAAATTGGAATTCACTACTGGGAATTCCCATATGCATTCTTGGTACAGACTGTCTGTTTTAAAGTCATATTGACAATCTTACGAATTTCAGATCTAGATATGGAAACTGTAGGACATGCCCAAACCACATGAATTATTGTTTCCAACTCCTGAACTGTACCTTCATGAACAGGGCTTTTTTCCTCTATAAAAATGCTAGAGTTTATTGGTTACAAGGAGTGGAAGAAATGGCACGGCCACATGCACTTTATGGAGTTAAGATGATCCATTATACTATTCAAATCAATTTCACTACATCATCAAGGATCTGATCTAAAATAGGAAAAAACCCACTTCTAGAAGATGTATTATTATAGGTTAAATAATCAACATAGTGCCATTTTACATAGAAATAAATTATACAGTGCCCCTGACTGATCAGCTTTTATGCTTCGAAACATAATAAAGGTGCTTACAATCCATGTTCTATCTGATTAAAACATTCCTTTCAAATAAAGGATTTAAAATATGAAGCTAAATATAGCTGTTCGTCATCAATGGGAAAAGTTCTAATATTAAATGCAGAAAAACATGGCTTGAGATTTCCTTGGGAAAACACACACATATGGTTTGCCACTATTCTCCAAAATTATATTGCCTCCTGATTGATAAAAGCCTACGTCTGCAAGAAAGAAAAGCTTTGTTTTTGTAACATTATTAATATCAAATTGAGATTGTTGTTTCTGAAGGTATTGGGTAAAGGTAAAAGCCTGACATATTTGCTGGCTACTTGCTGTGTGAAACTCAGAGTCAGCCCTTTGAGGTCAGGAAACACACGCCATAAGGATTCCAGGAAAGCTATTTAATTGTATATGGCATAATGAACAGAATCTTGAAAGCTTGCCAGAATTTCGCACTGGGCCCTTTTACAATAAACAAGTGGGGCTATTTTGAGCTTCTTTCTCACGTCTTCTTCTTTTCCAGAAGGAGCTGTGTCTTATTTTGCCTTAACTCAGTGTTTCCCAACCTTGGCAACTTGAAGATGTCTGGACTTCAACTCCCAGAATTCCCCAGCCCCATTCGCTGGCTGGGGATTCTGGGAGTTGAAGTCCAGACATCTTCAAATTGCCAAGGTTGGGAAACACTGCTAACTGTTCTTGCATATGTTCTTCAAGATTATCATTGAATACTCTGCACTTAGCAAACAAGAGCCTTTATGGATTTCCAGAAAAAATATTTCTTGCTACGATAGCAGGATAAAATAACAATCTTGAAAGCTTACTCAACTCATTCTCCTGCACAATTTATATCTGGTGCAATCAAGGTGGCCGTACTCTAACTTCGTCATACTTCCCTTACACCTGGATTCAAGAATCTTTTCTTTAGCAGTTCTGTTTCCTCCCTTAACTTACTTCTTGTTTGTATTTCCAAGGTCTGTCAGACATTCTGTACAATACGTCTGTGCATCTCTCTCTCTCTCTCTCTCTCTCTCTCTCTCTCTCTCTCTCTCTCTCTCTCTCTCTCTCTCTCTCTCTCTCTCTCTCTCTCTCTCTTTGTGTGTTTGTGTGCATGTGCGCACGCGTGTGCATGCACAGGGGCATCCATGTGTTGTGAAAAAGAAAGAAAGAACCAAAGATAGAACCAAAGAACCAAAGAAAGAATTTTTTTTAAAAAAGGAAGATAAGGGAGTAGCCAATAATATTTATGTCTCTATATATTTTATTCCAGCGATTCCCAATCATTTGGGCACCAAGGACTGGTTCCGTGGAGAGTGGCTTTTCTGCAGACTAGAGGGGGGCATGGTTTCATATGTTACCTGCATCCTGCAGATGGGGCTTCACTTGTTTGCACGGCCCAGTTTCTGGCATGCCATGACCGATGCCAATCCATGGACAGGGGTGGGGACACCTGTTTTATTCTATTTGCAATGGTCAGTAAATATGCTTAGATTGAACTTTCTGAGACTGCCTGTTAACTTTTAGTACATGGAATACTAACATCAGCAGGATGTTAGCTGATTAGACAAGTTATAATTTTGTGTGTGTGAACTGAACCTCAGATCTTAAACAAGTGCTTCTGTGTTTATGGGTTTTGGGCTGGCTATTGTGCTTAACTCAGATTCATATGATGAATGGAGGCCAAGACATATCAACTGCAAAGAAGTGTAAGTTTTTGAAGTTAGTTGTATAGGAGGTTGAAACTTACAGAGATAGTAGTTTTTTCTATCCCCCCCCCTTTTTTCTTTCTCTCTCCCCCTTTTTATTGCCTGCTTCATTTATTATAGCAAATTTATCACTTGCTAGGTAATTTTGGATTCAGGGCTTTCTGAGTGCTCAATTTATCACACACTTTGACACAGCTTTCTCTTGCCTTCTATCTAAAGTACTATCAGGATATGCCAGACAAGTTTTTCTCTCATGGACTGAATTAGCTGCTAAATCATAATTCATAAGTCTGATGTTTATACTGGACACTTTTTTCTTGAAATAGGCTGGCACCTACACTGTTGTTCAAATTTTGCTTCATCTAATTCAATTTTTGGGTGGCCTTCTGCAAACAACAGGGTGATACATCATCTTCAAAAGTTTAACCTTTACCATTTTTAGACATTTTAGCCAATAACTGTTGCTTTCAGAAATTTAGCCCAAACAAATAGGATACCAATATTAAGCAGCTTTGTGTTGAAATCATTAATGCTGAAGTTGGCTTTATTATATTTTTAAATGGGAATAAGGACCTACCTACTATATTATCATGATGCAAATGATGAGTGGAATCATAACTTTTTCAAACTAATGTTTAAGCAAATACATTTTCCATATTCAGCCATGGAATAAATCAGCCATGGTTTTAGATAGAATTCAAAGATTATAAAGCAGGGGTGTCAAACTGGCAGCCTGCTAGCCGGATGCGTCACATGCCAGCTCTGCAAAGAGAAAAAGCGTTGTGATACGTCACATGACAGCAACATGATGCCATGAGTTTGACATCCATGTCATAAAGTGAGAAGGGAAGTTGGGGGTCCTCTAATCCAACCTTGTAGTCAATGTAAGATACTCAAGAAAATAAGAATAAGCTATATTATCTCTAATGAATGACTGACACATTCATCCCCCCCCCCCCCAAGCAGGGATTTTGTTCTTTTGGCCCAAGTTATATTATCCTACATATGCTTCTCCAGCCTTTTAATTTACTGTCCACACCGAATAATTATTGTTTGATTTGTGTTAATGGCTTAAATCATTAGCAGTAAAATGGTCAAAGAGATCCCAAAATTTCCTGCAGAGATCAGCTAGCCAGGAAATCCACATTTGAAGATGTGCTCACTAGACATCAGCAGCTGAAAATCATAACTCTATTTACCTTTAAAGGAGAATATTTGTAGTTCAGGGTTGAAATGTGAGAGGTGATGTCCTTGGTACTCTCTACAGTTGGTTGTTTTCTTGCAGAAGTTTCATTACCAGAACAGGTAACATCATCAGTGTTATTAAGGTGTGGCGTTGACTCTTAATTTATATTCTAATGGCTTGCCCTGTCGGTGTTGATGGAGATGGTCTTAGAGCAGAGGTCTTCAAACTTGGCAACTTTAAGACTTGTGGACTTCAACTCCCAGAATTCTCCAGCCAGGTATGCTGGCTGGAGAATTCTGGGAGTTGAAGTCCACAAGTCTTAAAGTTGCCAAGTTTGGGGACCCCTGTCTTAGAGGTTCTTTGGTTGGGCTGTTTACAGTTAGCTTGTTTTGACATTTATCTTATAATTCTTTTTCTTTTCTTCCTATTTTATCATTACTTATTATTCCCTACACGCAATCTCAGTTTTGAACAGGAAGAAAACAGTCTTCATTTGCATTTCTCCTGTGCTGTGAGTCTATTCCTATTTAGTTTATACTTTCTGTGAAAAAATGAACATATTTTGGTTACTGAAATAAATCCTAGAATGTTATAACTTTCTTACACAAATAGAGTCCTTATAACTCTGTTACTGGTGGTCCTTAACTTACAACCATAATTGAGTTCTACATTACAGATGTAAATCTTGGCAGTCATTAAGTGGATCAATTAGCTGACCACCTAATTTTGTTACCTTTTTTATAGTGGTCATTAAGCGAACAACATGGTTGTTAAGCAAACACTATGGCTGTAAAACAAAACAATTTTCTTAAAAAAAAACCTATGGGATGCTACAAATGGCCATTAGATCTCAAGAACTGGGTTCTAAGTAGCTTTGGGGAGGTCCATTGTAACTTCAAAAAGTCACTAAACAAAGACTAACTGTATGGGATTCTGAGTCTGGGAATGAAAATGGATATTTCCCGCATACTGCCCAATTTTGTTGTTCTGTCAGATAAGCAGTTAGCATCCTCCCCATTAAGATTAGTCATTTGGAAAGAAGAGCAAAAGCTCTTAAGAAGCTATACGTGACAAATGAGAACCAAAACACACTGGTACATAGCTGATTTTCAAGATCCTGTTACCTAATGCCTTGCTCATTGCTATACACGTACCTATTTGAATCTGTGAGTAACTTGCTTTTTAGAGTACGAGTTGCTATAATAGGCTTGATAGATTCCTATATATAGTTCTCTTGAAAACAGAATATTTTCCTGATGTGTTGAGCTGGAATTTGGTTCATTGCAAATTTTCACTGGAAAAATTGGTACTTGGCAGCTACAACTTACAGTTCAGCTTGGGAGAATTCTCAAAGCTGGGCTTTTGAGGATGACCTTGTAGTTTGTATAGGATCATAAAGAAAGAAGCATTTCTTCAGATTCAGTGGCCACAAGCCATGGAGGGGTTTATGGTTTTATATGCTTAACATATAATGGTTATAAAGAGAGAAATAATGACTTTGTTTAGTCAAAAGTTATAAAACCAACTTTAGAGCTTAGTAGGAATTTAGGATTGCCCAAGTCTTGTTTCATGAACAACCATTATTCCTTTAGGCCCGCTGTCACAAAAATAGTTTGTATAGTCACAACTTGATGTTGGAAATACTGCAAGAGTGAAATTCAGTTTAATTAGGATGCTTAAAAACGAATATGGAAGATTATTGGTTGAACTGTTGGTTTTTGGCATGCCAGTAATCAAAAAGTATATGGGATTTACAGCCACAACATTTTTGGTTGTAATAAAAAAGCAATAGAAAAATCTCCATGATGAAGAACAAGAGAAATGTCAGAGAGATAAGCTAAGAGATGGACCTGTGATACACTTAAGATACACTTAATTCAGAGCCGCCATAGAGAAATCACATAGAACCAAATCGAAATAGAAAGAAACAAGAATAAATGAGGCAGCAAAGAAAGAACACAGTATTATTATTTGAAATCTTCATGCAACAACAACTGAATTACTGGAAGCAGAGGTAGCTACTAAACATTTTTAACACTCAAGAAGAGATTTTTTAAAAAATGTACGTCCTTCCTACTTTTAATTTTGAACCACACATTACATAATAATTTGAGAATATTCCATTTTGGCTTCTCTGGCTAATATCTGAACTTGTAACTTGTAACCTACAGTTTTCCTCCTGTTGGTATCCCATATTACTTTCACAATAGCATATATCCATTTACATTTCATGTTTGGATTTTTTCCCCAAGGAAGTCAGCGTAGTGCACATTGTGCCTTCACAACCCCAAATAACTCTACAATATAAACAAATTTGAAAATTACCTAAATGAGCCAGTAAATGAATGGAGATTTTAATCTGGTTCTGATTTGATGTTTTAATTTGTCCATCACTAGTCTGGTGCTTTTGCTGGTAACTTCAGATTATACCTCCCAAAATTCTATATTGAAACATTAAAAATGCCTGGAATAATAGTATAACTGGAGGTGGTAATCAAACCTTTGTTTATGACTGTCTCTTGAAAGAAAACCTTCCAGTGAATTAAGGTCCATTATATTTATCCAAATATGTAATCTACTAATTCTGCACAGAAATGAACCTAAACCTTAATTCATTTAGGAGGGCCAAGTCTGTCTCAGAAGAAAAGGGTCAATGTCAGGGGCGGGTTGCTCTCTTATGTCGGTACCAGAGCGCTGTGCACGCATTGCCACGTTTGGTGCACATGCGCGGAAGCAAAATCTTGCCAAAATCTCACAAGGGGATGCGCGCGCGCGATTTCACCGAGATTTTGCTTCTGCACATGCGTGGAAACAAAACCTTGCCAAAAACGTGTGCGCGTGCACGTCCCCTCGCAAGATTTTGGCGAGATTTTGCTTCCGCGCATGATCAGAAGCAAAAAAGCCCAAAAATTCGGCACCGGAGCGGTCACGTGCAAACAGTGCCATCTGCTCGCCGCTACCGGAACGACAGAGTGGACCGCACCAGTAGGAACCCACCACTGGTCAATGTTAAGATCACAAATGATTTTGAATAGCCAATGATGTGATTGCTGCAATTGTTTTGTTGAATAAGATACTCACCTTTATCTTCATTTTTCTTTGAAATGAGATAGAGGAATATTACATAAAAGTTCTGTGGCTCCCTAAAGACTTGTGCGAGTTTATCAGCATGCTCATAAAGTTCTTAAAAGTTTGTTTCTGTGAATAATCCCTTAGAAAATTTATTTCAAATGTCCCCTTTAGAAATGTCATCCATGTTCCAAAAATGAGACTGAACAGAACATAGCAAGAGACATTGGCTGTAGAAATCTTTTACCTAGGGACATATTGAGGCTCTAGCCTTCTGTCTTGAAGTTTAAAGCTTTCATATTTGAGTTGCATTCTGTTGGATGTTGTCCAGAAGAGCAATCATTACACAAAAAAGGAAAAGATTCTTGTCATGTGATAGCAATGGCAGGTAAACGTGCTTGGAAGTTATATAATCTAGAAGGGAATTTTTTAATTCTTTTATTTAAAAAGAAATAGTCTAGCAATCATCTTTAAAATATTTTATTTTTATGCCACCAGAGTGTATATATTTATAACTCTTCTTGGAAGTGCAAATATATTTTCACGCATTTGGCAAACTTGCAAGATTTGAAAATGTTAACAACTCAACAAGGTGGCTGTATGTAATTATCCCTTGGTAATTATGTTAAAGGACTATTGTAGCTAACACCATTCATGGGGTGTCTGTGTTTTTAAATTAAATCTTATGCTATACAAGACCTCTGTTTCTCTGAATCTATTCTGAAGTTATTACAGCTGTTTTTAGTACAATCTCCCATTCTATCCTTTACTTACCATACTCTTATCTAGCTCTAAGAGCTGAATAGTTATCCAAAGTTCAGCTAATAGATCTAACTTCAGCGCTGTCAACAGGAGACAGATAAAAAGGCAAGTTGGTGGTAGTGCTGGTGTGATCAAAGCACTCCTTATTGTGCATTTTGGTGCCAACATGATGTCTTCTTGCTTTTTTTCAGCAACTCTACCTAATGCCAGTCTCTACTTTGTAGTCTTTAGGTCTTATACACTCAGTTAAAATCATTACCGAGTCCTACTGAGAAATGTTAGGTTCCCCATAGTGGGCGGAGCTAGCCTCCAAGAATGGGATGATCCAATCCATCAGCCAATGAGGACTGAGTCAGACTCTATAAAAGCTGTAACCCCGAAGGGCACCCCCTCTTTCGACTCAGTCCTTGGTCGAGGACTAGTGTTCCTAACCTAGCAGGTTAAATCACCTATTATTCTTCTATTCTACTATCTTCATCTTCAATCAGTAAGAAGCATCATCTACTGACAACTGCGGCTGGTGGCTTCTGTTCACCTCTGGTGAAATCCACCACCAACTACCTGAGGACAGTTAAAGCGGCCTGGCCATCCAACTTCAAGATATAAGTCACAGAAGCTGTCCGCTTGAGTGACCATCGGCCAGGGCGGCTTTGCCGCTGACCGCTACAAGGGGTAAGCTGATTCTTCAAACAACCGGAATCCGGCTGTCATTGCCCCTTTAAATCAGCTCCTGCGCTTCTGCGCCCAAAAAGAGCTATTAACTTCCTCAAACTACCTCTCTCTTCATTGTGCTGACATAGCCTGTTTAGATCGGTAAGCCGCTCCTTCAGAAATTACCATTAACGCCTGTTTTTCACATTGGAAGTTGACAGCGGCCCGACAAACAGCTGAGAGAGAAAAGGCCTTCTGCGCATGCCCAGAACTCATCCTACAGCTTTACTTTGCCGTTTCTGAGACCAGGAAGCAAGTGCGCAGCCGCAGAGCTCATCTAACAGCTTTACAATCAAACCGGCAATTAAGGGCTCTCTCGCCCTCGCGCTTCTCAGCTGCTGCTCGGGGCGGAGAGAGGGAATCCCCTGACGTCATCGGGGAATACCCAACAGCCGTTACGAGCCGTTTCGCCCCTCCTGGCTGCTCCCGGCGTTTGACAGCTCACCCCGCCCTCGCGCTCAACAGCTGACGGGCGGGGCGCCTTTTGGAGCAGCTGAAGTTATCGGAGAAGCAGCAAATTCAGCAAACGGCCCTTTTTCACTAGCCGGCATTGGACAGCTCCACAGCTGACGGAGCTTCATACTGAGCCTCAGAAGCGCTCAGCAACGGAAGGCTATCTGTAAACGTGTTGTGCCTTAAGCTTCTTTTTTTTAAATTAGCTGGCTGTTGGCACCGCCCTGTGCGTGAGCCCACCAGCTACAATCAACACCAATTTTGAAATGGCTGATAAAGGGGCCAAGCAGAAGCCCAAGGCAACCAAGGAGAAGCAACCTGACACAGAGACCAGGCTCAACTCTGCTTCTCACAGGGATCGTTCTCCCCTTCGTCATTCTCAACAGAAGGACGGGGGACATCGGGATAAAGTCCCTGAGAAGGTCAAGAAGCCACCTTCAACCTCCTCCGGTCCAAAAGAAGGGAGCGATAATTTATCTTCACGTTCCAGACAATCATCAGGGGCTCTATCTTTGGATAACCCCAACCTTTGTCTGGGTGACAATGACATCTGGGAGGAACCTCGCATTTTGCAAATTCCTTCACCTGTTACCCAACAAGTCACACCATCTGCCATTTTTCAGAACCCTGAGGTTCAGGCTCTCATCCAGGCTGCCATTAAGGAAGGCATCGCTGCAGGCCTTCAACAAACTTCAGCCACTAAGCATTCAACTACAGAACAGCCTTTACCACAAACACCATTGCGTCGAACCACGACGGTCACTGAATGGAACCAGCTCCCAAAAACCGACGCCACCACGCTCCAGGATTCCCCTAAATCCTTGCGTGACGCAGATGACCAGGGACAGGATTTGGACTTATCATCCGATGAAGACCTTGCCCCTGAACCTGCCACGACTACTGGCCTCTTCAATCCGGCTTTATTTAAGTCACTTCTCCATAAAGCAAGAGCAGCAGCAAAGATGCCTCCGGTGGAGTCCAAATCATCTGGAGAGGAACCAGCTGATCCTCTTTTTGAGGAAACAACCTCTCAAGAGGAGGTTATACCAACTCCAAAACTGTTCATCGAAGCAGTCACCAAACAATGGCTGACTCCTATCACAGGAGCCGCTCCATCTTCTTTAGACAAAAAATATTATAACGTGGCTCAGGGCCTGGCACAACATCTGCCTGTTCCACCAGTGGATGAGCCCATCAAGGCTCTCTACTCAGCCAATCCTTTACCAGGAGATGGCGAGGAACTACTTCATCTGGAGGAACGCCGAGTGGAGCAGGCGATCTTATGGGCTCATCAATCAGCTGCCTGGGCGGTAAGAGCTTCGGCCACAGCATCGTTTTTTTGCCGGACCTCTATTCGCTGGCTAAAAGCCCTTCAAGAACAATCGTCTGAGGTGCGTATGCGCCAGGACATAAACAAACTATTGGCTGTGGCACAGTTTACATCCGATGCCACACTACAAAGTGCACGCTTCGCGGCAAGATCCATGGGAGCATCCATTGTAGCACGCCGCATGCACTGGCTCCGTGGCTGGCAGTCCGACGCTCGACATAAATGGAGGCTGGCCACTTCTCCAGTTCAGGGTCAGTCCCTTTTTGGGGGGGCCTTGGACTCGTACTTGGTCGAGTCCAAGGATAAACGGAAGGTACTTCCAAATTGCACCCGTAGGGGTCCTTCCAAAACACCAACTCCTCCTCCACCTCCTCCACCCAGACGTCCATATAGGGCTCCTAGGTATAGGGGCAGATATCAGGCGGGTGGACGACAAACTCCAGTACAGGATAGACCTAGGGCGGAACCTCCGGCCAAGCGCCCTTTTCGGGGTGCAGGCGGACGCTCCTACCGCCGCAACAAATAGATCCTGAGGTCCTTCCCATTGGGGGTCGCCTGCAGTTTTTTGCTGGGCGATGGGAAGAGACTACTTCCGATAGTTGGGTGCGAGAGACCATTTCATCAGGGCTCGCACTCGACCTTCTTTCCACCCCACCGGGATTTTTTATGAGGTGCCCCCAGTCCTCGGATTCCCAAAAGCGATCTCTAATGCTAGCCGCTATCCAGCATCTGTTGGATATCCATGCTATCCAACGGGTTCCGGAGGACCAGCGGGGACAAGGATTCTATTCCAATTTGTTCCTTGTCAAGAAATCCTCGGGGGGATGGAGAGCAGTCTTGGACCTCAAGCGACTGAACAAATACGTTGCCTATAAGAGGTTCAAGATGCACACGCTACAGTCCATATTGGCGTGTGTAAGGAAGGGCGATTTCATGGCTTCCATTGATTTGACAGAAGCCTATCTACACGTACCAATTCGGCCTTCCCACCAAAAGTATCTTCGATTCTGTTACATGTCTGATCATTATCAGTATTCGGCACTGCCATTTGGTCTGTCCTCCGCCCCGCGGGTTTTCACGAAGATCCTAGCTGCCCTAGCGGCAAGCATGCGGGCTATTCCAATTCGCCTACACTGTTATTTAGATGACATTTTGATTTTATCGTCCACAGTCTCACAAGTGGAGAATGACCTTCAGTTAACTATGCAGTGCTTAGAAGAGCATGGCTTCTCCTTAAATATAGAAAAGAGCCAGCTCAAGCCCACTAACCGAATTACTCATCTTGGGGCTATCGTGGATACCCTGGAGTGCAGGGTGTTTCTTTCCCAGGAGAGACAGGACGATCTGGTCACTATGGTCCAGCAGGTTCTCTGTCTCAGAAGAGCGCCATTGAAGCAGCTCTCATCTCTATTGGGAAAGATGATTTCGGCCATCCATATTACTCCCTGGGCACAACTGCACTCCAGGGATCTTCAATGGCTATTGTTACCATACCAAAGGGCAGGTAAGAGTAATTCAGCAGCAAAAATCAGCATTCCATCCTCTGTCCGTCGATCCCTCCAGTGGTGGCGCTCCACGGCGATATCCGAAGGCTCCAGCTTCTTTGAACCCAACCGGATGATGGTGACAACAGACGCCAGTCTGCAGGGATGGGGTGCTCATGTACAATCTCAAGTAGCCCAAGGAACGTGGTCTCATTCGGAGACACTGTTAAATATCAACATTCTGGAACTCAGAGCAGCATTTCTTGCTCTGCAGCAATTTCACAATGTCCTTCACAACCGACATGTTCTACTAATGACCGACAACGTCACCACCAAAGCGCATGTCAACCGCCAGGGTGGGACAGTTTCCAAAGGTCTCATGTCAGAAGCCAAGGCTCTAGGGCTTTGGGCGGAGCGCAACTTGCTCTCGATTCGAGCGGAACACATCTCGGGAGTCAAAAATATAACAGCGGACTGGCTCAGTCGCAATGCAGTGGACTCGGCGGAGTGGAGTCTGCACCAGGACATTTTTCAACAATTGGTACAGCGATTCGGCCTTCCGGTGATCGACCTTTTTGCAACTCCTCTCAACGCCAAACTACCGAGGTTTCTCTCACGGTACCGGTCGCAGGGTGCCGAGGACATAGATGCGCTCCGCTGCCCATGGCCGAGGGGCTTGTTATACGCCTTTCCTCCTCTGGCAGTGATTCCACAAGTCATTCGTCGGATCATAGCCGAGGAGGCGGAGGTAATTCTACTTGCACCATATTGGCCCAGGAGAACGTGGTTTGCGGACCTACAAGCGCTTTCGATCAGCTCGCCTTGGAGGATTCCTCCGACAGAGTATTCACTTTCTCAGGGATCCTTGAGTCACCCGGATCCGCATTGGTTCAAGCTGACCGCTTGGCACTTGACCGGTGTCGCCTAAGTAAACGGGGGGTACCAGAAACAATCATAGACACATTAATGTTGTCACGCCGATCTTCAACCAATCGCATTTACTCTGCCACATGGAAGAAGTTTTGTGCCTGGTGTTTAACAGTACAACTATGTCCAGTAGAACTAACTATAGTGGGCTTGTTACGGTTTTTGCAGGCTGGTCTAGATAAAGGGTTGGCTCCCAATACACTAAGACGCCAAATTGCGGCTTTGTCTACAGTACTTACCTGTGATAGCGCGGTTTCATTATCAGCGCATCCGCTGATTCGCCGATTTCTGAAGGCGGCTGTTAACATTTCTCCTCCGATTATACACCGCTATCCAACATGGGACCTATCACGGGTATTACTGGCATTGACCGCAGAACCATACGAGCCGTTGCGTACAGTGTCACTGAGACAACTAACTCTCAAGGTGGCATTTCTGGTAGCCATAACTTCGGCTCGCCGGATATCCGAACTCGCGGCCTTATCAGTGCGAGAGGATTTATGTGTTTTTCATCCAGATAAGGTTGTGCTCCGATTGGATCCAACCTTCATTCCAAAGATTAACACACCTTTTCATAGGGCGCAGGAGTTAGTGTTACCAGCGTTTTACGCTCAGCCTTCAACTGACTCGGAAAGGCAGTGGCACAACATAGATGTTCGGAGGGCAATTAAAATATATAACGTACGCACGGCATCATTCCGATGCTCCGAAGCATTATTTGTTTGTTTTCAACCAAAATCTATGGGTAAGAAGGCATCACCAGTGCTCATTGGCAGCTGGATCAGAACCTTGATAGCAGACATTTACTCTGATCAAAATCTTCCCCGGCCTGAGGGTATAACTGCACATTCCACACGTAGTGCAGTTACCACGGCAGCGTGGTCGGTCAGTACTTCACTGGAGGAGGTTTGCAGAGTGGCAACATGGTCCTCTCCAGTGACTTTTATCCGACACTATAAGGTAGACCAATTCGCGTCGGCTGACGCCAAATTTGGGCGACAGGTGCTACGTAATGCCATTATACCAGAGGAACAGCATGAACAGGGTTCTGACCCACCCTAGGGACTGAACTGCTTTGGCATGTCCCATTCTTGGAGGCTAGCTCCGCCCACTATGGAGAACGGGGCGTTGTTACTTACCTGAACGCCCCTTCTCGTAGGGCGGAGCTAGCCTCCAAGTCCCTCCCTGTTGGGTTTCTAGTTACATAACAGTTATCGTTTGAATTCATGCTGCTTTATCATTGCATAACAGTTATTATTTGAATGCCTGCTGTTGAATAAAGTTTGGTTAGGATGTTACACTATGGGTCTGACTCCGTCCTTCGTCTCAAGACGGGGTGCCCTTCGGGGTTACAGCTTTTATAGAGTCTGACTCAGTCCTCATTGGCTGATGGATTGGATCATCCCATTCTTGGAGGCTAGCTCTGCCCTACGAGAAGGGGCGTTCAGGTAAGTAACAACGCCCCGTTTTCTTCATGGGAGTGAAACCAGTCAGTCCTCCATTGAAAGCACTTTGATTTTCTAATAGTGTTTGATGAATATGGCAACATGCATTGGATTGGAAAGAGAACTGTCAAGCATCCTGCTTTTTAAGAGCTCATCCCACTGATGACCTAAGTGCCAAAGCCCACTGCAACAACATCGCCAAAAAGGCTTCAAGAACTGTTAACCTAATCTTACGTAGCTTCTTCTCCGGTAATATCACACTACTAACCAGAGCATACAAAACATTCGCCAGACCAATCCTTGAATACAGCTCATCTGTCTGGAACCACACCGCATATCAGACATAAATACATTAGAAAGTGTCCAGAGATACTTTACAAGAAGAGTCCTCCACTCCTCTACTCACAACAGAATACCTTACGCAACCAGACTTGAAATCCTGGGCTTAGAAAGCTTAGAACTACGTCGCCTTCGGCACGACCTAAGCATAACTCATAAAATTATCTGCTACAACGTCCTTCCTGTCAATGACTACTTCAGCTTCAACCACAACAATACACAAGCACATAACAGATACAAACTCAAAGTGAACCGCTCCAAACTTGACTGTAGAAAATACGACTTTAGCAACAGAGTCATAAATGCCTGGAACTCACTACCTGACTCTGTGGTTTCGTCACCAAACCCCCAAAACTTTACCCTTAGACTGTCCACTGTTGACCTCACCCGATTCCTAAGAGGTCAGTAAGGGGCGTGCATAAGTGCACCAGCGTGCCTACCGTCCCTGTCCTAATGTTCCCGCATATCAGTACCCATCTTATGTATACAAACAATGTTTTATCTATGTATATTACCAACATGTACTTGACAAAATAAATAAACAAACAAACAAAATATATTATTACCCAGTAAAACTTCCCCTTAAGATGAATAGCCCAAATGAAGCAAGACATTCAGCATTACCAATTCTTGGGATATTGTGAGCTCAGAGTCACAACTTTTTCAAAGACATGACTGTCACCCAGCACATTCTTGCATCCTGTCTTCCTTTTAGAATAGGCACCATGTGTGTAATTGCAGTGGCTTTGCTTGACCTAAACTGCCTGGCCATTTAGATCTGAGGCAGGTGGGCTATTATTCCTCCCTCACCAGCATCCCATTTCTGCCATCATAGAACAGTGACCTTTTCTGTTGACTTCTGTCATCCACAGAGAATGTGTGTATGAGTATGTTTATAAATGATGCACAGGTCTAGGAGACAAAAAGTGACAAAGATTGATGCTCTTTAAGCTGGGATGAATTTGAGATCAGCCCTCCCAAACCTGAAAATAAATCTGAAAATTGGAGGGAGATCTTAAACACATTTTTTAAGGAAAGAAGGAGATAGAACAAAACGTCTTTTTCATTATAAAAAGTTGACAGCTCTCTCTTCATTCGTATTGCTGGGAGAATAAAATAGTAACACCTAAGACAATGTAGTAACAATGGACAGATGTCATTCTTTTTTCTGTGATTAGGAACACCTTTGAAGTTCTTCAGGAACCACATAAGCAGTCATGTTTTCAATTATTTTTCTGACTAACGGGGCAGACACAAAATGTATTCATTCTCACTGACTGATTATTCTTCTGTACGAGTTAGCATGCCCAAATTCTGAAATTCAGTCTCTGAGAAAGGAAAGCAAAAACCTCAAGCAATTGGTTTAAAAGCTAATGGAAATAATTTGACCATCCTAAATGCTTTTGCTAATTATCTTTCTGCAGGCATTTCTTACGTTCTCATTTTCAAAACAAGAATGTGAGGTCAACTGCAGAGTCACAATTTAAGAAGTAAAACAAAACAACAATGACAATTAAAACACCAGCAACAAGAAAGTGTTTGGTATCAGAAATTTTGTCAATGGAGGTGAAATTAATCTCCAGAATTTATAGCTTTGATTCCACAACATTTTAAAAAAAGAAAGCATTCTATAAAATAAGCCAGCATATTTGTCATTTTCTGGAATGCCTCTGCTTAATAAGTATATGATTCAGAATTATGGTCGGGGTAACTCTCATTCTGATCCAACATAGTCTTTTCTTCAGAATCAGATGTGAAAAGATTTCCAATGGGAAACGAATGAAGAATGTGATTTTAATAATAATTTATAGGTTTACCCAGATGAACTTAGTGAGACAAAGGAGGTGTTTATTCTATGTTCTACTCTACAAACTAACATCATTTATATTTAAAAAATTTAATTTTTCATAGCTTTTGCCCCCAAAAAACTATCAATTATAGCTTGATAGGTTGGAAAACTGAAAAAAAATGGTCTTTTGGAGGAAGGCAATAGAAAATTATTCCTATATAGAAACTGAGAAAGCTATGTGGGTGTGCCCATGAAGTCAAACCATGCTTAATTAGACTACCTTAGAATTCAGTCATATTCACAAACTGATATTATTTGACTCATCCACCTCAGACCTGACAGATACATATCAGACATGGAATCAGTGTTTCTGTCTCATTCTTTTGCCTCAGTAAGATCTTCGTGCCCGAACCATGGACCTGAGCACTTATACTCTGGCACTCACCTCAGCTCCTGCCTTCTAGAAAAAGAAACACCCCTGCCCCCCCCTCTAAAATACAAGTTGCAAAGGGACAAGAAGAGAAGTATGGTGGAAAAGAACATCAAGAAGATGATGGAGGGAAACTGCAGGATTTTAGCGTTTTCTTTGACCTTAAAATGTAAGCTTCAGAATTTCTACAAACAAATCAGGGTAACATTGAATAAAAAAAGGAGATATCTTATGCAAGTAATTATTGCTTGGACAGATGTAGATTAACAAGGTCACCTAAACTCTCCATCATAATTATACCCTTTGTTTTAATCTGTGTTCATTAATATTTTTATATGGTATTTTCATCCGTCATTGTTTCTAGTATATTCCGTTCTCTGTACAAAGGTCAGTTCTTATACAATTGTTCTATCTGTTTTTTGAGTACCGTAGTTCTCTGACTAGCATTCCTCTATAGCACTGTTGGTAAACCTTTTCGGCACCGAGTGCTGAAATGGGAGTTGACACGTGGGAGCACTGGAAACACAGGCACAGTTTCTGGTGCACATGCATGCATAAAGACTAGCTGGCTGGTATGTATGCGTGTGCCGGAAACCAGAAGCTCAGCTTCCTGGTGTGCGCATATGCACCAAGGAGCTGCTCTTCCAGTTTCCGGCGCTGTGCAAAGACCAGCTGGCCGGCATGCATGTGCGCATCAGAACCCAGAAGAGCAACGGGCAATGGCTGGTGTGCCCAGAGAGATGGCTCTGTAGCAATAGTACTTAGACATATACCGCTTCATAGTGCTTTATGCTGTATGCCACTTTCGATATGTGTGCCATAGGTTTGCCATCACGGCTCTATAGAATTTTATTGGAGAATTCTTTTAATACACTACTTGTGATTTTATAAATGTTATTTGCCATATTTATTCTCTTAAAATTGCCTTCCATGTGACATAACATTAAAGTGAAGGTTTTTTTTAATTTTTAAATGAAAAAATTTGGTTTATTCAAAATCCTTAGAAGTGGCTCCTTTTTAAAGTCATGTACAATATTTCAAAACAAGAGGCAAAATTGGTGTAATAGAATTGACTTTCTCATAAATATCCTCATCTTCCTAATTATTTTCACTTTACTGGCAAGTAAGTGTCCAGGTTTGAAATCCTTATCTATCTTACATGCCAAAGTTAAGGGGATAAAGGCATCCCATAATTAGAGGTGGTGACCAGGGCTGTATTAACGCATGGGCCTGATGGACACTTGCCTGTGGGCCCCATGAGCATAGGGGCCCCATAGTAATCTGTGTATGTTAACTCTTCAATGCACCTTGTATCATATAAATACAGCAACATATTTATTACATTTTGCTGCATTTTTAAAATTAATGCTAACATGCAAATATATGTTTAATTTTATTGACCATTTACATTTTTATTCCTGTGAGTAGTTGTCATAGGGGCCTCACTCCACTGCTTTGCCCGGGGCCCATAATGCTGTTAAGACGGCCTTGGTGGTGTAAACTATTGACCAGTTGTACCAAGACAAGAAGGTGTTATGACCCAGATCCCCAAACATGACAAACCCTCTGTAGCTGAAGCAATGATTCCTTTATTAGGAGTGCTAGCAGCAAAAAGTTTGTCTTTCACTACAGGCTAGCAAGTCTGTCCAGCAGGGAGATGAATAGTTGTCTGCCACACCTATTCATCTCTGCCCCTGCCTTTTATCCCCAGAGCTAGGGTGGGGCTTCGCTAGCAGCGGTGGCTCTTCCTTCCCAAGGATTGGCCCACGTATTTCCACTCCTCTCCTTTGCCTTCTGCGCATCTGCGTGTCAGGCACTGGACCCAGCTGTTCCTCCTCTTCCTCATCAGCCACTTCCAGACTTGGGGGCCTCTCTGTCTCTGTCTTTGTCTTTGTCTTTGTCTTTGTCTTTGTCTCTGTCTCTCTCCCTCTCCCTCTCCCTCTCCCTCTCCCTCTCCTTCTGTCAGCTCCATTTCCTTTCCCTCTCGGAGCTCTCAGGTTGCCTTGATGCTGACGCTCCCATGCCTCCTCCTCATCTGTTTCGACTGCTGGAGGGGCCGTCAGCTGACAGGCCATAACAGAAGGTAGGTCCAGAAAATTTCTGGAAACAGAAGTTAAGATCTCTTTACTTTTTACTTTATAGTAGGGTTCTCCAAGTTCTTCAGCTCATTGACCTCTGTGAAGTTCATATTATTCATTGCTCCAAAACATTAATAATCATATAACAACAACAAATAATAGTAATAAAAACAACAAACTTGAAGTTCAATACTTAGGGTAACCCTGCTGCCACGCATGGTGTAAGTCAAACTCAAATAAACACATATATTAAATTGCAATATAATTTCACCCTGCCTTGTACCCAAGTTAATAGTAAGAACTCTGTTATGCTTGAATATTATGGTAAAAAATCAGGATACTTTGGAAATGTTATAATGGAACTGCTAATACAAGCTGAAAAATTTGATGACAAAATATTCCATCATGGCTACAAATGTAAAATGAACTACTGTATTGTTACAAGAGGCTGTAGAAACAGAGGAGTTGACTTCATAAATAGTGAAGAGAAAGAAACAAAACTTTGGAAGGCTACAAAACAGACTGAGATTGGAAAATAATAGGAAGAATTTATTTGATCCTAAATTGGGGGTGGTTAGATGGCCGGGATGAAGATGAGATAGAGTTTATTTCAGACTTGTAATATTTCACATGGACTGTATAGAGAGAATGTCTATCTGAGTGATTGACAGCTATTTCTGGTTTGTGTCTTCCTGTAAGAATCTGGTCTTTCAGAAGCATTGTTATCTTCTCATCCCAAGAGTGAGTAAAAATGCCTCCTGGCTTGTAATATTGTCCTTTTAGTCCAATAATGGTGCGGAACCAAATAAAGGAAAATACTAACAAATTGCAAAGATATTATTTTGTGAACAGCCTGAATCCACTATCAGAAAGCCTTTGATTTTCTTCTTATGTATATCGATTAAAGTACAAGATAAGCCTCAGGACCCACAGCAATGCAGGAGTTATGGGAGTGTATTTTACTACAGGATTGTTGAGGGAAAAAAAGCATTGCCCTCAAGTCTGGCGGGGGGGGGGGAGGGGAGGGGAGGAAGAAAGACTAAGAGCATATACAATTTCAAACCTGCTTAAAATCATGGCACTATCATGAATAAAATTGACATTGTTTTTACGGTGCTGATGCTGAATGTATTTCCTTGGGAATACAAACATATTTGTTATAAAAATGATAATATATTGCAAAAGTAAAAAAAAATACATTTTATAACTATGTGCACCACTGGTCTGGATTCTAATAGGTGTCCTGAAATAATAGAGTTGTCAGGGCCTGAGGAAGAGAATGCTATGTTTTGCACTGAAAATAAGATATCAGGTGGGGAATACTGGGTAATTAAATGTTCTATCAGAAACTCTGCTGCAAAAGCTCATTGCATATGGAAGATACTTGATTGTGCCTCAAATTTGGAATATGTGACAAAATAGAAATCCTGGCTAGTTATAATGGTATGTGAGGAGACAGGAGGATGAGCTGTTGACTCGACAAGCATTATCCAAAAGATATGTCAGATCACAAAAAACAGAGTGAGTACGGGAAACATCTCAGAGAGTCTGAGAAGAAAAAGTAAAGAAGTGGAGAAATATTTTTAAACTTTCAATTGTAATGTAACCTTACAATAAATACAGAACAAGTATTTGTTCCAAATACCGCTTCAAACTTGACTGTAGAAAATACGACTTTAGCAACAGAGTGGTAAATGCCTGGAACTCACTACCTGACATTGTGGTTTCGTCACCAAACCCCCAAAACTTTACCCTTAGACTGTCCACTGTTGACCTCACCTGATTCCTAAGAGGTCAGTAAGCGGCATGCATAAGTGCACCAGCGTGCCTACCGTCCTTGTCCTAATCTTCCCTCTTATCAGTACCCATCTTATGCATATAAACAATGTTATATCTATGTATATTACCAACACGTACTTGACAAAAATAAATAAATAAAATAAAAATAAGTATTCATAGTAATGCTTCTTGTCTAGAGAACGTTGAGGGCTATCACTAGTGGATGCTCACTCACACTGTCAGATAGGAATTTTCCTATCAAGAGACGATTTAGAATCTTGTTTCCCTGAAGTCATTTGTACTTAGAAAATAAAACCAAGATTTAATTCTAATTAGCAAAATATTTATTTCAGTACAAAAATAACAAAAGAATAAACCTTTAATAAGCTACATCTTCTCAGCTAATGGATTCACGTCTGCCTCGGGCGAGGCATTGAAGAAGAAAAGGTAGGAGTAGACAAACTCCTGGAATGCACGCATGCGTAGTAAAACATATCACATGTCTGCTTGACTAGGAAATTACAGTAAACCTAGAAATATTGCAGAGATGCACAACTGGCAATTATTCACATCGTGACAACGGCCAAGTTCTATGATGACATTGTTAATTCTGAAATGGGAAGGGCAAATAAAGTCTGAACCAATGTTAAAGAAATCTGCAGAATGCAGATCCAAATACATCCTAATGAAAATGTGGATATTAATGAATATTTGGAAATAAATAAATCCCATTAAACTTTCCTACAAATATCAGGACAACAGCTTTTTAATATATATATTAAATATATATATCTGGGTCGGTCACCAGGATCAGAGTTTTAGTCTTCTGAGCTTTCAGACTCATGCTGGAACCCATCTTCAGGAAATTTCTCTCTAGCAGACTGTGTGCTATTGGTTGACACACTCTGCTAGAGAGAAATTCCCTGAGGATGAGCTCCAGTACGAGTCTGTAAGCTCAGAAGATTAAACTTCTGGTCCTGGTGACTGACCCAGATTGGAACCTACAACATTATCCTGGAACACGTATATTAAATTTGATTCATATATAAAATATTTTCCAGAGGCAGCAGTATATGGGAAATATTTTGCAATTTGTTTTAAGGTGAAAATATTTGAGTTTGCTGTTCTTCCCTATTAAGAATGAATAATTTACTGCATGTTCAATACCAGTTAATTGCATAACATCATTGCATGTACTACTAGTTCCTTTTATAAATTTTGATGCTGCCCTTAGGTGAAGAGCTTGGATCCACATGTTAAATGGAATGAACAAGAGAATAAAAGTCAAGGCACCGAGTTAAATGTGCAGGTGCTGTACTTTCCAGGAAAGTGGACATATTTTACCCAGCCGGTGATGCTAATTGCGCTGAGATTCAAAAGATATCCAGCTAAAGGGAAATCAGATGTCCTTTCAGTGGAACCAATGAATCTGATAAGCTAAAGAAAAATTACTTGGTGGGACCAGATGGTATTCATCTAAGAATTGCAAAAGAACTAAAACATAGAATAGTACAACTACTGAGCATAAAATGCAAGCCATAAATTGTTCTTATATTTGAAATCTGAAATGTATCTTATGTATGGTGTGGTGTGTGTGTGCGTGTATTAAAATTCCAGATTAGTTTTTTGAAATTAAGTCTAACAAATTTCTTGTGCAAATTGATATTCACTGAAATAAAGCATAAAATTTTTAGTCTTGCTGACAAACATGGTAAGACTTTAAAAAAAACCATTGTTTTTACAGAGGAAAAAAAATCAGAACAGTCATTTCAAACTATGGTGAAGCCCTTTGATCTCAACAGAACTTAAATGCAAACAAACAGTGGAAGCTTTAAAAATGGAAGAATTCCTCATGACATCATAGAATCATAGGGCTGGAATTACCTTGGAGGTCTTCTAGTCCAACCCCCTGCACAAAGCAGAAATCCTTATAGAATCCCAGACAAATAGTTATCCAATCTGTTCTTGAAAACCTCCAGTGATGGAGCACCGGCAACTCTGAGAGTCAAGCTGTTCCATCGATTAATGTCACTGTTAGGAAATTTTGATTGTTTTCACTGCCAGGAAATTTCTCCTTACTTCCAGATTGAATCTTCCTCTGACAAGCTTCCACCCTTGCTTCTTATCCTGATCTCAGGTGCTATGGAGAATAAATCAATCACCTCTTCCTTATGACAGACTTTGAAGTATTGGAAGATGGTTATCATGTCTTCTTTTTGTTAGGCTAAGCATACCTAGTTCCCTAAGGCATTCATTGTACTATTTAGCCTCCAGACCCCATATCATCTTTGTTGCTCTTCTCTGCACTCTCTCTAGGGCCTCTATTTTTGTTTGTATTGTGGTGAGCAAAACTAGACACATAATTCCAGGTGTGGCCTCATTAGAGCAGAGTAGAGCAGAGTAGAGCACAAGTAAAGTGATATTATCACTTCCTGTGACCTTGATACTATCCCTCTATTGATGCAGCCTAGGATTGCATTTGGCAGCTGCAGCACACTGCTGACTAAAGCAGTGATTCACCAGGATACCCATATCTTCACCACTACACTTATTTCTATTGATTTATTTTAAAAATTATATTCCACACTTTAATTGTTAGAAAAAATTAAGGTGTTCTTTTCACTTGGACTTAACTCTGTTCATTTACCATTTCTTGAGCACCAGAAGATTTTGTTCCAGTACAGAACTGTGAGAAGGTTGGAAAGTTTGGTCCCCTGAAAGAAGGAATGTAAATATCTTTTGATGGGATTTCCTTTCCTAAATTACTCACTAAAATAAGAACATCACCTTCACTTTGGATGTTCAGGAACCTAATAAGACCTGGCTTATTCAGAGAGTATTTGAAGTCTAATCTACCTGAAGAACAGAATATATGAATGGAGCTGGGATGTGTGATGGACACGCACAATATACCTTATTGTACTATAGATTTGATTATATTTTGCATTATTTTCCATTCCCCCCATATGTTTTATGACATATTTTGATGATATGGTTATATACGGTATGCTTTGGTAAGCTGATTAGATTCAGTTGACAGAAGTAGCATAGAAATATCTGAAATAAGTAATTGATAAATAGGAACCTCACATGTTCTGCTCAAGTTCTCCTTTAGCTCTCTAGAGAAAAGTAAAAAAACAACACACCCGTTGTTTATTAACTTAATTCTTTGATAGTAACTGTTATACTTTTCTTGGCAAAAAAAAGGACTTTGTTAACATTGCATGCAGCTAGCAGCATTGTCTGTACTAGACTGTTAATATTTCATGCACTGAAAAGGCAGAATATTACTTCAGTGGCAAGAACTGTTGACTAAACTCCCCCAGAAAATGTATATACAGTCAATGATTAATAATACCTCTGGATCGGAATTCTCCAAAATCCTCAAAAACATTTGCTTCAATATATCTAAAGTGGTGGAACAGAATGAAAGATTTATTTATCAAGGAAAGAAGTCACCACATTTTTGTGTGAAAACTGTTATGGAGTAAATGTAATGGTGATGTTCTCTGCGTTGTGCATATATTTTTAACTGATGGATTTATTTGATTTAAATGCAACCAAAAGTGAGAAAAACTCTGCTACCTGATAATTTTATGTCTGCAAAGAGAATGCTTAATGGAAAGTGCATTATCAAGTGCCCAGGACTACTTGATACTTGTGGATGGATGGATGGATCTGGTCAACTACCGGTAAATAAACGAAGTAATTATGCCAAAGACAAAAATGTTATCATTCCTAGAGTCTTTTCACACTTGACAGTCTGTCATCAATATCACATTTTATTCAATTCCCCTGTTCTTTCTCTTGCTTTGCCTGCCAATTTCTTTCTCATCTTCCCTTGCTTATATCTTTTTATAATTTTTATATTTCCCCTCGCTCCTTGATTATTATTATTATTTTAATAGTGATAAAAAAATCTCATAAGGCAAATAGACTCTGAAGCTTTTGGATTTCTCATAAGAAAGCAAGTAAACATTTTTTTAAAAAGATACCCTCTGATATACATTATACTGCAGTAGCCTAGCTGGTTGCAGTAGATTTAATTTGATTTCTTATGTCAGGATTAGAATATTATTCTTTTTCCCAGTTAGACTGTTTCTACTTAAGCTCCAGTGCAAAAGAGCCTTTTTCAACTTCTCACCCAACGCCTGCTCACATTTGAACTGACAGCATTTGAGCATTTGCATTATCTCACCTTGCTTCGGCGTCTTATGCTAGTGACAGACGATAAGGATTTATATGAAGAAAAACCTGCAGAGAAAATGCTCTGCATTCTGTGATTGTTTTTCTTTACCACAAAAGGCTGGGAAGAATAAAGAAATGCCTCAGAAGAAATAGTTTGATATCCTTGCCCTCAATAATTGTATTTTTTCAGTATGACGTGTGAGTGCACTGAAGACTTCCCCCTCCTTTGTGTAGTTTGTACACAAGTGTGATTGTTGCTAATTTTAGAAAGTAAAGAAATTAGACCCCATTTTAGATTGTTATATTTTTTAGAAGTGCAACTAAGGCAATATTACCAATGTAGGAAACGTCAAAAGAAATATCAGAAGAAATTTCTCCTTCTTGTAGGTTTGGTATATTTTGCACAAAATGGGAGGTCTGAATGCATTAAGTCTGAATCAGGGGTGGGTTCTACTTACCTTCCCTACCGGGTCGCATCGCGACAGAAGTGCGCGATTTGCATGCACGTGCTTGCTTTGCTCGCGCCCGCCCCCTGTCATGTCGTGCAAATGATCATCTGCGCATGCGCAGAAGCCTCTGCGCATGCTCAGAGGGTTCTTTGCCAGCCGCAGCAACCAGAGAACAGGTTCGGGGGCATAGGCAGCCGACCATTGCTGCTGGTTCGGCGAGCGGGTGGAAATATCTGCAACCGCTACGTGAGAACCGGTCCGAACTGGCAGCAACTTACCACTGGTCTGAATGCATTAACCTACATTAACTTTAGTTTCAATAAAATGCCCTCAGGTATACTGCCCCAGGTTAAACCTCCACCTCTTCCAGTAAACAAACCATCTGGACTGCAATTATTAAAAACCAGAAAGAAAATAGTTTTACCAACACTGCTGAATCACAATCTTCAATTATCAGAATAGATTTTTCACAGGAATTATACTCTGAAAAGGGCTATGTTATCATGGCACTAATTTTTTTTCTTTGCCTAATAAAGACAGGCACACATTCATAAATTTTAGCATAGGATATAATCATAGGCAAGGGTTTGGCCTGAGACTAGCATGTAGGAAACTATTCTTAAAATAAATGTGGATCATCTATCTTTATAGTTGTTAATATAACCGCGGAAAATAGTAAGTATGTAATCATGTAATCTTAAAAGGGCATAACAATTTCCTTATACAATAGAGCTGATGAAGTAAGCCTATTTTCTTACTTTCACTGATAGACACCAATGATTAAGGTCTGCAATTACTGGCTCTGCTGCTGCTGCTGCAATTTAATAAAAAAAAATCCAACCTCTAAGCAACTTAAGTTTTTTTCACTCACTCCTGTCTTTTACAATTGCCATATATAATTTTGCAACAAATAACTAGCTTGCTACATACATTACAGTTTGTGTTTCAGAAAACTCTGAAAAGTCGTATTCTTCAAGAATTTGTTTCAAAGTTTATGCTAACAGTTCACATATCAAAATTTCTATTGTCATTATTGAGGTTCAGCTGCATAAATGTGAAAATAACTAAAGGAAGGAACACATTATGCCTTGGTTTATCTGTCTCTTGGAAGCAATTCAGATGACACAAACTCAATAAACCCTGATCAGATGATAAATTGGAGGATGCGTGGGTGAGGAGTGTTTTGAGCTCCAAGTCTGTGCACAATGTACATTATACAATCTGCAGCTTTTAAATATGTAGCTATTGTTTAACACAAGGAACCAGTTTGATGTAGTAGTTAAGGCCTGGAAACTGAGAAACCATGAGAAGACAAGTTCTTCTATTTCCTGTAGTGTTCTTCAGTGAGCTTTCTGTGTAGCCAAGTTGGCTTTTTCTGCTGTTCTGCATGCCTACATTGGACTTACCATATTTTTCGGAGTATGACGCACCTTTTTACCCCCCAAAAGAGGGTGAAAACTTGGGTGCGTCTTATACACCGAATGCAGCCCCACCTACCCAGCCACCCCACCCTTTGGCCTCTGTCTTCCAGCAATTTACCTGCTTGCAGCAAAGAGGGAAGAACCTGTAAAGCCAAGCAAGTCAGTAGCAGCTTCCCGACCTACAGCTGATTTGCCACGTGGGAAAATGAAAGTGAAACTAGCTGCAAAGAGGCAAATAGCTGGGAGAGACAAGCAGATTTTTATTTTCTGCTGGATGCAAGGGGGTAAGTGAATAACTATAAACGTCTGTAGAATGTTCAAATTATTAGACTTATTTTTTAAAGACTGCTTTATTATTGTTCTAGCCAGGTGTCTCCAACCTTGGCAATTTTAAGACTTGTGGACTTCAACTCCCAGAATTCCACAGCCAGCTTTGTTAGCTTTGCTGGCTGTGGAGATCTGGGAGTTGAAGTCCACAAGTCTTAAAGTTGCCAAGGTTGGAGACCTCTATACAACTTAACAAAATAAAGAAGCTTTTTAAAATAAATGCTTGCTCTGAAGAGATCCAGTGCTATTGTATCTTCTTTTAAATAATAGAGAATAATGTATACTTCCAGAAATTTTAATTAATTTTAACAGCTCTGTACAAGTATAGTTTGAAATGTAACAGTGTCCTGTTTAGTATTAGAGTTAAATCCTGACTTACCTTGGAGTAGATCTATTTAAATAATTGGGAGGAGTTAGTGTGACTACATTTAAGAAAACTTTCTGGCATAATGTACATTTCTCCAATTCTTTGCTATTTCTATGGGTCAGGCACACATGCACAGAAATACATAGCAAACAGTGTATATCATCTGTGCTGTTTGCTGTTTGCTGTTTGCTGTTTGGCAAATTGCTTGGAGGCAGAGGCCTTTTTTCTTTGTTTTCCTCCCCCAAAACTAAGGTGCGTCTTAAACTCCGGTGTGTTTTATACTCCGAAAAATACGGTATTTGCAGTCATCTTGATCTCCTTTCTCCTCCTTTAGCTTTGCCTTTCATGGAATCCTCCTTGTGCTTCCATTCTCAGAAGTTGAAATTTGTCAGCAAGATAACTCAGGAATTTTCTGAAAGAACTATGCTTGAATAGAATTTATCACCTGACAGATGTTTGGATAATTAAAATCTGCATCCATTATTACTTTATGCTTCTTGGAAAGATTTGCAATTTGCTTTTGGAAGGCATTATCCACATTTTCTTCTTGGCTGGGCAAGTGAAAGTAGACACTGACAACAATATTGCTTGCATTTGTTCCTCTGCTTGTTTTAACCCAGGTGCTCTACCGTATTGCCAAGTTCATTCATATGGATTTCTGAACAGGAACAAATATTTTAACACACAATAAAATTATTCTTCATTTTCTATAGCTTCTATTCATTTAGAACAAATTGTATCTTTCAACTGAAATATTCTAGTCATGGGAGCCATCTTGCAAAATTTTGTTCCAGTTATTAAATCACATTTGCTTTCCAAGAGCTCGATTATCTAATTCATATTTCATACTCTGAACATTAGTGTATAGATAATGAACACTATGAAGTTTATGAGGTAATATTTTTTTGATTTTTCAATGATTTAATAAGTTTCGGTGACATATCCACTTTCTACAGTGCTCATGTCTTTATGAAAGGTCCGTACTTCAGGGTATTTATTTCCAATTCCCCACAACCAAGATTTGACTTAAAGATGTACTAAATAAGATCAGCATGCTTTAACAGAACACCAGGCTACCGTCTAGACCAGTGATGGTGAACCTTTTTTCCTTGGGTGCCAAAAGCGCGTGCGCGCATGCCCACATCCATAATTCAATGCCCCTCCACATGTCCCGCCTCCTGCGCATGCGTGTGCAACCCACCTGCACTGCCCCACCCCTGCACATGGGCACACGAGCCCCCTGCTCTTCTGTTTTCCGACTTCCAGTGGGCCCGGTAGGCCTGTTTTTCACCCTCCCCAGGCTCCAGAGGCTTTCTTGGAGCTTGGGGAGGGCAAAAACGCTCTTCTCACCCCCTGGAGGCCCTCCGGAGGCCGAAAATGCCCTCCCAGAGCCTCCGCGCAAGCCAAAATTCAGCTGGCCAGCATGCACATGCACGCTGGAGCTGAGCTAGGGCAACAGCCTGCGTGCCAGCAGATATGGTTCCGCATGCCACCTGTGGCACACGTGCCATAGGTTCGCCATCACGGATCTAGACTATAATCCCAGATACCAAATGTCTGTTAATACCGCAGCCTGATATTGTCATCTTTCATTTCCCGGTTCTTTTCCATCAGTTGGATGAAATACTAAGCTTTTTTCTACAGTTTTGAAAGTGTGTGAATGATACAAATGAATTATTTATCTACATATCCATAATGTTAATCCTTTCAAGTAGGCCAGATCAAGAAACAGACCCATAAAGAGTGGAGCACTGCTTTATTGATGTAACAGAATCTTGAAACCTGTGTTTTCCCTTCTCACCTGTTTTACCCCAGGGAATTAAGGCAGTGCCAATATGAATTTCTTTCTATTATTTTCTTTCTTTCTACAAGGTCTTTTCTATGGCTTGCTACACAAACATATATTAGATAATAGTTGTAAGTTTTATGTCATCTCCCTGCTCCGTGTTCCTGGCAGATAGTATACTTCACAAGTCAACTGATATGGTTGTATTATTTATTTATTTATTATTTTGTGAGATTTATATACTGCCTCACAGTGCAAGCACTCTCTAAGCGGTTTACACCAGTAAGCAATGTATATTTACATTGCCCCCAACAATCTGGGTCCTCATTCTACCTACCTCGGAAGGATGGAAGGATGAGTCAACCTTGAGCCGGTGAGATTTGAACCGCTGACCTGCGGATCAGTGTCAGCTAAAGTGGCCTGCAGTACCTGCCTCTAACCGCTGCACCACCTCGGCTCTTATTGTACACATATATAGTAGTGTCATTAGTTATCATGATTTTGTTGTCTTATAGCCACCCCTGCTTTAAGACTTCTGGGACTTCAACTCCCAGAATTCCAGAGCTAGCCATGCTAGCTGGGAGTTGAAGTCCACAGGTCCTCAAAGAACCATATTTTGGCCACCCCTGTCTTATAGGGCCTAGCTGCATTCACTCTTCCCTTTATGCAAGAGAAATATGTCGAGTGGCAGCTGTTCATAGGCATTAGTTGAAAATAATGTAAGCACTTAACTGTTTCTCAGCTTCAAGGTCAACAAGAGACATAAAAGTATTTATTTGATATGAAAAGAGTAGGAAGAAAAACGTGTGCGTTTGAACCACTCAAGATAAAAGAGGCACTTTATTTTTATTTTTATTTATTTATTTTGTCAACACGTGTACAAGATAACAGGTATGATATAAACATAAACAAAAGCAAAGTATGTATAGATAAATTTAGACAATAGGACAGAAGGACAGGGACGGTAGGCACGATGGTGCGCTTATGCACGCCCCTTACAGACCTCTTAGGAATGGGGTGAGGTCAACTGTAGACAGTCTAAGGTTAAAGTTTTTGGGGTTTGGGGAAGAAACTACAGAGTCAGGTAGTGCATTCCAGGCATTGATTACTCTGTTGCTGAAGTCGTATTTTCTGCAGTCGAGTTTCGAGCAGTTTACATTGAGTTTGAATCTATTGTATGCACTTATTTCTATTGTCAGTGGCTGTTTATTCCATAAAGATTCTTATATGACCGAACTGTATCTGAAACTTCTGATGAGTTCTAGGCTACAAAATTAGTTTTATTTTGGGAACATCAAGAGAACTTGGATTTATTCCAAATTCTGGCCAATCAGGAACATGATGAATCCATTATGTTTCATTCTTCATGACCTTTTATTCTCACCTACAAGAGGTTTAAAAAAATGTTTGAGTTCCAGTAATGAAAATATTGTCTATGTTTTATACTTATGGTTGTGATTCTCATCCATCAGTCTTGCTTCTGTGTTTGATTATCTTCATATCGACAGTTGCCCATACCAGTTTCTGCTTCTTTGAACTGATAAACCATTGATGGCGAACTTTTTTTTCCTCGGGTGCCGAAAGCTCGTGCGCACGCGCTATCGCGCATGTGCGAGTGCCCACACCCATAATTCAATCCCTGGGGATGGCGAAAACGGCTCCCCGCTGCCCCGGAGGCCCTCTGGAGGCCGGAAATGGCTCTTTTCCCAACTGCTGGTGGGCCTGGTAGGCCCGTTTTTCGCCCTCCCCAGGCTCCAGAGGCTTCCCTGGAGCCTGGGGAGGGCAAAAATGGCCTCCCCCAACCCCCAGAGGCTCTCTGGAAGCCGAAAACACCCTCCCAGAGCCTCCGTGCGAGCCGAAAATCAGCTGGCCGGCGTGCACATGCACGCTGGAGTTGAGCTAAGGCAACAGCTCGTGTGCCAGCAGATATGTCTCCGCGTGCCACCTGTGGCACGCGTGCCATAGGTTCGCCATCACTGTGATAAACCCTTCTCCTGTTTCAGCAGAAGTGTCATCATTTGCTGCTCTAATCCTTTCTATTGTTCATCACATTTGTCCCAAGCATTGAAAGTCACAACTGCACTTCACTTCTTAAAATTCTCACAACAGCACCTGTAAAAAGACTGCTTTCCTGTATTCCCTTTGCATGCTGTCAGGTTTGCCAACTACAAACTCTTGAATTAGCTGGGAAATAAAGGTTTAAAAGGAGAGTTAGTTTAAGAGGGAGTTTCTCTTATAGTTTTAAGAATTCAATTGTTTTTCAATATGGAAGAAGTGCATTTAGAAGCTTCTAATTTATTCTTTTTATAACTTCCTCATACAATCTTTGGGCATGCAGTGATTATTCTGTATGTAAACTTCCTTATTTATTTGTTTCATCATGTGTCCATGAGCTGGTTAGCACATTTAAAGACCTAACTTAAGAATTTAAGAATTATTCTGGAAACAACTAGATGTGTCTCATAATACAATGATTTGTATTTTGATGTTTGAAGTCACAATCAGGATTCCATTTCTTATGACATTATGTAGAATTAAAGTTTTGGCTGCAGGTTCATGGTAAGGAACATATAAAAAATTCTAGAATGAATAAAATATTGAATATTTGGTGCTAAAAGTTTGACTGGAAGAAATTGTCTTTCAACTCTTCTTGGACTTTGGGAGAGAGTAAGCAACCTGGCACCAATAATAATTATACTCAAAGGAAACTGGAATGGGAAAATAAAACAGCTTTATCACTAGCTGGGAATGGAAGAAAAGGATCCGCAGCTGGGTACATGCTACGTTTATGCACTGATGCATAATAGCAGGAAACAATTCATCAGATCAGATCAGAGAGGGACTGGAGCACAACCAACTGGAGATACAAATATTAGGTAATTCAGCCAGTAAGTCACATTTGACTCGGAAACTTTAAAGGCTGAGGTGAAATGGCAAGGAATGTATGGCAGATGCTGCTGATTGGCAAAGAATAAAAAGAACAAGCTGTAGAGATTTCTATTATAAAATCCCTTCATCCGGATCCTCACCTGTGCCATTTGGCTCACTTCCCCAAACCCAGGTTGAGCTTGGCCCAACTCATTTGTGAGCAGAAGATATATAAGTGGATAAGAGTGAAATTAACGTCAATGTTTTACAAACATCGTACACCACAAAACTTTAATGTTGTGGAATATCAACTTTTAAATTTTGCTTATTATGTAAGATTAGGCTGCTTCTATGGAGCTTAGCAGTCACCCCACCGCTGTTTTGTTTATTATAAAACAAAAATGTTTAATTCATACGAATATTTCTTTCTAGTAAGATTGCGATATCTGCATGAAATTCATAAACAGATAATGGAAAAAATCAGAAGTATTTTAACATAAAAATTACTGAACAAATGATTAAACTAAGCTAAGCAGTCCATATTAAAATCAAGAAATTGTAGAAAACAAGAAAATGAAATTTGACAAGGATAAATTTAAATATTAATGAAACAAATTAAATTGAATATATTTAAAGTTATCATTACCTCACGGAATTTTGATAGATTTGGGTTTTATTATGCATGCACTTATTGCTTAATATAATTTGATGATGTAGATTTTATTTGTAATTAATTATTTTATTAATGACATACTGTAAGACATTCAGAGCAAAAGTCGGCATATACATATCTTATTTCTATAAATAAACTACAAGAAAGCTAGAACAATCAGCAGCCACACTGAAAAGGATTTATTTGTAATAAAGCATAATCAGTTGATGCTATGGTGGAAAAGATTAATGATATTCTCTATTCTATTCTTTTCTAATGCATGATATTTCATTCAATCAAAGAGATCTCAGTTGACTGATCATATAGCAAATTTGATTAAATTTGCATAAATATGCTTACCAATGAAATGCAACTTTTAAAGATCAAGCATGCCTTGTTTTAAAACCGAATATGCATTTTCATATGCTATTAACCATTCCCTCTCATGGTGAGAGAGGAAGAGATGCCGTTTTTATGAATCTGCAGTTTTTATGAATTTTCTTATGTAGTTAATATTTTAAAATACCTTAACTTCCAGCTAGATATGCTTTAATTAACTGAAAGGTTAGTTTTATAGAAGTACCATATCCTGTCTTCAGAAATAGCGTCAACAATACTGCATTGCTTTTCGTTGCACATTGTACCTGGAAAACATTTTTGAAATTTATGAATACTATAAGATGAATGTTAGAATTATACTTATTTTAAGCTATCCAATGAAGGCAAACTTTTGGCTGTTTTTATGATTTTTATGGTTAGGAAGTCTTAAAGGATCATTTTCAGTCCTTCAGGTGTATGCATATGTACAATATTTAATACTTGTTTACAATTGACTCATGACAATATAACCTTCAAAGAACATCCAAATTACAAATTAAAGCACACACACAAAGACCATGAAGTTGGAAAACAGAAAATAAAATAGCTTTTGAAGGAGCCTACTGTGACATTGCATACCATATTTCTTTAAGATCTACACAGGTTGTACATTTCCCAAACAGGCTCATAAAAACTCCTCATCAGAAAATAGTGAAAATAAATTCCATAGGCTTCTGCCAGTAACATACAATTGTCTGCCATGCAGTGTAATTTACAATGCCCCTTTTAAAATCTACTGGCTGACAGTTCTGACAGAAACAAATAGAAGGTACCACAACAGATACTTAATTCATTTTGAGGTTTTGTTTTATTTTAACTTATTTCCTTCTCCCAGTTCTTTTATCTAAAGATGCAGCAGCTGTTTCTTACATAATAATCTGATTCAGACCTTCAGTTCACATAAGATAGTTGTGGGTCATTGTACTGCTGTTAACACAGCTGGAGTTGCATTTACATCTTCCTTCCTCTGAACAATATCCCATCTTTCCTTTCATAACCATACTTAGCAGATATTTAATGAATTATCAAAAAGAAGGACATTTTTTTTCTTATTACTATCAGTGGGCAAAAAAAAGGAACATGACGTATTATCTCTAATTAGTTTTCTCCTAACTATATTTAATTAATTTTGGTATATGCATTCTTTTGTTGTATTAAGATAAATTTCCACAATTGTAACAGCAAAGAGAGTCAGACTAAATGTTTAATGGTGCAGGATCCAATCTGAATATTGAATAGCAAAATTGTTATCTTGCTAGAATCAGATAGGATACTTATGGAATATGGAGTAGACTTATTTTACTGGCCAAATTCTTGGGTTGATTGGTTTCTGTTTACGAAAGAAGTTATACAGAGATCTTCCTGGAAGACATCTTGGATGATATAAGTCAGGTCTTTTGGGGAAGTAGAACAAAGAAGATATTGGGACCAAAATAAATAAGGATGGTTTAAAAGATGGGAAGTCATTTTTGGACTGCTCCTTATTAAAAAGCATTTATCCTGTTATATTGTAGAAATGGCTGCTTTTTGTTTTTTTCCCCATTTTATATCTTTTGAGATAAAACCAAATATTCAGGGCTCTCCAAAGACATCTTAGCCTCTAAAGTAGAACTTCAAATGACTCCTTACCCTTCCATCTATGCAGAGAAACTAAAGCCAGGGAAATTATTTTAGTATTTTAAGCAGAAAATCCCAGAATCAGTTTTTCTATTCCCATATTTGAAATATGAGTAAGTAAGCAACTTACTGAAATGAGCAAGCAACAATTTGCTTCACTTTTATGACAGCAAAAAACTATAATCTATTTGAATTGATTTAACTGATTAGGTTGAATGGTAGGTCTAGGGCTACCAATATAAACCCTATAATTTTCCATTGATTAGTCCTCCAAAGGAAACTAAGAAAAAAAGAGAGACTTTGGACAGGACTAATCAAGACTTTGGGATGGGTTGCATTTCCATTCTTTTTTTGGGGGGACCTCTCAAAAAAGCTTCTTCATAAACCAGTTTCAAAGCATTTATCACCTTTTAAATCATGGTGAACCTTGCATCAAATCAAGCAGTTAATCTAAGAATTATAGCAGAACATTATAGCAAAACATTTCTAGACTCCAGACCATGAATCAATCTTTTTTGTATATGTATATATGTATCTTTCTTGGCTTAAGGAACATATAGTGTATGCACTTAGTAATGACCAGATTTTATGCATGTATATTACAAATTGTGCTAATGTTAATTATAGAGATATCACCTATGAAAATTAATTCAAATATTTATGTAAATGTTTATAAATTCATACCTTTCGGCTTTCAATTACAAAATATGTACAAATATATTCATGGAATGATGGGAAAATATATCACCTTGGTCTTGTTGATCCTATATGAGAATGAATCCTGAAGCTACTTTTTTATTTGCCCAAAAATGGTAAACGAAGAGATCAAATCACAAAAGTGAGGTTCAATAAATTTATTGGGGCAGTTTTTCAATCTAGTTGAAAACTAGTTTTATGATTCTTGATGAATGTATCTTGTCTTTTTTTCATGTACACTGAGAGCATATGCACCAAAGACATATTCCTTTTGTGTCTAATCACACAAGAATTCTATTCTATTCTATTCTATTCTATTCTATTCTATTCTATTCTATTCTATTCTATTCTATTCTATTCTATTCTATTCTATTCTATTCTATTCTACATAGGCAAGGAGAAAGATTTTTTTAAAAAAATCTTGTTCGGCCCATATTTTAAATCAGACAATCTCATTTTCCTTCCTTGGACTACTTGAAGATTGAAAGAGGTCTTTGGAACATACATTTTCTTCAAATTTCATAGTTTTTTCTCATACATTTGTAGAACAAACTTTGTATTTTAGACAGGGAAACCAATTCATACCTCTTGAACAAGATCTGGAAAAGTGCTCATATTAAGTTGGCTTTATTACAACTTAAAATCGGGAACATTTATTGCAGCACACATTTTTTGTTGAGATGCACAGTGTGCCATCACAGGTTGCAAGTACAGCTGGGGAAGGCATGTAATATGAGCAGTAAGAAATGAAATTGAGAAAAAACAAGACAGTGATAATTGGATAATTAAAAGTGACTATAAAAAAGTTTGGGGCACAGGTATTTTTCTAGTGGTGCATTAATTTACATTTACAAGAAAAGAAATTGCTTTTCATGTTCATGCCTCAGGAAACAATCTTTGATGAACAATATTAACTTATTTCATTTTAAAATTCATCTTTATCAAATTGATGTCCCTATTCTTTTGAAATGAACATGTTTGGGCATTGCTGGCAAATAATGGCATTTATCATTTTGGAAGATAAGCAGAGATATGAATCTCTGTTAATGTATTAAATGACTTGAATGGCAGGACAAAGTATTTAGATAAATGCCAATCTTTAGAATGATTTCCATACATGTGATATTTTTGAAGTTCAGGGAAAGTTCACTATAATATATAATTATGCCACATTCTTATCAATCCTTTGTTTGTATGGAAGCAATATTAGCAAACATAGTTCCATTAGCAATTTTACTTAGTTCTTGTGTTTTCCCTATGCCAAAACAATTTTGTGAGAATTTGTGCACTGTCATACTTTCTTTTTCTAAATTGTTAATCATTGCTAAGAATTGGCAATGAATAAATAAACTTTTAAAATAACTTTATACTTAAAAAGCAAATCTAATGAAGAATTAAATTCTAATTGGATTATAATTGTATTGTGGGAAGCCCCCCCTCCTAGAAGAATGAAATATTTTGGGAAATATTAAAAAGGCAGAATATTATATTTCCCCAAAGGGAGAAATGGAGAAACCTGTTCTTAAAGAAAGAAAGCAAACCCAGTCTTTCTTAATAGCCTGCCCCCCCCCCGCCCAGATATTTTGTGTCCATTAAGAAAGACTGGGCCATCCTATCTACAAAACAAAAGACTTTAAGCTCCAGGATGATAGATTAAGAAGAACAGGACATGACTCTTCAGGACATAATAGGATTAATCACTACCATTTAGCAGAAGACCCAGAGCCCACTACATTGCACAATCCCCTAAGGCCATGATGGCAAACCTATGGCATGCGTGCCACAAGTGGCACGCAGAGCCATATCTGAGGGCACGTGAGGCATTGCCCTTTGTCAGCTCCAGTGTGTATGTGTGTGCTGGCTAGCTGATTTTCGGCCTTCCGGAAGGTGGGGGGGAAGTTGTTTTCGCCTTCCCCAGGCTTCAGGAAGCCTGGGAAACTTCCGGTTTCCAAACTTCTGGTAGGCCTTTTGGGTCCATTTTTCACCATCCACAGGCTGCGTAGGCTTTCCTGAAACCTGGGGTGGGTGAAAAACAGCTCAATGACCTAACTGGAAGTTCATTTCCAAACTTCCCGTAGGTCTGTTGGGTCCCTTTTTTGCCATCCACAGGGTCCGGAGGCTTCGGTGAGCCCTGCATGCATGCTATTGCATGGGGGGCAGCATGGGGGGTTATGCACAGAGGGTTGTGTGCACATGCATGGGGGGAGCACATTGCATTATGGGTGTGGGCACATGTGCACATGCTATCATGCGCACGCACATCCTTTTGGCACCCGAGCAAAAAATGGCTCACCATCACTGTTCTAAGGGCATTTCAGACATTGCACAACCCCCCCACTAGCAGCATCTCTGAAACTTATAAAAATTCATGTACTCATCAAACCAATGGTTCAGCTGACCCAGAACCACAAATCTGTTCATCAATAAACTTTCTTTCCAATCAGCCTCCATGTCTTTCTCCCAGCTTGAAACTGAACCAGATGGATTTTCCTTCCTACAATTTGGCACCCCAGATGGGACTTGAACCCACAATCCCCAGCTTAGGAACTGAACCAGATGGATTTTCCTTCCTACAGTATACATGGACAAACCCCCCAAAATTGAGATTTATTTTTAGTTTCAACACTTTAATTTTATAGAAAAATACATCTCTTTTATAGTCTTAATGTATTTGGCACCCCATCTGGGGTGCAAAATTGCTTTGAATAGGGATTTATATTATGTTAATCAGATATTTTAGTTTAAAATCCAATAAAAAAATTTGATTTCTATTTTAGTATTTTACAATATTACAAGTGATTAATAGTATTGAAAAGATACATTTTGCAATATTACAAGTGATTAATAGTGTTTGAGATAAAAGCAGAATTTATGATATTTAAACTATTTTAAACTTTTGTTATCTCATTATTTGAAATTTGCTCTTATATTTCCTTTAAAAACTTTGCATTTTTCTTTGCTTATATTCTCATCTAATATGTTCAATAAAAAAGAAGAAAAAAATCAACTAGCTGTATATGTTACTTTAGTTAAAAATGGGGATCAATTGGCTCAGCATGTCCTAGTCAATTTATTTATATGCCACATTTTCTACTTGTAGACTGTGTGAACCACTTTTGAGTGGAATAGGCAATTTAAATTCCAGCAAAACAAATCCATCAGATTGTATTAACTCTCCTGCAGTTCATTTAAAATACTTTGTAATTCAAATGAGCAGAAAGCAACTGTGTAACAATATGCAGTACCAACAATATCCACATGACATCACTAAACATTTCCTTCAATATTTGATAATACAACAGTTCCAACAATAAAACTCTTTGTCCTAACTAAATAAAAAAATAGTTGCTAGACAGACGAAGCAGTAATCACAAGGCACTTTATACAACCTATCAGAAGAAAATCTTTTTCTCCAAGTCCCACATACTGAACTAACTGGTCACCCTCATTCCCATTGTAATTTCTCTAGACAGCTGAACAGCTGGAAGAACAAGATTAAACACAACATTCCCCCTGACATGGGCAAACGGGACAGCTGGTAGAACCAACAAAATCTTGTTCTCAATCTCCTAATTAGTCCTTCTACCATTAACATTTCCCCCCCCAGAGGTATCTCCCTTAAGTTACTGAACATCAACTCCCAGGGTCTCAACCAATATGGCCAATGGTTAGATGTGCATCGACGTAGTTCATCAACATATGGACGGCTGGATGTTTTCATTCAATTGTATTCATACAATATATTAAAAAGTGCTCAGAAATCCTGGCTACTATCACACCATCTACATTCAAGATAATGAATGTTGGCTGCATATTTGAAATAGGGCAGCACACTGAAGTCACCAAACTTGGGTCAGAGGACTCTTGATTTAGGAGTATATAAGTTTAAATATTTATAGCATATATTAATTACTGACATATAGTAAACTAGTACATTAGGGGAAAGGGATAATATAATATTATAGTGATCACTATAATAATAATATAGTGATATCTACCTGATTACATACAGTGTGTTTTGACATGAAAAAATAGCTGATCTGCACACACACACACACACACACACACACACACACACACACACACTCACTCACTAAGTGATTACATATTTTACATATTTTAATTTTTTAAAATAAAACTCAGGCAATATTTATTTCATTAAGTATCAGATATTAGTGGTTTTAAGAACAGTTACAAGATCAGGCTCAAGAAATACTTAGGTTTCATTTATAAGGATAGTCAATTAAAAGAAATAGTTTCCAATAGGCTTATCTGATATTTCTAGGTATTAGCATCTGGTATGTGATGCTAAAATAACTTTAGAGTAAAAGCTTTCAACATTTTCCAAAAATGGTTTTAAAAACCATTTTAAAATGACTTAATATTGCCATCAATCTGAACAAAAACTCTTTGCCTGATATAGTTGGAATCCCGTTCCTTTTCTTTGTTCAATGCAGGGAAATATTTAGTTATTCTGGTGTTTCAGCCTAGTAATGCTTCAAGACATCCTATTAAATAAGATGAGAATCAATTGTCTTCTTTATTAAGTATTTGTTTTAATTTGTGTGCTCTTTCTACTGACGGAGAGTAATTTTTGCATGGCAGGGAAAACTCATTAGAGATCTTTATTGTGGTTTCTACAGATCTTCTTTATTAAACTGTCTAAAACAAACTCCACTAAACGTGATTTGAATTTGATTGAATGTGTGATGTGGGGGGGGTCAGTTCTGCACATTAATATGTGAGAAATCATGTATTTGAATATATTATCATTGTTAATTACTGCAAAAATTAAAAGCTTGATAAAAATTGAATTGGCATTTATTCCAACTAGGAAGATACCATGTCCAATAATCAGCCTTGTCCATCGTATGAAATTGGTGGTATTTGTACCTGATTTCCAAGTAGCATAATCTTATTCCTGATAAAAAGCAGGAAAGACATCAAGGGTCTAGCTTCTCTTTGGCATCTGACCTTTAATTTCCATTCTCCACAACTGTATTCTGTGCTATGGACTATGCAGAATCATACAATTTTGTATAGCACACTATATTTTAGGACAGAGGTCTTCAAACTTGGCAACTTTAAGACTTGGGGACTTCAACTCTCAGAATTCTCCAGCCAGCTATGCTGGCTGGAGAATTCTGAGAGTTGAAGTCCCCAAGTCTTAAAGTTGCCAAGTTTGGGGACCCCTGTTTTAGGACAATAAATTTTAGTTTTGGAACACCTAAGTAATGTTAATAAAATCTGCCCAAATGCATAAACCAATCCTTCTGTCTTTCTTCTCCCATTCTTGCTAGCTCGTTGTAACGTGTTGCAGGTATTAGAAGAAAAATCGGCAGGCATTTAGGGACTGGATACGAAGGTTCAAAGCTGAGATGGATACCAATTGTGATGGGCATAGGTCTGACAATTTTCCTCAGACTATGCAGTTCATTCTGTTTTATACAGATGCTTCTGTATCTCTGATCCAGCTGGCTGGTGTGAACTTTAAGGACAAATACCCCCATCCCCCATGCTTGATTTCTGCTCCCAATAGCCCATTCCTACCCTGCTTGCTGCTAGGATTTTTTCTAATTCAGCAGGGAGATCTTTCCCTCACCCCTTTTTAAATGGATGGACTAACAGAAATTGAGGTTTTCTCTGAAAAGGGCTGGTGCTTCTTTCCTGGCATGGATGGGAGAGAAAAATAGGGCGTAGGGAATGAATATGGAAATTTATCAACTCTGAAGCTTCAATAATCCATTCTGGCCAAAGAGGAAGAAGAGATTGAAATGAAGCAGGAATATCTTAAAACAGCATTTCCAACTGAAGCATGTATAGAAGACAAGCAGTTAAAGACTTCAATTGAAATTGGCTTCATGACGTTCACTACTGATGGAAAAGGGACGGAGTAATGAATATATTCTAGTGACAATACTATCACTGTGTACAGTGTTAAGCTTACATTTTAAATATAAACATTTTACGCATTTTACCTTACATTAATTATGATTTTAAAATGCCTCGTGTCATAGATATGCATTAGCATGGTGTAATTAGATGCTAATACCTGGACTCACCAAAATATTTCGAAAAAGCAGTTGGATTAAAGACTGTCTCTGTTTTTTTTTTAGTCCATTAGTGAAGTGTTGCATTGTGGAGTACTATAATTTCAAAACAGGTCATTGTATAGCCTCTTCAATTTAGATTAAGCTGCTTAACTGTAAAGATAACCAAGCACATAAAGAACAGTTTAAACAGAAAAAAAATACTTTGCTTAATTTGTTCATAAACCTTATATTAATTTTTGGGCAAATCATTCACAATCCATACTTTTTCTTATAATTATTGCAATAACATTAGCACAGGGAAATGAGGTTTTTAATTCCATGGCAGGTTTGGCTTACTTATTTTTTTCCTTTAGTGCCGCTAACATTAATTTTGTTAAAAGGTAGAAACAGAGTTTAGCTTTCATTAAATTATAAAAGCATCTGGAAAGAATCTGTAAACCATAAGAAGAATGTTTCAGACTTTATTTCTAGCTTTAAAATATACCAGTCATGAATTTGTTCACCATCTGTCAATTCTTTCATTTCACCAGGAAACTAAACTTTGTAATATCCCACTTAGAGACAGAGAAGAAATGACTTCTCATTCTCAAGGTGGAGTTCAAGGATTTATTCAGTGTTTCTGCAAACTTGCAAGACTTATTCAACAGCACGTTTGTTTTGGAGTTCCATCACATTTTAAGATTTTGTGAATTTCCCAGTGCCCCCCCCAAGAAAGTTGGTACTTTTTCTTTATTAAAAAAGGTAGTACGTATATATTTCCATGAAATCTGACAGAAGATAACATCTTCTTTTGAGTTTGATTATTCATCTATACCAGTGATGGCGAACCTATGGCACGCGTGCCACAGGTGGCACGCAGAGCCATATCTGCCGGCATGCAAGCTGTTGTCCTAGCTTAGTTCCAACACACTTGTGCACGCTGGCCAGCTGATTTTCGGCTCATGCGGAGGCTCTGGGAGGGCGTTTTCAGCTTCCGGAGGGTCTCCGGGGGGCGGGAGAGGGCGTTTTCACCCTCCCCAGGCTCCAGGGAAGCCTACTGGGCCCACTGGAAGTCGGGAAATGGACCATTTCCAGCCTCCAGAGGGCTTCCGGGGGGGCGGTAGAGGCCATTTTCGCCCTCCCCAGACATTGAATTATGGATGTGGGCACTCGCAAGTGTGCAATAGCGCGCGCACATGCGCTTTTGGCACCCGAGGGAAAAAAAGGTTCGCCATCACTGATCTATACTATCATACTCTTTCCTTCTTAGTACCTCATCTCTTTGGACAGTTTCTAATACTACCAACTTCTTAGAATATGAGAAAATCTGCTTTTCCCTGAACAATCATCATCAAGAAAAGAGGGAACACAAATTAATGATTCATCTGAAAGACCACCATGATTATCACCTAATGGCTAGTGTAATAGATTGGGTTGAAAAACTGATAGAGAGCTTGTGAAAAGAAATAAGCTTTGAATGACAAAAGATTGGTTTAAAAGTATTGGAGAAATATACAGTATTTGTGTATGAGTGTGTTTCAGAAAACTGGAATTTAGTTGGATAAATATTAGTGAAGCAAGTTTAGAGCAATGCTTTCTTTAAGAAAATACATGAAGAGTTTAAAGCCTACAATTTATCATGCAGAATTGGGGAGTGAATATAATTGGGGAGAAAAAGACAAAAAGGAAATATCCTGAGATTAGCACCCCCATGGATAAAGAACAGGCAGAATAAAAAACAAAAAAGGACATGAAGTAAATCCCTGATGCTCTATCGAGATGCCCTATTGAATGTTGTGGTCAGTAGGTTGTTAGTTGCTAAAGAGTTGGTGCCACTAAAGTTACAGTTTGAGCAAAAGGCATCTCCTGATTATATTCAGTCAGTCCACAGAGCATTAATTTATCAATTTTCAGTTAACATTTTTACTCTAATTATATGTTATTCCATGAAGAGATTATTATTTGATGACACTGAAATTTGTTTTAAGAAACATCTTGAGGCATATTTCTCCCTTGGGAAGACTCATACATTCTCTTTCATTTAATGACCTTTGAAACTGCTGCTCTGTGAGTTTATATTAACATAAAGTTAATATATCTACACATGTATTCAGAATGCCAGGAAAAACAAACAAAAAACAGGAGTTTTTAAATTTATTTTAATTAATTAGTTGACTAATTAATATTTAATAAAAGCCCTCAGTCAATTCAAGCCATAACATGTTTCTCTGAAAAGAATATTTTTGCATTTCTTCTAGATTTCTTCTTGTAGATATTTATTTATTTATTTTGTGAGACTTATATACCGCCTCACAGTGCAAGCACTCTCTAAGCGGTTTACACCAGTAAGCAATGTATATTTATATTGCCCCCAACAATCTGGGTCCTAATTTTACCTACCTCGGAAGGATGGAAGGCTGAGTCAACCTTGAGCCGGTGAGATTTGAACCGCTGACCTGCGGATCAGTGTCAGCTAAAGTGGCCTGCAGTACCTGCCTCTAACCGCTGCGCCACCTCGGCTTTTAATATCTTAAAAGATACACTTTTTAGCAATCTTCTTCTAGTCAGCTTTCCTTGGAGAATTAAAACATATATTTCATGTGTACATGATCTTTCTGTTGTGCAGCACAGTATTAATTGTCCGATTATGTGCCATCTTAACTTCTGTTTCACTAACTGGGAAAATGAGCTGTTAATTGCACTAGGTTGAAATTGGGTGGGAATGTTATTCTGAGACCCTTTTAATATTTGGTTACATTATCCTACTAGCAATCTCTGCATAAATCCAAGTGGTTCTTGTTACCTGCGTTTGCCAGCCTTTCAGGGATTAACAAGGGGAGAGGTAGCATTCCTTCTCTCAAAGATGCATTTACCATCAGCCATGCTCAGCCTTTTTACCTATCTGCCAGATATAACAGGGATCATATCTACAGGTGGCAGACAGTGTGATATACTTTCCAAAGATTAACACACTGATTTTGGATATCTCTGCAACATGTAATGTATGACATCTCAGCTGCATTTGGATAGTTGGTGTCTAACTTGGAGCAAGTGTAAGAGATTAGATTTTAGATTTATTATTAGAGTTGGAAGGGACCTTGTAGGTTATCTAGTCCAACCCCCTGCTCAAGCAGGAGTTCCTACACCATTTGAGACAGATGGCAGTCCAGTCTCTCCTTGAAGGTCGCAAGTGTTGGTGCTGTCATGACCTCTGCTGGCAAGCTGTTCCACTGGTTGATCACTCTCACAGTCAGAAAGTTTCTCCTCACTTCCAGGTTGAATCTCTCCTTGGTCAGCTTCCATCCGTTATTCCTTGTTTGGCTTTCTGGTGCCATAGAGAACAGCCTGACCCCCTCCTCTCTGTGACATCCCCTCAAGTATTGGAACACTGCTATCATGTCACCCCTGGTCCTTCTCTTTGCTAGACATTGTTAACTTCCTGATGCCTAACAAATTCATTTGAAACAACCCAGCAAATAGGTTTCCAGCTTGGTTTTCTGTAATAACTGCTTTGGTTGCGCTGATGGATGGTCTCTGGCGAGCCCGGGATGGGGGTTATTCCTCCATTCTGGTGTTACTTGACCTCTCAGCGGCTTTTGATACCATTGACCATGGTATCCTTCTGCGTCGTCTTGGGGAGGTGGGAGTGGGAGGCACTGTTCTACTGTGATTCTCCTACCTCTCTGACAGGACGCAGTCGGTGTTGACAGGAAGACAGAGGTCAGCCCCTAGGCCCCTGACTTGCGGGGTGCCACAGGGTTCGGTCCTCTCGCCCATCCTGTTTAACCTTTACATGAAACTGCTGGGTGAGATCATCCGACGATACGGGGTGAGGTATCAGCAGTATGCTGATGATACCCAGTTATACATCTCCACCCCATGTCAGTTCAGTGAAGCAGTTGATGTAATGTGCCGCTGCCTGGATGATGTGAGGGTCTAGATGGGAGTGAATAGACTCAAACTCAACCCTGACTTGACTGAGTGGCTGTGGATGTTGCCCCCCAGGGATTATGTCAACTGCCCCTCCTTGGTTCTTGGGGGAGAAAAATTGACTCCCTCAGAACAGGTTCGCAATTTGGGTGTCCTCCTAGATCCACAGCTAAAATTGGATCAACACCTGTCAGCTGTGGCTAGGGGGACCTTTGCACAGATTCGACTTGTGCACCAATTGCGACCCTACTTGGAGAGGGAGGCTTTGCTCACAGTCACTCATGCCCTTGTCACCTCACGGCTAGACTACTGTAATGCGCTCTACATGGGGCTACCCTTGAAGAGCATCCGGAGACTGCAATTGGTGCAGAATGCAGCTGTGTGAGCTGTGGTGGGTGTACAGAGATACACCCACGTAACACCCATCCTCCGCCAGCTGCACTGGTTGCCCATTAGTCTTCGGTCGCAATTTAAGGTGTTGGTTTTGACCTTTAAAGCCCTACATGGCTCAGGGCCAGACTACCTTCGGGACCGCATCCTACCACATACCTCCCTATGACCAGTTAGGTCCCACAGAGAGGGCCTCCTCCGGGTCCCGTCAGCCAAACAATGTCGGTTGGTGGGGCCATGGGGGAGGGCCTTCTCTGTGGGAGCCCCGTCCCTCTGGAACCAACTTCCACCAGAGATCCAGACCATCCCCACTCTACTGGCCTTCCGTAAAGCCGTGAAAACATGGCTCTTCCGACAGGCAGGGTGAACAAGGAGATCAGATTCCCCCATGAATGGTGTTTTGTTAATGTTTTAATATTGTTTTATTTTTTATTTTTAAATTGTTATTATTGCTTTTAATGTATGTTTCTTATCCATGTTGTACGCCACCCTGAGTCCTACGGGATTGGACGGCCTATAAGAGCATAGAAATAAAATAAATAAATAAATAAATAAATAAATAAATAAATAAATAAATAAATAAATAAATAAATAAATAACAGAATAAGCACTGGATTCATTGTTCTTACTGCCATGGTATTCGCTCAAGCATCACAGTTCTTATCAGGGATATCTGGAGCAAGACATGGTGTGTTGTGTTTTAAAAAGATATGGTTAGACACAACCATGAGACTGAAGTCCTACCTCCTTTTGTTTGGGCATTGATGTTATGTGCATATATAAAAAGTAGGAGGTGGATCATATGTTTGTTCATAATCATCATTTTTTATTCCTCTTATGGACACTGCTACATTTACCGGTGATTGGTCATATTAATTCTTTATCTTGCTTCAAACATGGGAATGACATTTCTTTTGTTTCTTCATTGCTTAATTATTAGATAATTTAGATAATTCATTATTTTGATAATTTAGAAATTAATAATATATTATATATACCATTTAAATCAATCTCATTTAAAAACTTACTTTTAGCATTTTAAAAGGTTAAAACAAGGTCTGTCTTAACTCTTCTCTTGAACTACCAAGAGTATGAGGATAATTCATAAGACTAAAATAAAGTTTAAACTCCAAGAGAAGGCTATTTCAATAAATATAACATGATACTATTCCATGATTCCTCTTTAAGTAAGAAAGACTTAGTTAAACTAAATGTGACATTTCTGACTCTTCCTTTTAAACTGACATGTCTATCTATTTTTGTATTCCTCATAATTGATATACTGTGTGGAAATTACAACCATTGGTGCCTGGACTGAAGTCAAGCAAATCCAGAAGTTGCGCCCAGAGGTTGCACAAATTCTATTCCTGGTGAAGAGTGGAGAACAATCCTAGGTAGTTCATGAAGCTAGAACAACTTTCTGATTCAAAAGCTTCTTGTTCCACCCCTGATGAAAATGATCTGAGCACATGAAGTCTGGCAGTTGGGCTTGAGGATCTACTTTTAAGAGTGGGGTCCTCCCTCTTCAGTAGAAAAGGTCAAGGAGAAAGACAGATGGATCCAGAAACTGAGAATCTCAGCAGTAACAGGTCTATGAGAGATAGTAATAGGGTCTATGCACACACATACACACACACACGGAATCATGTGTTAAATTATCTTATTGTTGTGTTATTGCAGTTATTGTAGCTTGCAAAAGAGTAGCAACTTCATGGTTTTTTTTCCTGATTTCTACATTGAAGGAATCCCATTTTTTTGTAATGTTATAAATCTTGGTATATTTAATTATTTCAATGCAGATTTCAATGCAGCAATATTTATGTTGTATGGTTAAAATTATGAACTATAATTCATAATTATGCTATTATGTAGAAAGCTTAACATTCTGAAGATAAAAAGACAAAAGCAAATGTTTTATCAGCATTGCTAACAGTTTAGGATATCAATAGGTATCCCATTTGAGTACTTTGTGAATTCTGAGATATAGTTCTAGAGGTTTCTATCTTGGAGTCCTTTCCATGATACAGGGGAGGTGGCAGGTTGACCAGCCAAATAGAAAGCAGAAAATTGATGGGTTAAATTAGTTTTTAAAAATTAATGTTGGTATTATAAATGATAGTCCTAAGTAGGTAGTACATATTGTCATAGTTAAGTATCACAAAAAAAGAATAAATACTATATATGAATAAAGATTTGGAATATAAATGTTTACATGCCAAAATATAAATAGGTATACTAAAGGTAAGCATTCCATGCGGCCTAAGAATTTGTATTTGCTTCTAAACACTGTACCATAAATACAGCTCTATCCATTCATTAGCATAGTGCATATGGGAATGGATTCCAACTCTAGATTGATCTGAACTTCATTGCTTCAAGAGGTTAGCTCCTCTGTATGATGACCAAAAGTTGGACTTCAGAAGTTATGATTAACTCATGCAAGTAACTAACATGCTTGTCTTGGACAGGAGGACAGTGGAAATATCATGGAGATACTGAAAGTAATTTAATTACAAATGGAGTTTTTATGACCGTGTTAATGGTGCTACCTCAGCTAACCTGACAATAAAGGTTCCACCAGCTACAATGACATCTGGCACAGCATCACATTTAGGAATTATGCGGAGGCAATAACAGGCGCTTCATTAGCATTGGAAATAAGAGTTTCGCCATTTATGGGAAGTCAGTGAATTTGCATACAGATACATAATTACATAATTTGCAGCTGTTGTGCTTGTTCTATAAAACCTTGCCATGATATTGATAAAACATGTAAATGAGGCATTAATTTCCTGTATTGCCCATATTCTTGGCAGTCTATAAATAAGTAGCAATTTATGGTAACACGGTATGTCTTCTTTATTTGAGGTTTATCTCCTTGTCTCAAAATGATTTGAAAATAAATAAATATTTAAAGGCTTAATAGAAAAAGAGGCCTCTTAAAATGTTTAAATCCGTTTGCCAGTTATTGAGAAGCATTCATTAGCATTTTTTAAATTTTATGTTCTCCATTTTTCTAAAAGTAGTCCATCAATTCCTTTTTTATTTAGTAAATTAGTAATGATAAGGATAAGGAAAAATGTTAGCTTTATCATAAAAGTTCTCCTAGGCTCTTGAAATGTAATATAATGAGATGCCCTAAAATAATCATTTCTTTCTGTGGGAAGTCTAAGCAAATGTATCATTTGCTTATGTAAATGTAAATGTACGCATGATACAGCGTACGTTAATTTTTAAGGCAAATGACTGAATCAGGAAAGAGAAACTTGCTCTGAGACCCAAGTCATGTATTCAGTACATATCAACCTCTCTTGAGTCTATTTAAACTTACAAAGGGAAAATCATATGAGAAAAGATTGTTGAGCTATGAACATCAGCCATGCCTCAACTCTATCTCTGCTGTTCTATAGTTTATGCCAGGATGATTATCCAAGGGTTGAAACATACTTGAAAGTTAGTTGAGCAATTTCAGAATCCTCATTGTGACTGAAAAATTAGAATTATGAGTAGGAAAAAAAATTAAGTCTGGATATTAAATTTGATATTGGAAGGAACAGTATTCTCAATAATTTTTCTTAAGTGCATTAACTTCGGGAGTGTTGGTGAGCCTTAGAGTGAATCTTATCTTTGCCTAAGACATTCATGTGAGATCATTCTCTTACAGACTATTGTGCTTTGAGATTATCTGCGGGAAAGAAGATTTTATGTTCATATAGTAAGCATTTTGGACTTAAGGGGGCTGGAATGGACTTCTGAAAACTGAGGCTTGCTATTTAATGGTGCTGATGGAACTAGCATTAAGAGCCGAGGTGGCGCAGTGGTTAAATGCAGCACTGCAGGCTACTGCTAGTTCAGCAGTTCAGCTGTTCAAATCTCACCGGCTCAAGGTTGATTCAGCCTTCCATCCTTCCGAGGTCGGTAAAATGAGGACCCAGATTGTTGGGGGCAATATGCTGAACTCTGTAAACTGCTTAGAGAGGGCTGTAAAGCACTATGAAGCGGTATACAAGTCTAAGTGCTATTGCTATTAAACCTAAAGTTTATTGAGTTATTGTTCTTGTAGACTGCTCATAGTTGAATGATGTATATACTAGACCATGGACAGAAATATTCAAGGGCACCTTTGCCCTGTTAAGATTCAATAAAACAACTGTATTGGTGAAATTACGCCAAGCTATTTTCACTAATGTTAAACTCATATGACTTTAATGAAATAGCAAAAGAAAATCTTTTCCCAATATATTATATTTAAGTGTTGAGAATACAAATAGAGGCCATTCTTGTAAGATTCACATGTTCAGTAAATACATTTCAGTAATAGTTCTACAATTTTTTAAAATTTATATATTATGAAAGACTTTATGCTGCTTCAAGCATTTGACTCTGAAGGCCTTACAAGCAGGAATATACAAATGGATAATATGTATGAAGGCTAGCACCAGCTAAAGAATTGGTAGCTGTGACTTCACATTGTTTTGAACAGAGAATAAATTATCAACGTATCCAGCATAAAATATACTCAGCAAATATAATCATAATGCTATAGTCATATCAGAAAACCCCCAAAATTGATGGTAAAATTAGATATACCTCTGTCCACTCACTTCCTTGAGAAAGACCCTCCCTTATTCACATGAAGATAAAGTAAAGAATTTGGAAGATTCTCTTACTATAGCTGTTTTAATTAAAATATATTTGGAGCCATATGGCATTGATTTCTTAGACCTATAGAGCTGACAACACAAAGAATGTCCATAAGGAGCCATACACTGCTTTCTGAACCAACTACAGCTTCTGAGTGACCATCAAGGGCAGTTGCATGTCGCATGCATTAGAAGGATCCAATTTCAAGGTAACTAAGGCATAAATGATTGTAAGCAGGGTCTTCTGATTTGAAAGAGGATACAGTTGGAGCTCTGCAAAGATCCTTGTTGAAGCAATCCAAGAGCAGGGGTGCCTGCTATGTTTAATAGCGAGCGGGTAGTAACTGAGGTGTGACAAAGGTCTGGTAACTCATAACTTGTTTATTGGAACAAACAGCACACTAGAACAATTCTGAGGGAACGAGCTTCTGACAGCTCCTTAAATATAGCCGGCATAAAACAGACAGCCAATCAACGTTAACCAATAACTCCGCTCCTAGAGCGGCCCCTAGTGGTGGACCGGAACACTACAGTCACTGCTTCTCTCTGAGCTTGATTAGTTTCTTGCAGATGTTCTATTCCCAACTATGAAAGAGAAGGAAATCATATTTATGTATTATTTTCTCTTACACATCCAGAACAAGAAGGAAGAAATGAAATGAAGGATGAAATAATAACCTACTAGCATTGCTAAAATCCTTTCAAAAAGATGCTTTGGAATGTGCAGAAGTGTGAACAAAAGCATCTTTTTCCAAGTCAGGTGACCATATCATTCTCTGGATACGCATATAGAAAAACAGAAGAGAGATTCATTGGTATAGAAAAGGGCACTGGATTTTTAATAATTCAAAAAGCATACAATGCTTTTTGATTCAAAGGCAAAAGGCAGCCTCTTTTCTGGGGTCATATGTCAGTTGCTGTTTAAAGCGCGATCTGAGGAAATGACATATTTGGTTTAGGGAACTGCAGGTAGATGTACTTACATGCATGCTGAGATACATTTTGAAGTGCCACACAGTTTTATTATCTAGTGTAGTGGCCTTTTACAAAACAGTTGTTGCATAGCATAGATCACAGACAATTTTCACTCGGGAGCTGATCAATGTATGCAATAAGCATTCCTTGTCTGATATACTGTATGAATAATTCTTTAAACTCTTTAAAAAACACTTTTTAAGATATCTAAGGAATACGTAAGTGTTGTTACTAAAATGCTTAATAGTATCTGCTTTTATGAATTAAAATTATCACCAGAGCAAAATGTAGTGCAATCTGCTCTAAATATCTGCTAAATTTTGAAGCTAAGCAGTTCTGACAGATAAAATGCAAAATGGGTGTTAAATTTACAGTCCAATTAAATGCAGTACCATTACATAAAAAATTAAATTAGATACCAAACTCTCATAACAAAGGGCAGGGGGAAAGATTAATTCATCTGGGTAACATAAAATTCCTTATATTTATGTTTTTATAGGAAAGAATATAGAGTGATATTTACTTCTTTCCACTTTGCGTTTTATGTTCAAATACATGACTTTAGATAGAATAACTTTTTTTTACTATCAATGATGGTGTTTTATACCTATTGCATTCTTATAAAAAATATATGCCTCTAATAAGTAACATTTATTAAAGCAATAAGTTGTCAGTCATGCCCAGGGGTGGGTTCCTCCCGGATCGCCCGAACTGGTAGTGACCCGCTGGTGATGTCACTGTCGGTGCCAATCCGTGCACACCACCATCTTTTTTTGGGTTTTTTTTGCTAATTTTCCCCCTTCCACTGCTTGAAAAAGGGCCCTCTCGCCCACCCGCGGATTAATACTGACCTTTATTTCTTCGCCCAAAGCACAGCTGATCAGCTCCTCAGCTGTGTTTCGGGCTGATTCCTGCTTCTGAGCATGCACAGAAGCCAAATTGCACAAGGGGATGCGGGCAAGCGCACAAAACATCGCAATGCAAACCAGTGGCGAAGGTAAGTGGAACCCAGCCCTGGTCATGCCAAACAAAACTGATAGATTTTGTTTATCTGATTCATAATTAACCCAGAAGGTATTGGTGTTGAATATTGCTGTGGCTTCTTGTCCAGCAATTTTCAGGAATAAAGCTGCTTGAATTTTTTTCAGCAAAAGGTAGGGGAAGGGGGACGGAAGGGAAAGTTGTTTCACATCCTCAAAGGTTAGGACCATAGAATACTTTTTACTTAAATGCAAAATAGTGCATTGGAACACATGGGAGTGTACATACAATACCTATCTGCAATTGTTTAAAGAAGCTGTCTTTTTCTGGAGGTATGTTTGAGGTGCAGAAATAACTGTACAGTACTGGGAAAAGACGCATATCTAAGGCTTGAAAACAGATGTGATGTAAATGATGCTATGTATCATTTTTTGCCTTTAAATCTGAGATGCTGCACTGTCGCTCTAAAGTAATAGGTTTTGCTGAGGCTGAGAAAGAAATGCTTGTTAAAGAAATGGGCTCTTAGTCTGTCTTGCAGATATTCTGAGGAAAAAGTGATTCAGAAGAATCAGAGAAACCTTCCTTAATGAACTCACTATAAAGCAGGGGTCTCCAACCTTGGCAACTTTAAGAGTTGTGGACTTCAACTCCCAGGGAGTTGAAGTCCACAACTCTTAAAGTTGCCAAGGTTGGAGACCACTGCTATAAAGGAGGTCTATCTCAGTTCCCAAGAGTTTGTACTCTGATTCCTAATTTGGAGCTTTAAAAATCATTAAAGAATTTGGTATGAATCTTGTTTTCTTGCCTGTACTCAGCAGTTACAGGGCTTGACGCAAACACTGCTTTGGTTTCAGTCAATAATGTATGGTTTTGTGTAATCTATTCCTTTGATATGCAGAATTTATGTGAGATACACATTTATGTTGGATGGGGAGGAAAGAGTAAGCAAGTCACACAGAAATAGTTGTGCCCCTATTTTCAATTATGGCAAACTAGGCTAGTATGCCTAGTTTTGTACCTTGTTATTCTACCTTAATTCAAGATTAGGATATGGCTTGGGGCCATGATCCAAATAAGACAAATCCAGAGATTCTCTGCTATCTACCCATCACTGTGGATGATCGTTTGTTTATGAATCTGAAGAAAGACATGAGGATTTTAAAAGATGCACAATGTAGGTTGCAAGATGATGGGAAACTTGGAAGAAATGCTTTGCTTCAATAAACCTTTGAATTAAATACATGCTTGAGGTTGATTCTGGTGTAAAAAATGGTATCCTTTCTTCTAGAACTGAATTAAAATATCCATGTTACTTGGAGCGAAGTAAAGTTTATCTCAGGCTTACAGTATGAAAGGAATTTTCTTTGGTGAGTGCTGAGGGACAAGGCTAATAGAATCCCTCTCCTATAGGATTGGCCAAAGGGTGCTCCAGATTAAGTGCTTTCAGAAATCCCATAGAGCATGCTAGCGAGCAGCTGAGAGTTCCTTGAGGCTCAATAGCTTTAGTACAGGCTAAAAAGGAAATCCTCCTTCAGTGTTGCTAACAGGTGAGCTTGGCATTCAGTGTAGAAAAGCTCCTTTCATATACTGGACTCTCCAACTACTTCTCAGCTCCAGATGCAAAGAAGGATGTGTCCTATTGCATGGCTTATTTTCCCCCACCCCATCAGTAGATGAAAGTGGCATAGAAAAGCTCCTTTTGTATCCCACCAACTCTCCTGCTGGCTAGTGGCTAAGAATGGTTAGCGATACAAAAAGCTGATTTCATGTGGCAGGGCTCTGCCTCTGCTTCCAACTGAGCCGTGGTCGAGAAATAAGTTGGGAGAACCCAATGGCAGGAGAGGATACTCATCTCTTTCCATCTAAGGCAGTGGTTCTCAACCTTCCTAATGCCGCGACCCTTTAATACAGTTCCTCATGTTGTGGTGACCCCCAACCATAAAATAATAAAATTATTAGGAAACTCAGGGGTGGGTTCTAACTTACCTCATTGCCAGTTCGCTTCCTCCTGCACTGTGTGGCCTCGCCTCCTGGGCGTGCATGCACTTGGCACGTGCACGCATGCACAGTGCTGAATTTTTTAAAAAAATTGCAAAAAAAAAAGCTGAAAATAAGATGGCGATGCATGCACAGTGCTGGAAATTTGGCTTCTGCGCATGCTCAGAAGTTCCCATGTGATGGGGTTGGTGCAATGATGTCATCAAGCCGGGTACTCGTATGTGGGCGTATCTGCATGTGGGTGGACCCGCCTGGAGACGGATAGAGGAGCGGTGTCTCGGTTCCTAAGACCATCGGAAATATGTGTTTTCCGATGGTCTTAGGCGACCCCTGTGAAAGGGTCATTCGACCCCCAAGGGGTCGCGACCCACAGGTTCTGCCTTAGATCAGAACCGCTGATCTAAGGCAACAGTAAACAAGCTCTTTCAAGGAATATTGCAGGAAAAGGTTGAGACGATTCATCTCCCCCGCGTTCTCTGAAGTACCTCCATGTTGTGTGGGACTGAAAGCAGGGTCACATTGGTGACCTCTCAATAATTACAAAAGGTCTTTCCAGCAAATCTGACAGGTTTTTTGGGGGTGGAGTCAGGCTGAGAAGCTCCTTTTTGGTATTCTGATCTTTAGAAAGAAAGTGAATCAGGCCACTTTCACACAAGGATGTTCATAGGACATCAAGAAGAACAAAGATGCACCATGACAAAAAAAAGTAACAACCCTACTAAAGGGTGGGGCTTAGGTCAGGATGTCAGGATGCATGTTATTTCATTTTGATGCCTAAGCAGCTGAAATTGTTTTATCAAAATTGTTCAAGACTAATAGATAGTTTATAAAGCTACCTATATTCCAACAAGCTTTTTTCCAACAACCTTTTTTCCAAATACCAAAGATGATATTTGAGGACATAAAAAACATATTCCTTTTGTTACAATGGTATGATATAAAAAGGACATGAGTGACAAATTATCTTGAACAGCCAAGTTAAGAAAAAGGTTATAATATTTCAGTATCAATATTAGTAGTTACAAAAGCTTATTAAAGGCAGAAATCTTCTCACATCCATTTTAAATGAGTCATACAGGAGGGTTTCTGAATCAGTTTTCTGGTAAAATTAAACTTGGACACAAACTTTTGTATTGTTAATTTCTTATATTGATTTCTGAAATAACAATAATATCACAAGATGATGCATGCAAGTGCCAAAAATATTTTTTTCCAGATGATAAAACAGATGTGGCCATATATTTATTGTGCAAAACTGATGATGCTGTTTTCTATGGGACTGAAAATATTTGCATTCTTTTTGTTGTAACAAATTAGGCTTTGGAATTAATGTGACTTATGCTATCTCTCAAGTATTCTTTCATTTTATACATTAGTAATGCAACATATTTACACAAAATATTTCAGATGTAATTATTCTTTATTTTGACTTGCCAGGTGTGCCTCAGTACTTTCCTGTTGTGTTCCATGGACTGTGGCTGCAATTTTTCCCCCAGCAATGTTGTTCATTTTACTACATTCTGTTCAAAATTACTCCTCTTCTGTGCACAGCTATTACTAATGTTTTGCCCATTCATAATGTCATCTGATTTGCACTCTTTTGATGATTGCCTTTGCTATGCTAATAAAGAAGGGAAAGAGAGAAGACAGCATAATAATAAAACTGAGAATGCTCTCCAAAACCACTTGGAGTGGCTCAGAAAAAATGTACTGTAGCGTTGCACATTATTAGATGTGTGAGTCATTATGTATTCCTACTGCCAAACGCTGCACAGATAATACAAGCTAAGGCAGACATGCTAATTATTTCCATTCATTAAGTGTGCAGATAGCTACGTGTGGACAATCCCATCCCAAAAACAAAGATTAGTTTGCAATAAACAGCTTTGCAGACTTTTTTTTCATGTAAAATCTCTTTTTTGTGTGTATTTTGTTTTAGAGCAATGTCTTTTCATGTTTTAAGGAACCCCATAATGACTTGAAAAACTATTACTGACTTGAAATGCAACCTGGGTATCTGATTAATGAGAATGATACAGAGAAATGTCATTGCCAGCTAGGCCTGTCAAAGTTGCAAATACACAGGAAAAAGAAAAATGAATGTCCTTATACTGAATAATGGTAGTTTAATATTCTATTGTAGTTTAATATTTATATAGCAGAAGTTCTCTTTTGGATGTGACCTTACTGTGATAAATGTTATACAAACACATGCAAAAACTCTGCTTTTCACCAGATGAGCCTTAAAACATATTTTACAACAGACAGGCAAACAGCCTACTGACAGGAATAACTCAAAAGGCTTTTTCCCAGATGGAAAAGCATTTTACCTGGATAGGTATGCATGTAGGCACAGAGAAACACAAAAAGAGAGAAAGAACATTTCCTCTTTCACAAATATGAACTATCATTATGAATTAGTATGAAAGTTTCTGAGATCTTATTAGACCTTATTTAATCCTACCTGTACTATTTTCATAAATGACTCAAGGCAATAAACACATAAAATTCCTTCCTTTTCTTCTTTCCCCCACAATGACAATCCTGTGAGGTGAGAAGTTATAGCAACTAATGCCAGCGTTGATGCTATCAAGAAAAGTATGTCACATGCCAAAAATATATAATAATATTGGCACCTTCTAGATAGTGTGGACTTAAACTTTAGAATTCTCCAGCTAGCAGGGTAATTGCTGAGAATTCTGAGAGTGGAAGCTCACATATCTAGAGCAAGCCTATTTTGGAGAAGGTTGGTTAATTAATATGAGAAGGAAGTTTATTTTTTAAACTTTGATTCGTTTTCTCAATGCAAAATATATTGGTAGTTCAGGTTTTCTCATTTCAGGGTGGATTTGAGACTGTTGTACATATTTGGTGTGACCAACAACCTCCAGTTTATCCTTAAAAATATCTTGAAATGTTGGTAAGAAATATCTTTGTAATCTCAAGAGAAGGGAGATTAATTTATCATATAGCTCAAGGGTATAATTCAATTTAACAAGAAGCAAACAAAATATCCATTAAATTATATGCAGTTTTAATTATATTTTTCAGTAAATAGACAGAATGTTATTTGGGGCAAATACTTATACTAAAATAACAACAACAAGGCAACATTACACATTAGCTAAACAAGCAAAATCCTTTAGGCTATATTGCTATAAAGCACTTAGAGAAGCTATTATAGTGATTCTAGGAAATTGAAATCTATTGACATCAAAAATATAAATTAAATGTTTGTGCTTTCAAGTACCTCAATGGACTTTAATGACTACATATATGGGTTTTCTTAATTTTTTTTGAAGAACATGTTGTTTGAAAAAGACCCAAGAGAAGAAATATTATTCCTTCACTCTAAGTAAAAAGAAAACAGGAAACAGCTTAAAAGCTACATAACTCTTTGATGGTAAGACGGATTAGCAGAATCCTGTAGAATTCAGTAAAAGAAGATATATTAAGTCCCAACATGTTGACTTATGCAAAGAAATGGTACTAACCTAATATAAGGAATGCCACTTATCCCAAAATATGAGCTCAGAATGATTGAGTGTTAGCAGACTCTTTCTGCATAAAGATGCACAGCTTTAGAGAATATACAGATTGGTAATGGCCCATGTAAAATGGTTCTTGGTATTAAAATTAGAGCTGATCAAAAGCACTTTAATTTGGATGAGTAGAAATATAATTTCTAAATAACAAGAAGTAATAATTCCATTCTATTCTGCACTGGTGAGATACTGTCTTAAGTACTGTATCTAATTATGGTTTGTAAAAAGGATCCAGACAAATTAAAAACAAATAATGGATGCGTGAGGGAGAACGGGTTGAAATCCAGAAAAAATACAGGCGCTAATAGATAAAAAGGATGGTCAATTTGGGATTTGAAGTGACCGCTGTTCCTTCAGGGATTGTATTCTTTCAGAAAGAGTAAGTTCATAGTTTCTTGAATCACCCTCCCTAGATTTGCAAGTGGAATCTGTGACAAAAAGTATATTTTGCATAATATGGTATGGAACAAATTGCAACCCTTCCTGAGCCAGTTGGATCCAGTAATAGCCTATCCTGTTTTGATAACTTCAATATGTATGGATGTATGGAGCTATCCTTGAAAAATGATTTAAAATTTGCAACTGATAGAAAATGCAGTGTAGGGCAGTTACAGGTGCAGAAATCACAGAATACCTGTACTGAAAGGTTTGAGTTGCCTACCAGGAATTGATCTTTAAAATCCTTAAGGCCCAAGTATCTGTTAGCCTTATTAGGCAGACAGACAAGAAATACAAACAAAACTACTAGCTCTACTTAATTGTAAGGTTACAGTAATATAATCTTGCAAGTCTAAAAGTACATTTCTCCCCTGTTGCCCTTACATCTCAAGAAACTAGAGAGAGTCCCTTCTGAAATGTTTGTCACACTCACATTCCTTTACAGACTAAGCTGATGTTTCTCTGATAATTGTTGTGGTTGCAGCTCTTTCCTCTGTCTCCCAAGGTCATTCTACATAACATTACATCATCTTTCTCTGACTCTATAAACCTGACTATTTAGTTCTTCCTCTGACTGTCTTCCTCTGACTGTATAAACCTGACTACTTAGATCAGAGCATGCTTGGAAGATATGCCCTGCAGTTGTTGGGATACTTTGGAGTAATGGGTTCCACATGTCTAATGTGTATTGAAGAAACAGAATGACCATGCATGAGCAAAAAATCAGTGGAAGGGGAAGAGACTTCTGACTTTCTATTGGCTTCCCCATTCAGTTTCCTTGCAGAAGACTAGCAGTGGGTATTGGAAATTTTTCCTTTCCTTTCTTTCCTTTTCCTTTTCCTTTTCCTTTTCCTTTTCCTTCCCCTTCCCCTTCCCCTTCCCCTTCCCTTCCCTTCCCTTCCCTTCTTCCCTTCCCTTCTGGTATGTAAGTGACTGCTGCCAGGTGAAGGAGGGAACAAGGGAATGTGCAAGTGGCCAGTGCAGGAGGAGCATAGAGTGACTGGTATAATGATGGAAAGTTAACTAAAACTGAAGCATAACTCATCATGGTCGTCTCGCCAAACTCTTAAGCTTTTTACTTGTCTACAAGTTTTTTTAGAGAGCAGATTTTGCTTTTAAAGCAGTAATAGTTTGTATTTCTTAAATATTATTGATTTTGGATGTTATCATTATAGAGAAAGACTCTTACTAATAACTGTGTATTCAGCATCAGCTCTGGCTCCAGGATATTTTTTGGCTGATTTATTTCAGGAGCTTATAATGTTGATTATATTTTTTCTATCCATGCTTGAAAGTGCTTTTACAGAAGCTTACTGTGTAGGCTAGTGATGGAAACTCATTGCCAAGTAGTTGAATTTTATACTTTAGACAGAAATTCAATGTATTGTAGTAGCATTCAAGGACTGGGAGACCCAGGTTTTCAAGAAATGCCACTTGCCTGTAAACAAGAACTGGTGGGACCAGAAAATAGACAAAGTAATAGAAACTAAAGTGCTCTGGGATTTTAGAATACAAACAAACCAGAAGCTGCCTCATAATGCGCCAAACTTAACATTGCTGCTAAGGAAGATAAAAAGTCTGGATAGTGGATGTTGCAGTACTGAAGACAGCAGAATAGAAAGAGAAATGCCTGCAAATAGAAGTAGAACAACTGTGGCAAAAGAAAGCAAAGTAATAGTAGCCTGGTTGGGTATAATCCCAAAACATCTGGAGTACTACTTGAACACCATCGGCACTGACAAAATCACCATCAGTCAACTGCAAAAGACAGCTTTACTTGGAACAGCTTACATCATGCAACAATATTAAAACACCCTCAAACAACAACACTGGATAGGTGGATAAAAATGCCAAATCCAGCCTAAACATCTGTCTGACCAACCAACCAACCATAATAATAATAAAACTGATGAACCCTAAGTTGGTGAAAGGTCATGTGTATACATGACAAAAATTTGCTATTATAAGATTTACATACAAATAGAATTCTTTATTCTCTATAGTAATATAGCTGTACCTATATTTTAAAATGCAGGTAGTCCTTGACTTACAACTTCATCGTTATTATGACACTGAAAAAAGTCATGACTGTTGCTGCATCCTCATGGTCACATAATCAAAATTTGTATTTGCAATAGTTGCAGTGTCCCAGGCTCACATGATTGCCATTTATGACCTCCCAGAGAGCTTCCAATAAGCAAAGTCAATGGTGGAAGTCAGGTTCACTTAGCAACCATGTGATTTACTTAACAACTGAAATGACTTGCTTAACCATGGCAAAAATTTTTGGCTGTGACTCACTTAAAAAGTTCCTTGCTTAGTAACAGACATTCTGATGCCAATTGTGATCATAAGTCAAGGACTACCTGTGGTCAATTACAGTTCAGATTATCTCTCCCTATAGAATTAAATGCAATGGTTTCCTTCAGTATGGGGCAGGGGTGGGTTCCTCCCAGTTCGGACTGGTTCGTCTGAACCAGTAGCAACCCACTGGTGATGTCACGATGAAGTCACCGACCCGGTTCGGTTGGTGCTGGTCCGTGGGTGCCGCCATATTTTTTAAAATTTTATTTTATTATATTGAATTTTTAATTTTTTTTTTCTTCTGAGCATGCACAGAAGCCGAGTTTCTGGCACTGTGCATGTGGTCGCCATCTTGTTTTCAGCTTTTTTTAAAAAAAAATTTTCTTCTGAGCATGTGCAGAAGCTGAGTTTCTGGCATTGTGCATGCGGTCGCCATCTTGTTTTTGGCTTTTTTTTCTGGCACTGTGCATGTGCGCACGTGCAAAGCAGCGCACATCCACAAGGCACACCCCCACAGCGTGGGAGGAAGCGAAGTTAGAACCCACCCTTGGTATGGGCCATTGAATATTTGCTTCATACACAAATTCCAGTGGAACTTCTTATACCTTAATATGGAATTTACCAATTTTAGGTAATGCTTTGAGCTCAAGCTTCTTCATCAACTGCTAAGCAGCGAAGCTATAAGTATATCTTGGTCTGACATCTAAAAGTGTTGCTGAATACTATCAACTGACAATGTATCTTCATATCAAAAATAACCGGTATTTTAAGAAAGTATATCATATCAGTGTAGAATGATAGTTAATTATAAAATCCTCTTGCTGGAGTAACAATAATAAATGTAAAGTATACTGAAGTATAACTGAATGTAGAAAGAGTGTCCAATGTATATACCAATTTTTTGAATGAATACTTAATATATTCTGTCTTAGGTTTCAGATCAATAATTTGTTCCTCTGTGACATTTTGGCAAAATATGCTTGCTATTATGGTATTATTAGAGTTATATATAAAAATCATTAGGCTATTTGACTATGGAGGCCTCATTGAACTCTGTAAAACTTGCTTACCATCATGCTAGAAACATGATCTCTTATATTGTTTCATTGAAAAATCAGTAGACTAGAGTGCCTTGAAATTTTGGGATTATTTCCCCTCAAAATTGTACAGTAATCAAAATCTATCAGAAAATCATGTGGATGAAAAGAATGAGCCTTCTGCTGCTTGGTATGTTAAATGGTACATATTACCAATACCTTTTTAACACTTCATTTCTTCAGAAAAAGCTCAGAACTCCAGATGCTTCCAGTCATTACAGAACTATTGTCTGAGATAATGGCCACACAATTCTCAAAGCTGAATAAAATCTGAGCCTTATTTTTGAATGGCCTTGGCTCTATATTCAGCATCTATTTATTGGAGGCATATCCAGAAAGAGAGTCCTCACTGAGTCTTGAAAGTCTTGTAAATGTGACAAAAGTATCTGAATGTCCATCTGTATTCTATGAAAAATATTCTTTGTCTTTTAAATCACTTTGTAGTAATTCCTTGGTAGTAATTGTAGTATGTTCTATTTGTCAGGGTGGTGACCGGTTTTATGCATTGCTATAGATGTTCATGCTTTGGAAATGTTTTGCCAAACTGTTTACTGAAAAAGTAGTATTCAATGTATACTACTAATGTGAAACAATGATGCAGATCACCTGCTTATCTCCTCAAATAAAGGTATGTTTGCATTCATTGCTCTGTCACTGGACTGTGTGGATTGGACCAAGATCTCATCAGTATTCAAAACATTTTAATTTTGTTCTTTTTTTAAAAAAAATCTGCATTCCTTTGGGAGTTGATATATATGCCGCCCAACTCCCAAAGAGTCCTTTGGGAGTTGGGCGGCATATACATTTAATAAATAAATAAATAAAATAAATTTGTCCCATGGGTGGTAGTTCCATAATACCTCTTTAATTAAAGAATCTCATTATAGAAAGTTAAGAAATCACAAGCATATATTTTACAAAAGTATTCATTTCTTTATAAATGCCCTGCTGAATACAAGGAGTTGAATGTTATTCCATAGTGTGTTTGATTGGATTCCTGCTTTGATACAGTAGAATAGTAAGATGCTGAAAATACCATTTTGAATAAAGGAGCATTGCACTGTATTTGGATGACTACTACTAATTATAGAAAATAACTGTTAAAGAATAAAACACCAATGACAAGAATTATAGGACTTGCAAAGCTTAAAAGGAGGTGATAGGACTTGCAAAGCTTCAAAGGTTCAGTTTGTGAAGGTTCAGGAAATTTCTGGGTTCTAAACTCAAAGCAAATCTGCTACATGCCATCACTTGGCCTGTGATGTTCACTTCACATGTATTATTATTACACTGTAATTTCTACAGAAACCTCCAGGCCTGTTTATATTCTGCTCGCAATATGTACCGTATTTTTCGGAGTATAAGACGCACCCAAGTATAAGACGCACCTTAGTTTTGGGGGAGGAAAACAAGGAAAAAAGGCCTCTGCCTCCCAGCAATTTGCCAAACAGCAAACAGCAAACAGCAAACAGTACAGATGATATACACTGTTTGCTGTGTATTTCTGTGCATATGTGCCTGACCCATAGAAATTGCGAAGAATTGGAGAAATGTACATTATGGCAGTATACTAATGCCAGAAATGTTTCTTAAATGTAATCACACTAACTCCTCCCAATTATTTAAATAGATCTACTCCAAACATGACTAAGTCAGGGTTTAACTCAGCTGCCTTATCTTAATACTAAACAGGACACTGTTACATTTCAGATTATACTTTTACAGATCTTTAAATTTGATGTGGCTTTCTGGAAGTATACATTCTCTGCTATTTAAAAGAAGATACAAAAGCACTGGGCCTCTTCAGAGCAAGCATTTATTTTAAAAAGCTTCTTCATTTTGTTAAGTTGTCTAGAACAATAATAAAGCAGTTTTAAAAATAAATCTAATAATTTGAACACTCTACAAACATTTATAGTTATTTACTTACCTCCTTGCAGTTTCAGCAGTCCAACGTTGCCAGCAGTTCCCCTCCCAGCAATTTGTCTCCTTGCAGCTACCATAGTTAGTTTCATTTTAGCACGTGGCCTGCAAGCCTCAGTCAGCTGTGGGTCAGGAGGCAGATAATCACTTGCTCCTGCTAATCAGGCTCTGCCCTGTTTGCTGCAAGGAGGTAAATTGCTGGGAGGCAGAAGCCAAAGGGTGGGGCTACATTCGGTGTATAAGACGCACCCAAGTTTTCACCCTCTTTTTGGGGGGAAAAAGGTGCGTCTTATACTCCAAAAAATACAGTACATTTGCAGGAAGAAAATATGTGAGCCACCTTCTGGAAGATTTAAAATCAGTGGCAGTAGCCAAAGTCTGTGTTGCCACAATAAAAATAAAGCATAACTAGTCACAAAAATAACTACTCCTGTTTTATTCATCATGTTAGGTTTAATATATGCTAGTATCTTGTATTATGATATATGTGTGTGTGTGTGTGTGTGTGTGTTTCATAGATTGTAACATGTTAGATCTACACTTGCACAGGTCATTTGTATTTGTTTTATCTTTGTTGTGCTAGTATTTTATCTCATCTCTTTGATTTTACTTTGACAATACCTTTTATCAAATTTTGCTATTTACTGACTGAATAAACAGCATTTTAATTTCAGCATGTGGTGTAAATGAAAGTCCTGGTCAGCTACAGAAATTGACAGATGATGAGGGAGACAGATGAGGAAAGAAAATTGTGTTGTTTCTTTGCCTTGAAGGAAAGAATCGTGTTGCTTCCATGGCATAACTTTCTTTGCCAACTTGGAGTGCAATCATTTTGCCCAGGCTCAGTAAATAATTCTTCCTATTATTAGAGCCGTCTAAATATTTTTCTGCTCATGAATAATTATTAAGACAGCTTCAGGCTACTTTCTCTTGTATACACACTGCTGGTGGTTTCCTGAAATCAGGAAAAACATCCAAACAATTAAAACAACCATGGCAATGATAATTAAATTCTAAATTTTAAACAATATAGATAACAACAGCAACAATCATAAAACTAAATACCATGGCCAAAATATTAAATAAAAATATGTATGTTTGTTATATCAAAAATAGTCACTGAGTGCTTGAGATTTGTTTTAAATAGCTTCTGAAATGTTAAGAGGGACTGCTTAACAAGACTGAATACTATTATTTTAAAATATTGTCTAATATTATTTTTAATAGTCTAATGTTTGTATTTTGTTTGAAATTTCTTTACCTTCTTAAACCTTATTTCTCTGAATTTAGTTCATAGTATATTCATATCTAATATTAATATATCATTGTCCATTGTTCCAGCTTGTAGATTTTGTTCTGGGCTCTTTAATTTTCTAAAAACATAGTTCAAAATATATTTCAATCTGCTCAGTGTACATTGGAAACAATGTGCCACACAGGAACCAAAACTGTATATTAAATTTGTACATTAGTTTCTGATGGAAAAAATTGGAAACAATGAATTCTGATAGAGCTGATTTTACTTCATTTATGAACTAGTCTCTCAGGACATTCAAAAGATTGACTGGAAACTTGTGTTTGAAAAGCAAAATGGCATCTCTAAAAATTATATCTTAATGAAACTGTTATTAAAAAGTTTTTAATAATATGAAACACTTTTAATATTAAAAATGGACATGCAAATTGTTTATTTAGGATGATTAATTTGACTCAGGATTTTCTGCAGCTAAGTATTCTTTCTAAATGTTATGATTTTTTTTAAACTTGAAAAGAATAGTTTTTGTTGTATGGTTAAAAAAAGTGAATATTCTAGTTTAGTAACCACTGAGAAACACAAAATAGAGTTTTAATGAAGTAATTGGACAAATGAAACTACTGAAAACATAATGCATCTTGGAAGCTTGTAGAGATAACACAAGGTGGGTTTTTTTGGTAAGAGGCATATAAATTGATCTTTATCAATGATGATGGGAAGGAAGGTGAATTAAAGGTCCATAAGGTAGGTCAAATGGCATACAGCTTTTTGGAAGAACTAGGTACTATCTGTCAAAATCTGCTTCTTGAATAATCCTCTCTGATCAATAACAAGGTGGTTTTAAAAAACAAATAAACCAAATTGAATGCCATCTACACCAGGGTGTAATCTAAATTTGAAGCAACCAGTTCTGGCAATTCATCAAGAGAAAAATAAATTAGTAGTCAGAATGTACTTCTGAAAGCTCTGTTATTTTACCAGGATAAAAAAGTGAATTAGTTAGAAAAATGCTAACAAGATAGGGGTTCTGAATTACTAAAATTCCAAATGGGAATAACTTTTCTCATCAACTTAGTATCACAAATTCAGGAAAACGATCAAAATAACAGAACTTAACTAAGTTAAACAGAGTAATACAATGGTTTTGGAATGTCATAGAGAAAAAAAATCTTCCATATAAAGATTTCCCTTTGATCTGAATGATACATTTTGATAATGAAAGATCAGAAAATTTGGTTTGATTTATTCAAAGGAAAGCTTGAAATACTTATTCAGTGTGGAGTGGATGGTTCCATATGCTAGGGATTTACACTTGGCGAGTCCTAGGAGGTGGTCCACATGATGACTGCCTTGTGGAACATTCTGACTCCCAAAGTGTCAGTCCCAGCCCAAGAATAACATAGAACAATCCAACCAAAGTTCAATTCTTTCATTGCTCATATGATACAGCCAGAATCTTGCCAAATTAAACTTATACTACTCTTTCCCTAGGAGATTCTAGGGAATGGCTATCCTAACTCTGTTCCTCTGTCTCTGATCCAGCTTAGGACTGAGATGTCTCTTGTCCCCCCCCCCCCCATTTTCTGCCTTCCTGGGAAACTGCCACATTACTGTAGTTCATCACATCACCTCTCCCTTCATAGGCACAATCCATCACAAAAGGGAGGTTATCTACATGCTTGTTATTGTTCTGAATTTCCCTCAAGACCTGGCTGTATCAGCAGGCCTGGGGGCCCAGGGTCCAGTGACATTTTAAAATGACTCCACTATTGCTAATATCTACTGTCTCCTGTGTCGAGTGGCTCACATTGGGATTCACTTGGGGCTCACAGAGGAACATACAACATTGGGGTTGGTTAGAGCCTTGAAGGCTTTTCCCCCTGCCTTTTTAACTTCATTAATTATATGCTCATTTTAATTGCCTTCTATTGGAATACAATATTTATATGGTTTTTATCTTTTAATTATACACTACAAAGAGTCACTCTGTGATTGAGATGGACAGTCTCTAAATTTAATAAACAAACAAACAAACAAACAAATAAAATGGTAACTAAAGCTAATGGTAATGGTAATGGTAATGGTAACATTAAAGGCTTTACTAGTTAAAGAAGCATCAGTTCTAATCCTAAATTCACTGACCACACTCCTGGTTAGAACTAGGTTCACAAAATATAATTATGTAATTAGAATATTATTGAGCAAGATAGGTATATATGCACATGCACAGATTTGAGAATGTTTTTCATGCATAAACTACAATTATGCACATAAGGCTTTGTTAAAATGAATCAATGTAAGTTATATTAATCACAAACGTTTTACGTCCCAGTATTTTCAATGTAATTAGAGTTAAGATACATGCTGAGAAAAACTAGGAGCTGAATACTGTCATGCTCTAAGTTTGTCTATTCATGTACAATCTGATCTCTGTCAAAAACACTCCAATCAGCACATAGAACAGGGAAAATATGAGTTTAGGGCTTAGCTGTAAAGGGTGGAACAATTTAACAATCAGCTGTCATGAACCAGATTGAACTAGCTAGATGTCTACATTTTCTCTACACCTTCATTATATCTTAGCATTATCAAGTACAGTATTGCCAATTCTTGAAATTAAATAATGAACAATCACAAAGCAGGTAAATAGGCAGAATTTGTAATTTGTGGTGGAATTGGGGAATTTAAAATAGAAAATTGAGAGGTTAGGTTCCAATAAAAAACCATCAACTAAAGCCTTCTTTTGACAGCTGGGCTGAGATTTTTTAAAAATGTCATTACTTTCCCCCCTTAGTGATATGAAAAGTGTTTGGCACATGCAACCAATTTTCTCTCTTTAATTGATAACATATTTAGTTGGCCTAATTAAATATGAATAAATTAATACATAATAGCATCTAGTTTTGTTTTAAGCCTGGGAAATTTCAAGTTTCATGATCTTTTCTGAAAATATTTTCCTCAACATTTATAGTGATATTAATAAATTAATAATATTTTATAAAGAGAAACTGTTTTGGAAATCTGTTTTTCAGATAACTGAAGACACAGTTCAACAGCCTGTTAAGCGAGACCCCTCTATAATCACACCTTTCCATCTTCAAAGTATCTCAAGGGAAGATTTTTCAGAAGAAAATGATCCAGTTATAATGGAAACTGTCAGTACTGCAGAAAACAGACATGCAGATAACAGTTTGGAAATGATATTCCTAAGAGCTGGCAGATGGTTCTTGCAAAGAAATTGACACATTATGGATTAATAATAGGTGTTATTAAACAAGATTTATTCTAAACATGGTTCCCACTTATATGATATCCAAATAAACTTCACTTAATGAAGGATTCCCTGGACAGAATTCATCACTGCCTCCCACCCACTTTTTAAAGAGCTGACAACAGCTTAAATTATATCCAGCTTTGTTAGTGTAAAGGTTGCACTTATTGTCTCCTGCTTCCACCTATATGGAGGAAAACATTTTTAATTTTCACAGCTGGCATTCATATTTCAAAATATAGAGATATAATAATTATTTCTTTGTTTTTTCAATCAGGGTTTGGAAAGGCCCCAGTCATCATAGCACTCTATTTGTATTTTCTAAAACCCAATTTATATATCTTGAGAATCTTTCAGTCTGTCTAAGTTGATTGAGACATGCTTCAAATTTGTAGTCCATTCCCACTTTCCTCATTTTACCCCTGTTTTTTCTTTTTCTTAGAAGCTTAAAAAGTTTTTCACTACTTCATAGATTTAACATGACTACAAAGCATTGCACAATGTGGACATTACTTTTTCTAGACTATTCCTTCCTTCTTTCCTTCTTTCCTTCTTTCCTTCTTTCCTTCTTTCCTTCTTTCCTTCTTTCCTTCCTTCCTTCCTTCCTTCCTTCCTTCCTTCCTTCCTTCCTTCCTTCTTTCTTTCTTTCTTTCCTTCCTACCGTCCTTTCCTCCTCCTCCCCCTCCTCCTCCTCCCCCTCCTCCTCCTCTTCCTCTTCCTCCTCCTCTTCCCTTCTCCTCCTCCCCCTCCTCCCCCTCCTCCCCTTTCCTTCTCCTCCTCCTCCTCCCCCTCCTCCCCCTGCTCTCCTTTCCCCTCCTCTTCCTCTTCCCCCTCCTCCCAGTGTACAAATATATCTTAAAATGAAAAAAGTAACAATTGATAGCTTGCATCAATAAAAGGGATTTAAGCACCGTTTGGAAAAAACTCATATTGATTTTTTCCCACCAGATTGGTAAATATCAGAATACAGATTTAAAATCCTAAGCAATTTATATCAAACTGGCTGTCTCATAGATGTGTGGACTTTAAAGTTGTAGAATGCTCAGCAAGGATCAAGGGGGAAGTTCTCAAGTTCTCTAGAATAATGATAATTTTTAATGGTTGCTTTTGAGCGGTTTATATTACTAGCTATGACGATAGTACCATGCGTTTTGGCTTTTTATTCTGTTGGTACTGCAACTGGTCATTAGTTTGCCTCTTCTATTTACTGCAGGATGGTGAAAAAAAGAAAATCTCAAAAGCTTCTCAGAAAAAAAAAGATATGAGAAATTGCAGCTCAGATCCAGGTTAGTTCAACTAAAAGTTAGTACCATTTCCTTCACTTTGCAATTTGTTATATTATATTCTGTCCTTATCCCAAGAGCTTAAAGGAAATCCTTCCATTTTGTTCCCCAACAACCACTGAGTGTAATAGACTGTGTTGAATGAAAGTGTTAAAATGTTCAGCTGGGATGGTGACATTACTGGGTAAATATTATTCTACATTTTAGAATAAATGGACTGCTTTTATTTATCATACTTCAGAACTGACCTTTTAGTTTAATCATTTGCTAATATCACACTAGTAACCAGAGCATACAAAACATTCGCCAGACCAATCCTCGAATACAGCTCATCTGTCTGGAACCCACACCGCATATTGGACATAAATACATTAGAAAGTGTCCAGAGATACTTTACGAGAAGAGTACTCCACTCCTCTACTAGAAACAGAATACCTTACGCAACCAGACTTGAAATCCTAGGCTTAGAAAGCTTAGAACTACGTCGCCTTCGGCACAACCTAAGCATAGCTCATAAAATTATCCGCTACAACGTCTTTCCTGTCAATGACTACTTCAGCTTCAACCACAACATTACACGAGCACATAACAGATACAAACTCAAAGTGAACCGCTCCAAACTTGACTGTAGAAAATATGACTTTAGCAAAAGAGTGGTAAATGCCTGGAACTCACTACCTGACTCTGTGGTTTCATCACCAAATCCCCAAAACTTTATCCTAAGACTGTCCACTGTTGACCTCACCTGATTCCTAAGAGGTCAGTAAGGGGCGTGCATAAGTGCACCAGCGTGCCTACTGTCCCTGTCCTAATGTTCCCTCTTATCAGTACCAATCTTATGTACATAAATAATGTTACATCTATGTATATTACTAACACGTACTTGACAAAATAAATAAATAAATATAAATAAATAAATAAAATAAAAGAGTAGCTAACATAGGGTATAAGTTAGTTCAACATTTTAAGACGAGCATCCATGGGGAAGCTATCTTCTTCAAAATGCATATGTTTGAACTGCTGATACCTCTTTAGTACAAATACAACTTTAATTCTTATTTCTTATTTCTTATTTTATCTATTAAAAGTTCTTATAGACCGCCCAATCCCGGAGGACTCAGGGCGGCGTACAATGGGAATAAGAACAATACAGTAATACATGTCTTCACGGCTTTGCGGAAGGCCAGTAGGGTGGGGATAGTTCGGATCTCTGGTGGGAGTTGGTTCCAGAGAGATGGGGCTCCCACAGAGAAGGCTCTCCCCCGTGGGCCCGCCAGCCAACATTGTTTGGCTGATGGGACCTGGAGGAGGCCCACTCTGTGGGACCTAACCGGTCGTAGGGAGGAATGTGGTAGGATGCGGTCCTGGAGGTAACTTGGTCCTGAGCCATGTAGGGCTTTAAAGGTCAAAACCAACACCTTAAATTGCGACCGGAGACTAATAGGCAACCAATGCAGCTGGCGGAGGATAGGTGTTACGTGAGTGTATCTCAGCACACCCACCACGGCTCGCGCAGCTGCATTCTGTACCAATTGCAGTCTCCGGATGCTCTTTGAGGGTAGCCCCATGTAGAGCGCATTACAGTAATCCAGCCGTGAGGTGACAAGGGCATGAGTGACGGTGAGCAAAGCCTCCCTCTCCAGGTAGGGTCGCAATTGATGCACAAGATGGATCTGTGCAAAGGTCCCCCTAGCCACAGCTGAAAGATGTTGCTCCAATTTTAGCTGTGGGTTTGGAGAACACCCAAATTGCGAACCCGTTCTGAGGGAGTCAATTTTTCTCCCCCAAAAACCAAGGAGGGGCAGTCGACATTATCCCTGGGGGGCAATATCCATAGCCATTCAGTCTTGTCAGGGTTGAGTTTGAGTCTATTCACTCCCATCCAGACCCTCACATCATCCAGGCACATTACATCAACTGCTTCACTGAACTGACATGGGGTGGAGATGTACAACTGGATATCATCAGCAAACTGCTGATACCTCACCCCGTGTCGTCGGATGATCTCACCCAGTGGTTTCATGTAAATATTAAACAGGATGGGTGAGAGGACCGAGCCCTGCGGCACCCCGCAAATCAGGGGCCTAAGGGCTGACCTCTGCCCTCCTGTCAACACCGACTGCATCCTATCGGAGAGGTAGGAGGAGAACCACCGTAAAACGGTGCCTCCCATTCCCACCTCCACAAGACGACGCAGAAGGATACCATGGTCAATGGTATCGAAAGCCGCTGAGAGGTCAAGTAACACCAGGATGGAGGAATGACCTCCATCCTGGGCTCGCCAGAAATCATCCATCAGAGCGACCAAAGCAGTCTCCGTACTGTAGCCGCACCTGAAACCCGATTGAAAGGGATCCAGATAATCAGTGTCCTCCAATAACCGCAGGAGTTGGAGCGACACCACTTTCTCAACAACTTTACCCACGAAGGGTAAGTTGGAGACTGGACGGAAGTTCTTTAAATCTGCTGGGTCCAGGGAAGGCTTCTTGAGGAGGGGCCTCACCACCGCAGCTTTTAAGGGCTGCGGGATGGACCCCTCTCTCAAAGATGCGATCACAACAGCCTGGAACCAGCCACGTGTCACCTCCCTGCTGGCTGAGACCAGCCAGGAGGGGCATGAGTCCAATAAACAAGTGGAGGCACTCATCGCTCCTATGGCCTTGTCCACATCATCAGGAGTGATAGGCTCAAACTCCTCCCACATAACAGGACTAAGACTCGCCCCTGTCGTCTTGGCTTGCCCTGTCCAAATGGAGTCCAGGTCTGTCCGAATCTGAATGACTTTGTCCGCCAGAAACTGAGAAAATTCCTCAGCTCTGCCCTGCAAGGGATCTTTGCCTCCCTCCTTGGCATGAAGGGAGCAAGTCACCCTAAACAGGGCAGCTGGGCGGGAGTCAGCAGACGCAATAAGGGCGGAAAAATGCGAACATTTTGCTGCCTGTATCGCCACTAAGTAAGACTTAATGAAAGTTCTTAAAAGTGTCCGGTCAGACTTAGCTTTACTAGCTCTCCATCGTCGCTCTTGGCGTCTCTTTTGGCACTTCATCTCCCGGAGTTCCTCGGTGAACCAAGGGGCCCTCCTGGATTCGCTGCCATGGAGAGGCCGCAAAGGCGCAATCCGATCTAAAGCCCACGTTGCCGCCCGATTCCAGGCAGCCACCAGAGACTCAGATGAATTGTGTACCAGGGATTCAGGTATTTCCCCAAGTTCCCTCTGAAATCCTTCGGATTCCATTAGGCGCCTGGGGCGTACCCACTTAATCGGTCCCGCCTCCTTGCGGTGGAGGAGTGGTGCCATGAAATCCAACCTCAGAAGGAAATGATCTGACCATGACAAGGGTACTGTGACTAAACCCCTCAGCCTCAGATCATCTCTCCACTGCCCTAGAGAAACACAAGGTCAAGCGTGTGACCTCCCTCATGAGTCGGACCTTGAACTACTTGGGTCAGGTCCATGGTTGTCATGGAAGCCATGAACTCCTGGACTGCTTCCGAGGTTTCGCCAGGCGATGGCAGGTTGAAGTCCCCCAGCACCATCAACCTGGGAAACTCAATCGCCAGCCCCGCTACCGCCTCAAGCAGAACAGGCAGGGCCTTTGCAACGCAGCTAGGAGGCAAGTACGTTAGCAAAAGGCCCAGAGTGTGCTCAGTGAAAAATGTAACAAGATAATTAATCTACCCACTGCTTATTCTATGCCATCCAGATGTAGACCAGGTGACTATTATTAATTTGTCACTTATTATCTCTGAATAATTTGTCATTTATTATCTACATTCTATTGGCTCTGTTTGTACTTTTGTTCTCTGGCAGCTAATTTGCATAACATAGCCTTGTAATATTTAATCAATGTTTCCATTTAAACTCTGTACTTTGAATGACTGGATCTTGACTTATTAGAATTAGCATTTTAATTCATCCACTTTTTTGTTAGTTGCCAAAGTTGAAGACTCTTTCTTTATTCTGAAATACAGAAATAAAAAATTGTGCTGGGTAAAAATAAACTTATACTGTATATAAATAACAGTACTACTTACAGACCTTAGAAAATACACCTGTATTATTATTTTACTATTATTGTATTACATTATTATCTATAATTGCTTTCATTGCTTTAATATATTGAAAGAAAGAAGAAAACACGGTCAACTAAAGAAAAAATTAAAAACTATATAAAACCAATTTAATTTAATTTTAAAGCACAGCATGAAACCTTTTACCCCATGAAACAGCACTGCTCAGCCTTTCCATTACCTTGATAAAGACAAAGTTCATTAGCACAGAGTGAACATCTATTATTAATCACAGATTGATGATCTTGGGGTAGCACTGTCTTTCTATACAGATGGTTTAAATCACCTTTTTTTGTTATATGCAAAACTGTTCACTTCAGGAATATTAATAGGTAAGTGGTCACAAGCCAATGCAGCCATTAAGCATTGTCAATGTACAGAGTAAGAAAAGGGAATTATAGAATAGAATATAGAATAGCCCCTTGCTCAAGCAGGAGATCCTATACCCGTGATGGTGAACCTATGGCACGGGTGCCACAAGTGGCACGCGGAGCCATATTGGTGAGCACGCGAGCTCAGGTCCGGCGTGCATGTGTGCACCAGCCGGCTGATTTTCGGGCCTTCTGGGCCCACTGGGAGTTGGGAAACAGGCTGTTTCCAGCCTCCAGAGGGGGTGGGGAAGGCCATTTTTGCCCTCCCCAGGCTCCTAGAAAGGCTCTGGAGCCTGGGGAGAGCGAAAAATGGGTGTGCCATTGCATGATGGGAGCAGGGGGGTCATGTGTGCATGTGCGGGGGTGCATGGAATTATGAGTGTGGGCACACACACACGTGATCCCCGCATTCCCCCCCCTTTTGGCACGCGAACCAAAAAAGGTTCGCCATCACTGTCCTATACCATTTCAGACAAGTATCCTTAGAACTAAGGAGAAATTTCCTGACATTTAGAACAATTAATCAGTGGAACAGCTTGCCTCCAGAAGTTGTGAATGCTCCAACACTGGAAGTTTTTAAGAAGAGGTTGGATAACCATTTGTCTGAAGTAGTGTAGGGTTTCCTGCCTAAGCAGGGGGTTGGACTAGAAGATCTCCAAGATCCCTCCCAACTCTATTATAATTATAATTATCATCATCATCATCATCATCATCATCATCATCATCATCATCATCATCATCATTATTCGCAAAAAACAGTAATACACAACAAATGAGATTTATATGCTGGATTTCGTATCACTATATCACAAGTCGAACACTTCCCAAGCGTCTAGGACTGTGTGATGTATTTTCGTATGATGTGTGCAGATCCAAGTACGGTGGCCTTTTGCAACTGACAGATTGTGATCTTGTCAATGTTTATTGTTTTCAAATGTTGGCTAAGGTCTTTTGGCACAGCACCCAGTGTGCCAATCACCACTGGGACCACCTGTACTGGTTTATGCCAACTCTGTTGTTGTTGTTATTATTATTGTTGTTGTTGTTGTTATTACTATTACTATTACTATTATTTGACTGTCTAGACCAGTGGTGGCGAACCTTTTTAGGCTCGCGTGCCAAAAAGGGGGGGCGCGCGCTCGCGCACGCTCGCGTGCCCACACCCATTCCCTCCCCCCACGCATGCGAACAACACCCCCTCACACTGCCCCCTGCGCATGTGCACACACCCCCACCCCCGCGCAAAGGCCTTACCGGAGCCTGGGACGACGACACGGGCAAACCGGAAGTGCGGAAAAACGCACTTCCGGTTTGCTGGTGAGCTGTTTTTTGCACTCCGGAGGGTTCAGGGAAGCTCCCTGAAGCCCCAGAATGCAAAAAACTACAAAACGGACAAACCGGAAGTGCGGAAAAATGCACTTCCGGTTTGTCCGTTTTGTAGTTTTTTGCATTCCGGAGCTTCAGGGAGCTTCCCTGAACCCTCCGGAGTGCAAAAAACAGCTCACCGGCAAACCGGAAGTGCGTTTTTACGCACTTCCGGTTTGCCGGTGGGAAACCCTCGCGTGCCGGCCGCTATGGCTCCGCGTGCCACCTGTGGCACGCGTGCCATAGGTTCGCCACCACGGGTCTAGACTCTTCTTAAAAACCTCCAGTGTTGGAGAGCCCATGATTTCTGAAGGCAAGCGATTCCACCAGTTAATTGTCCCCAGTGTTAGGAAGTTTCTCCTTAATTCCAGGTTGCTTCTCTCCTTGATTAGTTTCCAACCATAATTTCTTGTCCTGCCCTTGGAGAATAATTTGACAACTTCTTCTTTGTGGCAGCCCCTCAAATACTGGAATACTACTATCATGTCACCCCGGTTCTTCTTTTCTTTAGACTAGCCAAACCCAAATCCTGCACCCTTTGTTCTTATGTTTTAGTAATGAAACGCCGGTAGTCCTCAACTTATGACCACTATTGAGCCCCAAATTTATGTTGTTAAGTGAGTTTTCCCACATTTTATGACCTTTCTTACCTCAGTGGTTAAGTGAATCACTGCACTTAATAAATTAGTAACCTGTTTATTAAATGAATCTGGCTTCCCCATTGACTTGCCTTGTTAGAAGATTGCAAAAAGGAATCACATGACCCTGGAATACTGCAACTATCATAAGTACATGCCAGTTGCCAAGTGTCCAAATATTGATCACGTGACCACGGGGATGCTGCAAGAGTCATAAGTGTGAAAACATATGTGTGTGAAATGTCACTTTTTTAGTGCCATTGTTGCTCCAAACAGTCACTAAACAAATGTTTGTATGTAATGCCATTCTATTTTCATTCATTTATTTATTAATCAAATTGGTGTAGCCACCCATCTACCAGTGGAACTCTGGAGGGTGAGCAAAAGATTAAGCATAATGGACCAACAATCTATTAAAAGAACTGAGTCAAAGCCACCATAAGAACAAATTTGCCAATCTGTCTTCCCAAAATATACCAAGCTCCATTAACATCCCAGCAAAATCATGGTTGGAAGTCAAACCTACGTGTCCTTCAGAAGTTGCTTAATTGCTGACATGGAACTAAGATATACCCTCCCTGGGCCACTAGATACAAACTAAACTACTCGTATTCTATTAACTTTGAAGTTAGTCATTCGTGGTTGGAGGCTGAAGATTGGCAGAGCCAATCTTATATTCTTCATATGTTTCTTTTCTCATATAAAACTGAAGTAGAGCTCAAGAAGTGCATAAGAGAAGGGTTTTTGTTGACAGACGATAATATTGAAAAAAGGACAACTAAAGGCAAGGGTAGGAGGTCAGGAAAGTGCATAAGCAAATAATATATATTTCTCTCATAAGGATGATTTTTTCCCCTAGCTTCTTCCTTGTGACTCACAAAGAAAAGCTGGGATTATATGGACACAATTAAATTTACAAGCCTTGTCAAGCCCCAAATGGTTATTTTTATATATAAAAAGAAAACATTCATAAATGTTTGAGAATATTGTGATAAAAGCTATTGGAAAGTTAAAAAGAGGAAAGTTTGAGGTCAGGCAAATGAAAGAGAAAGGAGTTTATTCCTTCCCAATAAATCTATTTATTTATTTTTACAATAACATGTAGAATAATTTTAAATTCTAATACTCTTTAAAAAAGGGATAGGAACAAATTGAATAAATAAAATTTTACTTCAGATGAAAACATAGACCATAATAAAGATACCCCTCAGATACTTTGGACTGCAGTTTCCAGAATATCTGTGTATTGACCATCTCAACCATAAGTTATAGGGCATAGATTCCAGTGTGTCTAGAAGTTATATATTTGTATATATCTGATGTTTACATTAGCTCAGCAAACCATCTCATTAATTTTCTTCATCATCTTCTCTGTTTTATCACATTTTCAAAGATCTTGGTAATGTGCCAATATTACTTCCAGAAACATTTTTCAAGTCGGCATCATGTAGTCATGTTCCAGACTAGTTAAAATCTTCTCCATTTCAATTGACTATGAACTCAGTCAGATATCCTGCAAGTTGTATGTTTAGAATTGTGGTAAGTTTTTAAATTTATTTTCTTCTGCAAATTTCCTAATTTACAGGGGTCTCCAACCTTGTGGACTTCAACTCCCAGAATTCCTCATAGAGCAAAACTGGCTGAGGAACTCTGGGAGTTGAAGTCCACAAGTCTTAAAGTTGCTAAGGTTGGAGACCCCTGTACCTAATACATGCATCTTTGTGAACAATGGTTGTCAATTGATACATTTTTTGCCAGTTAACTTCTCTTAATGCATACAGATTGATACCCAAGTCTAGAGCTGAATTCATATTAAAGTCCAGAGAAGCGCAGAATACAAAAGAAAACTGTAGCAATTTGCTATGCCTCTGGTGGGAAGCTAACCAAAAAGTACAGTTTAGGGGTCTAAACTCTACTTAATCAGGGGTCTGATTAAGCAAAATAAAACAAAAAGCCACAATAAGTAAAAGAATATTTTTGAGTGCAGGATAATGACTTGGCTAAAAATCCTTGTCAAAAGAAGTTGCCACAAAGCCTATAAAGATGTAAACAGGCCAAGAAATCAAAGTCATAGTACATGTGTACATAAGCTTAAGAGTGATAATAGTTTTTTCTGTTTATGCTTTATTTCTTTTAAAAATTAGTGGAACAAATCATGATTCCAAATGCTTAGAAAACAAATAACCAAGAAACACACACCACTGAACAACAGAATGAAAAATAGAATAGAAATAATAGAATGGAAATAATAGAATGAAAAAACCTGAAACATTGTAATACTTATGTGATCTACCAGCATAGACATGATGATTATATATTGATAGATGATAGATGCAATAGATAGATAGATGATAGATAGATAGATAGATAGTAGATAGATAAATAGATAGATAGATAGATAGATAGATAGATAGATAGATAGATAGATAGATAGATAGATAGATAGATAGATAGATAGAGTAGACAGACAGACACCCAGTTAGCCAGATATAGCAGCAAAGCACTTCAAATGATTGGAGATTGTCTAATAATTTAGCAGATAACCAGTTCATGTTGAGATTTTGAAAACTATTGTTTTAACATTTTTAATACTTTTTATTTCCAAAATAAAACTGACAAATAAAATCTACGATGATAAAATGAATTGTGAAGCATAAGAATTAGTTTCATAGAAAAAAAATCTAGAAAGCTTGAAAAACAGATCTATTAGAATTGCCAGCTATAAATGTTTGCTTAGGTCCTGTTAAGGACAATGGTATAAACTCAGACTTTTTCGGTGTGGGATTATCCAGATGATTTGCTACTTCCCAGCATTCCATAACTGCTACTAAAATGAAGAGAAATTCCAGAGCTATGTAATAAGACGCTTCCTTCAGATTTCAAAAATGAAACTCATTCATGGAGATATTTTTATATTATTGCAATCCTATTGTTTTCCTTCTGAATTCAAGCTATTTATATACAACAAATAGCACTTTCCACTGAATACCAAAAAGCACTATAATGGATATTTCATAGTCTCCAACTAGTAGCCTGTGTGGTATTGTTGCTGATGGCAAAAGGAATGCAGACAGGCTGCCAGGAGGAAAAATGGAATGGCATTCCTGAACAAGGAATGGCAATAAGAAATATGTGCCAGTATAAGTTTTTAATTGGGATTTGAAGAATTGCATATGGGGTGAGGTTCTGAACTTTGCTGTAGACGTTTTCTCCAAATGACCTAGGAATAATTTTGTTGCGATGGGAAAGTTTGAGAGACACATTCTTTGTGAACTCTGATTCAGCTGACCTGGCCAATACACTGTGGACTAAAGTATGGATCAGAATAAGTTTATGCTTTAGGGTTGGCGCTTCTCTGGATGTTGCAATGGAACTTTTGGCTGAGAAAATGAAGAAATGAAGAAATCATGTGTGTTTTAGTAGATATCCCTTAAAAGTTTACATTCCGATAAGAGATTTTATTTAGAAATATACATATTGTAGAAAAAATTAGATACCAGGCTATAAATTTATACATGTACTTAAATAGAACCTTTATGCGGCTTTTTTCCCCCAAATGGCAGATAAGTGCTGAATAAGATGGAATGAGTTATGGTGAGCACTTTCATTTATAATGAATACCTGAATTTTAACACAGGCTGGAAATAGAATGACCTGCCTACCCCAGGGATGGTTTCATCAACATTTGCTTTAAATTATCTTATTAATGTGAGATTAAAATGAGGTAATCAAACAAAAAAAAGTTAAATTAATCCTGAAGGTTGCTGAGAATTATTTTTCAGACATATTCTCAGATCCTTTTCACTGCACCAATTATCTGTTTCGTTCTCAGATGATGGTGATATTGCTTCCTACAGCCATACTAGCTAAGAGATTTTCTTTCAGGATTCCTTTAAACTAATATTCCTTTAATTCATGTTGTGCTGTGATTGCCTTCTCCTTTGACTACTGGTTGTTCTAGATGGGGCTGAGGGGAAAGCCCAAAATAAGTTGGGGAAGCATACTGTAGGTCAGTGATGGCGAACCTTTTTTTCCTCAGGTGCCAAAAGCATGCGCAGGCGTGCTATCGCACACACGTGTGTGCCCACACCCATAATTCAATGCCTCCCATGTGCCCCGCCCCCCTGCGCATGAACACGCGACCCCCCATGCTGCCCCGTTCCCCATGAATGACCCCCGCTGCCCCGTTTCTGACTTCTGGTTGGCCCGGTACGCCTGTTTTTGCCCTCCTCTTTCTTGGAGCCTGGGGAGGGCGAAAATGCCCTCCCCCGCCCCTCTGGAGGCTGAAAACGCCCTCCCAGAGACTCTGCGTGAACCGAAAATCAGCTGAACGGCGCGCACATGCATGCAGGAGCTGAGCTAGGGCAACTGCTCGCGTGCCGGCAGATATGGCTCCGCGTGCCAACTGTGGCACTCGTGCCATAGGTTCGCCATCACGGCTGTAGGTCATCCATTACTAAGTGCTCAAATATGAGTAGAAGCAATACAACTGTTCTGAAATTAATCAGACAAGTCTTCTTATATACCACACTAAATGACAAATGTGTGTGCATTGTGTGTGTGAATATGTGTATGTTTGTGTGTATATATGTGTGTATATGCATATATCTATGTACATGCTATAGTGCAGTGATGGCGAACCTTTTTTGGTTCGCGTGCCAAAAGGGGGGGGAAATGCGGGGGATCACGTGTGTGCGTGTCCACGCTCATAATTCCATGCACCCCCGCACATGCACGCATGAACCCCCTGCTCCCAGCATGCAATGGCACGCCCATTTTTCGCTCTCTCCAGGCTCCAGAGCCTTTCTAGGAGCCTGGGGAGGGCGAAAATGGACTTCCCCACCCCCTCTGGAGGCTGGAAACAGCCTGCTTCCCGACTCCCAGTGGGCCCAGAAGGCCCGAAAATCAGCCGGCTGGTGCACACATGCACGCCGGACCTGAGCTCGTGCGCCCACCAATATGGCTCCGCGTGCCACTTGTGGCACCTGTGCCATAGGTTCGCCATCACGGCTATAGTGTGTGAGTCTAGGTGTGCGTTTGTGTATGCATGTTTTTGTGTGTATGTGTGTTGGGGTGTGTGTGTTGGGGTGGGGAAGGAGAGGAGTTCTGGTTGCCATGACTGGGGAACAATGTACCAGCTGCATGTAATTTTCATCAGTTTTCTGTTGACCATCCAAATCTATAGCCTAAACTTGAGCCATTTACTGTGGAATTATGCCCTATAGATTTGTACTTAAACTAAATCTACATTGTAGCTATAAATGTATAAATTAAGATAGGGCATTTTTCCCCAGGAAAAATGATAGAATTGACATAAAATGAATGTAAATAGATTCCAGAACACTTTCCAGAATAAAGTGTCTTGTTGAGGTGAAAGTCCAAAGACATTGCCCTAAATGGTTATTTAATGCCCTCAGGTTAACAATGAGGGTTATTTGTAGTGACAGCTCACATAAAATATCAGAATTAATGACCATACCATGAGCTGGCACTTGTACCCAAACTTATAATGAGTTCAGGTCTAGACATGAGCAATTTATTTTTCCATGTACAAGTTATCAGGAAGAGTTGAATAGGATCTAAAGTAGGATGTTGATGAGGCTAGGAAGAAGGTGACAAGAGCATTACCTGCTTGAAGTTTCTTCATTTCTTATGAGGGATGGGTGGGGCAATCATGAGTGCTTTATATATGCAGAATTGAGCTTAATTCTATACATTATTCATTGGGGCTATTTCCTAGGCCTGGAGATGGATTTGAATTTGAAAGCAAAAATGTGCTTTGGAGCACAGGTGGACTGAGCATTCCCTGCTTGTAACCTCATAAACTGAATATTTTCTCAAAATCATGTGGTATCTGCCCATGATCCTGAAGCTGTAGACAAGTGCCATCTGAGAGTTTCTGAGCACTCTTAAGTACTGTATGTTACTGCATTCAGATGCAAAGTCTATTGAAGTCTAATGTTTACATAGATTTGAACCCTGATCAAATTCAGTGTTATCCCTAATGCAGAACACCTGCTTATAGACAATTCCTTATCCATTTCTATGGCTCTGTTTCTTCCCTAGCCAGATCAGGCAAGTTTATACAAACCAACATGCTTAGGGATTTATTTTATTTTTTTGCTGGTGCAGGCTATATTTTCTTAATAGTCTTCAAAAGCAATCCCAGTCTGTTGTAATAACCCAGGAATGAATGAGATCAAGCATTACAACATTCAAGTCCTAGGAATGAAGCAACTATGGCAGAACAGGGAATTGGTATTAAACTACTAAAATGGCCAGTTGACTACTATTCTATATCTCTCTGCCTGGCACAGGGGGGAATCTGCCTCTGCCTTTGTAATTTTTTCCCCATATCTAATGCCAATGTTGATTCTTATTCTACATCTTTAACAGTGTGCAGAAAGCATGCTATTATTTCAAAACCAAATGTATTCAGCTACTGAACAAATTTAACTCAGATACCTTGCAACCATTTCCCCATAGTAATGCTATTACTCATCAGTTCTTGGTATCACTGCCATCCTCAATTTTAATTTTAAAAACCACCTGGAAAGATTCTGGAAAGAAAACACTAATTATACCTATTTTGCAACTAAATATGTGAAAAAGGGAAGGGGGAATGAGTAGGGAAGGATATAGAACAGTGATGGTGAACCTTTTTTGGCTCGGGTGCCAAAAGGGTGCGTGCATGAGCGTTAGCGCGTGCGTGTGCCCACACCTATGATGCAATGCCCTCCCCTGCACATGCACACAACCCTCGCGCTGCTCCCTTATGCATGCGCACAGGCCTCACTGAAGCCTCCAGACTCCTGAAGCTTGGGGACGGTGAAAAACGGTCCAATGGGCCAACCAGAAGTTTGGAAACGAACTTCCGGTTGGCCCTTTGGCCCGTTTTTCACCATCCCCAGGGTTCAGGAGGCTTTCCTGAAGCCTGGGGAGAGTGAAAATGACCAAAGAGAAGGTTGAAAATCAGCTGGCCAGCGCACGCATGCACGCTGGAGATGACATAGGGCAACGTCTCGCATGCCTCTGATATGGCTCCGTGTGCCACCTGTGGCACGCGTGCCATAGGTTCGTCATCACTGATATAGAAGATATGATCAGAGATTTATGAATTTGGTGCTAAGAAGGCCACACACCAGCACTGAATGCAAGGCAAGAACCTTAATTTGATCTAAAAAGCAAAAAGGGAAATAATGTGAAGGAATCATTGATCTACGAAATCAATGGATGTGGTTAATTGATTATACATTAATTGTATCAATTTCTGTCCCCTTGCATTTTAGTTCAGAGTGAATGGAACGCTCTCAAGGTTGCTAATTCCAATAGCAAATGCAACTTAAAAGGTATAGTATATCAGAGCATTACGCACGGTAGACAAGAACATTGGAAACTTCTTTGCACTTCTAAACAATATAAACTTCTGAATAAGCCATTTTATTACTTAAGAACTCAAAATTACATTGCTTCAATGGGGTTGTGCTCTGAGATGCATATCAAATGCATATCCCAAAGTAATGAGTTTACAAATTATGTGTAAGGAATTTGTTCAAGATAAATCGGACACTTTCAGCCTCCCTTTGGGAGTTTTTATACAAACAAAATATCATAGAATCATAAAATTTAATACAAATCATTAAAATCTCTAAGCTCCTATAGCTATTTATATATGTTTTTCCCAACCTTACTGGTTCAAGCCATTTAGATTGGTACATTTTGTTGTAAATCCACACATGGTTATGAAAGTAATATCTGTGATCTATAATTATGCTCCTCCCCATTACCCTAAACACAATATTGTCACATTTAAATTTGAAGCTTACATTTTACATTGAGAAGTCTATCCTTCAATGTCAGAGATATCACCCCATCTTCAGCTTAAGAGAGAAACAGCTAATTTACGGTCTTTTACTTTTTGTTTTTTAATTATATTTTTGATTCTTTTACTATAAAGTGCTCAGAGAACTTTGGCAGTTTAACATTTGTGGTGAAAATCATTAAATATATATTAATGAATGGGATAAAACCTTTATTGTGCAACTGTCTTTTCAGGCAAACTTATCTAGAAATGATCCTTGCGTCTTTTTGGCAATTGATGACAATCTTTTCTTCTTCCTAATATCTGTCCTTAATATTTTTAGATTTTGGTACATGTACTGAATTGTTGCTTTTACAAGATTGCATTGTTTATTGGAATTAAATAAAATTGTTATGTTTTCATGCTCTCTGGCTGTGCATCATCCCAAAACAAATCATTACCATGGTACAGCATTTTATCAATATTATTGATCAATTATGTTTTAATCTTTTTTCAAATCCGCCAGTGTCTGAAACTATCTTTACATCTTATGGAAGTGAAATCATATGTCAAGAAAGAAGTTTTCTTTTGTCTACTCTGACTTTACTGCTAAACAATTATACAGATATTAGATTTAGAATAATAGTGAACATGGTAACATGGAACATAGTAAATTGAAAGGGACGCGGTGACTCAGTGCCTAAGACGCTGAGCTTGTCGATCAGAAACGCCAGCAGTTTGGCGGTTCAAATCCCCAGTGCAGCGTAACAGAGTGAGCTCCCATTATTTGTCCCAGCTTCTGCCAACCTAGCAGTTCAAAAGCATGTAAAAATGCAAATAGAAAAATAGGGACCACCTTTGGTGGGAAGGTAACTGCGTTCCGTGCGCCGTCGGCATTTAGTCATGCCAGCCACATGACCACGGAGACGTCTTTGGACAGCGCTGGCTCTTCGGCTTTGAAACGGAGATGAGCACCACCCCCTAGAATAGGGAACGACTAGCACATATGTGCGAGGGGAACCTTTACCTTTACCTAGTAAAGTGAAATGATGAGTGTAAACCAACACTGCTCCACTGAGAAATAAGAGGAAAGTATCTGAATGGTTGGAGGAAATCCTGGGTTTATAAAAGAGCCACAGGGAGCATTCCAGGAGATGAGAATATTAAGCGTCTATCAAAAAAGAAACACGGTACAAAAGAAGGCAATAAGAACAGAATTATCTATTTTGTTTGATTTTATTGGTGGCTGAATGACATGGCTTCTATTGCATTGAAATATTTTGTGGTAGATTTCACTTGTAATAATGAAAATGCCTTTGAGAGAATTGTTATGCTGATCCAAAGAAGAAGGAACCAGTCATATATCCACGCAGATGCAAGTATTGTATCTCTGTGATGTTTGGTCTTCACCAAGCTCACTAAGTGGTAATGGAGACATTTCATCTTCAGAGGCAGCTGTGTTCATCTATTTAAGCAGCTGTGTCCATTTCTTGCTGCATTGTTTGAATGCTTGTTAGAATGATTTGTCACCAACATGATTTCAAGTAACTAAAGAATCTCTCAGTTTGGCTTTCTAATGCAGGATCACAATAAAGCCAATCACTAGGATGTCGGAGAAGGGGGAGTAGTAGTAGTAGTAGTAGTAGTAGTAGTAGTAGTTGTTGTTGTTGTTGTGAAACCTCAAGAAGATAGATGTAGTGGTAATGCTTCATTTCATGATATTAATAAAATATCTAGCATAGTCTCTTATTATTAATTTCCACAGCATAGCAATCACTTGCATAATGAATAGTTCTGAACATATGAATAGTACTCAAAAAGTACTGCATTTGTTATGTACCAGATGCCTGGTTTGCATGCCAAAGCATTTTGGCAGAAAAAGAAAATCCTCCAGGTTAGAATATTTTCTGTAGACAAAGGTGCTTGTAAAATGGCAATGAACTACAGCCATTAGGCAGGCATTCTGCCTGTATTTAGTGGAAACAACAGTTCAGCAAATCCCACTCACAATATTTCTAAAAATATGGGCCTTATGTAAGTCTTGAAAAATAGGTTTTACTGATGAAACTTTTCCCTTTCAGGCAAATGAATATTACCAGTTCGCTTTGTTCTGGAGCCCCCCAAAAGCAATGGTTAACAGTTTTTTAAAAATTCACAAAACATAATTCCAGGTACTTATGTCCCAAGAGGTGTGTCTTACATATTGCACTGGTACTCCAGACTGCAGAGGGATCCATAAAACATTGCTTGAAAAACCCTGATTCTTTTTGTAAAAGGACTGGATCTGGGAATGCATGTTTGGGATACTACCAGAGTTAGACTGGATTGAAAAAAAATGTTTGGAACAAAAGTAATGGGAAACATCACTTCTGTATTATTGTTAAGAAAACTACCGTATTTTTCAGAGTATAAGATGCACCTTTTTGCCCCCAAAAAGAGGGCGGAAATGTCGGTGCGCTTTATACACCGAATACAGCAATTTTTATCCTCCCGAAGCCCCGTCCCTGCATCCAATTTTTGCAAAAAACGGGCCGGTTTTTTGCAAAAATGGGGGGGTTGCCTTCCCCCATCCCCTAGGAGTGCTCTGCAGGCTTCCCAGATCCTCTGCATGCCCTGTTTTTGCAAAAAAACGAGAGAGAAATGGGCCCTTTTTTTGCAAAAATTGGGGTGTTTTTGCCTTCCCCCACCCCCTAGGAATCCATTGCAGGCTTCCCAGATCCTCTGTATGCCCTGTTTTTGCAAAAAAAAATGAGCGAAAAACAGGCCATTTTTTGCAAAAATTGGGGCGTTTTTGCCTTCTAATTACCCCATCTAGCATGACTGGAGGAGGAATTCTGGGGTTGAAGTCCACTAGTCTTAAAGCTGTCAAGTTTGAAGACCCCTGGGTTAGGGGTTAGGGGTGCAAGGATCTTCAAACTTGGCAAGTTTAAGACTTGTGGACTTCAACTCCCATTCCTGAGCTAGCATGACTGGAGGAGGAATTCTGGGAGTTGAAGTCCACTAGTCTTAAAGCTGTCAAGTTTGAAGTTTGTAAAAAGTATACATGGTTGTAAAAAGTGTACATGGTTGTAAAAAGTATACATGATTGTAAAAAGTATTCTGCTACACAGGTGGTATTTTATTAAATAATATATTACTGCACCATTTGGTTCAGAATACTTTTTTCCTTGTTTTCCTCCTCTAAAATCTAGGTGCGTCTTATACTCCGGTGCGTCTTATACTCCAAAAAATACGGTGTGTGAATGTACTCAGTGTTGTAACCAAGAGTCAATTTTGACTTGTTTATGGTAGTCAGTACCTTTTTAAAATCCAAAGCTCTACATTATGGCATTCTGTGATTCATAGAAAAGGTTTGGGTTAAATGCAAACAAATTGGTAGTAATGGGATTTTGTTTTCTCTTTTAAAGAAATCTTTTTGCTATGAGTTATGAGATGTACAGTATGTCAATTATAAGTGAGAATCAGAAAGCAGTTTAATTGGAATGGTGAGCCTTCAGAAATGAATGTTGTGCCTTCTAAAGAGTAAGGAAGATGATTCAAAAGGAACAAGGAACACACTATTGTATACTACATAACAAGGCAGCAAGCACCACATTTACTGCCAAGGAAGCACCGTTGTCTTAGCAACAGGGAACTTTTCCTCCCTTCCCATACAATTTAAAGTGAAGTTAAAGTTTGTGATCATCTTTAAGCTTAGGGGTGCATAGGGATGTTACAATGTAAGCAAATCATTGGCCATATTGACCTATTTTCTATTATACATTTATGACTATCTCACTTTCCTGACAGTTCAAGCAGATCATCATCATCATAATCATCATCATCATTTTTAAATGATCAGTTGACTGAGTTTCATGTAATAATAATAATAATAATAATAATAATAATAATAATAATAATAATAATAATAATAATAATAATAATAATAATAATAATAATAATAATAATAATAATAATAATAATACTGCAAACAGTAAACAGAATTAAAAATCCTCACTAAAACAACAACAACAAACAAACAAAATTAGAATAACATTATCATGTCATCATAAGAGCCATGGAGGAGTGGTAGTAAGAATGCAGTATTGTAGGCTAATTCTGCTGTCTGCCGACTGCCAGCTGTTTGGCAGTTCGATTCTCACCAGCTCAAGGTTGACTCAACCTTCCATCCTTCTGAGGTTGGTAAAATGAGGACCCAGATTGTAGGGGCAATATACTGACTCTGGAAACCACTTAGAGAGTGCTGTAAAGCACTGTGAAGCAGTATATAGGGCTAAGTGCTATTGCTATGTTAGTCTCTGTGATCATGTGTAGATCTGTAATCACTCAAGGCAGCAGTATTAGTTATTAATTAATATAAGTTTAAACAACTTCATATTTTGGCCTTGGGAAGATATTTTTTTGAAGGTGAAGAGAAGTGAAAAACACATACAGTACTTAAAGCTCATGGCTTAAACATCCACTATTCACCTTGGAAAAAACATAAGCTTCAGGAATAAACTATAAATGAGATTTGGTTGGCCTGAACACCTGCCTTTCAAAAGATAACAAAGGCCTGGTTCTTTCCCCAGGCACTGGATCAGGAAGTGATATGATCTCTCTGAATGAATTTTTTCCCAACAGTTTATGATCTTATGTTTTAATGTTTTGTTTTTAATTACTTGTTTGCTGTGGTGTTTTACATGAATTTATTGCTTCTTATTGAGAATATACATCCCTCCTTGGAGACCCCACCAGAAGTTACAACCAGAGAGAGAGAGAGAGAGAGAGAGAGAGAGAGAGAGAGAGAGAGAGAGAGAGAGAGAGAGAGAGAGAGAGAGAGAGAGAGAGAGAGAGAGACGTTTCCCACAGAAAACACTGGGAATCACAGAACCTGGGAAGGTGTGGCTGGGGGTCATGTGACTGGGTGGGAGTGATGGTGAGTTGGCCATGGCCATCTAGGTTTTGTGTCTCCCGGTGTTTTCTTTTCTGTGGGAAATGGGTTCAAATGGCTCTTTGAGTGTTTAAAGTTGCAGACCCCTGTCCTAACAACCTTCTACACCAGGGGTGTCAAACTCATTTCTCATCGTGGGCCACATACGGCCTAGGGAGATGTCAAGTGGGCCGGACCATTAAAATTATACCATACTCTGCTATAAATAATTAAAATATCATGTCTTTTCTTTGTTTTGGTGTAAAGAAGCACAAGAACATTAGGAAAATATTGAAATTTAATAAACTATCCTTTTACAAAACATTTCATAAAACACCTCATATTTCCTTAGACAAATGTGCAATTTACTTTTATCATTCACAAATATGCATTGCAACAGATCCGATAAATCTGCCGATAGTTCCGAAATCCTCTCTGCTATAGTATTCCTCGTCAGGCTAATATTGGCAAAAGCTTGTCGCTTCTCGGGACATACAAGTTCAGCCGCTTTCATCATGCATCGTTTAACAAAGTCACCGTCGGAATACGGCTTCGATGCTAATGCTATTTCGCTAGCAATTAGGTAGCTGGCTTTTACCGCTGCTTCACTGACTTCTCGGCTCTGGATGAAAGTTGACTGCTGTTTCCTCAGACCCGCCAGCAATTCGTTAATCTTATCTCTTCTCAGTTGTCCTTGCAAGCCATCATATTTTTCACTGTGATGAGTCTCGTAGTGGCGTCGAATATTATATTCCTTCAATACCGAAACTTGTTGCAAACACACCAAGCACGAAGGTTTTCCGTGCATCTCTGTAAATAAATAGGACGTGGTCCATTTTTCTTTGAAAATTCTACACTCCTTATCTACTTTTCTCCGTTTGGATAACGACATTTTGGCTAATGAGGGTGTAGCGGAGAAATAGAGACCAAGGTATAAACAACGTCGTAACAAGCAGCAGATGGCGCACTGATACCGTCTGCTGTTTTCAGTCTGTCTCAGTGATGCGGCTTGTCTTCTACTCTGATGGAAAGAGTGCGCCCCTTAGCGGATAATCCATGAATTGCAGCGAATTAAAAATATTAATTCCATGTCTTTTATGCATTTTTTCCACTTTCAAATTATCCTGCGGGCCTGATCGAACCTCCTTGGGGGCCGGTTCCGGCCCGCGGGCCGTATGTTTGACACCCCTGTTCTACACTTTTAACCCTTCCAAAAGCATTTAAGACCTTGGTTTCCACCCAAGTCCTAGAACAGTATGACATTGCTGAGATGAATTTGTTGTGGGCTGGGCTGCATGTAAAAGTTTGGCTATGGTGACATGTTTTTTAAAAAAATTTATTGTAAATTGTGGGGTTTTTTTCTTTGGTTTTAAACAGCCCAGAGTTTGGTACAAGATGTATGGTTCTATAAATGTTTTAAATAAATACATCATTTGTGCAAAGTGGGATACTATACCAATCCAGTCATTCAGTAGTATTGCAGCTGGTGCTCACCCTTGGAGCCAAGATACAAGACCCAATAGTCCAGTGTCCTTATCACTGGTAGAGGATAATGCAACAGTGAGCATACCTGAGGACTGAAAAGACAGCATTTAGCACTTATAAACTGCTTCATAGTGCTTCATATCACTATCTATCAGCAGTTTCCAGAGTCAGTATATTTTCCCCAACAATCTGGGTCCTCATTTTATTTACCTCGGAAGGATGGAAGGCTGAGTCTGAAGAACCTTGAGCTGGTCAGGATTGAACTCCTGACAGTAGGCAGAACTAGCTTGCAATACTGCATTCTAACCATTGTGCCACCATGGTGCCAATGATATTTGAGGTTTTAAAAATACAGCGATCTGGGGCAGTTAGAAACAAATGCAGGTTCACCACTATTCATGTTCATTTTCTGAATTAAAAGCTGGATTTATATCTGGTTAGTTAGGCTGAGTTTGAATTCCAGAAGAATTTTGGTGGAATGCCCACCACTTGCTATACTCCATTCTAAGTGGTATGTAAAAGACAATACTGTAGTTCCCATACTTTTAAAACTACCCAGAGTCTTGACCCAGTCTATAAATATTTCAGCACTTCTACCTTTAAACTTTTCTCACATTTTCCATCTATTTCCATCTAAGCACAATCATCCAGTTCACATGATAACTATTTATTGTTTTAGAAACAATCTTCTGTTGTGAGAATTGTTATTTAATATGTCACCTTCAAAGGGTCACTCACAACATGCTGCATAGGCCAAAGTATTATGAAATACATTTTTTGGCAGCACTTTTCAGCTTGCTCAGTCAGGGGTCTTATCTTTCAAACATATCAATTCACCAACTTTGGCAAATAGGTCATTTCAATAACACAAGTCCCACTGTGTTAATTCACCTTCCCTTTTATGTCATTAAAAATGAAAACTTATAGAATCAGACAGTACTTGGCCAGACAGGAACGTAGATGCAGATGTTCATTTTATTAACTTTTCTTTATCATTTTATTATTGTACAACTAAATAATACACAATCCCAGATTTATTTAGGAGTAGGGCAGCAAATGTGTCATTTTATTCTTGTAGTCAAGATGGTGCAAAGATTTAAGGCAATTTATACATAAAACTGCATGCAAATAATTAACAAGTGGCTTCTTTGAAAAATGTGGCGATAACAATAATGCATAGAATGAGAAGAAAATACATTATTAATTGGGCCTGTTTCCTAGGGCTGAAGATGGATTTGAATTTGAAAGAAAAAAATGTTCTTTGGAACACAGGTGGACTGAACATACTCTGCTCGTAACCCCAAAAACTGAATACCGGTATATATTTTCTTAAATTCATATGGTATGTGCCCATGATCCTGAAGCTGTAAACAAATGGCCCTGTATTATCCTGTTACCTTCACAACTTGCAAGATAACTTTAAATGTAGAAGAAAGAGAAAAGGGATCTTGCAGATGGAAAGTTTTTTGTCACTACACCTGCTATGAGTTTACCATAGAACAGTGGTTCTCAACCTTCCTAATGCCGTGCCCCATGTTGCGTCCCCACCCCCCCACCATGACTCACCCTGCTGCTGTGCCTGCCGCCACGACCCTCGCCGCCATTTGGGTTCTTTTACCCTCTGCGCATGCACAAAGCATTCTGTGCATGCGCAGAGGGTAAAAGAACCCAAATGGCAGCGTCCGGGTGAAATCTCCTGACCCCTGTGAAAGGGTTGTTCAACCTCAAAAGGGGTCGCGACCCCCAGGTTGAGAACCGCTGCCATAGAAGAATCTGAGTAGCTTCTAGAACAGAGGTCTTCAAACTTGGCAACTTTAAGACTTGTGGACTTCAACTCTCAGAATTCCCTGTTATAGAACAAGAAAAGACAGAATCTGAAAGACTCAGATTAAAGAGTTTTCATCATTTATTTATTTATTTTATTTATTTATTTGGTAGTTTTTCTATGCCGCCCTACTCCCTCAGGACTCAATTAATTTCCTCTAATTGCTAATTATTCATGAATATATTCCACTAGAAGACTTCTTTAATTTCACAACATGTGGACCAACTGGGAAACCATGACCATCTTAGACAAGCCAAGTCCAAAAACACTAGACAATTCCTGGAAGCCTGGCATTCCGACAAATTAGCCATAGACTTAGATATAAACAGCCTCTACAAACAGTGTGAAAGAGATAATCAACAAGACAAAAGGGAACAAAAAGACCTTCCTCAACAGCAATCAACTCCCAAATGAGTATAGATTAACATCAAAGTTAACATGAGACCCACAATCAAGAAGTAAACAATATCTCAATGAAGGAAGTGCCAAACAAGCTGACAGTAAACAGCCCAAACAAAGAATAAACAAGACCACTCAGATCAACCACTAGAATATAAACTGAGAGCAAACCCCCCTCCACCAGCACTGATGAAGTTACCTAGTTTGGATAATGAAACATTTGCAAGAAACCAATCAAGCTCAGACACCATCAAGGATCTTTCATGATATATTATGTAACCCCATCATCAGGCCAATTAGGAACAGGTAGGGTGTACTCAGCTTCTGTACAGGTGGGCTGTACAAAGCTTCCGTAAGCTTTGGTCTATAGTTTGTGAATGTTTATCACCGCACCTATAATTATTGCAGATTTCAGTTTATTCATGATGCTTTAAAAACAACACAATATTTATGTTTCAATGATGCATAGTGCTAGGGTCATTTTAAAGCTTGTGATAATGCAGCAATGATATATAAAATGAAAGCTGCTAATGTTTTTTTACAAAATGTTGAATTCTGTATTAGGAATATAACTTTCTTGATAAGAATGACACCTAGGATGTTTACTGTGGTTTGGAGAAAGACCTGGAGGAAAAAAAACATGGAATATGCAACTCTACAAACCCTTTGACTGTTTTTTCCCCCTTAACAACATAGTAGCAGATGTTCTGAGTGTTTATAAGATGTTGATAGGTTAGGAATGCCTAAAGCAAATTTGCTGCATCAGGCAGAATAAAGGTTGCCCATGTCACTTGAAACTAAATTCTTGACAAGAAAATTGTACCCATATAGTAATGTGAAAAAAAGAATCTGTTTAGTAGCTGAATATCAGCATATGATTCAGACAAAGTATCTTTGTTTCTGACAATGCTGAAATTTAGTTTGCCCACATTTTGTTTAATTCTGTTTGTTTCTTGCTGAACAGTCTCCCTTTTGACACATTTTGGCTTCAATAAGGCTGGAGGAGCTGATAACACAACCCTGAAGGGTCAGTTTCATCATATCTCATTAATGAAAGCCCTTGCATTAAAAACAGAAAAGTTTGACCAGTTGCTAAGAGTTTCTAGATTTTTATACCTGGTCAGCAGCAGTGGGCCTGTCAGAATTGCTCACTTGGATCAGGGGGAAAAAAGTCTCAAAAGTCTTCCAGACACTTTGTGAAAATTCATAAGCCAGATATAGAGTCCTATCTCAGGTAAAACCATCATGAAGGGCCACGTCAAACCAGTCTGTTTTCAGACTGGCAATCTGAGACCAGTGCCTTCAAGATAATTGAAAGAGGTAAAACAAAAAAATGACAACTTTAGAAGAAAGATTTTCTGCCACCATGCAGAGCATAATGACAAAACAATACTGAAAGAATTATAAAGAAATTCTTAGCTTCCTGAAAATAAATGTTCAGTAGAAGAACAGGATTGTCTTTTTTTAGTGGAAGAAAACTTGAAAAAAATCAGGGCAGATTTTGAGATATTTTTTGTTGTTTGTGAACAGGTTTATACTCTGTGAATTTTACCTAGTTGTTGTGTAATGGTGTGAGAACTGATGGCAGTCATCCCAATGACTCAATACCACTCAAAATTTGTGGCAGTTAACTGTATAGATTAATTATTTCTTGCAATATTTATGGTTGTCTACGGAGATTCTCAGTTATTCAGGTCATGGTTGTCCCAAAGGAGTTTTTTCAAGAGGCAACTGGACTTTCTTGATTTTCTTTGAAGACATTTCACTTCTCATCTAAAAAGCTTCTTCAGCTCTAACTGGATGGTGGGGAAACCTTTCAGCAGTTCCAATAAGGCTCCACACCCATTTGCACTTCTCAAATGATCCTGATGACACAGAAAAACCTACAAGTGGCCCCAAGGACTCTCTAAAAGAATGCAAATGACCAGCTGTCTGCAAGGTGTAAAAATTCTTCTCTTCCCCACCATCCAGTCATAGCTGAAGAAGCTTAATGGCTGAGAAGTGAAACGTCTTAAAGAAAAACAAGAAAGTCCAGTTGCCTCTTGAAAAAGCACATCAGTGAGCCAGCAGTGTGCAGCAGCTGCCAAAAAAGCCAACACAGTTCTAGGCTGCATTAACAGAGGGATAGAATCAAGATCACGTGAAGTGTTAATACCACTTTATAATGCCTTGGTAAGGCCACACTTGGAATACTGCATTCAGTATTGGTCGGCACAATGTAAAAAGGATGTTGAGACTCTAGAAAGAGTACAGAGAAGAGCAACAAAGATGTTTAGGGGACTGGAGGCTAAAACATATGAAGAACGGTTGCAGGAACTGGGTATGTCTAGTTTAAGGAAAAGAAGGACTAGGGGAGACATGATAGCAGTGTTCCAATATCTCAGGGGTTGCCACAAAGAAGAGTGAGTCAAACTATTCTCCAAAGCACCTGAGGGTAGAACAAGAAGCAATGGGTGGAAACTAAACAAGGAGAGAAGCAACTTAGAACTAAGGAGAAATTTCCTGACAGTTAGAACAATTAATCCGTGGATCAGCTTGCCTCAGAAGTTGTGAATGCTCCAACACTGGAAGTTTTTAAGGAGATGTTGGATAACCATTTGTCTGAAGTAGTGTAGGGTTTCCTTCGTAAGCAGGGGATTGGACTAGAAGACCTCCAAGGTCCCTTTCAACTTTGTTGTTGTTGTTGTTGTTGTTGTTGTTGTCATCTCGTCGTCATCATCATCATCATCATCATCATCATCATCATCATCATCATCATCATCATCATCATTATTATTATTATTATTATTATTATTATTATTATTATTATTATTATTATTATTATTATTATTATTATTATTATTATTATTATTATTATTATTATTATTATATTTGGGACAATATTTATGGATGTAGCTGCTTGTCTGTACTAGTCCAAGAAAACTCCCAGATCACCATACAACATATAGCATTATGTCCATGCTATAATTATAGCATTATTCCAAGATTCATGTCATACCTGATGTTTTATATATGAATGTTGACAAAGAGAGAGAGAGAGAGAGAGAGAGAGAGAGAGAGAGAGAGAGAGAGAGAGAGAGAGAGAGAGAGAGAGAGAGAGAGAGAGAGAGAGAGAGAGAGAGAGAGAGAGAGAGAGAGAGAGGAGCTGATAAGAACAATTTACGTTAAGAAATAAGAGCTAGGACAAAATGAATTTATCATCTGCTGGGAATGTGTAATCCACATAGTCTCTTTTTATTTTAAGTGGATTAAATGTGGATTTTAAGTGGACTTAAATGATTTAACTAAACATGTCATATGGAAGCTTGTTCAGCTCTAACTAGATGGTATGGAAATTATGTGGGCATTTGTTAATCTAAAAGTGTGTATTCATCTTGGAAGAGTGGGCAAATTTGGATTCTGAAAATATATTAAACAGTTGATTATATTAAATACTAAGTCATCTGTTTAATCCAAAGTTTTTCATATTTTCCTAGTGTAGTATTTTTTTTTACTGTAGGCAGATGAACAGGTCCAACAAAGGTGTGGAAAGTGAGCCACCAACTTTTATCTATGGGACCCACATAAACCTCCAATGCATTCTTGTAAATAAAAATGATGTAAGAAGCTGTATGCTGGTTTGCAGGTTATCAGAATCCAATTTTAGTTTTGCCTGAAGCTTTTTATTTTTGGGAAAAAAAATAAGTAGGGCAAGGATGCTGAGAAGCATGTGTCACACATTGTGATAATGGACATCATGATGCCCAAATTGGGTTAGCAAAAGGATTTATCTTTCCTTTGTATTCAAATACACACGTATACAGACTGCTTTACCATTTACTTATAAATCATGAAAGCTATAGATAGGAAAGAAAAATGGTTAGACACCCTAACTAGAGTACACAGAAATAGGTCACGGCAGCAGCACATGTTTAATGAAAAGATATAACATTTAGAATCTGTTTGTGATAAAACTGTAGGAAGAAAAATGGAACTGATTTTTATCTTCCTAGTAATAAATGAAATGGAAAAGAGTGCTTTGCTAGGCAACACCCTTTCTCATTAACACACATCAGCAAGCAGTTTTCTATGGGGCAGCTCGCTGATACATTTACATACCATTACATTAGTCATTAGACAACATTAGAATTGTAGAAAAATGGGAAAGAGATCATCACTATGTTAAAATGGCAGTGGGGTGATAATTAATGCAAACTCTCACTAGCAGACCTGAATTCTTCTGTTTGCCTCTGTATAACTTATCATCCTCCACAAATGAGGTGAGAAGAGTTGTAGGGATCCATTTTTGCTGCTATAATGTTTTGAATGTATCTAAATGAAAAGAATACTCATATACCACTAAACTGAAATACGAGATCTGTTGAATTTGGTGGAATCTGTATCTGTGAAAATATTTATGACTTTTCATAAGCAAACATTACAAACCTTTGTATGAGAGGTTTCTTGCTGATCTCTGAGCTTGGTTGTTTGCTTGCAGATATTTCATTAACAAACTCACACTGGACTCACACTGATGATGTTACTGAACTGGGTAATGAAATGTCTGCAAGCAAACAACCTAACTTAAAGAACACCTAGAACCCCATAATTCAACACATATTCTCTTCTATTGAAAGATTTATATGAAAGGCTTTCTACCAGTTCACCTCATGGCTAATCATTAAACCAGGATAATCTTGTACAGGGGTGAAATGCTACCGGTTTGAACAGGTTCGGCATACCGGTAGCAGCGGCTGGTGGTGGTTTGCTGAACTGGTAGTGATGGCTGGCTAGCCATGCCCCTGAACCGGTCACCCAGTTGCCGCTTGCTCGCCCTGCAAGCGGATGTCCTGGGACTCTCGGCTGCCTGCTGCCACTGCTGCTCCTGGATGCTGCCTGCCACCTGCTCACCTCCCTCCCCAGTCCATGGCACCTGCGCTCTGGCCATATCCTGGCCAGCTGATGTCATGCTGGAGTGCCAGCAGTCCAATGCGGTGTGCATGTGCAGCAGCCCCGGGAGTCAGGACATCTGCTTGCCATCCTGAAACAGCAGTGGCGCTGCCGCTGCTGTTACCACTCTCAGCCCCATAGCAGCAGCAGCAGAAGGTAAGGTCAACACTGGCAGTGGGGGGGGGGAAAGACCCGCTGTGCTTGTCCGAGGAGCTGCTTCGGAGGGACATGGCGAGGCTTGCTCACCTTTTGGGCGAGTCCGACACGCTTCCGGCCTGCGGGACTATCCCGAAAACAAAGCTTGCTTCCCCTTTCTTGGACGTGGCAAAATGATCTGGGATCGGTGATATAATTCGAGCAACTCACCCACCCATGCGCGCACAGGGGGCTCAGAGGAAGCGGCAGCAGCGGCAGCGGCAATGGCACCTCGTCCTGAGGCGCCATGGCTAGATCCTAGTGCTCGAGAAACTCTGTTCTGCAGGCCAGATGTGCATCGGACTTGCCAAATCCGCTATTGCCTCTGACGTTTTCTCTCTGGGACGCGATGGGCGAGAGAAAAAGAGCAGGGCGGAGCCCGGGAGGCTGCTGAGTGAAGAGCCGGAGAGAACTGGTGGGTTCCTCTGTGGGGCTGCACCCACCTGTGAGGCTTGTGGGGGGTTACCTTCCGGCAAGGCTGCTAGCCCATAACCTGTGGAAACATCAGCTGATCGTCTTTTTAAAAAACTTTTTTAGTTAAAAATGCTAAAAAAAAAAATCAAAAATAGCCACGCCAATTGGCCACGCCACCCAGCCACATGAACCCCCCCCACTAAGCCATGCCCACTAAGCCACACCCACAGAACCGGTGGCAAAAAAATTACATTTCACCACTGATTTCTTGTAGCAGAATCTTTTCTAAGTGCTGCCTGTATGATATCTATATATTGTTGCTTTTAAATATTGTTTGCTTTCTTTTGTCTGTTTTTTATCTGTGTTTTCAAAGGTTGCTGTTATCTAAAGCAATGAAAGCAAAATGATGAACTTGAGCAGCCAGGGAGAACAAGGCCAGTCTTTTGTTGTCTTTAATTTCATACTATAAAAACTTCAAGAGTTTTAAGCACCATTGGAGGATAACTTGGTTTTCTCTGAGTTTTATCTGAAATGACTATGAACAAAAATATCACCTGGTGCTTATAGCTGTAAAACAGAAGATGTTACCACTCAAAATGGTTTTTATAAAGGCAGGATAAATTCAAAATGTTTAGGTTCTTTCTGAGATCAGATTATTTGGGGATTTTTTTTGCTCCTTATAAAAGACTGACTGCCAATTAAATGTTGACAAGGATTTTCATGAAAGTCATACAAGGACATTATTTTATTCTTATTTTGTAAATTATATTTATTATAAAAAAAACCTTACTGCAATATTTTTTTCTCTTCTTTTAATTACTAAGGAAAACAGCTTCCTCAGTAGGTTGTGCTATGTTGACAGCTCCAAGAAATTATTTTCTCATTTTGAAAAGGGGAGAAAGTAAGGTCACCACTTACTTCAATTATTCCAGAAATGATACTCCTTAATATAACAATTATTAAATTAATAATACATAAGGTGCATTCTGGCTCTAATGTCTTGTGAGCACCCAGATTTAACCCAATGGATTTGATTCTCTCAAAGTAATTTAGGTTACAGTTACAGTTCATGAGCAATTTTCAACAGGTGGTGCTGTCTATCCGACAACTACTAGGTCATGTCAAAAGCTTAAAGTCGTATTGTGTTTAGAAATATGTCTAATACCCCATATTAATTGAGGCTATGCTTCTGCAGCATTATTATATTCACTAACAGACATTCTTTGCAAAATATGCAGGTTGAAAACTTTAGAGTAAAATAAGCATTGAAGAAGAAGGTCCGCATTTTGTTGCCTAATAGAGTAATATGAGGGGTAACTGGAAACTTCAGATTTCCAGAACATTTGATCAGGTTGATAATGTGTACATTACACTGGGATTGTTTATTTATTTAGTGTATGAGATGTGTTAGCTAGGGATCATCAAGGTGGCTGGCTGCCTCGGTGAAAAGATTTTTTTTTGGGTGGTGTTATCTTTACCTGCAGGACGCCTGAATGCCGGGGAACGCAATCGGGGGAGACTCCTTTCTTGTCCCTTCCGTGGTTTTTTACTCGCTCATGGGAATTGAACCGCCGAGCTGCCAACCTCAGCGGTGCGCAGGCCCAGCGTCTTACCACGTGAGCCACCGCGGCCCCTACTGGGATTGTATTAGGCCAGGGATAGGCATAGAAGATAGGCTCTTCTATGATTCATGGACTTCAACTCCCAGAATTCCTGAGCTAGCATGATTGGCTCAGAAAGTCTGGGAGTTGAAGTCCACGAGTCATAGAAGAGCCAACTTTGCCTACCCCTGTATTAGGCCCATATCAAAAAAATCTGTGCTGGGGGTTGTCATTTCTTTATCAGACACAGTATAAGATGTTGATCTTCACCTTTACATACCCAATAGAGACTTTATAAGCAATTCTCCAAGATGCTTGTATCTTTAATATTCTACCTTGCTTGCTAATCTAAATCCATAATCTAGATATTAAATAAAGGTGTCCATATCTTTAATTATTTAGCTTAATAGAACAAACCAAAAATAAAAATATATAATACATGCATATATGTAAGTATTTAGGTTTTACATAATGATATGAATGTGCTTGTATAATGAATGGATGTTTAATGTATTTCATTGTAATCATCCTTACGGATCCTACAACTGTAAGCAACTTTTCCTAACTTGCAAGTAACATCAAGTGAGCCGAGGTGGCACAGTGGTTAGAGGCAGTACTGCAGGCCACTTTAGCTGACTGTGATCCGCAGGTCAGTGGTTCAAATCTCACCGGCTCAAGGTTGACTCATCCTTCCATCCTTCCGAGGTAGGTAAAATGAGGACCCAGATTGTTGGGGACAATATAAATATACATTGCTTACTGGTGTAAACTGCTTAGAGAGTGCTTGCACTGTGAGGCGGTATATAAATCTCACTAACTAACTAACTAACTAACTAACTAACTAACTAACTAACTAACTAACTAAATAAATAAATAAACAAACAAACAAATAAATAAATAAAAAGTGTTCACTCAATTAAGTAATATAGATTCTTAAACATCTATATTGAAAAATAAATGTCTTAATAATGTTATATCTGTAAATATTGCAAGTAGCTGAGAAAAGGTAAATTAATATTTGTCCTTTAACATACAAAATAATAAAACACAGCATTATAATTCACTAATTAGACTGCTTAGACTACGTAAAAAGCCCAACATCCATTAAAAAAAAGTATAACACAATTTTTTTTAAATTCAGTTTTAGATTCTGGGTTAGCTCATAACCCAGTTTTAGATTCTGGGTTAACTCATTTAGCATGAGGAAAAAAGATCAGATTTTTCACAAATAGTAGACTGCATTATTCAAATTGATGTAGCAGTGATAGGAATGTGTAATCTAGTCTACTTTGAACAAAGAATAGTCCAGGTGTTCATGTTAATATTTCAGAGGGTCCAGGATGGAGAATTTATATTGAGTATAGCCATTCCAAATTTTGTACTAGAAGATATACATAAGGTTACAATTCAAGATAACAAAAAAAACTGTTTTATTTTTAATTGGTAAATAATCTGCAATTTTTAATTGGTAAATAATCAAGCAAAAATGGTTATTGAAAGAGAAGATTCATGACAGAGAGCTATTGGTATGGCACAAAATTTTTGGAGGCTTTCCCTTATTATTAAACCATCTGATTGTTGCCAATCCTTAATCAATCATACAGATTGAAGAACATTTGTGCTAGTTAAGTGTGCTGCACTCAGCAGTTATTTGATGGTAAATATCAAAAGGTTTTTTTCCATAAACATCTTTGCCTGCATCTTATGCTATAGAACAGAGTTCCCCAAACTTTCTGGTTTTGTGGACTAGCAGGGGGAGATACTTCTGTGCGAGTAGTGGGCAAGTGCATGTGCCCAGCTTCATTTGCGCGAGCCCACCGCTCATGGAAATGGAGTGTGTGCGCTTGCCACTGCTCATGCAAGTGCGGATGTGCACCAGAGGTGGGTTTCAGCAGGTTCTGACCAGTTCTGGAGAACCAGTAGCGGAAATTTTGAGTAGTTCGGAGAACTGGTAAATACCACCTCTGACTGGCCCAGCCCCCATCTATTCTCTGCCTCCCGAGTCCCAGCTGATTGGGAGGGAATGGAGATTTTGCAGTATCCTTCCCCTGCCACATCCACCAAGTCACGCCCACCAAGCCACACCATGCCCACCAAGCCACGCCCACAGAACTGATAGTAAAAAAAATTGAATCCCACCATTGATATGCATGCCTGCTCGCCTGCCACTTTGGGTGGCCCAGTTCTGAACAGCTCATGGCTCGGTAGTGGGCCCTGGCCTGGGGGATGTGGACCCCTGCAATAGAAGATGTACAACAAGTTTTACTGTAATGCATGACTATAACAAAAACCATTTGTTGAACTCTATTGGTAAAACAGCAGTTAAGATTTTAATATCTACAGGAATCAATAAAATGGGACAATAATTAAGATACGAAGTATGATCTTTAACTGGTTTTGTTGAAACTATGATAGATGCTTTAGAAAATAAGATACCACATTTAAAAAGCTCTATTGTATAATTGTTAAAATTTAGAAACAGGTCTGTAAAATCTATAAAGCAGATATTTTATATAATCCCACAAGAAATCCATTAAATATTGTACTACTGCTCATGTCCAGAATAATTATCAACAAAGTGGCAATTAACAATTGCTGTAAAGAATTTGTGACACAATAATTTTATCAATTAAAATTTATTTATTTATTTATTTATTTATTTATTTATTTATTTATTTATTTATTTATTTATTTATTTATTTATTTATTTATTTATTTATTTATTTATTTATTTATTTATTTATTTATTTATTTCTAAACCAACCATCTCCCTCAAAGAAGAGATTTTGGCAATGTACAATATAATATAACCGATAAATAAAAATACATATAAAATGAACATTAACATTAAAAAATTAATTCAAATTAAAAAATTTAAATTTATAGAATAATGACAGTTAAACATCAAAAGGGGGAAAAATCCTATGATGGCTGTTTAATGTTGGAGTATTACAAGTGAGGGGAGCTCTCAAGGGGCTAGCCAGCCCCATGGCTGTGTGGTCCTCTGTGCCCCCAATGCAAGATTGCAGAGCCAAGTTTTAACCCCTTTGTGGAAGGCCAAAAGACTGGGGTCTTCCTCCCCTCTGGGGGCAGAATGTTTATAAAGAGTATGTAGTTTTTCGGGATTATAATATAGGTAAGAGTACACATTTTAAAACTGGTCAATTATATTTATTTATTATATTTATTATTTATTTATTAGTTGCATTTGTATGCCGCCCACTCCACAGAGACTCTGGGTGGCTCAACAACAATAAAAATTCACATGCAACAACAAATATAAAAAAGAAAATCATTAACAACAGTAAATATTAAAACACTTAAAAACATTAAAAACCACAATTTAAAAACCCATACAAAAAAATCATTCATGGGGCCAAGAATGATCGATTCAGAATTACATATAATTCTCATCTTTAATGGCTGTACTAACTTTTTTTTCTTTTTCTACCTTGTCCACATCAAGTGATTTGCGTGGTCCTTCATCTATTAACTTGATTAATTCATAATACTGAATATGAAAGGAACAATGTTATACAGCAAAGAAGAATCAAGAAAGAAAAAAAAAGCATGACTTGGGAAACACAGACTTGAGAGGGGAAATATTGTATTATTATTATTTTAAATAAGCTATATTACATTTTAAAAAATGTAATGCTCTCAAGCTTATTTGTAAAGAAACACAGAATTCAGGAAATTCTTTTTGTTTTAGATAGGTTTAACTGAATAAGAAGCATGCTAGTAGTCCTTCCTGTTCAGGAAAACCTAGCACCATCCTATAAGGACTAAAGATTCTAAACTGTGATGCAAAAAGTGTTCAGCAGCTCATAACTTGGAGCACCTGTGCCAAATCTCACAGGTCCCGATTGCACAACTGTCACAACTGCCATCCTGCGCTTCAGCCGCGCTTTGCTAGATGCCAGCTTGCCATAGAGGAAGGAGGGAGTTGCTGGAAGGGGGAAACAGAAACTACTCAATGTGCTTTCCCAAGACATTGGTTCAGCATCTGAAGGCCAGATGCCTGGGAGGGGTATGTAATGGTTCACCATCTAGTCTGCCGATGCAGGGACTGTTACCAAAACAAGTCCTTTGAATGTAATTGGACAATAGGGAGATAACATAGGGGGGTGGGGGAACGGGAAGGAGAAAGTTAACTAGGAAACCTTCACATGCATTTTTTTTTGTTCTGGCTTCGCCTTGGCACAAATGAAGTTGAGGGTCTTTCTTTCCTAGGAGTCCAAGCTGGCGCAGGTGTGAAAATAACAAACATAACTTAGCTATATTTCCTTATTGGTGATCCTGGTAGCACCTTGTTACGTTGACTAGAACAAAACATACTCCTTATGTAGCCAGACAGCTAAGGGTTTGGCCTGGTAATGTAGGCTGCCTGTGGATTTGGATTGTGTTCTTGGTTTTCAGGTCCTGATTGAGAATTGCATCATGGAGAAGGTTTCTCAATCTTTCTATGTCTTCAACTTTTTCTTGGGAGTCTTGATTGGATTATAATACACAGCACAAGTAACTGGATGTTTAATTCAAAATAAACCCAGGCTTGAGCCAAAACTCACTCTTTCCTGCCCCATTGTGGACTGAGTTTGATGTTTGAATTCGTCTCAATATTGAACTAGCTGATGAAGTTGTGTGAATGGGACCACAGGCTTCATTTGAGCCTTGCAGCCAGCTTTTGACAGCTAGAATTTGAAATGCTCTTTTGTTATGTGATATGAGAGTAACATATGTGAAACTTGAATTTTCTTGTCACTTTTTTTTCCACATTCATTGATCCAGATACCTGTGTGCTATTGTTTGGTGTCATGCTACAAAGCGGTAACATTAGGGTTTCTGCAAAAATGAGATGTGATGAGATGTGCTCTCAGGAGAACAATGTAATTCTCTCTGTTTCTCCTGCAAAGATTATAGAAAATAGCTTGTCACTCAGTTTACATTGTCTCCTGGAATTCTGGAAGGTTTTCTATATCTCTTTGCCTACATAAAGTGAAGGAAGCAAGCAAGCAAGCAAAGAACCTTGTTGAAGAAAAGATGCAATTGATGGTCACATTGTAAATATTTGCTATTTTCTTCTGTTGAAGCCAGAGTTAATGATTCTAGTCAGTAGGCACAGAGCTGCACAATAAACAAGATGGCCACTTTCATCATAGAGATTTTGGATAAGATGGTTGGAATCCCTATGCTCACTACTCACAAACTGCACTGAACTGCCATGAGGATGATTTTTGAGCCAAAATAATAGAATTGTAGTCTACTAGCAAAAAAAAGGTGTAATGAGATTTGTGTGCTTATGATAGTTTATGCAAAGGGCAAGAAGAGCTGCCTTAATTAGATTTTTAACAGTTGGGAGTCAGATAATTCAAATGGGGGGCATTTTAGTTTTTTGTTAGGTAGAATTGTGCATATATCCGGGGAAAATAATGGTAAATGCTAATCCTTATGGAAAATTATCTAGCATATGATTTCACACAGAGTCTAGCAGAAATAGAAAATGTCAAAGACAAAAAAAAAAGGAGAAACATACATATAATAGGAAATGAGTGAATAAAATGACCATCTATCAAATGGTAGCTACATGCAGAGCCTATAATCACATACATTGCTTGTTTTATTCCAGCTGGTAAATGGAAGAATCCTATCATTCTCCCAGTTTCTAATTTTCTAACGAACTGTAGTTATAGTTGTCTGATTTTTCTTACCATTTCAGGATTAATAGAACGGTATCATTGACCAGTTTATGAAGCGGCTAATTACATTTTATTCCTACCTGGCTAACAATAGTCTCTGCTAGCATTATGTCACGTTATGTATGGACTCACTCTGCCAAATCCCCACATGCAAGCAGATAGACTTACAATTTTCTCCACAGAAGTATAGGCTGCAAATACAAAACTTCCACACTTGTCATGGGGAAGAGAGCTGATCCCCAAAATGGTGGCTTAGGTTGCTGCTGACCTGAGTATACATTCTCCAAATATTATTTACTTTTCTAGACTAGAGTATTTCATGATTATTTATTATTTATTTCCTTTTTTATTATTTGTTTCATGACTATCCTTCCAATAAGCTCTGAGGGGCTTATTTACTTTGAGGGGGATTGGAAGAGAAATTTGCTTTCCCACTGTGCATGCCCCAGCCTTTTCCTGAAAGTCTGAAGAGACCAGGAATTGGAAGCACCAAGGCCAGTTACCACATATTGGCTCAGCTCCATTTTTATTGGGCATTATTTTCTTAGCATTCTCTGCTACCCTTATAACTGTGGTTTCCTTGAAAATCTGTAGAGACAGGTATGGAAGAAAATGAAGAAAAATGCCCTCTGCCCAAACCTTGTCTTATCATATTCTTTCTATGTGTCCTTCTCTGGAGTTTTCTTCAGACATCTGCTAGAAGCTTATAACCTGTTTTATTCCTATGAATCCCACTATATCCAGCACAGAACTTTTGTTGCTGTTTCTGGGGCCTCTTTCTCTAAAAGTTGTAAAATAAAAAGCTTTCTAATATACTTCTTTAAATGCATCTTATAAACCAATAGAAAAGAGTTGTATAGAAACAGGTATGTATACTTATTGATGACAGGACTATATTTTTTCAAGTTTCATTAAGGACTTTGCATATTTAATCAGAACATTGTACTGGAGAAATGTGCTAAAAATGATTCCAGAGGCAATGGATTGCTTTGGGATTAATGGCACAGAATAATTCACCAACTGCATTTTTCTTGAACATATTAATGAAACTGAAGTACATTACACTCTGCTTATGAATAGCAGTCCATATCTCCTAGTGGAGAATTGCAGATTATTATTTTCTTGCTTTATAGTTATATATTATGAGTTTTAATTTATTATGAGTACATAGCATTATAATTATATCAGCTTTACAGATACAATCTTTCTTTCCTGCCTACTGCTTTTATATATTTCTCTTAGATACATGATTTATAATGTTGAATGAAAATAAGTAGAGAACTGGTTGAGAGAGTAAACTGTAAATATTTGCAGTTGTTCCAATCCAAATAAATATCACTATGAAAATAATTTTGGTAACTCTGTTTTTATATAAAACAGAGTTACCAAAATTAAATATGACTATTTATTTTTCAGAATATACATCTTATTATTTAAATCTTTTATTATTAGATTAAGAAGATTATACGAGCCGAGATGGCGCAGCGGTTAGAGTGGGGTACTGCAGGCCACTTTAGCTGACTGTGATCCACAGGTCAGCGGTTCAAATCTCACCGGCTCAAGGTTGACTCAGCCTTCCATCCTTCCAAGGTAGGTAAAATGAGGACCCAGATTGTTGGGGCAATATAAATATACATTGCTTACTGGTGTAAACCGCTTAGAGAATGCTTGCACTGTGAGGCGGTATATAAGTCTCACTAATAAATAAATAAATAAATTATAGAGAACATGTCACGAAGATATGGCTGCCCAGCTGAATAGCTTTACTGCTTGGTGATCTCTTCAGTTTGCTAGACATTCTAAGCAGGCCTTAAACCCAACTGAGGATTCTCAGTTGATCTTACTGTAACATCATGGGTAGACACCTCCAGGGTCTCTTGCAGAGCAAGGGGTTGGAAAGAGGACCTTTCAAGCATTTTTTCCCTCCCAACCCAGAATCACATGGAAGAAAAAGTACCTTGTTTAGGTAATTGCTGGAGTTATTGGCTACCTGTTGTGAGCAAATGCCAGATATCTCACAGCAAACTGCCTTCCAGGTTTTCTTTTGAAGTCTCACAAGAATCAACACTTTTTTCCCCTAGCAACTGCCATTCAATGGCACTGAAGAAAATTTCCTTTAGAAATTCCTTCAGAAGAGAAGAAAAATCCAACAGGCACATTGATTGATCTTGCACTTAATTAAGGAGTTTTAGAAATGTCCTGCATTTCACCGAATAATTGTCTCTTGGTGATCTGCAGTATGCCTGACTACTCTTACATTCCTTAATTCCCAGAAGAAGAATCATGATGAAACAGAAAGTTTTCAGTAGTGATGCGTTGTGCATCTGAGAAATTCTTAGAGGGTTTTTCCTTCTTCTGAAGAAATTGAAGGAAATCTCTGTAATCTCAGTGATCTCTGCCCACATACAGTATATGGTAAAGAATTTGAACAAGTCATTTGTATCCAGCACATAGATAATTTTCTCAAAACTTTGATAAGGATTATGAGCAGTGATTCAAATAAGTTAACAACTGGTTCTCTGCCCTAATGACCGGCTGGAAAGGTGTGGCTGGGTAGTCATGTGACTGGACAGGCATGGCCAACTCGACATTACTCATGTCAAGGGGCGCTTTACCTTGCCCAGCCTCTCGTGACCATGGGGATGCTGCAACGGTCATAAGTGTGAAAAACGGTCATAAGTCACTTTTTCAGTGCCATTGTAACTTTGAATGGTCATTAAATGAACTGTTGTAAGTCAAGGATTACCTGTACAAAAATACAAAAAGCTTCTTTGCTTGCAAAAAGCTGCCCTAAATACCAATCATTAGATTAGAAATGGGGAAATACACACTGAAGATCAATTTCAACTTCAATTTAAATTTCAAGGTGGTTTTGTGTGTGTGTGTGTGTGTGTGTGTGTGTGTGTGTGTGTGTGTGTGTATCTCATGATTCTATGGAAGTTCATATTGCAATAAACTAGAAGGAAGTCTTCTGTTTGACTTCTTTGATCAGTAAATTTTTAGTTTAACCACAAATAAGAGAACAAATGCTCTGCTTTAAGTTGGAAGGAAATATTAAAGTGATAACAATTTCTGTATGACTCGTTTGTCTTTTTCTTGACGTTGAACTAGCAACCGTTTTATTTTTTATTTTTTTGACAAATGCCAAGTAACAGAGCAATCATGGACTCCCTGGAAAACCCTCCATATAAATTAGAATGCACTGTAGGCATCTCTGGTGGTAAGATGCTTCTTTAGTGGCAGAAAATAAGAGCCACTCAGAAGCCCAATAAAGATCCCCAAACAGTTAATTCCAAAAGCAGGCAGAGGGATCAGTTTCATTCCACAGAGAAACAGCAGAGCAATCTTAGTAACATAGCTTTGTTATTTATTTATTTCCTGTTAATACAATGATATATAATTAAAAACAAAAGCAAAATCCCAACCAGCTAACCAATACTCTTGCCAGCAGAAGTCACCCAAACTTAGTTTTCCTAGTTGCTAGGAAATTTCCTTCATAGGTGAGCCTGTCAGATGCAGGAATAGTCTGAAAGTTATAATCTGAGCTTCTAGCAATCGATTGCTAGATTGCTGGTTTTTATTATTATTTTTATTTATTTATTTATTGTCAAGTACGTGTTGGTAATATACATAAATATAACATTGTTTATATACATAAGATGGGTACTGATAAGAGGGAACATTAGGACAGGGACGGTAGGCACGCTGGTGCACTTATGCACACCCCTTACTAACCTCTTAGGAATCGGGTGAGGTCAACAGTGGACAGTCTAAGGGTAAAGTTTTGGGGGTTTGGTGACGAAACCACATAATTTAGAATAATTTTTAAATTATTAAGATTTAAGTTTACCTTTTAAATAAACAGGTTTACTTTGTTTTTAAATCATTAAAATCATATCAATCAGTACCATCAAAACAATGTGAGATTCCTCAAGAAATTTAAAAAATTAAATAAAGTACATGGTAAGTAACTAGGAAGATTCACTGCAAAATTTCATAGACATTTTTCTTCAAACATTTCTGGACAGAAAAGGAAATAATATGGAACAAATGAACAGAAGTATTAAGGAGCTTCTCTAAGGGTTCATCCTGAGGATAGCTTTTAAAGATCTTATGAATCACTAGAAGTCCCTATAACTTCTAAGGTTAAAAAAAATACTTCAAATCACTGGAGGATCTGAAATGTAATTGAATGAACATCAATTATTTAATTTCCTGACAGATCATCCATCAAGCAAAAATTTAGAGGAGCCCAAAGCACATTTGTGTTATTCCAATATAAAACCTATGCAGTGTTCTAGCCCTAGAATGCTTTCTAGATAATCAGGACATGCAGCACTACATTCAGGATTATCTTGTGGTTCCTTGGCTGTTTCATTCAAGCTAATTATTTCCAAATTAACCCGAAACTGCTGTCAAGGAAATGGAAGAAGCATTCTTTAGAAGACTGTGCTCCTATATGTGCTACTTGGATGATTGATATATCCTTTTCAAAAAGAAGCATGTGAAACCTTCTTTCCAAAGTTAAATGTGATTTTCCTCTTTCTGCTGTTCTTTCCAGCACAACAGATGACTCTCTTTCCCACACCAGAATTTTAGAACTGATGGAAACAGCAAGGTTGAGTTAAGAGGCACAGCTAAAGGCATGGTCTTGAGTTCCTTTGGCCCTAATGGGTAACTATATGAAAATATGAAAATTCCTTTCACAATCCCACTTTTCTCAGCTAAAAAAGAACCAAATCTTCCCTTGATCTATGAATTATCTTTAGTAAAGCAAATATTAGAGAAACTTGAGTATTATGTTTAGGTCCACTATTACCTTTATTGTTTATTAGCTTCAAGGTAGCTTGGAATGAATGAAACTTCTATTATACATTTCATAAGTAGGGGGGGACCTTATCTCCACTGAGAACTCTTATAACGATATTCTTCTGTCACAATTGGGCAGTGATACTGATTTTGAGTGTGAAAAATTAAAACAAACATGAAAAGTTAAAACACAAAACATAAAAAGTAGAGCAAAGAGGCAAATTTGATAGAAAAATACTTCGTGAGTTAATCAAGCTGGAGAAGACTTTATCTTAAAGCCAGGTGTAAGGTTTTTGAAATTCTTCATCAAATATGTGCAATTTCACTGCTTTCTACAGGAGAAGACTACATTTTCCCACATTTTCTCAGAACCAACACTTGGTTTCAGCAGTAACAACTGGACTAGTTTTGAAAAACATGTGGAGGACGTCTCTCATAATAACTTCTTTTGGGATTCATTGGAAAACTGGGAAGGCAGAAGACTGCAGACTGGAAGTGTATTGATATGCATTTTCTTGGCATGGGTGTCTATACCTATGAAAAGAGGACATATTATGACAAGTGTGCCATCATATGCATGCTACAACATGTATGGTTCAATCTATAATGATGACATTTGCATGATGGCAAATGTCAATTATAATGATGACATCCTTTTGGCATCCTTTTGGTTTGCTGTAAAAAAATCCTCTTAATTATCACAATCTTGTATTCTGCTTGTGATAATTCTACTATTGACTGTTTGAAAGTTTAAAGCAAATCCTCTTTCATTAAAGTGAATAAGAATTAGGAGGTTTTTAAAAAGGCAGATAATATCTCTGATCTTCTCTAATTTATTTGTTCTAAAACTTGCTGCCATTACTTTGATTCAAAATCACACTACTTTGCCTTAAGGCAGATCTACATTTGTGACTTCACCAATCACTTCATGAGAGCAAAAATGGATGATGTTGTCTTTTTTCCCATTCCCAACCCATTGTAAATGTATCTTGTGCTCATGATCTCCCATTTTAATTCAGAACTGCCATTTTCTGTACCAATAATTAAATCTTAAGCCTTCCGGTGTGGTTGTTTTCAGCATCCCATTCCCTTCTAGTAGTGACTCCAACTTCAATTGCCATGCCTCAACTCCCCCTCCCCATTCCTCCAGTGGCTTCATTTTAGAATCGCAGGCTACATACTCTGATGATCATTAGTTATTGATTTTTAAAATAATATTTTGATCGATCAAATAATGATTCAATAAATCAATGAACTGTCTTCAACCCTAACCTTCACATCTTTATTTTTTTTATTTTTTTAAATGTTTAAACTGAAATGTGGGGACATTATTATTTCATTTCTGAAACAACTTCTTTGTTACAAAGTTTCCATAGACCTACAGAAGAAGGAGGAGGAGTGAAAGAGCAACCTGTTCCCTATTGCTTTGATCAAAGGTGGAATGGTACCCATGTCAAGGGCTTAGCTCGGGATTCCACCCGCAGACTGACGGGACCGTAAAAAAAGCCAATGCGATGGTGGAACAATATCTTCGCTGTTATGTGGACTACCAACAGGCCGACTGGGCGGAGCTGCTGCCATTTGCTGAAGTAGCGTACAACAACGCAGTACACAGCAGCACCGGATTGACACCTTTCCAGATCATCAGTGGACAGGAGTTCATCCCAATTGCAGAACTGCCCACAGAAGCACCCACATCCATGTCCCTAACGGAATGGATGGACACACTAAAGTTGGCAACCTAAGAAATAGAAAAAGAAAGAAAGAATCTGTGTTAGTGTTAAAGGACATATGTGGAAAGGGGATTGAAGGCGCCTATCTATGCAAACCTTCTGGGAAATAAAAGGGACTAGACATGAACAAGTGAAAAAGAAGAAAACTTTATTAAGTCAATTGACCATATCAAATACATAAAAGTGATACAAAATGGAGATATACACAAAGAAATCAAACTTCATAATAAATCATCATTTGTACAGTTAACTCCAATCTGATCTAAGTATTTTGTCCTTTTTGAGATGACTTTTGAACGAAGAGCGCAGTCTTACTGGTGATAGGTAGGTGTGTTCCCTGCAATAAGTAAGATTGTTTCTCCTAGCTGCCCTGATTTTTTTTTTAGTTTTTAAATAAGGGACTAGGTAAGCAGCCCTTTCTAGACGTACAACTTGCAGTCAACAAGAATGTGTCCAATGTCTTCAATGACCGGTTCTCCACACACGCAGTCGTTCTTCAGTTCTTCAGTAACCTTCCATGTCTTACCATGGCATCCAGTTCTTTGAAGGTCATGAACAAGTGAGGAAGAAACAAGTCTGATTCAGCTAGATAGATATTACATATTGGCATTTACTTCATAGTGTGCCTGAATCCTACTCCTCACTCTCTCATCTGTGCAAAATCTACCCTCCCTGAGAACAAATTACACAAAGAAAACAAAAGTTACAGTGGAATGGGTATCAGATGCAGAATTGGCTTTTTTTGTGCTGGCATCAGGAATCCATTTCCTCTTGCAGCTGCTAGGCTGCTTTTATATTTACGAGCACTTGGTGAGCACTCTGACAGGTTTATTATTTGTTGGCTTTCTCCAGCATTGCACAATAAAAATTGTTTTAAAGAGTACTCTGAAGTCTAGATGGCTACCACTGTATCAAACCCAATCAATCTGCTAATGTATTTTGCTTCATTGATTGATAACTGTTGCCATGGTTTGGCATTTCAGGGAAGGAGAACAAGACTGGATGGTTATTAATCCTTTCTGTCTTCCTTGAGCAGTAGTTTGCACTATTACCTGCATTTCTAGCTGCAGATTTTGATGCTCAGGACTGCTTTGACCCTAGCAGTGAATCTACCATGTACATTTCACTCTGCAAAGATGTTTCATTATGTTGGTCCAGGAAACTCCTGCTGAGATGCAATGGGCTGAGATACAAATAGGGATAATTGGGGTAATCTTGCTCCAGTTTATTTTAGAAATAGGCACTGCTAATATTCCACATATTGGAAAACGATGTCTCTTGTCTATTGCTATGAGCTGATCAGATTTCATCAAGGATTGGAACTGGGTTCTGACTTGATTTGCATATTGTGCTAAGCCTTAAGTGGCTTATTATGAGCGATATGATTTGCACCTTTGCTTCTAATACTGGAGTGATGCTTTTTCTTAGCAATTTCAGCAGACTTACACAACATCCTGACTTGAAATCTTGCTTACAATCTGCAATCCTTGCAGTAGACAAGACTGAAATGTGACATGTGTTCAGTGTTCTGATAGACCTAGAAGATTTTTTTCCTCACATACTGCAATGAATGCAAGTAGTAGTAGTAGTAGTAGTAGTAGTAGTAGTAGTAGTAGTAGTAGTAGTAGTAAAAGGATTGAAGAGGAAGAATAAAACCTTCTCTTCTTATTTCATTTTTTAAAATAATTTTATTGAAGCAATTTTTAACAAAGTAAAACACATAAAGAAAATGATAATGAAGACAAATAGTAAATAGTGTAAATAGAAAATAGAAAAAGAAATATAAAATGGAAGAAATAAATAAATAAAGCAATAAAGAGAAAGAAAAGTAAAGAAAGAAAGAAAGAAAGAAAGAAAGAAAGAAAGAAAGAAAGAAAGAAAGAAGCAGCTTCCAATGTTCTTGACAGTAGTTATAGATACCTTTACATTTTGTCCTCTCACTTTAAAGTTACAGCATAATTTCCTTCTTTCAATAAGCTATCATTTCTTAACTTCTAACCACAAACCATATGTCACGAATTCATTTTTCTTTTATTTCAGGAAAAAGTTCATAAAGGGGTTCCAGTCATATTACGTCCCTTAAAGCTAATGTAAAGGCAAACATTTGATTGAAGGCAAGGTGGCTTACAATAGACAAAAACACCAATAAAACATTAAAACAAACATCACATTTGAATTAAAATGGAGACATGGAGAAGAAGGGAACAGGGTGCACATGGGAGGATGTGGGATTTTATCTAATTGATTAACTATCTCCAGAATGACATGCCCCCATTGGGGGCCTGGCCAATTGGCAGAACCATGTCTTCACACCCTTTCAGAAGACCAAAATGGTGAGTGCAAACCTTACCTAAGGGGGGGGGGCATGATGTTCCAGAGAGCAGGAGCCATGGCAGAAAATGCTCTTCTCCTGGACCCCACCAGCTGAAATTCCTTGACTGATGAAGTTCATATCATGCCACTTCTATCAGTGTGGTGGGGCAGGGAAGCCCCAACAGGTAAGATGGTTCCTCAGATACTCTTGTCTCCTGCCATGAAGGTTTTTAAAAGTGATAACCAACATTTTGAATTGGACATGGAAGCAACCTGGCAACTAATGCAGCTCATGTAACATGGGTCACCCTAGGAGTCCCAAGAACAGTCAGCACAGTTGCATTCTGTACAAGCTGTAGCTGCCAGATACTCTTCAAGGGTCAGCCCATGTACAGCACATTGAAATAGTCCAACTGTGAGATGACCAGGGCTTGAGTGACTGAGCACAAGGACCTCCGATCCAGATAAGGGTATAACTGGCATACAACCATGAAGTTGTGCAAAGGCTCTCCTAGCCATGACTCTTCGAGCAAGCGTTGTAAGTCCAGGAGAACTCCCTAAATTATGCATTGTATCTTTCTGGGGCAGTGCAACCCCATGCAGAACTAAATATGTTAAAATCCCAGATCCAAAAACTCCACACACCCAAAGCCACTTGGTCCTATACGGTACATGTCAAGGGAGGTCTAGAAGTTCATTAGTACTTCCAAGCATTCACACTGCGGAGGCATTCAGCCTTTCTTTTATTAAGTGCTTATTAGAGTTTGCCTAATTAAAAACTCAATCAGGCTGTATAGAAGAACTAGGTACCTTCAGTTCCTGCATAGAATTGCTGAGTATTTGTAAAGTCAGGAGCAATGAACTCCCATCTTTTTACATTGATTGTGAAATGGTCTAATGTTATTGTTGAATAGATATGTTGACAAGGAGTCATATCTTTGTTTCTGGCCTCTGGGATATTTTTTATTTACAGATTTCAACCAATTTTAAACAATAGTCATGCTTTTTTTTTTTTGCTACGAGACTGCATTATCCAAAAGTGACTTTTAAATATCTTTCTGAAATGAAATTTTCCATTCCAGTCTGGCAGCTCAACTGATATGAAACGGATGCTTTCTTTGTAACATTTATATTTTTTTTGAATAAATAACTTTTTGGAGGAAATGTAGGCTACCAAGAATTTATTAAGTGCTGCCAATAGAGCCTTTAGCAAAATGCACAGACATAAAAACTGTTTGTAAATGCTGGTGACACTGACAGGTTTATCCAGTCTCTTACATCCTATTGATGCCCCCAAAGCCTAGTTCATTTTAATTCATGGCTATGGGCTGCATCATAAATATAAAATAAGTGAGAGAAAATCAGTGTCTCTCTGAGAGAGTCAAGGGCTTTCTATTCATGCCAGTATGCTTTTGTCTGAAAACTTGGCATGGATTTTATAACAGTGAGAAAACCCACTTTTTCTAGTTGGGGAGAAAGGTACTTGAGGATCAATATAATTAAAAGAACTTGGCAACATTCTTTGCATCAGAGCTTCTCATTAAGTTGTTTTATAAGCCTGATGTTGCTAACAAGACCATCAAGTGGCTTCCTGTCTTGGCAGAATATGCAAATGATGATGTAATAGTATAGCACTTTTATGCTCCAAGGCTGCTTCAGGGTTCCCCTGGGAGAACAGGAAGGTTCAGAAGGCAACCTTCAATAATTAAAAGCACACATAAAGTATAGGCCACCCACTAGGCAAATGGTTAGTGGTTTCATAAAACAGCCCTATTTGTTTAAATGTAACTCTCTTTAGTCCTTTTCTACATTGGCAGATTAAATTGTTATCCACCCCTCCTTGTGGCAGCAGAAAAGTATGCACCCAATGGTATCTTGATTTCACATGGTAAAATTGTATTAAGCTAAGCAGATGGATTAACTTTCTAGCTTTGCTACGGTCGTTCACTTTTGAATGTCGTCATTGTCATGAAAGTCCCCAAAACAATGCAGGCTATGCATTAGATAGTGTTAGATGATGATTTTTTAATAGGTGGCTTGATCTGACATCTGTCTGATATTTTACTGCATGCAAAACAAGGGAGGACAAACATGGTTTCCAATTCTTCTGTTGTTTTGTAAGCAATCACAAAATAAACAATAACCAAAAAGATATATTCTCCTGCATTCGAAAAGTGCAGATTTTTGAAAACTTGATGTTTTTCTAGGTATTTCCAAGGAGGGGAATGGGAAGAAAGGAATGTTCCCAGTGCCTGTAAGGAAAGAACATACATGTATGAACTTCAAGTGTCTAATAGGTTCAGAGCTGATCGTGCCTTATGGGTCCAAAAACTAGGTTGTCATCAGCATGGGGAATGAAGTGTGTCAGATTTAACATATCTTGAAACAGTTTACTGTGGGATTAAGGATGCATATAAACCTAAGATGAAAATGGGATGGGAGTTGTGGTCCTTCTGGTCCTTCTTCCTAGAATAATAGGACTGGACGGAAACTTAGAGATCTTATAGTCCAACCCCCTACCCAAGCAGAAGTCCTTATACCATCCCAGAAAAATGGTTGTGCATTTTTTTCTTGAGAACCTCCAGCGATGGAGCACCCATAACTTGGAGAGGCAAGCTGTTCCATTGATTCATTATTCTCATTGTGAGGACATTCTCCTTATTTCGAGGTTGGATCGTCTCTGATAAGCTTTTACTATTTGCTTGATCTTTCATCTACCCTTAATATGATTGGTCATGATTTATTTATTTATTTATTTATTTATTTATTTATTTATTTATTTATTTATTTATTTATTTATTTATTTATTTATTTATTTATTTATTTATTTATTTATTTATTTATTTATTATTTTATTTTATTTTGTCGAACATGTACAAGATAACAAGTATATGTATAAACATAAACATATACAAAGAAAGTATAGATAAATGAGGACAGTAAGACAGGAACGGTAGGCACCATGGTGCGCTTATGCATGCCCCTTACAGACCTCTTAGGAATGGGGTGAGGTCAACAGTCTAAGGTTAAAGTTTTTGGGATTTGGGGATGAAACCACAGAGTCAGGTAGCATTGACTACTCTGTTGCTGAAGTTGTATTTTCTGCAATCGAGTTTAGAACGGTTTACATTAAGTTTATATCTATTGTGTGCTCGTGTATTGTTGCAGTTGAAGCTGAAATAGTCATTGACAGGTAGGACACTGTTGCAGATAATTTTATGAACTACGCTTAGGTCATACCGAAGGCGGCATAGTTCTAAATTGTCTAAGCCCAAAATTTCAAGTCTGGTGGTATAAGATATTTTGTTGCAAGCAAAAGAGTGGAGGACTCTTCTCGTGAAAAAATTCTGGACTCTCTCAATTGTATTAATGTCTGATATGAAGTGCGGGTTCCAGACAGGTGAGCTGTATTCAAGAAGTGGTCTGGCAAATGTTTTGTATGCTCTGGTTATCAGTGTAATGTTGCCAGAGAAGAAGCTACACAAGATTAAGTTAACAACTCTTAGTGCCTTTTTAGCAATGTTGTTACAGTGGGCTCTGGCACTTAGATCATTAGATATGAGTACTCCAAGGTCCTTGACAGAGTGAGGGTCATCTACAAGGTCATGTCATCCGAGCTTGTATGTTGTGTTCTGATTCTTTTTGCCAATGTATAAGACAGAGCATTTGTTGGTTGAGATTTGAAGTTGCCAATTGTTTGACCATTCTGATACATAGTCAAGGTCTTTTTGAAGGGTAGTAGTATTGTCAGTGGTGCTAAATAGTTTAACATCATCAGCTAATAGAATGCAGTTGCTTATAATATGATCACAAAGATCGTTTATGTATGGTATGAAGAGTGTTGGTCCTAGAATGCTGCCTTGAGGGACACCACTGTTGACAGGTGCAAGATTTGATAGAGCGCTACCTATTTTGACCACTTGTTGCCTGTTGGACAGGAACGCAGTTATCCAATCATGTAGGGGTCCAGAGATGCCATAAGATTTTAGTTTTAGAAGTAGTTTGTCGTGTACCACTGAATCAAATGCTTTACAACAGTCTATGTAAATTGCATCTATTGCTTTATTCTGATCGAATTGTCTAGTCCATATGTTTTTGCAGTGTAGGAATTGTAGATTACAGGATAATTTTTTCCTGAAACCAAATTGTTTTTTAGAGAGTAGGTTGTTGGTTTCTAAGTGGAAGGTAATGGATTGGTTTATGATTGATTCCATAATTTTGCAGGTGACACAACATAATGAGATCGGTCTGTAATTTTCAACGTTGCTGGGATCTCCTTTTTTGAAGATAGGGATGACCGTGGCTAGTGACCATAGTTTGGGTAAGGAGCTGGTCCTGAAAGGTTTTTCAAAGATTATGCTTAGAGGTTCAGCTATGGCTGTGGAGAGAGAGCTTTTTAAAGAAGTAGGCACATAGTCCATCAGGTCCAAAAGATAGGGATGGTTTTAGGTTGCATAATGCCTTTTCAAGATTATCTTCTGTAAAATCAATTTGTGATAGATTGTTGTAATTATTTGTGGTACGACTAGGAAATATTGGGCATGAGACATTGCTGTTTACAAAGACTGAGCTGAAGAATGTATTAAAGAGGTTAAAGTTAAAGATCTTCTTGACTCCACTCATGTGCTTGGGAGCAAAGTTATTGGTGATTCTTCTTCTTCTCAAGAGATGGTTTAAGCTGACAGTGATAATGTGAAGGACGTTTGGCTTTAAGGCTCTGTGTTGTGAAGTTTACTCATTGGACTTTTTTATTTAACCTTTTTCAACCAGAAATCAGTAAGAGCTTGTAAGATATTTCCATTATCGATGGATATCTTTCTATAGATATTCTTCATTGTAGAATAAAGTAGAGCAGGAAACCAAATCTAAATCTGATATAGGCTGCAATTAAAATAATATTTAATATATGTGGCTGATATATTTCTCATACATATAAAAATCCACATTTTTCACAATATTAAACCTTTGTTGATGCTAAAAGTGTAACAACTAAGGATAAGGCCCCTGAGATTTATTGTGGTACCATATTTTCCTATGTTACACATCATATAACAATCATCAGAGGATTTAAATATGGATTGACCATTTAACATTTCAAAAGTCATTTTCAAAGTATATTGCAATGGCTTTTAAGATTGAGTGTCATCATATAACATTTCCAAATATTGCTCTTAAATCAAGTGGAAGTCTAATTCAAGCTGAATTATACGGGAACTTGCTAATAACAGAAATACCAAAATATCACAGAGAATTATACTTACGGATTTACTGGGTATTAAAAATACATTTTACCTTGGCTAGCTGTCTGATGGAGATTTCATAGCTTGCAAAATATATTGTCTCTAAGAGCTACTTTATTCATTAGTTGTCAGATTACATTTGGCTTATGCTGACTTTTTTAAAATATGGAGTGAATTGTTTTGCAGCACAAAGAAACAGATACAACAACAGGCAGTGTGCCAACACATTCAGTTAAATATGAGGACCTGGCTACGACTGACACAATTACTGGCCCTCTTTTCTATTTGTCTAGCAGAGGCAGAGCATCAAGCCCATACGGTTCCACTGACTGACCAACATTTTTAATTGTCCAGAAAGTAGCACCATATGTATATATAGTTCTGCAACTTTAAAATACAAATTAAGTAATAGAGATAAGCAGAACAATGGATCCAACATTTCTGTTTGCACTTTTGTTGATGTACTTACTGGGTTGTGCATCACGCTGCCTATCCTAGAAAAGTGTTCTAGCTATAGTAGAAATCACAACAGCAATCTGTTATTTCTCTATTTATTGAAAAGATTTGTATGGCTGCCCATATTATATAAAATAACTGTGTGCATGACTAACAATAAATATACAAATAACAAAATACAAAGAAAAAATCCTAAAAGAAATCCTCATACCATCAAGCACCATAACAATCCCATTTATAAAACCAAAATGCTGTGTTCACCTTCTGTTCTGACCTAAGGGAAAAGCCAGATCTCGTTCCTTTTCGGCCTTAAAGAAACTTATCCTTTTTGTAGGCTCAAATGAATGTGTAAAGAAAGACACAGCTGCTTTAAGAAGCTCTGGTCTTGTATTCCTTGCATTTCAGAAGGAAACTATGTGCAATCTGTAAGTACAGTCAGCCGCATGTGTGCTGTTCATTATTTTGAACTTTGTGAAATTTAGTTTTCTGTGATCCTAACTGCTTCATGGGTTGAATGTGACCATCTACAAAAATAATTAAAAATTAAACGTGTATTGGGCTGAAAAGTTTCCTTCATCAGGATTCCTGACAGCAGATCAGGGGTGAGTTGCTCACTTACCCAGACCGGTGTGCTGCTCCGCGTTTCTTCATGCTTTGTGCACGCGCATGCACGCTATGTGCATGCGCCCCCTCATGTGATTTTGCTTCTGTGCATGCGCGGAAGCAAAATCGCGCCAAAATCTCACGAGGGGATGCGTGCGCAAGAGAGATTTTGGCGCGATTTTGCTTTTGCGCATGCACAGAAGCAAAATCTCACCGAAATCTCACGTGCACACGTCCCCTCGTGAGATTTCGGCAATATTTGGTTCTGCGCATGCGCAGAAGCAAAATCGCCCCAAAATTCAGAAAATAAAGATGGTGATGCGCGCGACTGCCCCGTGGAGACGGTACCGGAGCAGTCGCATGCAAATTGGGACATCGGCGGGTCCCTACTGGAGCTACGCACTGGACCGCACCGGTAGGAACCCACCCCTGCAGCAGATCTATAAGTATACCTTTAAGTGCCTGACAACACTTTTATTTTAACCTTGCTTTTCTCCTAAGAATTCAAGAGGGTTTCAAACCATCCATTTTTCTCCATTTTTTTATCCATAGCACCAACCCTTGAGTGTGAGAGTAACTGCTCCAATTTTTCATGGCTAACAATAATCTTGAATTCAGACCTTTCTGTTCTGGTCCACTCCAGGGGTGACATTTACATTTCCCCCCTACCGGTTCTGTGGGTGTGGCTTTGTGGGGGGTTCATTTGACTGAGTGGGCATGGTGAACTTGACATCACTCATGGCAAGGTGGGGTGGCACCACCCCACAAAGCCACACCCACAGAACCGACAGAAAAGTTTGGCCAAATCTTCTAGCATTCAACCTGGCTGCTTCTCACCTCTTTCTCATGTTTGCTCATGTGTATGAGCCCAAGAAGGAGGAGAGAAAGAGTGAGTGGGAGGGGCAGGGCATGGCAGGGCCAGTCAGTGGTGCGATTTACCAGTTCTCAGAACTGTGCATAATTGCCGCCACCGGTTCTATAGAACCTGTCCGAACCTGCTGAGTTTCACCCCTGGTCCACTCCCTAATAATTACACCATATTGGCCCTCATGAACTCTCGGTAGATTCTTATACTGAAAGTGTAAAAATCAAGTCAGCAGCTAGAAGTTCAGTGACAATGGTGGATATAAATGAAAAATCTACGCCCAGTTAGATTTAATCATTCATTCAATTCAATTTATCCACTGAGCTCAGGCCTCAGGCGCCCATGAGCAGCAAAACCTGAATAAAGCTTATATGAACAATTCAAGACAAATGTGAATTCAGAAATGGATGGTCAGAACATCTAATTCTTTCTTGGTTGTTTTTTGTTCTATTGCCAGTAAAATTCTAGCATACTCTGCCAGATGACCATCAACAGTAGTACGTACTATAATTAAGACAGTGAATACTGCATATGTCTTGATGGAAGTAGTACTGATAGCTATTAACACAGCATGCATTTTCCTTCTAAATGGGATGCATTTTTAACAGAAAGAAGAAGGCAACTTGTATGTGTACATGCCTTTGTGTAGCCTGCTTTGTAATTCTGCTTTGTAATCTTTGCTCGACTATTGTGCTTTCAGAATTTTCTCTGAGAAAAGAATGAAAGGCAAATACAAAGGAAGTTAGCCACACGTCTCTCTAACAGGTACTTTTCTTAAATCTTCTGCAGGTGTCTTGCAACATCAGAAGTCCATATCCTGGAAAATAGCCTACTATAATGGTTGTGCCATTTGATAAGCTGAAAAAAATTCCAAACTGGAGAAATTGATAATGGCTCCACCAGGAACTAATGTGCATTAATAACAAGAGAGAAAGAGAACAACCAACCCCCCCCCAAAAACCCAACAACCCTAAATATATATATATATATATATATATATATATATATATATATATATATATATATATATATATATATATATATATATATATATATATATATATATATATATATATATATATATATATATATATATATATATATATATATATATATATATATATATATATATATATAATGTGGAAAGGAAGCATAATAGCAGAAGTCCTGATAACCTAATGGCTCAGCATGGAACTCTTGATATATCCTAACCTCTGACAGGCTCAATGGCTTGTGCTGGGAGAGGAGTACAGACAGTCTCAGGATGAAAGGGTAAAGGTACTTGAAGTGGAATGGGCAGTAGGCCCAAAGGAATAACACTACAAATAAGAAAGAGCTACACTAATTTTCCTGTAAAATTGGCTTAAAAGAGGTCATGGTGCCTCTTGATCAGAAATACAAGGCCTACTTGGGGGTGGGGAGCATTATTCTTAAGGTGACCAACTTTTTTACAATGAAAAGGAGGACAAATAAATTGAAAAAAAATATCATAAATAAAAGGAACATTTTATTCATTGCAACAATATTACACTATAATATGATATGCATAATAAAAACATTTGTAACATTTTATACTGTAATTATGCTTACATGCCTGTTAATTATTTTTTAAATGAGTACTTTTCCATTGAATTAATGTTTTTTTGTCAATGTATCATCTTCTAACAATATATTGGAAATATCTGAACAAGAAATATCCTTCATATTGAATTTTACGGCAAGTGCTGCAGCTAGAGTATCAACATAACATAAGAAGTAAACAAAGACACTTGCATGCGGCGCTCTCTCTCAAGGTCTCCCGTGCGGAGCGCATGCGTCACATAATCGCGTCTTATACTGCACTGTACTGACCCTTGACGAATCGTCATGTCAAATACAAATACATCACATAATGCGCAACAGATTAGTGTTCAAATATCGAAAAGGAGGACATGTAGGAGGACACTTTTCAGGGGAGGACAGAACTTACAAAAGAAGGATTGTCCTCCCTAAAGGAGGACAGTTGGTCACCTTATTATTCTGCCTCTTGCTAATTTTTGTTTCTTGTTCTTATTTTTTTTTTCTAGGAAAGTAAAAGATAAGTAAGCCACAGTGCTATAATTGGTTTTCAAACTGCCTAACCTTTATGCTAGTTTGGGCAAGAGAGGACAGATTGCAAGGTGCTAAAATGCTAATAGCTTCCTTTAAGCTCCTTTATGATAAACTCTAAGATAAACTCTACATAAACCTGCTTATGACTGTTCTCTTGATGTGATCCAGAGAAAAAAGGGCTTGTTACTGAACACTTCTGGATGTTTGGGGAAATAAGAAATATATTTGATCAGTGAAAGAAGTCTTTGGAGGCTTAAAGCCAATATAAAAGAAAATGAAGCATTTTGTTAGCAACCCATCCCCTGACATCTTTGTCTTTTTTAAAAAGATGAATACTAGTGGCTGGATCATCTTTTCCATTCTGCTCAGTTTCCACGCCCATCTAAACTACTCCTAATCATTTATACTCAGAAGTAGGAGTGTATAGATCAAGCCCAGTTTAGTCCACTTTACTTGCTGTATCATAACAGATTTTCACCCTGACATTTTTATACCTTTGACTTGAATTAAAGAAAAAAGATTTGAATTGATTGCTTTATTGGTTTATGGCAGATATGTACTTCCTTTTGAAAATATACACTATGTACTTACTCCCCCACGTATTTTACAGAAGATGTGCCATATCTGCTCACTGGAACAGGGGTCTCCGACCTTGGCAACTTTAAGACTTGTGGACTTCAACTCCCAGAATTCCTCAGCAGCCAGCAAAGCTGGCTGATGAATTCTGGGAGTTGAAGTCCACAAGTCTTAAAGTTGCCATGGTTGGCGATCCCTGCACTAGAACATGCTATCTGCAGAAGCAAATTCATTGCGAAAGAACCTGGAGAGACTATATGACACTTCCAATAAAGTATCTCATTTTTGCAATTTATTATGGAAATTATGTCTATCCAGGATGCCAGACACAACTCCTCTGTTCATTTTTTGAGGCAATTTCCAATAAAAGCTTAACATGCATTTTAAAAATTGAGACGTTTCAGTAGCTTCAACCAAGACACTGTTTGGCTAACTCTTATTTACATAACTGAGATATGAAGATTCTTGGATTCTGATTTCAACATAATTTAGGATTATGATATTTATAATTTCATCATCATTGACTGCACACTTTCAGACGGCTTTTGGCTTCCCTCCAGCTTACATTTATGAGCTATAACTTAGAAGTAAGAATTAAGCTCTTTATTAGATGAAACCATCAAGTAACTCTTCCCAGGAACAATTACTGTAGCTTAATTATTCCAGAAGGAATTCTAGAAGGAAGAAACAATATATTGTATTCTAGAAACAATTTATTGTCTGTATTTTCAATACCACCATTGTCCTTGATTATTTAAATACCTACCTAAAATGATCCTGTATTTTTTTAAGGAAAATGTGGATTGCTCAGATATGTCCTAATAATTAAGTGGATTATTATCATAGTGGTATCACAGCTCCATATAAATGCACATATGACTACTTAGCTTTGAATAAAGGAAGTTTAGGAAATAATTAATTTGCCAAGGCTATATTAAATATGAGTATAGTGTTCCTGTCAATAATGCTTGCCATTATTACCATTATTTATATATGCATCTTCCCACTTGGTATCTCTCACTTTTCAGTTTATTAAAAATAAAGTTTGTTATGCTAAAAGAACTATCCCACTGTGGCTTAATTCTAAATAAATCAAAACTATTAGATGAGAGAACTAGGCAAAGTAAAAGATATAAAACTACTGCCATTCAATGTCTTTTCAGTCTCTGTCCTATAATAACAGAATAACAGAGTTGTAAGGGACAACCAAACAGCACCAGTTCAATTGGAGCAACACAAAAATGTGTTCTGAGTTCATCAAAGCCTGGCAATTCCACAAGCAATCCATCAACAGATACATTGACCTACAACCAGCCTACGAACCCCTCAGAATCCAAATCAATCGCACAGCCAACCAGACACAGCACAGACCCCTAACCAACCCATGCAAGCTCCCCACCAGCAGTTCACCTCCCAATGACCCTCACCTGATGTAACCTCCCCATCATAAGACCCATCACAAGACCCTCGTTGATGATTCACACCTAACCCATCACAAGACCCTCATTTGATACACCCACATCTGAAGCCCTTATAAACAGAAGAACACTGACACTGACATCCCATAGACTCTGCTGAAAAGGTTATCTAGTACCTAGTTACCAACCCCCAAGCTCAAAGAATGAACCTTCACCCTCATCCTACACCCGAGCTACACCCTCATCCTACAACCTTCATCCTCATCCTTTACCCTCATCCTACACCCGAGCTACACCACTATTGCAAATAAAAGTTATGTCCATTGGGTCACTTCCTTGCACTTTTTAAAATAATATATTCATGTACAGTATGAGTTGGCATTAATCACAGTAGTTCTTTTTTCAATGTCACAGCCCTTATAACTCCAAATGGCTGAAATCCTGCTTCTCTAATGTAATGGTTATCACATGAGTGAACAGATGCTGACATGAGTAACAGCTGACATTTTGTAAAATGAATGTCACCCAAGCAAAGCTGCTAGCTGCAACAGGCCTGTAAAAGTAGAAGCAGCAAAAAGTCTGCAGAGGTTGCTCTGCCAATAAAATTATTAAATACTTTGAAATGTGCTGGTACTTCTGAATATCACATTCTTGATAGTTTCATTTGAAATAACATTTATTTAAGTATCCTTAGATTTTTTTTCCTGACAAGTGTTCAACCTCCTGTGTTTGACAGATGCCAAAAATGGAACAAACAAACTTGTAGATCTGGTTGAATTTGTCAGGCTTCTAGACTAATATTTAATCCCCAAAACAACTTTGTCAGAGCTCTGATGAGCAAAATAAGATTAAAATAACAATGCAAGAATTCCAGCAAGTGTTCTACTTTTGAATGAAAAATCTCTACATAAGCAAATTGGGTCAGGAAGAGACTATTTCTTTTTCTCATGCTTTTTTTTTAAGTGGAAGTACTATCTCTTTGGTAAATAAAAGAAGGATCAGACTTTTTGTTGATTGTTTTGAAAATAATAACCTGACATCCTATCAATCTAAGAATCAGATCTCACTATATTAAACAAATACATTGCTTTCAACAGATGTAGATTAAGTTGAATAGCTTTGACTGGATCTTGGAAAGTAGTTTTAGAAATACTGTAAAATTCTGCATAATATCTATAACAGAGTCTGAAAATTTTGTTCTCCTACTTTGCTAATGTGTAGATGATAAGATAGAAGTACTGTAATTCAGAAGTGGGTTTCAGCAGGTTCTGACCAGTTCTGGAGAACCGGTAGCAGGAATTTTGAGTAGTTTGGAGAACTGGTAAATACCCCCTCTGACTGGCCTGCCCCCATCTATTCTCTGCCTCCTCAGTCCCAGTTGATCGGGAGGAAATGGAGATTTTACAGTATCCTTCCCCTGCCACGCCCACCAAGCCACGCCCACAGAACCGGTAGTAATTTTTTTAAAATCCCACCACTGCTGTAATTCAATGGTAGAGTTGCATATCTAAGAAAACATTATAACAAATCAACACTCCTGCTTGCCATCTCAGCCCAAAGACTTAGCTAATTTAACATTTTGCCTGGACAACTATATGCAACCAAAACTAACAAACAAGACCAGGGGTGAAATCCTCCCGGTTCGCTCTTACCTGTTGGTCACCGCACAGCCGAAGTACCTGATGGCATTCGCGGCGCGGGGCTTCCCCTGCCCGCTTCCCCCGCCCACCTGGACGCCAGCATTTGCGTTCTTTTGCCCTCTGTGCATGCGCAAAGCGTTCTGCTTGCACAGAGGGCAAAAGAACGCAAATGCCGGCATCCAGGTGGGTGGGGGAAGCGGGCGGGGGAAGCCCCGCGCCGCGAATGCTGCCAGGTTCTTCGGCTGTGCGGCAACCAACAAGTAAAAGCGAACCGGGAGGATTTCACCCCTGAACAAGACAATAGGTTAATAGCTCTTTTTATGTTGTTCCTTAGCAATGAATTCTTAATTAAACTTGCTTTTAGGATTTAAAATATAATTTAGCAAGATTACTTTTAATATTTCCTATGAATTTGACCGTTAAATCTGGTCTTCATTATTACATTGGATGACAAATTCCATAATAGAACTACAATAGCCATTGAGTAAAAAGAAATGTCTTTCACTGGATCTAAAACTATTTAGTTTTAGTTGATCTAAAACTATTTAGTTTTAGTTGACAAGTCCATATTCTATTATTGTGAAAAAAAGGAGAAAAACGTTTATCCACATTTTCCATACCATTTTATATATGTCTATCATGTCTCCAGTATTTTAATTTTAACTTCTAATTTATTCACATTGTCCTTATGCACCTTTCTATATGCATTGTCTCTTATACTTATGAATACAGAATAATATTCAGTCTGAGCTAAGGGAGAGAAGGCCAGACAATCTGTGCATACTCTGTCTTTTTCAGATTGGTCAGTTAGTAAGTTTATTGCCTATCCAGTGATGCATGAATTAAAAACCTGTTGCACTCCCCCTTCACAAAAAGTGAAGCAGACATGTTTCCAGTGCTGACCACCCATCCAAGCATTTGTCCACATGTGTATATTTGTCTTCAGTTTTGCCAAACTTTCAGACTAATCAGGGAGGCAGTGATGGATCAATTGCAAGAAAATATTCATTGATACATCTCAGAAGCTTTTTTGTTTTCCATGATGCCAAATTAGTACTGCATAAGGGCTTCTACCCAGAATGATAAAATGTAATTACCCAACAAATATAGAAAAATTTGCAAACCTTGGGGGAATACATGCTAGCAAAATTGTGTTCAGTAAATTGTATTCTGCCTCCCTGATTAGTCTGAATTAAATAGTGGTTGAGAGATTGGAGATGTTAAGATGAGAAGGGTATATAACAAGAAAAGAAACATCCATAAAGTCTGTCTAAAGCAAGGAGACCAGAGGTGGGTTTCAGCAGGTTCTGACCAGTTTTGGAGAACCAGTAGCGGAAATTTTGAGTAGTTCAGAGAACCGGTAGCAGAAATTTTGAGTAGTTTGGAGAACTGGTAAATACCACCTCTGAACCGGTAAATACCACCATCTATTCTCTGCCTCCCGAGTCCCAGCTAATCGGGAGGAAATGGGGATTTTGCAGTAACCTTCCCCTGGAGTGGGGAAGGAATGGAGATTTTGCAGTATCCTTCCCCTGGAGTGGGGTGGGAATGGAGATTTTACAGTATCCTTCCCGTCATGCCCACCAAGCCACGCCCACCAAGCTATGCCATGCCCACCAAGCCATGCCCACAGAACCGGTAGTAAAAATTTTTTAATCCCACCACTGAAGGAGAGTAAATATAAATGTTTTTTTCCTTGCTTGAAGGCAGAGGCTAGAAAAAGGAAAATAAGTCAAGGGATTCTGTAGAAAGAGGGAAACAGGAGACAAAGAGACATAATAAAATTAACAAATACAAGTTTAAGAGCTAAGTTGAAAATCAATAAAAGAGTCAAGAAAGTGTTAACAGACACAAACAATCAGGAATGAGTAAGAACAGGAGCCGTGAAGTGAAACTGAAGTGTAGAGAAAGCTTTAGTTAATATTTTCAAGGCTAAATTTTAAGGTTAAAACTGAATTCAGACTAAAGTAAATTAAGATAAATTTTGTTGGGTTAAAATAAAATTTAGAAATGCAAAGGGACAAAGTTTAAAAGTGACTCAAATTGGAAATCATTGTGCTAGTAAGTGAGCAGCTAGGATATTTTGTATATACATTGTATAGCTGCCCCACCTTCCTATAATATAATTTCTGCTTGCTTTTACTGTATAAAAGTGCAATACTCCACTTTTCATGGTAACAATTGACAAAAACCGTCCATTGATCCATGAAACAACCGGTTCGTTTATCCCATGGCTGTTAAGCTTGTTCAGGATCCCTCGATGTAAGGATTTTGTTAAAGCTTTTTGATTGCTAAAGGCAAGATTAAATTGCTAAAGACAAGATTGAAACACTATCACACCCATCAATATATGGGCCGTACCTGTGTTACAATACACTGATGGAATTATTAACTGGACAGTTTAGACCAAAAAACAAGAAAATTGAGACTATGTATGACATTCTCATAGCATTATTGATCATACCTGCCCCATAGAAATAGAGTCACAGGTTTACTTGAAGTCAGACAAACTGTTGAAGAAGAAAAGCATGCAGCGGCCAAGAATAAGCATTGATACAAGTTTAAAACTTGCTGAATGTACAGGAAAGAAAACATAGATATTGAAATCAAGTAAAACCACAAACTGAATGCTGGTAAGGAAAAACATCATAGGGTCAATTTCTACAAAAGATCAAGGAGAAAGCAGATAAAAATAAAGGCTGTGACTGGTTTACAACTGGATTATTAAGAAAAGAAATTAAATGCTAGATTTTGACTGCTCAAGAGCAAAAGGCACAACTGAAAAAATCATCAAATTATTCAAGTGCAGACTGAAGAAACAGTATTTCATATACTGATCTTGTAAAAGAAGATTGCCAAATTTCTTATAAACAATGACAAAACATAGTTGCCAAAATGATTCATTGCAACATCTGTAAAAATTGTCATCTGTCAGTAATGAAAAATTGGTGGGAAAGTAGTAAATAGTAATAGTTGAAAAAGTAGTAAAAATGAGCAAGTTAAAATATTGTGGGATGTTCAAATACAAACTATGAAAGTCTTTGCTTATAACACACTAGATTTAACACTAGTTGGAAAAAAAGAAAATGTGATTAATTAATTCGATAATACCAGTGAATAATAGAAGACAAAGAACTGGAGAAGAAAGTATCAATATCTGAAAATCAAAGTTGAAAGATTATGTCACAAACCAACCATAGTGGTCCCAATAGTTATTGGCACACTGAGTGTCAGACCAAGAACCATGGATAGCTCTTAGGAAATCTGTGGATTGACAGCATTTTCATTACTAAAATACAAAAGGCCAGACTGCTTGCATCTGCACATGTACAATGCTGATACATGATAACATCTACAGTAGGTTCTTGGGAAGAACTTGATGTGTATGAAAGACAACTCCAGCTTAAGGACTAGCAGCTGTGATTTCATGTTGTTGTGCACATAATAAATGTAAAAATAATAATTTTAATAATACAATAGATTTATATTATATAAATATATAATAATCCCAATATGATGAATGTTATGACTTTTCATTGGAATGTACTCTTCCAGTATCTACAGGCTTAATTATATTTAAGGGAAAAGGTCTAGAAGAAAGCCTATAAAAGGCTTTCATATTCTTGATATTCGTGCCCATATCTATTAGAGTGAATGTAATATAACTGTTTAGGTAATGAAACATCTGCAAGAAAACAACGAAACTCAGAGTGCACCAAGGACTCCTCATAGAACATAACTGTATAAGTAAATATAAAGTTTACTTTATGTTTATTTCACCCAACTAGCTTCAAGGAATAAATTAAAACAGAGAGTAAAGGAATCCAGCTAACTTTCCACAATACATTAAAACTAGGATATGTTCTCTTCAGGTTCTCTACTATCTCTACTCAACTATGCTCATTGCAACTTTTTTCTTTTCCACTGTACTATCAATTGACTGATTTAATTAAAAAAATGTCATAACAACAGGTCAACCATTTGACTGTTCAACGTGCCAATTATTAATAGCAACAAAAGATGTTTGGTATGGTTGACTTGTATCTAGTGTTTCTCCAGGTTTGTGTAGCCAAGCAACCAGTACATAGCAATATGCTTTAATTTCATTCATAAGTTGGAGGGAAGTAAGTTGGCATTAAAAGCACTATCTCAAAGCCTACCTTTAATGCTTCTCTGCAATGGACCCATTCAATGCTATCATCTGCAAATACAATTGGTGACCTAAAACAATTCTGTTTTATTATAACTTAGATAACTTAGAGCTATGTCGCCTTTGATCTGATCTAAATGTAATTCATAAAATCATCTGCCACAATGTCCTACCTGTCAATGAATACTTCAGCTTCAACCGCAACAACACATGAGCACACAATAGATTCAAACTTAATGTAAACCGCTCCAAACTCGACTGCAGAAAATACGACTTCAGCAACAGAGTGGTCAATGCCTGGAATGCACTACCTGACTCTGTGGTTTCTTCCCCAAACCCCCAAAACTTTAACCTTAGACTGTCTACAGTCGACCTCTCCTCGTTTCTAAGAGGTCTGTAAGGGGCGTGCATAAGTGCACCACTGTGCCTACCGTCCCTGTCCTTCTGTCCTATTGTCTAAATTTACCTATACATACTTTGTTTTTGTTTATGTTTATACCATACCTGTTATCTTGTACACGTTTTGACAAATAAAATAAATAAATAAATAAATAAAATAAATTACAAATTATTGTGTTGGCAGTTACCAACTGATTTGGTCAGGACAGTCAGAGAAGCAAGCCAGTGCTGGGGAAGAGAAAGGCAGTTCGAAAGAAAGTAAATAAAATCAGTAGGGCTGGGTGTCTTGAAATGGCGGAAAGCTCTCTCAGTTCCTGGGAATGCTGGATTTTTCATTGCAACATCCACAAAGCAAGGAATAATCAGTGATAATCTGTAGAGACTGGAGGCTGGAAAATGTGCCTGGAAAACTAATCAGTCTAGGCTACTTTGGGTCAAGCGGTGGTATGGTAATCAATTTCATGCACTAGAACTTTTGACTGGAGAACTTAATCTTTGTTGTTTAAGGTCTATTTGGGTAACCTTTCTCAACTAGTGCTCCATAAGAGGTCACTAGGGGTGTTATGGGGGATTCTGATTAAAAAAAAGAATAAGCATAGTTGCTTTTAACTCTGCACATTCCACAATGCTACGGTAGGAATATCTACATGCCAGCCTACCACTTTGCTGTTGTTAATAAGTGGTATAGATTGTGGATTGTGTAAGTTAGAAGTTAATTGTATTGTGAAGTTTTTATATCTTTTGTCATTTTCATGCAGGGGTTCCCTGAGACCTTAAAATTATTTCAAGGGCTTTTCTAGAGTAAAAAGGTTGAGAAAGGCTGCTTAAGGCTTTTGTAGAGGGCAAGGGGGTAAGCGCTCAAGAGAAAGGTGGGAATTCAAGAATCATAAAGTCCACTCTGCCTGAAAGAATGATTACACATACTGTACATCTGAAAAATATTTTGTAAAGGCACCGTTCTTATTTATCTTGAAAACTTAGGAAATTGCACTCAGGTGGGGATAAGAGGAGAAAAAGTTAGAGTACATGATTTCTGTGAACTAGAAACCTGTGAACTGTTGTTATAGAGTGCAACGCGAGCCATTTTGTTCCGATTTTCATGTGAAATTTATTTTCATTTTTAAACTATTTTTTTTACTATGTGGAATAGATGAGAGATAAGGGCCATTATGAAGAGACTTTATTTTCCAATGAGAATATTGAATTCATATAAGACTTATGTTGTATCTTCTGCAAGGTTGATATTCCCATGATCAGAACACAAAAGGGAGAAGGAGGAGAAGGTTGCACTGGTGAAATGTCCTGCCATTCTACTAGCCACTGCAAAATGGTCATGGAAACACAGTTTCTGGTGGATTGATGAGAGTGGGGTAACTTGGCAGGAACTATCAACTTTCTCTGGCCAGAACTGAGAATATGGCAATTAAAGTATGGGAAGTCTTCTGCCAGCATAAGATGATAAACATTTGTTTTATGCTGGAACATGTGAGCCCAACTTCAGCTTGCCTCATCAGTAGACTGATGAAGATCTATGCTGAAGCCAAGTTCTCAGGAAAACAACTAGTAGGACATCTACATGATATTATAACCAGAATGTGCTGTATGCTTGAGCTGTTAGCGTGTTGTTTATATATTTCTGTATTCAGGGATTTGTTTCCTTCTTCTGATTTCCCAAACACGTAGTAAAGTTTCATCTATTATGTACTTAGTAAGCCTAAGGGAATGGCACTAGAAAGTCAAATTACACATTTCTTTCTCTTGCAATGAAAAATTATTGTGGCAGTCAGAAATCAATTTTCCCCCGTTTGTTTTTTTAACTCAGAGCTATGCGCCAGGAAATTTCTGTTTTTTGTAATTATTGCAATGAAGACAATGAATAACTTTGACCCTGACTAAAACTATAATTCATGAAAAATGTATAGGTAAAAGATGTTTGAAAAATGTGCATCTGCAGGACTGGTAAATAAGTTTTAAAGTCTTAGACGGTAATTTTTCAAAGGATGCTGGCAGATTTGTAGTACTGTCTATTTGGACACTTCTTCTGAATTGCACATGTCTCCATTTAGAGTTGCTGGTTGGGAAATGCAAAATGTATTAATAGTGAGCAGCTGGTTCCCATTCGGGAACTATTTATTTGGGTCTCTTTTATGAGTCAGACTTGATGTCATGATAGGCTAAAAGGAGCTTGTCATGTTCCCTGTTGGCATGTTTTGTAAATTACAAAGAGAAATCACTGGCCCGTGTCCTTTTATTAAATCTTTTTAGAGAAGTTAATTGAACTGTTTTCTGCTAATTAGGAAGTCTACAGAGAAACAAAGCATTTAGGGAACTTATTAGCAAATGACAGCAGTTTTACACCTTGTCTCTTCATCTAGAGCCAATCACCCATTCATGCAGAACCAAGCAGGGAAGGCATGAGCAGACCCTGTAAATGAGGTAGTCTTCTGTTTCAATCACCCAGGTCAGCCCTAAAACTCTTATTGGGTTAAAAGCATTTCAGTTGCTTTTGGGTGAACTGAAGGTACAATCTGGAAATATGCAAGGAATACACATTACACACCACAAAGACAAAATTTCTCCATATCTCAGGGGTGTCAAACTTTATTTCATTGAGGGCTGCATCAGGGTTGTGCTTACCTCAGGGGGCCAGGGTGGGTGTGGCCAGGGTGGGCGTGGCCACCTCAATGTCACTCATATTGGGGGCTCCTGTGGTGACCCGAGTGCTCAGCCAGTGAAAACAGTTTCCTGAGCTCTGTTTTCGGCTGAAACAGCTTCCTGCAAACCTCTTCCTGTGGCCCTCCTGAGCTTCATTTTCACTGGCAGAGGCACTTGGGTCAGTCCTTTGCTGTTGCAGGGCGGCCCCCTGAGGGCCGCATCCGACCGCCGGGCTTTGAGTTTGACACCCCTGCCATATCTAGAGGCCTGGAGAATGCTATGGGGTCAGCAGTGCTTTTTCATTATGCAAGGCATTTTCATTTACCGGGATGAGCAACACTGACGTTTACTCAATACAATACAACAGTAATTGTATTTATAGATTTATTTGTATTCATTTAACTTTGTAAATTCCATTCAGCAAGCAGGGAAAAAGTGTTTTATTATTATTATTTGCAGATGGTTTTCAGAAAATACCTGCCTACAAAGAAATATATGACTTTCTATTTACTATTAGCCTGTAAATAAAAATAAGATGCTATTTACAGACTAAACAGAAGACTTTTTGATTTTTCTATCAACAATAAATATTGCTATGGATATGGGAGAACCAGGAGAGGACAAGATATTAAATGGAAAAATGTTCTTTTTGAATTCTAATTGTTCATGAGATTTTTTTTCTTATGATAATCTGTGGATATGAAGCTGGATTTGGAAGAACAGGGTTATTAATGTACCTTCTTATTGATGGAGAAGACTTTTAAGGATAGACAGTCAGGAAAACAGATGAACTATAGAACACATTAAGTAAGAATTCTCACTTAAAACACTGATATCTGCATCATTTTTGACATATGATACAGAGACCCAGTTTCCCTGAGAGGTCCATAATGTGGGATTTAATTAGTACAAAAATGATCTAACATGCCAAGTTGAAGGTAGATCATTCTGGAGAGAATCCATCCATGTGGTCACTAAGATTCAAAACTGACTTGATGGCAATCAATCAATCAACATACTAACCAACTAGTCAATCGATCAATCAGTGTTTCTTCCATTTACTCTTGAATACTATTCTTAACAGGCTGAATGCAGAATAAAAATATATTTATTCATTTAAAAGATTTCGGTGGCCACTCATCTTAAAATGTTGCTTAGCCCAGCCCACCTCACAGAGTTGTTGTTGTGGGGAATATAGGAGGAGGGAGTATTATGTATGTTTACTGCCCTGAGTTACCGGTATTTATAAAGTAACAAAGATGGGATAAAAACCAAATAAATAAACCATCAAACAAACAAACAAACAAACAAACAAACAAACAAACAAACAAACAGCAATAGCAATAGCAATAGCAATAGCAATAGCAATAGCAATAGCACTTAGACTTATATACCACTTCATAGTGCTTTACAGCCCTCTCTAAGCGGTTTACAGAGTTCAGCATATTGCCCCCAACAATCTGGGTCCTCATTTTACCGACCTCAGAAGGATGGAAGGCTGAGTCAACCTTGAGCTGGTGAGATTTGAACAGCTGAACTGCAGCTAGCTGTCAGCTGAAGTAAGCTGCAGTGCTGCACTCTAACCACTGCGCCACTTCGGCTCAATAGTAAAGAATGAATGAATGAATGAAATACACCTCTAGGTGGTTCACAATAAAATACCAGACAACAAAGTTTTTTTGTATTTGTATTATCCACACAAAAAGGTCTATTTTACTGTCATGATAACCTCACAAAAAGATGTATCAGTTCATAGCTGATCCAGAACTGACTTTTTATTATACAATAAAAAATTACACTCATAAAAATCTTCCATACTATCCAGGGATTATAAATGTTTAAAGAGAAAAAAAATCTTCTAGGACAGTAACATCTTACACATAAAATATTAAGAGTAAGTTCCAAAAACATCTCTACTTTGTACTTCACATTCACAGGCATAGATCATAGAACTAGTCAAATCCTGAAGTGAATTTTACCATGAGTGGACATGGGAAGCTGCCAAGAAAATGCTAAAATGCTAAAAGTATTGAAGAGACATGTAACACATTCTACCATACCCACAGAAGGGAGGAATCTCTTAGCATTGATTCCATATTACATCAAACAGCAACTACTGAAAAGAAGTCCATGCAAGTTGTATTACACAGCTGGGAGCTGAGCTTACAAGCTTGCTATGAAAGTTGAAGTGATACTGTGTTTTTACCAAAATACGGTTAAAAAAGAACTCATGTCTAATATGAAATTGTCAGCTTCACCTTGGCACTTCAGGAAGACTCAAAACAGAAATTTGAGAGTTATTGTAGGGTTGGTTTATTTCAAAGGTTTTTTTGAAATTTCAATCAGAATTAAGCATCCACAACATTTCATGTCCAACCATTTGCTTCAGTTCTTGGAGATAGTGGATAATGAAATAGATAATTATAATATCTCCCAAATGATTTCAGACTATGTGTAAAATCTAGAATTTTTGGAAGTCAGGAGGACAAAGTTAGAAGAGAGAACAACCCAGAAACATCTATGGAAGTGGGGAAACAAATCAGGTTGACATCCATGTCTATGTGTGACTGAAGTCCTACACCTTTTTACTTGTGAAAATTTGATCATATTATTTGGGCCATTATGATGACATTTATGGCATTATCAGTCAGATGTCCTTATAGTGACTTCTTGATGAATTAAGGGTTAATTTAAAAAGTTAGAAAACAGATGTGAGATCTGCCTTCACCGCTTAAAAGAAATTAGTGTATTCTAAAATTGCCTAAGTATCAACTTGTGTAGAATATATAAATTCTTTTGTACTATTGCAATATCGAAAGCTCAGAGGAAAAATGATGTCTCACAATTTGCATTCGATACTGCTGCAGTGCTGATTTAAGAAAAAACATCTAACCCATTTTTTGCTAGGATTATTAGCTAAATTTTATTCAAGCTACACTATACATTTAAAGGAAGAATTTAAAAAAAATCTTCCTATTTGGGTTCCACTATTTGAACCCAAATAATGAAAAGGTTATCTAGCTTTGAATGATATAAAAATTCCAATGAGAAGAACAATTTTTAAGCCAAGGTAAGCATTTTTACATTTAATTATTTAGAGGTAGATTTACAGCTTGAATTAACATTCTATTTGATTTCTAAAATAAACTGTTGGTAATCATAATTTTTTTAATGATTTTTTTTTGAAAAGTACTTCTGGGACTTTGGGGCATTTTACAATTTTCCTTTTGTCTCTATTTGGGTTGTCTACTCTGATTTATATCAGTGTTTTCTTTTTGCTGGTGCTGTTTACTGATTTATCTAATTTAATTGTTTCCTTCCCATCTCTATTTCCCCACTGCATATTTCCCCTGTTTATGTTTATACTGACTGCTTTATGTGTAACTATCTTTGTGACTCCGATTCCTGCTTAATTACAATTTTGTATGCAAGATTAATGAATAAAGTCAGTTTCTTTCCATTTACCAATTTATGAAAGCTGGTATCCTTTGATCATCCTCTGAGTTTTTAGTTGTGATTTCAGTTTATCCTTATTATATTAGCAATAGCAATAGCACTTAGACTTATATACCGCTTCATAGTGCTTTACAGCCCTCTCTAAGCGGTTTACAGAGTCAGCATATTGCTCCCAGCAATCTGGGTCCTCATTTTACTGACCTCAGAAGGATGGAAGGCTGAGTCAACCTTGAGCCAATGAGATTTGAACAGCTAAACTGCAGCTAGCAGTCAGCTGAAGTAGCCTGCAGTGCTGCACTCTAACCACTGCGCCACCTCAGCTCTTCATATTTCTTATTTATCACCTTGACCGGAAAAAACTAAAACAGAGAGTTAAGAATTTGACATAGGAGTGTAATCTGCAGGTCACATTTGCTCCCTTTCCACAAGATAAGTGACATTTAGTTAAAAAGACCCACATTTCGTGACTACAATTTCAGGGGGAAGGTGTTATTTGAGGAGGTTTTAATGGTGGGGATAGGAAAGGATGTTTCCTGTTATCCCTATCCTACCCCTACACCTACCCCTATCCCTACCCCTACGCCTACGCCTATCCCTACCCCTACTCCTACCCCTACCCCTACCCCTATCCCTATCCCTATCCCTATCCCTATCCCTATCCCTATCCCTATCCCTATCCCTATCCCTATCCCTATCCCTATCCCTATCCCTATCCCTATCCCTATCCCTACGCCTACGCCTACCCCTATCCCTATCCCTACGCCTACCCCTAACCCTATCCCTACGCCTACGCCAAGCCTACGACTATCCCTATCCCTATCCCTATCCCTATCCCTAAACCTGTCCCTGTCCCTGTCCTAATCTCCCAGCATCTCTAGAGCTGAACAAAAGGACTGGAAAAAAATGAGTCCTTCTGCTCACCTGATATTAGCCAGCTGGGCAAATGAATGCTTGCTGGTGCTTGTGGCCAAAGGGGCAGAGATGAGGTGGAGAGATAGGCAGGTGGGAAAAGTTGAAGTGCTCCTGTGGTTGCAAGTATTAGCTCCAAGGAGTACATTAAAACAAAGACTAAATGGATCAAGGTAACTTTCCACACTATTAAAAAAAAAACAGGTGGGCTACTAGCACCCACATTTTGATCAGATGACTTGAGGCATTGAAACAGTTATAATTTCAGGCACAGTATCATCATAATTTCAGTGCCATCACAATTTTAAAAGATTGCTGAATGAATAGCTGTGAGTCAAGGACTACTGTACTTCTTTTCCTCTCTTTTGGACCATCCACTCTGGTCCGGGTCCAAACACCTTCTTTCAATTAGCTGCTGTACTCTGGCAGCTGCAGAGGTCCAAAACACACATCTCCTCCCAGACCCTGTGTCAAGGTTGCTGCTTTATTGAAACCTCTGGTGGGCTGAAGCTGGGGGAAAGCCTCAAAAAGTAAGGAAAGAAGACAGCACACGTGCCTGCAATTTTGTTCAAGCAGACTGCTCTTCCATAGGGTCTGGAAAACCAGGCCTCCTTCATTTGTGTTTATATGTCCTGTACCATGTGGCTTAACACACCAAAGCATCGCTTCAGCTCAAAGTATTCAGATCAACATTCTCTGACCTATTTCTACTCCACAGGTATTGCTGGTACCACCTTAGCCAACCAACCTTAAAGAAGACCAGGATGATCTGAACTTAACCTCCAGCAATGCCTATGACAACCAGATAAAAGTATAATGCAGAAGAGTCATCTCCGTCCTTAGTCCTTAGAGATGAAAAGACAGATAGGAATGTATGCTAAAGTAGCTTGAGTTAAAATCAAGCAGACAGAGTAAGAAAGCAGGGAAAGGTTTACCTGACAATGTGTTGGTCTCATGAATTTTGGATGAGAGGATGAGTGGTAAATTCGAAAAAGATGATAGATAGATAGCTTTTATTGCGGTCGGAGACCAATTTAAAATACACATAAAAACAGGGGGGGGGGTAAATTTTACAAATATAGATAGCTCATGTGACAGTATACCATCTACTACAATCTATACTGTCAATACTAGTGTCGAAAAAGATGGACAGAAGAAAGATTTAATACCAAAAAGCCTCCTTAGTTCCATCAAGACAGATTTTGCAAATTCTAGTAGATGCTTTTTCTTTGCAGACTGATTTGCTGGGGCAACAACATGGTTTCCTGGTTCTAAATTGCTTAATGGCTGACAAAATGTCTCCATTTGAATTTCTTTCCTACCATGAAATGAACGCTTTTGCCCTTTTATTTAAGTTGGGCAGCACTTTTGTTGTTTGCTAATCTAATCTAGGTGGTGCAGTGGTTAAAATGCAGTACTGCAGGCTACTTCAGCTGACTGCTAGTTGCAGTTTGGCTGTTCAAATCTCACCGGCTCAAGGTTGACTTAGCCTTCCATCCTTCCAATGTGGGTAAAATGAGGACCCAGATTGTTGGGGACAATATGCTGACTCTGTAAAACCGCTTAGAGAAGGCTGTAAAAGCACCATGAAGCGGTATATAAGTCTAAGTGCTATTGCTATATGCAGTCCTTGTTCCTGTTTCCCACTGGTCCCTCTCACTCATTTGCAAAGGTGTTTTGAAATTAGGCCAAGGATGGCACATTTTTTTAACAGCCTTGAGTTAACACTGGTTAAGTAGCTGGGTCTAGGAACAGATCCTTCTTTGCCATTGCCTCCACTTTGTGGAGCATCCTGCTTGCAGAAGTAAGGAGAGCCTCCAATCTCTTAACCTTTCCCAAAGAGGTCAAAACTTGGCTCTGCAGCCTTCCATGGGAGGCACAGAGGGGACATGCAACCATGGGGCTGACTAGTTCCTTTAAAGTCCCCCCCCACCTATAACATCCCTTTTGATGTTTGTCATTATTCTATAATTTTAAATTTTTATCCCTAATTTAATTTTTAATTTCAATGTTAATTGTTATACATTGTTTTATTTATTAGTTATATTATGTTGTATACTGCCCAGAGATCTTTTTTAGACACATGGGTGGTTTGGAAATATGAAATATAAACAAACAAACAAATACCCAGATCCAGGGGTGAAATCCTCCCGGTTCGCCCGGGCCAGTCCTTCGGCGTATAGCCGATGGAACTGGCGGCGGTTGCGGCGCGGAGCTTCTCCTGCCCACTTTCCCGGCCCGGCTGAACACAATCACCGCTTTCCCGGCCCGGCTGACCACAATCATTTGGGTTATTTTTCCCTCTGTGCATGCGCGTGCATGCACAGAGGGAAAAATAACCTGAATGGCGGCGTTCAGCCGGGCCGGGAAAGCGGGCGGAAGAAGCTCCACGCCGCGACCGCCACCAGTTCCATCGGCTATATGCCGAAGGACGGGCCAGGGCGAACCGGGAGGATTTCACCCCTGCCCAGATCAATATATCACTGACCGTACATAATGCAGCAAGATGGAAGGTATAGGAAAGCAGCAAGCCATCTTTGTACAGATTCTTACTATTGTGTTATTATAGGCAGCTGTACAAAAAGGTGCAGTTTTTTGAGAAGCTCATTTTCAAAAGAAATAGAGCTTTCTTAACAAGTAGTGATATTAGCATAGCATTATGCTCAATGGTGGGCACTGTCTGTCTATGCATATGTACCAAAGACAAATTGCTTGTGTGTCCAATCACACTTGGCCAATAAAGAATTCTATTCTATTCTATTCTATTCTATTCTATTCTATTCTATTCTATTCTATTCTATTCTATTCTATTCTATTCTATACTCAGGATTCAACCTTTACTGAAGAATTCTCATATTCTGCCAGCATTTCAACTTGATAATTTGTACAGACTGGGTAATAGTACACAAGATGAATTTGACAGGTAATATATTGATCTCATTTTAAAGTCTGATGCAGAACAGCTGCTACAATGTTAATGGTTATATTTAAAGATGATTCTGTACAATGTGTCTGAATACATTTTAAAAAAGCATTTTGGAAGGTAAGCTAAATATGATTAATTGAGTGTTCCTTCTTTTTTTAATTCAACTTTATTTAGTTTTAAAGAGAGATAAAATAAAAAATAACAAAAATGGAAAAAATGGGCAGAGGGGATCAAAGAAGGGGAAAAAGTTAAAAAGTAACAAGAAAAATAAACAGTAAATAGAAGATAGACTTCCAACTTTCTTCAGTATAGATAGAAAGTATACTAGAATAACCTCTTACTCTAAATTAAAACAAAAGCACAAAAACATCATAAAATGTATGTTTTTTTTAATAATTGAGAATTTTTTCTGATTTAGCAAATGTCTTATTAATTGTTTAGATCAATAAAGAAAATTTCTACCGTATTTAGGGCTCTTTTTTGCTATAAAGTATTGCATGTAAGAGATTTTGAGAAATATTCAGATTATAGAAGAAAATTTGAGTGTCTGTACCAAGGTCTGAAAGGCCAGCCTTTGACTTTCTTTAGAGAAACCTGCACCTATGCATGCCATCATAGAATCATAAAATTATGGTGCTGAAAGAATCCATAAGGATCATCTATCAGATCCTTAGAACAGCTGATGGTTAGAGGAGAAAAACATAGGGAGAGATAGAAGAGAATTTCATTTGATCTTCATCTTTCAGCAAACTGGCCTAACCTGTACATTGAGACTAATATGCAGATTTTTAGGACTTTACATAGGCTGAATTTTCAATTGTGCACAGACTGCTGGATTTTTATAGTGCTATAAATGATTAGTTTTTTCCTCTGCCACTTCATTTGTTCATTGGCATAGCATTCCACACGTTTATTTGCATGAGTGTGCAAGATTACACTTCATCGTATCTGAGTAGGAAAGCAAGAATGCGGAGAACAGCTCTGGAGACCAGAAGACCATGAGTTCTAGTCCTGCCTTAGGCATGAAAGCTGGCTTTCTTTCACTACAATTTACCACACAGGGTTGTTGTTGTGGGAACATAGAAGGAGAAAGGTATTTATTAGGTACAGTATGTTCACTGCCTTGAGATAAAGTAATAAAGGCTGAATTTAAAAAAAATCTAATAAATAAATAAAATTAGCATCCATCATCAACAGGACTGGAGATAAGAAGAAATTCAAAGCATCTTTTTTATAGTGCTGCAAGAAAACACAAAAGCTTTGAAATCTGAATAGCTATAAACTATAAGATACTGTTCCCTCTCCTTCATTGGCTATCAACTGTCTGTAACAGCAACCATTCCTGCAAAGCAATTAAGATTTAGTTTGATGTCACATTTGCCTGTCTCTGAGGACCATGACATACGCTAAATTGGATGTTTTAATAATAAAAGATGAAGAAATTAAGTAGCAATGTCACTAAAAAGGGTATTGCTAAACATTTTTGTAGCCACAGAAGTGAATGATGCAGCCATATTTATTTCATCTCAAAGTTTTGTGGAGGTGAATTGAGTTGTCTTCAAAATGCACTGGACCATATTGAAGCAAAGTGAGACACCTAACTCACACAGCACACTTACCTCACCATACTTCACAACATGGTGAAGAGCCTCAAAGAGGAACTGTTAGATTCGCGCGTAAATGAAGGGTCGAGTTACAGGAACAGTTCAGCACCTTTATTGTCTATTAGTTGGAACTAATATGGACTGCCGGCAGGCTGCAGGGAAGTCTCTTTTAAGGGCTTCCCTGGAGCCTGCTAGCCACTGACAGGAGTTTATTTCTCCCGCTGCTAGATTAGCCAATCAGTGGCAGTTATGCAAATTGACACTATATCCGTCCGTACCTAACAGGAACAGTGATTGATCTGCACAGACCTGATAGACTGAGTTTTCAACTTACATTTATGGTTGGCTCCAGTGTTTGATTTTTCTCATTCCTATTTTGTCTCAATCCTGAAGATTAGGAATATCAATCCTGAAGATTAGGAATATCAAGCTGGAGACAGGGTGTGAATTGGACAATATTTTTATTGCATTGTCAGTACAATAACAGGTTTTGTTAAAAATGCAGCCCATCTACATCCAGGTCATAGTTGTCTCAAAAGTGCTTTTCAAAAGGCAACTGGACTACTTTTTCTTTGAGGACGACGAAGAAGTTTTGTTTTTCATCCAATAAACATCATCAGTTCTGGCAGAATGGTGGGGGTTATGGAGGGATTTGACAGGATGGAGTGGTATTGTTAACAAGATCATATTTCTTTTCAGTAATCTGGTCTTAGCACTCTCCCTGAGAGCTCTTGAGGTCACTTGGGGGTTTATCTGTTTCCTCAGTATCACCTGTATCAGAGTGAAAATGGGTGTGGAACTGCTGAAAGGACTGTGTTGTATACAGGAGATACTGTATTTTTTGGAGTATAAGATGCACCAGAGTATAAGATGCACCTTAGTTTTGGGGGAGGAAAATAGGGGAAAAAATCTACCTACCAGGTATTCATCTGGTTAGTGTCCTTAGTCTGTTCAGCTTCAGCACATTATTTTATCCCCTGGTTAGGGCTAAAAAAAATCTTCTTCGGAGGGAGTAGCAATGAAAACAAGCCTGCAAAGACTTAGGGCTGGAAAAAACTTCTTCGAAGGGAGTAGCAATGAAAAAATCCTGCAAGCCAGGAAGATTGTTAGCACCTCGTTGGGCTGGGGAAAAAAAGCTTCAAAAAAAAAAAAGTTACATTCGGAGTATAAGACACACCCAAATTTTCAGCCTCTTTTAGGAGGGGGAAAGCTGCATCTTATACTCCGAAAAATATGGTATGTGGTGTCTTAGCCCTCTGTTGAGAGAGGGCAGCTCAATGTTAACAGAAATGGCCTCTTTTACCTCTCTTTCGTACCAATGGTCTTCTCTATCCAAAATGTGGATTTTGCTGTTTTCAAAAGAATGACCTTTGTCTTTAAAATGCAGATGGGCTGCTGAATCTTGTCCTGATGGGTTTGCTCTCCTATGTTGCCAGAAACGATGAAACTTCTTGGGAAAAAAAATGGATCCAGGATCCTCCACACTGAATTCTCTCATGGTATTAATTGTAAAACAAAGGAGAGACATAATGCCAGCCACAGTGAAATGGACAAGGAAAATAGCAAATAAAACAACAACAAAATTAGAAATCTTAAAATATATAAATATGTTTAATCAAATTAGAAATTCTCATTCCTGGGATACTTGCCTATTCCAAGGATCATCAGTTATTTGGCTTTTCTTCTTTGAAATGACAGACAGAATCTTAATTTTTTGTGTGAGCTATTATTCCAAAATGAAATACGTGGGGAAAATTTTCCAGTTCAGTCTGAGAGTAATTGCAACAGCCATTCAGAGAACTACACCGCTCATTGTCTCATAAACTTTGCATAGCATACTACAGCAATGGAGGGGGCAGAAAAATCATCCTTCCATTTCCTTACCTTACTTGTTTCTTCTCCTTGAAGTAAGGAAAAAGGATATGGTGTTCCTCATGGTTGGTGGGGATTTAGTATTATAATTATTATTATGGGAATTGCTTTTGGAAATATGTGTGCGCAGAAAATAAGAATTTTGATAATCTGTCCTGAAAAAGTAAGAAAACATGCATTTGAAAACATTCATTTCTCATATGAAAGCGTTTCTTTTTACTGTCCCTAGAAATTAATACCTATGGAATTCTTTGCCACCATTATTAGTGTGAACTGAATTATAATGTCTCCAAAAGCACTTTGGGATCAATGACAGAATTTGGAGAAAAGGGAAGTTGACATACTTTGTATCAATCTTGCTGAATAGGGTGTCCTTCTGTTTGTCTGTGCGAAAATGAGAAAAGAAGCATCACGCCACCTTTATATACATGGCTCATATATACAATAGCCATGTCATGACATGGCTCATGTATATATATATGGGGCCAGACCTTGATTCATGACACTAAGATGCTTATTTCCTTTTTTTGATAAAACCATGAGACCTCTGTTATTAAGGAAGGATAGGTAAATATGAAAATAGTACCATAGAAGAGATTGCTTTCAGAGCTACCATATCTATGAAGAAACATGAGGCATACAAATGTAATAAACCATTGCAGAAAAGATCCAATACAATAGGCTATTTTTCCAAACAAACTCATGATTAAATCCATGGTGGGTTCCTATATACATTTCAACCTGAATAATTAATTCAATTCAGCATTTTTAAATATCATTCTTTGCTACCAAGAGTTGTAGTGCTAGCGGTAGGAGCATTACCCTGTTATCTGTTAGGAATGCATTTTTTTCATTGTTCAGAAATAATCTTTCTAAAGTGCTTCCTTCAATATTTGTTCCTTTTTCTTTTCTTGATTAAAGTATTATCATAGCAACATGTTTCAGCACAGAAACCACAGCTTAGTCATACTGTTAAAGGTCAGCCTCTTGTGAAGAATCAAACAAGGTTGAAGTATAAACCCACAGAGAAAAATCTCTTAGTTTATGAGACGTATTTGGCTAACACATAGTTTTTTTTCTCTGGGTCTCACCTAAGAGAAAAGATACTCCTTCAAGCTGACATGAAAAATATTCAGAAGTGGAAGGGGGTGAAATTTAAAATCAAAAGAAAAGTTTCCCTTGAGATATATGCATAAGCGTTGTAATCAATGATTCTAATCTCATTTGCACACATGTCTATCAAGCAGAGTTGTAGGAGACACTCCAGCATAATTTAAATAAGAATGAAATATTAATTAGTGCATAGCTGAATGGTTTGTAAGGGTTGTGATATCAGCTACACCAGAGCTGCCCTCATTTTTTTTGAGCTTGCAATTGTGATCTCCCTTCACACTCCACTGCAAACCCTTTCTTTCTTCTTTCTTCTTTCTTCTTTCTTCTTTTCTTTCTTTCTTTCTCTCTGTCTCTCCCTCCCTCCCTCCTTCCTTCCTTCCTTCCTTCCCTCCCTCCCTCCCTCCCTCCCTCCCTCCCTCCTTCCTTCCTTCCTTCCTTCCTTCCTTCCTTCCTTCCTTCCTTCCTTCCTTCCTTCCTTCCTTCCACTTGTTCATGCGTTTCACTTGACTTTCTTGCTGAGCTGGTTAATCAACAACTCTGAGGGCATGGATTCCTTAGATCTAGCCATGTTCAGGTTAGCTAGCCATGGTTATTTTAGCAAGCAACTTTTCAGTGATGCCAGTTTTTACATGCTGGAAATTCAGAAATAGCATGTATCTCATTTCTTGTTCCATTTTTACATCTGAAATATATCAGGTATCAATGATGAAAATAAATAATAATCCATCAATCTCTTCTAGGGACATGATTTTCATACAATAATTTCCTGGTGATGTTTTTGGCATCTCTAGAAGGCCTAAAAAAGATTCCAATCTGAAATCTTGCAAAACTACTGCCAGTCACTGACTCAGTTTGCATATTATCTTTAACTGACTCATAGGAAGAAGTGTTACAGTAGTATCAACAGCAGAATGTGAGGGAATACATAGTCAGCCTTGAAGAAAATATATGGTAACTGTTACCGTGTTTCCCCGAAAATAAGACCCTGTCTTATATTTTTTTGAACCCTGAAATAAGCGATTGGCCTTATTGCCATGCACTCAAAAGCCTGATTGGGCTTATTATCAGGGGATGTCTTATTTTGGGGAAAACAGGGTAGTAAAATATTAGCTATAGCTTAAGAAAATAGGCAAGGGTGAATATTGTTATACAATATTCAATATTCAATACTCAATATTGTTCACTTTGGTATAGGGCAGTGATGGCGAACCTATGGCACGGGTGCCACAGGTGGCACGCGGAGCCATATCTGCCGGCACGCGAGCCGTTGCCCTAGCTCAGCTCCAATACGCATGTGTGTGCCCACCAGCTGATTTTTGACTCACACGGAGGCTTTGGGAGGGCAATTTTGGCCTCTGGAGGGCCTCTGGGATGGCGAGAGGGAGTGTTTTCACCCTCTCCAAGCTCCAAGAAAGCCTCTGGAGCCTGGGGAGGGCAAAAAAAGGTCCTACCGGACCCACTGGAAGTCGGGAAATGGGGGGTGGGGGGGGTCGCTCATGCATGGGGGGGCGAGTGGGGGGCTTTAAATTATGGGTGTGGGCACGCACGCACGCACGATAGCACACGCACGCACTATTTTGGCACCCGAGGGAAAAAAGGTTCGCCATCACTGGTATAGGGGAAGGGAACAAAAATGATCAGGCTTTTGAGATTCTGTTATTATAGCCTATATCAATAAAGAAGAATTTTAAGACTTGTGGTATCTGTTTCCTGGCTTTGTCTACCTCATTGGATAGCAAACAGCTAAACTTATTCAGCTGGATGGAACAGAGATAGAAAGAGCTAGTTTTAGTCTCAAGAGTTAAATTAATTTCATCAGTAATCTGTGTTATTTGAACAGAGATAAAAGAATTGAGAGATGGTTCATTCGCTCTCTCCGACTTGTAGAAAAGAAGAACTTGTGGGCCATATTTAGTCCGCCTGTCTCTATTTTCTTTTATTTGTCTGTTCTACATAGCTGCATGGATGGCCTTCACTGAGCTGCTGGCATTGAACTAGACTATTTTCAGGAACTACGTTCATAGCAATGACTCCTGCATGCTGTCCAAGAAGAACAAAGAGCTCTTGTCCAAGATCATCATCCCATTCTTTGAAGGTGGTATTTCATGGCTCCTTCCCGGGAACCATCATACCTGGTGCTGACACTTACTTTTCTTTTTATTTAAAAATAGTCTTTATTAATTATGTTAAAAAGACAAACAAACATACAAACAAACATAAAAACATGTATAAACATATGTATATATAAATAAAGTATCAAATATCTTTGAGTATAGAAAACATTGAACATACATGTCAACCATCTCGTCGACACTATCCTTTTACAGCCTAGTGATACAAAAACATGTTTATTCTATATAGTTATTATTTACATCATTATCTTTCTTATATCTTCCAATATTTTCCTTATTCTTTTCTCTTGTTATATTATGTTCAGTCTATTATCATTACTACTGACACTTACTTTTCATCCTACTTCAAGTTTAAATACTACTCTTCTCCATTTTGCAGGAAGATAATGACTCACAACAGGTTCACATGCTCATGACATCTGGTGCAATCACAGGCTCTGAGCCAGGAGTCAATTTACTGTATCTTCTATACAAAAAAGTCTAGGAAAAGCTTCACCTTGTTAAGTAATCCTGGGCAAAAGCACCTTGATCCTGCTTTTGATTGTCTTGGGTAGTCTTGCAGAAGTTGTGGCTCAAAACACAAAAAGCCAATAAAGGAAAACTCATATCTTGGAAGTTAATTCTTTCGGTGATCCCAGGTTTGGGTCTGCAAATCTGGAGGGCATATACAGAGACTAGGCAATGTGCCTGCTCTGTCAGAAATCTATCTGACTGCTTTATTCAGTGTGGAGAGGGGAATCACACAAATCTATCTTATTATTTTAGGTGGTCATTGCACCATAAAATTTAAGAAGCCATGCCTTCCCACACTGACATTGACAGGGTGGCCTAGAAATGTTCTAAAAAGAACTAAGTGGGTTTCTCTCTAAACAGAGCTGCTCACTCATCCATTAAACTGAACTGATCAGAAAATGTTCAGCTTGATGAAAAGTGGAGAACTAGCAGGCCTTGGCCGGTGCTCTCATAGTGTTAGAGAGCTGTCTTTTGCTGTGGCTCTTATCTTCTGGCAGAAATATAATAATAGCATTTTAAGTGGTATATTGTGTGCAGTGGATACAATGCAAGTTTTGAAAATAATTTGGAAAGAGTGCTATACAGTTTATGTGAACACAATACCCCTCTACTGTTCCTTAAAGCAGCCACTTTCTGCATGAACCAAGAAAAAAAACCCCACTTCTTTATGGAGTGGCCTCATTAAAGTGAATGCAGTCCAAGTCAACCATTAAAAAGAATATTAAAGTTTGGAGGATAAAATGTTTTCATGTTGCCAACTCTACATAATAACTGAAGGAATGAAGAGTGACTTCTCTTCTTTTGTATAGTATGCAGTAGAAGCTTTAAGGGGTGCCTGGTTGCAAATCAGCAACAGCATCAAGTTCAATAACTAGGAATTACTGAGGATTGATTAGTGTTACTGATTTGTGCACAAGGCATTTCCTCTATAATGTTAGTGGCTATTTCTTAGCAATATATAACGAATGTATTTATTAAATTTATAAGATGCCCATCTTACTATCCAAAATGACTCTGTGTGGCTTACAATACAATAGAATTATAAATGCAAAAACATTAAAATTAATAAGAAGTAGATAAAAACTGTCAGGGAAAAAACCTGATTATGAGCATAGCTGCACTTAGTAACAACTGAACAGACAGCACACCACAAAAGTCTCACTTTAGGATTCAGAGGTTTATTAGAATTTATTTAAAGCATAGGAAACATAAAGCCTTTGCTATTAAGGCACTCACATCACATTGCAATGAGGGTCAATCAGACAAGCAGTCAAAAGGGACGGCTTGGGGCTGATTGGCAACCTCCCATTATTCAACTTCGTCTTTTATACCTTAAAACCACAACTCACATGATTTTTGGAATCTGTTCATACTGTCATATGAACAGTGGTAGTTTTCCATTCCTTTAACCTCAATGTTTAAACATGTTTAAACATGGCTCAATGTTTAAACATGGCTATTTGTACATGTACACTTCCTCTTTTCCCACAGCCTCATGAAAGGCAGGCATAGGTCTGGTGGCTCTGATTTAATCACACAAATGGTGACAACAAGGAAGGGAATCTGGCAAACCATGTAGTTTACTAAGTCATTTGAGCAACATTCATAGAACATCCATAGAACAAATGTCTTAATCATAGTTAACAGTTTCCACACTTGGCATGTTCTTTAAATGCAGTTTGGATTTTCTGGCCTATAGTTTGCTGAAAACTATTTCTTACCCAATCTTTGATGGGAGAGAGAGAAAAATTATAGAAAGTATGTGATAAATTCCTTTCAACATATCCCTCTGTATAAATACAGAAAAAAATTGAAAACCATCCCAACTGCTAGAATCTCAATGTGGTGCTACTTGTTTGTTTTGATGAAGATGCTATTCACTTGTCATGCTTTTATAAGATAAAATAAAACATGATTTCATAATTATGGAGAAGAAACTATTGATGGCCTACCCTCTCTTCAAACTTGGTGTTTAGATATGTTTAATTGCAGTTTCATAACCCTAGCTGGCATGGATTATGAAAGTTGTAGTTCAAGGATGAATAATGGTATACGAACAATAGAAAGAGAGGATCTGGAAATTTTTCTTTAATTATTAAGAGCAGGAATTGTCTCAACTCTTTCTAATATGATGCTGGTTAGTTTTGAGTATTCCCTAAAACAAATATTATCCTCCAAATCAATAGTATGATCACAGATCAAGGAATAACAACTATGCCCAAATTTTTTCATATAACTAGATCTAAAAGAAAACACGATAGCTATAATATAATAATTAGTAAATGTTTTGTTGTTTGGCATATTAAGCTAAAAGAAAACATGGATATAAAAATATGATTTACTGATAGTGTAATGTTTATCAGAAAAATATTGCTGAATTATATCAAATTGAAGCCATGAACGAAGAATTTAATTCGAGCTGCACAATAATTTAGTAGCAATTGATTCCCTCTAAGTTATAGGTTTGCAGAACATACAGTATACAGTTTATTCCTTAGAGTGGTGTCTCATTCATGTTAGTATCATGTACTGTAATAACAGTAGGTACTACAGTATGTTTACATAGCACTATAAATTGCTCAATGTGTATATATATATATATTAGCCCAATAAGCAACATAGTATTCCATCTGAAACTATAAGAATGCTCTATCTTCTATGGACACCAAGGTTTTGGGTTCACCTTAGCCTGATGTTTGGTAACCCACAGAGAAGACAGGGAAGTAGTTTTTCCATGGCAACTGTAAACCTAGTAAGACAATGAAAATATGAAGAAGGGTGGATGACGATTACTTATTAGAAGTGGTTTATTACTCTATACTATATATATTGTGCATTAATCATTTTTCCCTTTTTGTGATTTTAAGTATGCATACAAAACAGATAATTAAACATATATTTTTAGTTTTCCCACGACTAAGACAATGCATTATATTGCAAAATTATTGGATTACTAATGCAGTAGTGAATTAATTGGCTTCTGCAGTGCAAAATCTGCTACACTATTTTACGGACTCAGTTTTGAAATATACAGTATCTCACAGCACAAATAAAAAGAATTTCATTTTTTCCACTTGAATAAGATGCTTCTGTAAGTATAGAACAATGTGATGGTTGCTTAAGAAATAAGTGTTCACACCAATCACAAAATTCAGTTTGAACTGGGATGGGTGCAGTCAACAAAATCATCAAGATGGTGACTGCAACCATGTGATGAAAAACTTGCCTTTTTGATGAAGTTTTTTTAAATAGTTCCAGTGGTAGATGTAAGTGGTTCAGATCTTGGCCTGGAAATTATGAATACTGCTACTTCCCCCAAGAAACAATTCAGAAATCCAGCCCCTCACCTTGTTTCCCCTGTTGAGGTAGGATCTTAATTTGTATCTAAATGGGAAAATGATCTAAAACTTTCATACTTTTTACTGATTATTGGAAAACCACAAATTCCTTGTTGGACAGAACTGGATGAGATTTTTGGGAAAAGTAGCTCCTTGTGGGGACATGACATGGGGAAGAAAGACCCAGGGAATTAATTTCTAACCTTAATTAGAAAAAGTATGGAAGAATGTTAACTCTGTGCATATCTATATAAAAGTAACTTTCACTGTACTCAGTAACACTTTCTTTCTGATAGGTGGGTAAGCAGGCGAAATCCATAAAAAAATCACAGTGGACCTAATATTTTGATGTTCTGCAAGTTAATAAATGCCTTTTTTAACTCACTGATGTGCTCACTGATGAATATCAATGGATAAGATGTAGAGATATCATATTTGTATAAAATTAAATCAAGCAGTAATGTCAGCTTGAATGCTAAGAAAAGGTTGCAATGTCCATCAATCATTATATAAATATTAACTGTCCTCTGGATGTGATTAAAAACCCTGCACACAGTGGAATCAGTTATAAAAATGAAATAGCTTTAACAGAACACACTACTGTGCTATCTTCAACAATTTATGGAGAAACAATGAAGCAAAGTGTGCATTAAATTTGTATTTGAAAATTATCCGTCCTTTTTGAGTTACTCACTAAATTGGGAAGGATTTAAGAGGAATGGTACTGGAAGGAAGCAAAAGATGGGTGTCGGCCAGTGGTGGGTTCCTACCGGTGCGGTCCACTCTATCTCACCTGTAGCGGCAGGCTGGTGATGTCATCAAGAGGCTACCGACCCGGTGCAGTCGGTTGCCGGTGCCTAGGAGCCGCCATCTTTTTTGTGATTTTTTGGGTGATTTTTTGCTTCTGCGTATGCGCGGAAGCAAAATCACGCCAAAATCTCACGAGGGAACATGCGTGCAAGAGAGATTTCAGCGACATTTTGCTTCCGTGCATGCGCGGAAGCAAGAAATCACTGAAATCGCATGTGTGCGTACGTCCCCTCATGAGATTTTGGTGCGATTTTGCTTCTGCGTATGCACGGAAGCAAAATCGCACAAGGGGGCACGCATGAAATGTGTGCACACATGCACGAAACATGGTGATGCGCGCGCAGTGCACCGGTAGCAAGGTAAGTGAGCAACCCGCCCCTGGTGTCGGCCATGGGAAGGAGAAAGGTATAAACATTTATGCAGAGGGCAACGTATTACATTCATTGTAAAAAAAATTACGAGTGAAAACATTTTGTTTTGTGACAAGGAAAAAAGAACACAAGCTCTTAAATCCGCAATACAGATTCCCATACTTTCAAACTGAAAAACAGTCATAAATATAAAAATAGTCATAAATCTGATGCTGTGGGTTGTCCTCATCTCTGCAATTTAAAACCTGAACTCTTATTTATTTCAGAAACATTTGGATTCTTATTCAGGCAGTCTATCAAACATGACACAGAGGACCGAAATCCTGCATCTTTAATAGTTGAACACTTGAAGACATTTCAACACAGTAATTTTTTTGTGTGGTTTTTCTTACTATGTAACTAGTCAGTTTGCAGCTGTTGAAATGCCTTTTGCTCTATTCTGTATTAGTAGGTCAAATTTAAGCCTTTAGTTCCTTTTAGTTCCTTTCCTTAGTCCCCTTTTGGTAACTAACCTTCAAAGTCTCATCCTATTTTTTTTTTTAAGAATTCAAAACAAAGGCATGGGGAAGATTTTTATATTAATTCAAAAATCTTAGTTCAAATCCATCTGGACCATTATAGTCTTCTGTAACTTTACAAAATCAAAATTGAAACCACTAATTTGCTATTTTATTTTAAAAGAATTGTTAAAAAAATTAAACTCTTCTTTAAATCTTCTTTTGCTAAGGATTGAAGGAAAGTTGTAAAACATGTTGGTTCAAAGTTTCCTAATAACTGAAAAGTAGTCAACAAGCAATTTCCAAAAGTGATTTAAAAAGGAAGTCAATGAGTTCCTTTTCATAGGTGAATTCAGTGTCCTTAGAAAAGGCACTGACTACAGTTAGAGCGAAGATGGCTTTTCCTTATCTCCCAGAGCTCTAAGCCCATCACAGGCCACTGTCTTGTAGTCTCCTTGTGAGGAGCACCTGTGTGCAATCTCAGATTCTCTTCTTATTCACAGAGGAATTACAAAGAATTGGTCTACTTGCCAGCTCTTCATTCTGTTGGGATCATTGATTCTGTTTTTCATGGAACTGTCTTCAGTTTGTCATTTCTTCCCAGAAGTCCTGATAGTGAACTCATAATCAAAGTGCATTCATTCTTCTCTAGCCATACAAAAAAGAGTAGATATCAACAAACCTTTCAGAACATCAAGTTTTTCTGAAGCACAATAATTGAATCTATTGAAAAAGTATGGCAGATAGAACTTCAAAACAACTCAGTGATGATTGAACATGCTCAGTGACCTTGAGAGCTGTTTCAAACAGGAATTCAAGAAATGCCATGTAACTGGACTTCTGCAGTTTACTAAACTATTGACTGTCTTTCATGTGAATTAGAAAACTGACATTCTAGTTCACTAGTGATTCTAAAGTTTTTTCAGTAACGATCACTGCAGAGCAACAGTTAACAGTATAGCAATCTCAAATATTTCAGCCTTCAAGGAATAAGTTTTATTATTTATCACATGTTCAGAGTGTGAATATTTAGTAAAAGTAAGTATTGTGTTTATAAGTAGTATATTCGTAAGAGACTCATTTCCCATCCAACTAAAAATTTATAGATTAGGACTGTAAATTAGAAAAACAAGAGTTGTCTATTTAATATGATCATTTTTAAGAACATGAAATGGAACAGACTGAGGATGTTGGTAGAATTGGAAAAAATGAACTGGGATATCCTGAAAGATAGCATACAACAGGGCTGTGAAACTCCAAGCCCACGCCCGGTTTAGTGCCAGGGGAAAAAATTCCCGATATGTCACGTGACGCCCCGTGACGCCATGAGTTTTGACACCCCTGGCATACAATATGTGATTTTACACTATAAAATTTTTGTTAAAAATAATCTGAAATATTAGATGGCCAATTTTATTTTTCCTTTCACTTAATAGTGTAAGCTAAGGAGCTTTTACTCCTTTGGATTCATGTCCTGGAAAGTATCTTTAATTCAACAGAGATTAATCATATACTTGGTAGGGGGGGAAAAGAACATTTCTACTTCATTTCGCTTTTGTTTCTCATTACTCTCCCTATGTCTCCTGTTTCTGATTTTATGTTTAATTAGGAACATTTATAAAAGAATAATTCAACAACTGGAGAAACCACAAACCTTCAGTGGGTTAGCATCTTCTTCTTTCTACACATTTTTGTATATGCATGCCCAGATAATCAAACAACAGTAATATGAGTTTCCCATGGCTGCATCAGTTAGAATGCTGGGAAGGTGGAAGCAAAGCTATGCTACTTTTTCTCTTGCTTAAAAAGCCATTCTCCATAGTGGGCGGAGCGAGCCTCCAAGAATGGGATGATCCAATCCATCAGCCAATCAGGACTGAGTCTGACTCTATATAAAAGCTGTCACCCCGAAGGGCACCCCCTCTTTCGACTCAGTCCTTAGTCAAGGATTTGTGTTTCCAACCTGCAGGTTTCCATTACCTATCTCCTTCTTCGATCTTCTATCTTCAACAACTGTGCTGTGAGTGCTAACCCCTTCTTCGCCCTGCCTGGCTCTGTGGGGGGGGAAGGCAAGTGAGGCACTGGGCCTCTGTGGCAGCCCATAAGCCACCCTTCAGGTGACAAGCTACCACTGGAGCGAATAGCGGCCTGGCCAACACCACCTGGGACATAAGTCACAAAAGCCTCGCGCTTAAGTGACCACCGGCCAGGGCGGCCCAGCCGCTGACCGCTAGGGAGTGGGGCCTCCTGGGACACCTGACTACCCCCGCTGAGGCCTGTAATCCGTGGATTCGGCCCTCCCCACTCCCCGTTCGGCTATCAAGGCTTCCAGCTCGACCCTAGCCGTCCGCTCCCAACTCACGCTACGCGCATCGTCCGGCGGCCTTCTGTCAAGTGTTTTCCTCAGCGGGCCTTTCTTGGCGCGAATCGCCATCTTCTTGGTGCCGGGTGCAGAGAGGCCACCCTACAGCTGGCGGGCGGGGGACTTGCCCCCACGCATGCGCAGAAGCCGCCCGAAGCCGCCGCATCGCTCGCCGGGACACCCGCCGCCGATCCGTTGCCAACGAGGTTCCAGACACGGCCCTTGATCTTCCGAGCCCCACTGGCTCTCCCGGCCCCTGCTGGAAGGCTGATTCGGCGGCCTAGGAGGCTCCAAAGGCCGCGAAGACTCGCCGATCCGGCCGCCCGGCTCCATAAGAGGCCCTATCCCCAGCTGATGGCCGCACGTCACTCGCGCATGCGCAGTGACTAGCCGGCCTGGGAACGCCCCCACAGGGCCGAAGACGTCAGCGGCAGCTCCCCTCGGCCTCCTTCTTCAGCCCCGCCCTCCAGCTGACGGGCGCAAGCTTCCGAACCGCCCACGCCAGCCTGATCTAAGGGAGCCAGCGATTCCGGCGTTTCTGGGCTCTCCGCCTGACGCAGCCATGCCTGAACCGGGGGCCAAGGCCAAGGCAAAGCCACCTAAAGAGGCTCAAAGGCCAGAGGGGCCAGCCAAGACATCGCACGCCCCCTCGGCCGACAGAGACCGTTCCCCCTTACGTCGGGAGGCCCCTAGAGACAAGTCTTCAAAGGGCAAGGCCACTGATAAGGCCACGCCCTCTACCTCCAAGGGGGCCAGTGCTGCACTCAGCAAAGGAGCGCATCGCCCCCCTCCCACTCCTCCCCCCAGGTCACGGTGCCCCTCGGAGGCCTTGTCCCTGGACAACCCGGACCTCTGCCTGGGGGAGACGGACATTTGGGAGGAACCTCGCGACTCTGGGGACAGGGTACCCGCACCTGCGCCCTCTGCCTCCCTTCTTAATAACCCAGAGGTCCAGGCACTGATCCGCGAGGCAATTAAGGAGGGCATAGCCTGTGGCATGCAGCAAGTGGCGACCTCTGCCCCCTCCTCAGCAGTCTCCAAGGCATCCTCGTCTGCTACGTGCACCCGCGCATCGGAAGGCGATCACCCCTTGGAGATGGAATCTGATTCGCCTGCAACTTCCCCTGCTCCGGCTCCCGAGACGGACGACCGGGATCCAGACTTAGACTTATCGGCAGATGAAGACCTGGCTCCTGAGCCACCTGCTTCCAAGGGCCTTTTCAATCCGGCCCTATTCAAATCCCTCCTGCATAAAGCGAGGGCGGCGGCTAAAATGCCACCAACAGATCCTAAACCAACGGGCGAGGAGCAGGGTGATCCCCTCTTTGAGGAGGCCACCTCACAGGAAGAGGACATTCCGACTCCAAAACTGTTTTTGTCGAATCTGTCACCAAACAGTGGCAGACACCGATCTTAGGAGCCGCACCGTCTTCCTTGGACAAAAAGTATTTCAATGTGGCACAAGGCCTGGCGCAACACCTGCCAGTGCCTCCGGTGGAACCTCCCATCAAGGCGCTCTACTCTGCTAACCCCCTCCCGGGGGATAGCGAGGAACTCCTGCGCCCCGAGGACCGCCGATCCGAACAGGCCATATTGCGGGCCCACCAATCGGCTGCCTGGGCCGTCAGGGCGTCAACGACTGCCTCGTTCTTTTGCAGAACGTCCATCCGCTGGCTCAAGGCACTTCAAGAGCAGTCCTCTGATGCAAGAACTCGCCAGGACATCAACAAGCTCATTGCGGTAGCGCAATTCACGTCTGACGCCACCCTACAGAGCGCCCGCTTTGCGGCAAGATCCATGGGGGCCTCCGTGGTGGCACGCAGGATGCACTGGCTCCGTGGGTGGCAGTCGGACGCCCGCCACAAGTGGCGCCTTGCCACCGCCCCTGTCCAGGGTCAGTCCCTGTTTGGAGAGGCATTGGACTCCTACCTGGTTGAGTCCAAGGACAAACGGAAAGTTTTACCCAACTGTACCCGCAAGGGGCCTAACAAGCTTTCCTCCTCCCCCACCCCCCCGCCACGCCGCCCCTACCGCCCCCCAAGATACAGGCAGGGTAGATACCAAGCAGGGGGCAGACAGAACCAGGGGCAGGATAAGCCCAAGGCGGAAACCCCGGCCAAGCGTCCTTTTCGGGGTGCAGGCGGACGCTCCTACCGCCGCTACAAGTAGATCCTTCAGGCCTTCCCATTGGGGGTCGCCTGCGCTACTTTGCCGGGCAATGGGAAGATACCACCACGGATAGTTGGGTGCGAGAGACCATTTCATCGGGACTCGCACTCGACCTCCTCTCCACCCCACCGGGATATTTCATGAGGTGCCCCCAGTCCTCCAATCCCGAGAAGCGATCGCTTATGCGGGATGCTATCCAGCACCTGTTGGAGATTGAGGCCATCCAACGGGTTCCGGAGGACCAACGGGGGCAAGGCTTCTATTCCAACTTGTTCCTTGTTGAAAAATCCTCGGGGGGGTGGAGAGCGGTCCTGGACCTCAAGCGACTCAACAAATTCGTCGCTTATAAGAGGTTCAAGATGCACACGCTGCAGTCCATCTTAGCGTGTGTAAGAAAGGGGGACTTTATGGCCTCTATTGATTTGACAGAAGCTTATCTGCATGTACCAATTCGGCCTTCCCACCAAAAGTACCTTCGCTTCTATTACATGTCCGACCATTATCAGTATTCGGCACTTCCATTTGGTCTCTCCTCCGCCCCGCGGGTCTTTACGAAGATCCTGGCAGCCCTTGCGGCAAGCTTGAGGGCCGTTCCCATTCGCATGCACTGCTATCTGGACGATATTCTAGTCCTTTCATCCTCATTTGCGCAGGCGGAGGTGGACCTACAGCTAACCATGGAGTGCTTGGAAGAGCATGGCTTCTCCTTAAACATCGAAAAGAGCCAGCTCAGGCCCACCAACAGGATTACCCACCTAGGCGCTATTGTGGACTCCCTGGAGTGCAGGGTGTTCCTTTCCCAGGAGAGGCAGGACAATATCACCACCCTTGTCCAACAGGTGCTCTGCCTAAGGAAAGCGCCTTTGAAACAACTCTCGTCTCTCCTGGGGAAAATGATTTCGGCCATCCATATCACTCCCTGGGCACAACTGCACTCCAGGGAATTACAATGGCTCTTGCTACCCTTCCAAAGGGCGGGGAAGAGCAATTCATCGGCAAAAATCTTAATCCCATCCTCTGTCCGTCGCTCTCTCCAGTGGTGGCGGTCCCCGGCGGTCTCCAACGGGTCCAGCTTCTTCGAGCCGAGCCGGGTGACGGTGACAACCGACGCCAGCCTGCAAGGATGGGGGGCCCATGTCCTTTCCCATGTGGCCCAGGGTACGTGGTCTCAGTCGGAGACCACCCTAAATATCAACATCCTGGAACTGAGAGCAGCCTTCCGGGCCCTTCAGGAGTTCCAGCCCATCCTCCGCAACCGACATGTCCTGTTGATGACGGACAATGTAACCACCAAGGCGCACGTCAACCGCCAGGGTGGGACGGTCTCCAGGGGATTAATGTCGGAAGCCAAGGCCTTGGGACTCTGGGCGGAGCGCCACCTACTCTCGCTCAGAGCGGAACATATATCGGGTGTCGACAACACCACAGCGGACTGGCTCAGCCGCAATGCGGTGGACTCGGCGGAGTGGAGCCTGCACCAGGACATTTTCCAGCAGCTGGTGCAGCGATTCGGTCAACCAGTCATCGACCTCTTCGCCACTCCCCACAACGCCAAGCTCCCGAGGTTTGTCTCCCGCTACCGGTCTCAAGGGGCCGAGGACATCGACGCCCTTCGCTGCCCCTGGCCGAGAGGTCTCCTATATGCATTTCCTCCTCTGGCGGTACTCCCTCAGGTCATCCGCCGGATCGTCACCGAGGAGGCAGAGGTGATCCTTCTCGCCCCGCACTGGCCCAGGAGAGCGTGGTTCGCGGACCTCCGGTCGCTGTCGGTCAGCCCACCATGGCGGATACCATCGACCGCGTCTTCGCTCTCCCAGGGGTCCTTCCAACACCCGGACCCACACTGGTTCAAGCTGACCGCTTGGCACTTGACCGGTGCTGCCTAACTCATCGCGGAGTGCCCGACGCCATTGTGGATACTCTTATGTCATCCAGACGTGCATCGATGGACCGCATCTACGCTTCTACATGGAAGTCGTTTTGTTCGTGGTGCTCGGCCGCCTCTCTTTGCCCGGTGGACCTTACCATCGTGGGTGTTTTATGCTTTTTACAGGCGGGTCTGGACAGGGGGTTAGCCCCCAACACCTTGCGTCGCCAAATGGCGGCACTCTCCACCGTACTCTCCTGCGACACCGCAGACACACTGTCGGGACATCCGCTGATCCGGCGATTTCTACGAGCGGCCTCCAACATCTCGCCACCCGTCGTGCACAGATTCCCGACGTGGGATCTCCCGCGGGTTCTTTTGGCGCTGATGACGGAGCCCTACGAGCCGCTACGCACCGTATCACTACGACACCTCACCCTCAAGGTTGCCTTTCTGGTGGCCATAACTTCGGCTCGCCGGATTTCGGAGCTGGCGGCCCTATCGGTCCGGGAGGACTTATGTATCTTCTATCCCGATCGGGTCGTACTACGTCTGGATCCGACTTTCATTCCAAAGGTGAATACACTCTTTCACAGGACGCAGGAGCTGGTTTTGCCCTCCTTTTATGCCCCGCCCTCGACAGACTTGGAGCGCCAGTGGCATACCATCGACGTACGGAGGGCTATTAAAATATACAACGTCCGCACCGCCCCTTTTCGGCGTTCGGAAGCACTGTTTGTTTGTTTCCATCCGAAATCCATGGGCAACAAGGCTTCGCCAGCGCTTATAGGCAGCTGGATCCGGTCGGTCATTGCAGACATTTACGGTGCCCAGGGCCTTCCGCGTCCGGAAGGCTTGACCGCGCACTCGACGCGCAGCGCGGCCACCTCGACAGCGTGGTCGGCCCGAACTTCTCTGGAGGACGTGTGCAGAGCGGCCACCTGGTCTTCTCCGGTGGCCTTCATTAGACATTACAAAGTGGACCAATTCGCCTCGGCTGAGGCCGATTTTGGGAGGCGTATTCTCCAGTCGGCCGTCTCGGCTGAGGAACAGCATGAATAACTGTTTGCCCTCCCTAGGGACTGAACTGCTTTGGCATGTCCCATTCTTGGAGGCTCGCTCCGCCCACTATGGAGAACGGGGCGTTGTTCCTTACCTGAACGCCCCTTCTCGTAGGGCGGAGCGAGCCTCCACGTCCCTCCCTGTTGGTTGCCTGCTTGCAGTTAGAGTTATGACTTCCTGCTGTTTAATAAAGTTTGGTTGGGTTGTTACACTATGGGTCTGACTCCGTCCTTCGTCTCAAGAGGGGGTGCCCTTCGGGGTGACAGCTTTTATATAGAGTCAGACTCAGTCCTGATTGGCTGATGGATTGGATCATCCCATTCTTGGAGGCTCGCTCCGCCCTACGAGAAGGGGCGTTCAGGTAAGGAACAACGCCCCGTTTTAACTATTGGCTGATAGGGAACCATCAGCATGATTAGAAGCACATTCAACAGAAGAAACTTATAGGAGGATTTTTGCCTATATTCTATGAAAGTATTCAGCTGATTGACCATATTGTTCTCCATTTCTCTATTTACTTAGGTTGGGTAAGGATTTAAATTTGCATAAATCCAAATTTGCATAAATGACAAAAAAAATCAGAAAGTTTTGTAGCACTTTTTCTGAATTTAAAATTTTATTAAATGTCATAGGCTTTCGTGAGCTCATGACAGCTTATGCCTTATATCTTTTTTATTGAGAAAATGTACTAGCAAACTCCTGATTCTTTGCTATTGCAGAGCTCTCCATCTACAATGCAGAAATGATAAAAATTCTGTTCTCTTCCTTCTTGTTTATCCATCAGATGATAATTTTTAGGATTGTCACAACATTTTGTAAATTGTCAGTGTAGCAAAAATTCTTTACACTAGCACAATGTGTTATTGCATTTCAATAATCTGTTTTATGAAAAAGTTAACAGTAAATATGCCAGTATCTCATTGGTTATTAACTCTGAAGTAGAATATTTACTACTAGGTTTCAGAGATTTCTAATTGGTACTACTAAATTTGTTTTAGCTTGATTGCATTTGAGTATATGTTGCATATGTGTGTTATGTGCCTGTATACATATGCATTAAAAATAAAATCTGGGCTAATTTTTAGTATATTATTTTTATTTATTATTTATTTTGTTGTTTATGGCTGAAGGTCTATGGATTGGAAAGGTTACAGAAATTGTAAAATAAAGAAATTCTAAATGTCTGAATGTTACTTTGCATGTTTAATCTAAGCAACGATTTGTCTACAGAATATTGATTTTATAATTTAAAACTGTGTTTGTATAAATTTACAATTTGGTTTTGCCTCACTTGTGTACGAGCCTTAACTCAATGCAGGCAGATTATGCATAAAAACAAACAGTTTGTATATATTTTACAGATCAATAGCAGTAGCAAAATGACATTTTGTCTTTGAGTAATCCAGTTGATGACTTGGCAGACCGTTTCTGCTACTGAGGAAAAAATGGATGTAAATACTGGTACTTTCTGGGAAGAATGCTTGTTAAACATTGGCTTTATCAGATTCTCCTCTCTCTTGTTTGAAATTCCTCTCGTTTCATGCTGTCAGCCAGCAGTATTAAAAAGCAAACAGTTCATTTCACATTTGTATTCTCCTAGCATGAATTACATGCAGATTAAAAATGAGAGGGGGGTCTTATTTGATACTGCCAGATTTAATTCTTCTTGTGTACTGTAGATGCTCCTCACTGGGGTTAGCTGACGTGGGAGACATAAATTCCTACATTGATTTTCACTGACCTTGTTTATATTTTCCTTGTTTTGTTTTCTTCTACCCTGGGAAGGCTAATCTTCCCCAGCTTTAGGTATATTTTGTGCAAATGTGAAATGAAAAACAAACTTGCTACCATTCAGAGTCATTTGCAGCCAGCAGTCGCTGGATTTGTGAGCCCTGCAGAAATAAGTTAATCTTTTTTTTCTCCAGTGATTCGTTCCCTCTTGTATATTTAGTGGTTTCAAATGTTAGTGAGCCTTTCAGCACTATCCGCCAAGATACTACTGCATTTCTGCCAGGGCAGCTCAAGACATTTTGCTGCCTAATGAAAAGTATAAATATTAGGCCTATGTAAATCGTGTAAAATCTGGTTTGAATCATCAGTTTGGAAATTCCATTTGCTCTGATTCAATAACTCAGACTAATTCTGCCAATCAAATCGTCAAATCAGATTTACTCAATTCAGATTTCCAAATCATTTTTACAAGCTGTTTCTGCACATAGACAAAAGCATCCAAATAACCCAAACCAAATTTAAATTGATTTTCTGATTCAAAGTTAATTCAGTGTGGAGGTCAAATTGCTTTGGAATCAAATCTCCAAACAATTTTTTTTTACCACTATAATAATTACCACTGACGTAGTATCTTCCTTCTCACTTGGGCAGCATATTGCTAAAAGATCTCTAAGCAATCTTGTGACACTCACAGCTCTTTTCTAGTATTTTCAGTACCTATCTGTGACATTTGTCTGATGATAGAGCTAGCCTTTGCCTCTGTCATAGATGAACACACACACACATTGCCTGAAACCTTGGAAGAATTATAGTAAATTTCAGATATTGCCTAAGCCAGTTGAGTTATAAAGGCATTTAACTAAATTTTATCCATCCTCCCAGGCTTCTATTTGCTTCATGATACCGAAAATACCAGGAATATGGATGGAGTCCTTCATTCTCCCTGATATTATTATTTGATTGTGAATGTTTCATTAATCAACTGAGTAACATCATCAGTGCTAGTGAGTATAGGATTCACTCCCAGTTTATATATAGCACCTTGCCCTGCCAGCATTAGTAGAGCTGTGGTTTTTCTCCTTGGTAGTTCCTTGATTAGGGTATTGTTTATTGCTTTGTTGGTCTTAATCCCTGCTTATCTGGGCATTGGCTGCTGTAGGAGGTCTGTTCTGGTCTTTCTGTTTACTTTTTAGATTTTTTTATATCTCTTTTGAATGGTTTAGTTTATCTCTATACTTTTATTAATGGCTGATTTGTCGGAGTGACAATCTTCCAGGAATTTCCTAGTGTTTGTGGATTTTGCTACTCTAGGATTCTTATAGTTCCCAGTTAAATCCAACTTCTGTAGGATCTACCTCACTAGTTATTTTTATTTCCATTTATAATATGCAGGTCACTACAAATTGTTCAAAACAAATAGTCATATTTTTATTGTAAATGGTAACATATACCAAACTGAGAGGGGAAAACATTTGTAGCATTTTTAAATATTAATGACAAGTGACGCTTTTAAACTTCCTTGCTTTTTAGTATTATATTGAAATATTTCCATTTGTTATGCAATTTCAATTGCATTGTGATCCAGGTCAAGTCATGCCAAGGACCTGTGCTATTATCAAGATTATGCACTGAGTTCACTAGAACTCATAATGTGTACGTATATTTTTGAACCTGTGAACAAATTTATGTGCAGCTAAATGCAAAGGCAGAAAAATACAGTATAACAGCTGCTGAGCCAGACACAAACTTTTAATTTCACTTCAATATGTGCTGACCATTTAATTATCTTTGAGGTTTTCTTGTATCTCTGTCATCAGCCAATGGACTAAAAGTAAAAGTCCACTAATATCTGCCAGATTTTAAAAGTAATTTGCTAACAGTATGATAAACGAAGCAGGAAACTCATAAGACCTCACCAAGTCAGCCAAGATGACTTGGGACCTTTTCTTTATTAAGTGACAAGTGTGACAAATAATTCCACCTTTCTCTCTTACCCGTTTTAGAATTGAGTGGCTTTGATCTTGAATTTCATGTAACCTAGGTTTCTTTGATCTGACATGCACATTAAATGAGATGATTAAAAAGAGTCAGAATGTCTCAGTTGGGTTGTCTCTTTTGGTTATAGAAAAATCGAAGGTGTCTGTATGATTAGCAGTAAGACTGGAAATTTTAAAATACTGAAACTTTGTTTTAAAGATTGAGTGTATGGATTATTTTTTAAAATATATACAGCAATGAATCTTTTTTTTTAAGAAGGAAGGGTTTTCATTAGAAAGATTTCGTTCTGTTTGTCATCTAAAGCACAGAAACATGATTGCTCTTTCCCTATTTCTATGATCTCCATTGGATTTTATTGAATTTATTCTTAGCCCAAAAAACTTATCAAATAAATGTTATTTAAATATTTATTTAAATATTACTTTTAAGATGTCATGTCTATCCTATAATGCAGCGCACGCGCGCGCGCATGCACACACGCACACACACACACACACACAGCGTTTCGGTCCACATTTTAAAATTCACATTTTCCTGTGGACACAAAATGGACAGAAATGAATGGATGCAAACCTTACTGGAAAAGTAGGTTGGTTGGTTTTTGCCATGTAAATATTTAAAATCTGTGGCATATTGTAGGCTATTCTGCCTTTTGGCACATTCTATGGCAATTTGTATTGGGGATAATCAGCTTTGCTAGTACTTTGCATATGTATATAGTTCTGAACCGATACAGTTTTCCACAGCCCAATGCTCTCTTAATCTGTTGGGATAAAAAGTTCTAATTTGCCCAGCCAGCATGACTGTTGGCTAGGAATTTGAAAATTGCCTTTATCTGGTTTCAGAAGCTAAGCAGGCTGGTTACCATAATTTTTGGAGGCTACACCTCTGTGGAATATCAATACTGTGGACTAGACTGGGAAGTTGAGAAAAATAAATCCTGCAGAGGCAATAGTAAAAACCTGCTAGAGTGAGGAAAATATATCATTTTTTCCCAATGTAAATTATTTATGTGGCTATCATTATTTTTAAATTGGATTTGAATAGCCGTCCATCTCACTATAGCAACTCTAGGGAACTAGGTATAATTAAAACCACAATTAAAATAATATCATAACAGTATTAGAAAACTATAAAGGTAGTTGAGATAAAAAGCCAACTGACAATAACTCAAAATCCACAACCACGTGGGTTCCCACTAACTCCCCAATCTTCAAACATGAGAACACAGCATGGACAGAAATGTGACATTCAAATAATAAATAAATCCAATCTAGGTGTAAAAAAGTTTATTATTAACACTTTTCATTAGACATTGAATATGAAAAGATGCTTTGAACATTAGAGATATTAAAACAATGTTACCCGTTTTGCTAGGAATGGAGTCAAGGATTCTGCTCAAGGACAACCTATTGTGAAACCACAATGGCCAAAGTTAGAATGTTTTCTTCTGACAACCAAGTTTGTGTTTCTTATAAATCTACAATCTGACTGTGGAATTGGCTTCATTTAATTTTATTTAAATACATGTTTATTTAATATTTTAAAAATCCAGCACAATTACAATTGTATTGGGCAATTTTCACTAATCATTCTTTATTTTTTGTGATTTTCTGAAATGATCCTGTAATGAAACAATTTTTGGGGTTTATATGGTCCATCAAAAAATGGACCATATAATATAAACAATTGAAAGTGGGTGCTGATTTTTGAAATTAAATGTGAAAAAGTTATTTTAAATTAAAAAGGTGCCATTCCATTTTTTCCCATTTGTTTTTCCAAAATTTTTGTGAATTTCTTTTTTTAAAAAAAACACTACAGGTACGAAAGAGGGTCCTAAAAGTAGTAAACTGTAGAGCAAAGTAGATTTGTAGGAATAAGCTGCACATTTTTACTGTCAATGTTGACAATTTTACTGGAAAGTAAGCTGTATTGTTGAGAAACATTAAGAATTTTTAAACATAAAATATACTTCTAAATTTTGCATAGTTTTTCTGTATGCATGAGTAGCAGCAAATATGTCTGAAGTTTGAAAATGAAAGCTGAGGTTGCTAGAGTAGACATGAGCTTCCTTGGCTTTGAAAATGGGAAATTCCAAGAAAGGCCTGAAGGTATATTTTACACTGAGAGAATGATCAAAGATTATTTTATAGACTTAGGAGATCCAGCTGACTTGTTGACAAAAGATAAGAATCTGTCTAAAATAGTTAACCTTTTCAGTCTCCTAGTTAAACTGACAATCCCAAGAAACTCCTTTGACTTCTTTAATGTTTTTCTTGAAATTTTGAAAGAATCAAGTTGGGTCTAGACTTTGTGGCTCACTAACCCATCAATCTACTATAAAATAGGGCCGAAAAATGTGTCTGGAATGAACAGGAAAGGGGAAGGAAGCCCAAACTGTATTGCTTTTATGACTGCAAGTAAAAATCAATGCTTGCCTTTAACTTAAGTGACAGCTTATAACAAGTTGTTTATTATATTAATTGGCCAACAATTTTGCTGACAGTTGTCAGTGAATGAATTTACTGTAATTAGTAATATAATTTTTTTGATGCCTACTTTCCTGGTAAGATTGCACCACAGGTTATAAAAACTTATCAAGTATAATATTTGTTAAAACATCACTAGAAGCTATAACATTGAAAGATTTGTTTACAACACCAAAATGAGTGTTCTAAGTTTGATGGCTGAAAGAAAACATTATGTGTGAGCAGAATGCATGAATTCAATAAACAAGTTATATTAATTACGCCGCCCTGAGTCCCACGGGATTGGGCGGCCTATAAGAGCGTTTAAATAAATAAATAAATAAATAAATACATTTCACTTTGAAAAAAAAAGGAATAATTTGAGCTTAGTAGAAACTAGTTACAATTTTTATGGTTTTGATAAAAGTCAAAAATTAAAAAAATTCTGCCCTTTCAGTAGAAAAAATGTTTCAGAACAGGATGTGTATTATTTATTTTCAGTTCTATTACCATTAGTGGCCTTCATTACTAACCATGGTGATGCCAACATGACATCATGCTCAGATATTTAAATTATCATGCAAGTTATAGGCTTGCATTGGAATCTTGCTTTTACATTGTGTCCAAAACATTTAATTTTGAGTTTCATTATTAATGCTTCAAATGTTTTTGTCAGATTTTATTTCATCTTGTACTGAATAATTGATAAAGAAGAACATTGTCATACATCAAAACTATTTCAGAAACCACCAACAGACTATTACAACCACATGGCATCACCATAGAACACAAACCAACTAAAGCCCTCCAAAGCAGCCTAAGTAAATCAAAAGATCCACCAGTCTCAGAAGAAAAAAAAAACAGGAGTCATCTACAACATTCAGTGTAAAGACTGCAACAGCTATTAGGTAGGACAAACAGGCAGAAGACTAGCAGAAAACATCCATGTACACAAACTAGCAGTCAGAAGATATGATAAAAACTCTTTAATTTCACAACATGTGGAGACACTTAACCATAGTTTCAACAGGGAAGCTGTTGGCACTATCCTAGAACAAGCCAAGTCCAAAAACACTGGAGAATTCCTGGAAGCCTGGCATTTTGACAAATTGCCATCAATAGACATAAACAATATCTACAGGCTGTGCAAAGGAGACAATCAGCAAGCTAAAAAGAGAGCAAAAAGACCAAAACACCTCCCCACCAGCAACCAATATCTAGACAAGAATAGATTAACACCAAAATTAAAATCTGACCAACAATCGAGAAGTGAACAAAAGTCCAATCAAAGAACTGCTAAAGAAACCAACAGAAACAGCCAGTGGTGAAATTCAATTTTTTTTTACTACCAGTTCTATGGGCGTGGCTTGGTGGGCATGGTGTGGCTTGGTGGGCGTGGCTTGGTGGGTGTGTCAGGGGAAAGATACTGCAAAATCTCCATTCCCACCCCACTCCAGGGGAAGGATACTGCAAAATCCCCATTCCCTCCCCACTCCTGGGGGAAGGTGTTATGTACCAATGTACAGGGTATGGATTTGCATAGCCACTGCTGATTGGCTAACCTAGTGATGGGAGAAATAAACTTGTGGGGGGAGTGAGTTGTTATTCCACAGAGCCTGTAGAGAATAGTAATAAGAACACTCCACATAGGACATCCTGGAATTGTGCGCATGAAGGCACTAGCAAGGAGCTACCTGGGGTGGCCTAAATTAGACCAAGACATTACAGAGTGGGTGACAACTTGCCTACCATGCCAGGAAACTAGGCCGGCTCCACCGCGGACCACTCCATTCGAATGGGAGACTCCAAAAGGCCCGTGGTCAAGAGTCCACATAGACTTCACGGGGCCTATGGTGGGGCAAACATTCCTGATAGTGGTGGATGCCTATTCTAAATGGCTGGAAGTGGTCAACATGCATTCATCAATGACTGGAGCTACCATAAGAGTCTTAAGGAAGCTGTTTGTGACCCACGGCCTGCCAGATATTTTCATATTAGACAACGGCCCACAGCTGACAGGCCGGCACATGGAATAGTTCCTGGCCGACCTCGGCATAAGACCTGTGCTCCTCTCGCCATTTAGTCTGGCTAGCAACGGCCAAGCGGAGAGAATGGTAAGAATGACCAAAGAGACTTTAACGAGAATGGGCCCAGGGAACTGGCAGGAACGGATTGACCAGTTCTTGCTGGCACAACACATCACCCCATGTGCAGCCACCAACCGGAGCCCTGCAGAAATGCTAATGGGACGGAAACTGAGGTCCCAACTGGACAGACTTAACCCCACTTATAATCCGGAGGCACCTCTGGAGTTCAGCAAACCAACAAGGACACTGGCTATGGGTGATTTAGTTTTTGCAAAAAACTTGCAGGGGACCCCAAGTGGGTGAGTGCTACCGTAATTGCAATTACCGGTCCCAAATCCTACAAGGTACAGCTGGACGACGGTCAAGAGTGGCGAAGGCATATCGACCAACTCAGAAGCAGGTTGGTAGATTCCTGGATTTGCCAACAAGAGACCCCAATGACGGCCGAAGCCTCAGCCGGGATCCAGGAGCAACGCAAGTCTCCACCCCACAGGCCATCCAATGCAATACTCTGTCCTCTTCCTATTTTTCTTACAGCAACTCAATGAGGTGACTTGGGCTAACTGAAAATTACCCAGCTTGCTTTTATGCCTACTTTCATCTCTGCCTATTTGTGTTAGTTGGCATTGGTGATTAATAAAATCTTTGTCTTTTTTTAAAATACAACAATAAACCACCTTTAAATTTCCTCCAACAAGATAATTCTTTTGTTTTCCTTGCTTTTAGCTATTGAACTTGTATTACCAGAATATTAGAGTTTTATTATTGTGTTATTTCTATAAATTTTACAGGTGGTCCTTGACATGACCACAGTTGAAGCCAAAATTTCAATTGCTAACCAAAACAGTTATTAAGTGAGTTTTTATGACATTTTATGACATTCCTTTCTTAACCTAATAGTGAATGGCTGCAGTTGTGAAGTTAGTAACAAGTGAATCCAACTTCTCCATTGACTTTGCTTGTCAGAAGATCGCAAATGGTGATCACATAACCCTGGAACATGGCAACCATCATAATACATGCCAGTTGCCAGGCATCCAAATTTTGGTCACATGACCATGGGGATACTGCAATAGTTGTAAGTGTGAAAAATGAACCCTTTCTTTCTTTCTTTCTTTCTTTCTTTCTTTCTTTCTTTCTTTCTTTCTTTCTTTCTTTCTTTCTTTCTTTCTTTCTCTCTCTCTCTCTCTCTCTCTCTCTCTCTCTCTCTCTCTCTCTCTCTCTCTTTCTTTCCGCCTCCCTCCCCTCCCTCCCTCTGTCCCCTCTGTCCCCTCCCTTCCCTTCCCTTCCTCTGCCCTGCCCTCCCCTTCCTTCTTTGCTTGTTTGAAATCAAACAAAATATAGATTCCTACTTAAGTAAACTACCTGAATAATTATTTTTGCACATATTTAACTTCTTTTATTGTTGCACATATTTAAATTATTTTATTGTAAGTTAACTTTACAGCTGAGCAAAAGTAACCTTTCTCCACATGAGTACTTCACCATCCATTTTCATGATAGTAACTTTAGATGGCTCATTTGGAGATTGTCTCTGACCCTGTGAACAAAGTATATAACTCTCCCCACACACCTATTTTCCTTTATCCTTCATCATAACACCCTAAAATGCTACTCCTGCTTTGAATGGCTGTTTTCCTTATATTTAATGACTTACACGCTGTGAATTGAATTATCATGTTTTATATATTTTGCTATCCGCTTTATTTCACTTGGAAGAAGGGTTATAAATTCTACTCTAAATAAATCAGAACTCAGTGAGCAAAATGTCACCATGAAGCTTGATCAGAGTGAAGGAAAGTAGTAATTATTGCTGTCATTTCCACCTATGGGGAAAAAACCAGCAAGAAAAGTCAGTACTGGAGTTCTAAAATGTTTATTGTTCTCTCCCAAAGCATGTTTTCTGACTAACACATGTCATTAAAAGGTATAAGTTTTTGTGAGTTGCAGATCAGTTTATCAGATGCATAAAGTGGCTAAGCTATTATGAAATAATATGATAATAACTGAAAACAGTAGGGTTGCACATTGTTTCTTTTGGTTCTCTAGTAATCTTTTTCTTAGTTTCCCTGCCATTCTATTTTATGTGATGCACTTATACAAATGCTAGACCTTTACAGACCTGGCAAATCTCTTTGGATGTATCTGTCCTCATAAGGGTCTTTTCCATCTAGCTTTTCCATATTCGTGTCCCATGACCAGCAAAAAAAAAAAAAAGAAAAAAGAAAAAAGAAAAAAGAAAAAAGAAAAAAGAAAAAAGAAAAAAGAAAAAAAGAAAAAAGAAAAAAAGAAAAAAAAGAAAAAAGAAAAAAGAAAAAAGAAAAGAAAGAAAGAAAAAAGATCATAATGAGCTAGCTGTCAAATGATCGTACAAGATAATCAAACATTCAACTAATATTGCTCATTAAATTCTCACCAAGCCTTTATTGCCCACAAACTAAGTCCAGTGATTACACCAGCTGCCCTGTGAATGCTGTAGTTCCATATTTCTGGATGCAAAAATGGGTAATTTAAAAAACTTTAAGAATTATCTATGACTTTGGCTCTCAACAGTTACAAGAGAAAGGCAAATCATGGATTTTATTGAAGGCATTTCTGCACTAGTGATTCACACCATCATCCAGCTATCACTGTGGTGAGATAAAGCCTGTTCTACACCTTCCTGAGTCACAGCCAAATTGGAAGGCAGTTGTCTTCTGAGTTTCATAGTGTTCCTATGAACTCCACAAAACAAAAATCAATGTAACAAAATTTAAACAAGTCATAAAAATGGTTTCATGAATGGATTCCAGAAACTGATTTGAAACAGGAGGAGATAAGGAGGCGCCAGTTGACAGAACTGACTTTTCTGCTTCCCAAGTCAGAATGTGTTGCGATGAGAAGAAATGACACTCACACAGGATGAAGTCAATGGGAAAAAGCACACCTCAACAGCTCGGGGGGCTTTCTTTTATTCACATACAAACAAAGGACCTCGTGGCAAAGACTAATTCATTCATCAAGGGTTACCTTGTTACTGATAGGTTAAGAAGGTTCATGAACAGCTCATGAACAGCTCGTGATCAATGCATGTCAATACATATCTTCCTGCCTGGAGACAGCGTGATCTGCTTACGTGAGGCTTGCCTTGTATTGGCTACGTGCCAAGGATCATGTCCAGACTTTCTTAAGTGGCGGTCATTGTGTGGAATCCACATCCCTTGAGAGTGGTTTGCCAGCAATCAAGGAATAAGCATTCCCCACATGTCCTGCTTTTTATTTTATTCATTGTTTTTTAACAATTTGTATGCATACATAACCTCAGATCTGGAGGGCCGAATTTTTGGATGAAACATCATTAGCAAACCAGGCAAGCACTGCACGCAGCAGCAACAGAAAATTAAGGCAATGATAACTAAAATAACAATGGGCACTATTTGTCGCACCCACCCAAAATCTGGAAGCCAGGACCATAACCACTCCCATGGTGATTGTGGAATAGTGGAACCAATTGGATTATCCTCAATCAGGTTTTCCATGTGTTCAATTGTGGCTGAAATATTTGCTTTATGATCAGTGATATATATACAACAATGTGAATGGATTAAAGCACAGACACCACCTTTGGCTGCTAAAATAATATCTAAAGCACAAGGATTTTGTAAAACTATCTCTCTAATTTGTGACATTTCTTCATTAATCAATTTTAAGGATTTGATAGTAGCATTAAATAAGGCAGTAGTCCAATTTGATAAGATATGCAAATCTCTATAATTCATCATTACTCCTAAAGGAGGAATAGCACCCCTTGCTAGCATGGTTTCAGTGTAATGGCTAATGGGGTTTTGAACATCTATAGTTCTACGATTTCTTAACCGTCCTTTAGGCTGATGGTCAGATATCACTACAGAGGGAGCAATGTATCCCAAGGTGCAATGACCAGACCACCATGCAGGGATACGCTGATATGCCCTTCTACCACATAACATCCAAATATTACCTAATGTGTTAACTGTATGATTATCACCCCCTGCTAATTGTCTGACCATTGTTCTTACCAAATTACATAAAGGAAGACTTTCAATGGTCTTACTTGTTGGACACCCTCCCTTTACCGCTACTGAACACCCAGTCAATTGATATGTGCAGCCATAGGAGGTAAAATTATGAAGATGTTCCCTTATAGTAACATTCAGAAAGCTATTACGTCTCTCAATAATGGTGTTAAGAACGAATGTTGTGTTACAATAAGGATATTTTCCAACATCAACAGATGCCTTCCGGGTATGATTGGTGAATTGCCAACAATATGCTGCTACTTCTTGAAGCCTGCTACCAATGGCTAGAATAGTGTAATTAACATTGTCTTTTTGCAGTATCCCGGAGATCCAAGGGTGTTGTTTCCATCCAGTTTCATTAAAAGGAATAGCATGTATTAAAAGTCCTCCTCTGGCGTGTGGGGGAACGTGCATGCAGATCCAACAATCTGTCCTATTTACTAAGAGAGAGATATTTTGCACATCCCAGATATAGGAATTTTGTTCCCAAAGTCCTTGCTCTGGAATTCCATCTTGCAAAGTCACTGTAGCCATGCCAGGAGGAAAGATACACATAAAAAGAATACACATAAAAATAGTTATAGAATTAGCATTTAAACAAGCGAATGCTGCCACCAAAAAGTTCTCTGGTGTCTGAGGTATATTTTTTTCCTCTAACAATTTTGTTGACTGAGCAGAGAGGGCTTTAATCTGCCCCCAGGTCACTTGATGTTTCAGATGAGGTGCTCGGTCCCGATCCCGTTGAGGGTTCTGCAGGTTGAGGGAGAAGTTCGGGATTGGGTTTTTCAATCCTTGGTGCCACGCCATCCTTCCACGGCTTCACACACCGAGCAGGAATCCACACCGGTCCTGTAGGAGCAAGCACAGCAGCATATCCCTGTCCCCACGTCAATAAGGGAGCAGGTCCAAACCATTCAGGATTGGGCAACAATCTATACATTACCTGTGGCTGGGGATGACTCATTCTACTTCCAAAATGATCATCTACTGGTGTTGATAAATTTGTGATATTAAGATGATTCAAAGTAAACAGTACTTTATTCAGCCATTCCTGCTTGCCAGGGAGACCTATGGGTATTCCTCCCGTTTGTTTATGTTTATCCAAAGCAGATTTTAATGTAAAGTTTGCGCGTTCCACGATAGCCTGCCCTTTAGAATTGTGAGGAATGCCAAAAAGATGTTTAATTTGCCATTTGCTACAAAATTCAGCAAAGGAGTGGCTACAATATGCAGGGCCATTGTCTGTTTTTAACGTAGAAGGTAGACCCATAACAGCAAATGTTCGAATACAATGATTAACCACATGTTTGGTGGCTTCTCCTTTCTGAGGAGTAGCCCAAATAAAATGAGAAAAAGTATCAATGGTTACATGAAGATATTTCCAAGGAGCAAAAGAGGGATATTGGGTGACATCCATCTGCCAAAGTTCATTTGCTTTAAGACCCCTCGGGTTCACCCCAATGGAGGGAGATGGGGTGATTTGAGAACATTGAGGGCATTGCTGTATGATTGCTCTAGCGTGATCTAAAGGAATATGAAATTGTTTCACAAGAGCCTTGGCATTTTGATGAAACATTGAATGACTTTCCCATGGGGTAACAGACAGAACATGCTGCTTTGTTGCAGCATCTGCAACAGCATTTCCTTCTGACAGCATGCCTGGGAAAGACTGATGACTTCTAATATGTGCAATGTAAATTTGATGCTTTCTAAATTGCAAAAGTTGCTGTAATGTTAAAAAGAGGGACAGAAGATTATCATCCAAAGATGGTGTAACATATGCACCAGGGAGGGAGGTGACAATTTGACAGACATACTGGCTATCTGAAATAATATTAAGATCTTGATTTGGAAAGATTTGCAAAGCCAAAATTATGGCTGCAACCTCTGCGCGCTGAGCGGTCTTCTGCGGAGGTGTAATTTTTGTAACCCAGTGTCCCTGTTCAAGCCAGGCAGCAGCGCCCCACTTGGACCCCCCATCAGTGAATACTGTGAGGGCATTCACTAAAGGTTGCAATGAAATACCATTTTGAACTATGATTTCAACTTGATTAAAGGCAAGCAGGCGCGGGTCTGCAGGAATATGGTAAGAAATCTTCCCAACATAATCAGTTAGCGCTGCTTGTAAAGAAGAGGAAAAGGTAACCATGCGTTCCCAATCTTTCAAAGGCAAGGGGACTATGATATTAACAAGATCGTGACCAATAAGTATCTTACATCGTTCACGTCCTTTAAAAATTAATTCTGCATGCATTTGCGCTGGTATACTAATAGTAGAACTTGGGCTATGTGGGAGATAAAGCCATTCAATGATTAATAATGAAGGCTTATTCTTGCTTTGGTGTTGGATTTCCTGAGCTAAGACCGCTGTAGGTTGCTTGGCAGTTGGAATGATAATCATTACTAAAGGAATATTTTCTTGGCATCTATCTACCCAAACCAATTTTAATGCTTCATTAATTTTTGTGAAGACTGCTTTTTGAGTTAGGGTAAGTGTTATCAATTGAGATGGATCTTTCTTATCTTTTAATGCCTCAAACAAAGGACTAAGCATACTAGTAGGAAGACCTACGTATGGTCGCAACCAATTTATAGAACCTAAAAGTTGCTGTAATTGGACGTAAGAAACTTTATCCCTTATTTTTAATTGAGGAATCTGTGGGTGTGAATAGGTTTGTAACAACTTGTGACCCAAATAAATAAAAGGTTCTTGTAGCTGTACCTTTTCTGATGCTACCTGTAGACCATATGCAGCCAGATCTTGTGTTAAATGTTCTAGCCAATATGGAGGAATTTGCGGTCCAGCAACTAAAATATCATCCATATAATGATATACCAATGCTTGAGGATACCTTTTTCTAAAAGATTTCAAAGCTCTTGCAACAAACTGCTGACAGAGCGTAGGACTGTTTAACATGCCTTGAGGTAATACAGTCCATTGATATCTTTCTGTGGGTTGTTCAGCATTTAATACTGGAACCGTGAAAGCAAAGAGAGGCTTATCCTTTTTACATAATGGAATAGTAAAGAAACAATCTTTTAGATCAATAATCATAACTTGATATTTCCTAGGAATCATGTTTGGATTTGGGGTGCCACACTGTAGTGGCCCCATTGGCTGTATGATGGCATTGATGGATCTGAGATCGTGAAGAAGTCTCCATTTACCAGATTTTTTCTTAATTACAAAGACTGGCGTATTAAATGGACTTGTAGTGGGTTCAATGTGTTTAGCAGCTAACTGTTCTTTCACTAACTCATGTAAGGCTATAAGCTTTTCTTGCGTTAAAGGCCATTGCTCAATCCATACAGGTGTAGTAGATTGCCAAACTAAAGGGAGAGCAGTAGGCTGAGGCATAGCAATTATTAATCATTAATAACTAATTTTGCTTGAAATTGCAACATTAAATCCCTTCCCCATAGATTTACATGAATGGGGAGTATAACTGGTTTTAATTGCGCTGAGCGTTTGCCATCAAGAGCTGTTACCGTAAGCTGCTTGGGGTCCTCCAACTCCCCACACAGAGGGTGATTCTGTGGTAGGCCAATCTGTGGGCCAATTGTCAGAAGCTATGACAGAGACATCTGCACCAGAATCGAGGACTCCTTCAAAAGATCTGCCATTTAACAAATAAATACGCTTTGGTTTTTCTTCTCGAATTGATTGTGTTACTGCCATAATGCTAGGATGTAGGGAGCAGATAGGATTGGTGGAACCAAATCCTCCACTTCCTCTATTAATTTGCTTACCTCCTGCTGGTACTACATATGGAACAATTACCAATTGAGCCCAAGAATCCCCTTGCTTTAAAGTCATGGGCATATTTGTTTCAAATTGTATCATAATAATTCCTTCATAATCTGAGTCAATAACCCCAGGGATAACAAAAATCCCCTTTTTCCCTGCGGATGATCGAGGAAGGACCAATCCTACAGTGTTATCAGATAATGGTCCCTTTAACTGTGATGACATTAAAGTAACAACTCCGGGGAAAGGAAGGAATTTATCTTCTTGATTAATCAAATCAATCCCTGCACTACCTCTCGTAGCTGCTGTAGAATCCTTAATAGTAATTGCGGCAATTGGACCGGGGCTTGCCGTGAGCCCGAACTCTAGTTTCCCTGATTATTTCTTTGAATTCTGCACTGATTAGCCCAATGAAATCCCTTCTTACATTTAGGGCAAACAGTTATTGGTCTAATTACCCTACCTCCACCTGGCCCATTGCTTTGATGAGCTCCTCCACCAGGAGCTCTGCATTGCTGTTTAAAATGGCCAGGTTTATTACAATTAAAACAAGTACCTTTGGGCTTACCAAACTTCCCTTGTTGTAATGCAGCTGCTAAGGCATCCATTTGATGAACGTTTGTGCCTATATCAGCGCATGCTTTTAACATATCAGCTAAGGTGTAATCTCCTCTATTAACAACAGATTGCAAAGCACGACGGCAATCAGCATTAGCATGCTCATGGGCTAGCCTTTTCATTAACTCTCCGCTAGCCTCCTCATTATCTACTTGCCGCTGAATAGCTTCTTGTAGCCTATCAATAAAATCAGAATACGTTTCACTAGCACTCTGCCGAATTACTGCAAAAGACTTGCTAGACTTGCCTGAGACGGGCACTCTCTTAAATGCTTTGATCACACAACGCCCTATCACAGAGTAGGCTGGAGGGGGTGTGCCGGCAGCTTGCTGTTGTATATTAGAAAAAGCCCCAACTCCGTATAATTGATCTGGTATGTATAAACCACCTGAATTGTTCCCGGCATGAATTGCCTCCCTCTGGTATTCTGAATCCCAAACAACATACTGTGCTGGTGTGAGAAGCATGCGAAACAAATCCTTCCAATCTTGTGGAATCAAATTATAACCATTGGATACACCTTCCAACATTCCAACAGTATAGGTGGAACGCAATCCTGTCTCTGTAATACTTTTCCGCAGCTCTCTCAAAATTTGATATGGCAAGGGATTCCACTGGTAATGTGCTTGCCCTTGTGGGTTAACTGTTTGTATGACTGGAAAGGCTTGCAGACCCTCGGCAAGTTCTATTCCTGTGAGGGTCCCCTTTCTCTGTTCTTCCTTAAATCCTGCCCTGACTGCGCTGAACGGCTCCTGCGAAGAAGCAACAGATAAGGGAGCAGCAGGGGGGCTAGAATCTGCAGGCTTCAGCTCCATCGGAGCCGGCAAAGTTAATTGCATGTAAGGAGGGGGTGCTGATCCCTCTTCAGGAATCAGAGAGAGAAATGGTGACGGTGCCTTGAATTTATAAGTCCCCATAATCTCAATTGCATCCTTACATTTTTGCCACAGCAATATAAATTGTATTGAAGCTCTTGGTGGCGAATGCAAACTTATTCCAATTTTTATCCAGTCCCTTAACTCCAAAGTACCAGCCTCAGGATACCAGGGACACTGACAGCCTATTTCATTCACCAATTGTTCTAACTCATTTAGGCTAATTCCTGTGTTTCCATTATCTTTAAGAATTTTGTACAGCTCGTATGCATGAGACTTCTGCGGAGCTGACAGATTTCCCCCCATACTCACGAATTTTGGGAGCGAAGTTCGCTGAGGTGTGCACCTTGGGGCTCGTCCGGCCGAATGAGTATAGGGGATCACGTCGGGGTCACCAGATGTTGCGATGAGAAGAAACGACACTCACACAGGATGAAGTCAATGGGAAAAAGCACACCTCAACAGCTCGGGGGGCTTTCTTTTATTCACATACAAACAAAGGACCTCGTGGCAAAGACTAATCCATTCATCAAGGGTTACCTTGTTACTGATAGGTTAAGAAGGTTCATGAACAGCTCATGAACAGCTCGTGATCAATGCATGTCAATACATATCTTCCTGCCTGGAGACAGCGTGATCTGCTTACGTGAGGCTTGCCTTGTATTGGCTACGTGCCAAGGATCATGTCCAGACTTCCTTAAGCGGCGGTCATTGTGTGGAATCCACATCCCTTGAGAGTGGTTTGCCAGCAATCAAGGAATAAGCATTCCCCACATGAATGGCCCTGGAAAATACAGGCCAGAGCTAAAGGTGATTAGGGAGTCCCACACTAGCTAATATGGCCAATAAAGATGGGTTAATATCACTCCTTAAACTGGCTGTTGCTTGCTTAACTGGCAAAACACCACTTTAACATGGGAACAGCTAAAGATGGCTTTAAAGTGCCTCAAATATGGGTCAAGGAGAATGCAAAAACCATCACGAGGACTCATCCAGATAAAAAAGTGTGTTAGGGAATGTTTGTGTTTAGGTTCACAATTGGAAAAAGGCTCTGCATTTCTTAGGAACAGAAATTCAAAGATCTTAGAATACAAACTTAAGCATGCAAATATACTGTGTCGGATTTTCTCAAATGTGTTTTCAAACCGTCCCACAAAACATTATTTTAGTCAATATGAAACTATAGAAGAAATTTGTGCTTCTCACAGACAAAGCATGTATTGTACCATGCATTAGTGACTATCCATTTAGATCAGAGGACTTCAAACTTGGCAACTTTAAGACTTGTGGACTTCAACTCCCAGAATTTTCCAGCCAACATAGCTGGCTGGAGAATTTTGGGAGTTGAAGTCCACAAGTCTTAAAGTTGCCAAGTTTGAGGACCCCTGATTTAGATCTTTATTCTGACCACAGATCTTTAAGATCTTCTGCAGAATTCTTTTGTCTTCTCCCTGACCTGATTTCCTTGGTTCACTCACAAAGTGTCTGTTTAATCAATGTGTTGTAATCTGTAAAATGTTCAGATTAAATCTGGATTTATTTCAATCTGGAAATAATCACTACATGAAATATGAACTGCCAGAAAGATCAGTGTGCTAATGAATGCTTAAGTTACTGCTTAGATTAAATAGTCTTATTCTCAATGGTTAAGACATTTTCAATGAAAGTTGATACATCACAGTGTGATGCTAAATATAGCTTAACTTCATAATTTTTAAAATTATGTTTCATAGAACTTTGGCAGCTTAGGGGGCTCCTATTGCAAGATTACATTTATTTTTTACATTTTTAGTTCAATTTTCTGTGAATTATTTTAATCACCAGGAATACAAGATTACTCCACTTTGTTTCATCTATAGATAATCTTTAGAAAGCCTTCCTTCCTTCCTTCCTTCCTTCCTTTCTTCTTTTCCCTCTCCTCTCTCCTCCCTCTCTTTCATTGTAAAACCTCAATAGTACAATATGAGATCAAAAACACATTCACCCAATAAATTATTTTATTGGAAAAAAGCAATAAAAGGACACCATGAATTTTAATGGGACAATTATATGCCAATCAATACTGTTACATTTAATGATTCTTTTCTTGGCAGTGTATCAGCATTGTCTGATATTTAATAGGAGATTCAGTGATGCAAAACACATTTTCCAAAACTGGCATGAATAGGGAGCACATTTAATAATGTAGCTCACATCTTGGAAATGAACAAATGTACCGTGTTTCCCCGAAAATAAGACAGGGGCTTATATTTTTCTGACCCCCCAAAAATGCCCCTGGCCTTATTTTCGGGGGGTGGCTTATTATTTTCGGGGTGCAGGCTGGGCGGGGCACGAGACGCACCACTTACTGGAGTTTGCCAGCTCCATGGTCTCTCGGCTAGTCTCTTTAGGGAAAAAAACTTGCAAACAGACAAGCCGAGAGACCACGGAGCTGCAAAACTCCAGTAAGTGGTGCGTCTCTCTTGGCGGGGCGAGCGTCCTACCTGCGGCTTGTCCCGGGTCCTCCGTCGCCTTCTCACCGTCTTCTCTCCACGGCAGCACATTCTGAAAGAGAACGCCGCGCGAGTTCGAGTTTGAACTCGCGCGGCGTTCTCTTTCAGGACGGGCTGCCGTGGAGAGAAGACGGTGAGAAGGCGACGGAGGACCCGGGACAAGCCACAGGTAGGACGCCCGCCTAACCCCGCCCAACCCTAGCGGGAGACGCCCCTCCTACCTGCGGCTTGTCCCGGGTCCTCCGTCGCCTTCTCACCATCTTCTCTCCATGGCAGCACATTCTGAAAGAGAACGCCGCGCGAGTTCGAGTTTGAACTCGCGCGGCGTTCTCTTTCAGGACGGGCTGCCGTGGAGAGAAGATGGTGAGAAGGCGACGGAGGACCCGCGACAAGCCGCAGGTAGGACGCCCGCCTAACCCCTCCCAACCCTAGCGGGAGACGCCCCTCCTACCTGCGGCTTGTCCCAGGACCTCCGTCGCCGCCTCACCGTCTTCTCTCCACGGCAGCACATTCTGAAAGAGAATGCCGCGCGAGTTCGAGTTTGAACTCGTGAGACGTTCTCTTTCAGGACGGGCTGCCGTGGAGAGAAGACGGTGAGAAGGCGACGGAGGACCCGGGACAAGCCGCAGGTAGGACGCCCGCCTAACCCCGCCCAACCCTAGCGGGAGACGCCCCTCCTACCTGCGGCTTGTCCCAGGACCTCCGTCGCCGCCTCACCGTCTTCTCTCCACGGCAGCACATTCTGAAAGAGAACGCCGCGCGAGTTCGAGTTTGAACTCGCGCGGCGTTCTCTTTCAGGACGGGCTGCCGTGGAGAGAAGACGGTGAGAAGGCGACGGAGGACCCGGGACAAGCCGCAGGTAGGACGCCCGCCTAACCCCGCCCAACCCTAGCGGGAGACGCCCCTCCTACCTGCGGCTTGTCCCGGGTCCTCCGTCGCCTTCTCACCGTCTTCTCTCCATGGCAGCACATTCTGAAAGAGAACGCCGTGCAAGTTCGAGTTTGAACTCGCGCGGCGTTCTCTTTCAGGACGGGCTGCCGTGGAGAGAAGACGGTGAGAAGGCGACGGAGGACCCGGGACAAGCCGCAGGTAGGATGCCCGCCTAACCCCGCCCAACCCTAGCGGGAGACGCCCCTCCTACCTGCGGCTTGTCCCAGGACCTCTGTCGCCTTCTCACCGTCTTCTCTCCACGGCAGCACATTCTGAAAGAGAACGCTGCGCGAGTTCGAGTTTGAACTCGCGAGATGTTCTCTTTCAGGACGGGCTGCCGTGGAGAGAAGACGGTGAGGCGGCGACGGAGGACCCGCGACAAGCCGCAGGTAGGAGGGGCGTCTCCCGCTAGGGTTGGGCAGGGCGTCACGTTCCTACGGTACCTGGGAGTTGTCGCGCCGTGGGGCGGGGGATGGGGCGGGCAAGGCCGCGAGACTCTTACCATACCAGTCTGGTCTGGCAGAGAGGAAGACAGAAACAGAAAACAGAGGGAGAATTGTGAAAGGACAGAAAGAGGAAGAGGAAGAGAAACAGAAAACATGGAGAGAAATGAAAGGAAGAAAGGAGAAACAAAACAGGGATACTGGGGAAAAGAAAGGGAGAGGAAGAGGAAGAGAGAGAAACAGAAAACAGGGATACTGGGGAAAAGAAAGAAAGGGAGAGGAAGAGAAACAGAAAACATGGAGAGAAATGAAAGGAAGGAAGGAGGAGAAACAGAAAACAGGGATACTGGGGAAAGGAAAGAAAGGGAGAGGAAGAGGAAGAGAAACAGAAAACATGGAGAGAAAGAGACACATTTGCCACACACAGGGAAACCACAATCGCAGACCCTGAACCCAACCCACACCCAGGGAAACTACAATGCTCGTGTCTGGTACAACAATAAATTTATTCAAATTCAACAATATTTTCAAATTCAACAATATTTTCAAACTCAGCAATATTTTCAAACCCAACAATATTTTCAAACTCAGTCTTTTCAAACTCAAACACAACAATTTATTCCAACGCAACAGTTTATTCCAATACGGTTGTCATATCATCTTCTTCCACAATATCATCATCAAAAAAGTCCAGATCATGATTTACATTCTGTTCTTCTTGAGAGTTCAATCTCTGTAATACCAATGGTCCCAAGCGTTCATGCTTGGCAATGGAGGTCTCCTCAAAGGAGTACCTCCTATCCATGTATCCAGCTCTTATCGCATTTGCGACACATTGATCAGTAATTTGGTCCCAAGCGGTTTTCACCCAGTGTACAAGTTCCTGCAGGCTAGGCTTGACAAAATTTCCCCGCTCATTTCTTTTCATCCGGTGTTCAATATACTCGTTAATTTGAAGATGAAGGTTATCTTTAAAAGGTTTGTTGATGGCAATGTCTAATGTTTGCAGGTAGCCAGTCATCCCTGCTGGGATCATAATCTGATCAATTCTCCTTTGAGAGAGGAAAGTTTTCATGGCTTTCGCACGGTGGATGCTGGCTGCATCCCACACCACCATGCCTCTTTGGCCACCCCTCATAACAAGTGGGAGCATAAGCTCCACCCACTTTCGGATAGCTGCCTGGGTACACCAGGCCTTTTCTGTCTCTAGGACATAAATTCCTGATATTTTCTCTATTCTGCACTTCTTGCCCTTGCTTATCAATAGGGGTGGGACTTTGGTCCCATCCAGCCGGATGCCCAAAATACAGGTTACCCGAGTGCTTTCATATCCTGTGGAGGATATGTAAATGGACGTGGCACCCCTCTGGTCTATGGTGGTTTGAGCCCCTTGGCCCATAAAGACAGCTGTCTCATCCATGGCAATAATGTTTGATGGCTGGTATTTTGAAAAGTCAATGCCATCAACAAATGTCTTGAACGCAATTGCCCGTTTCACAAGTTCCCCATCGTCCAGTTTGAATAGCGAAGTGGATCTCCTTAGAGAGAGTTCATGTCGCTGGAGGAAGTTATCCAGCCAGTGCTTAGAGGCTTTGAACTGCTCCTGGGGAATGTCTAATTGTGGAGCCATTTCAAGGGCAAAAGCCTGGATGTCAGCCCTGCGTACAATCAAAGCCCTTGCTCTCCGGTCAGCGATCCACTCAGAGATGCTGTCTTCCAGCTCAAGGAATAGTGGTTGCCGACCTGACCCACATTTGCGTTTCTTCCCATTTCCCTTCTGCACCTGTTCAGTTAGCGCCTCATACTCCACTCTCCATTTCCTCACCATACGGATTTCCAACATCTTCTCTTTACAAAAAGCTGCCAGATTTTTTCCCCGGGAATCTTCCACTATTCCTTTTTTGAATTCCACAGAGTAACTCTTCCTTTTTGAACTCATCATTTCTGGGGGTCAAAATAAAAGTCATTTCAGATCATTACATCCATTAATCCAAAACCCTGAGAGTGTGGCGGTTGGGATTTGGCATTGTGGTTTCCCAGTGTGTGTGTTTAGGTTTTGCGGTTGTGGTTTCACTGTGTGTGGCAAATGGGTCTCTAATTCCCTCCCTCCCTCTATTTTCTGTTTCTTCCTTCTTTCTTTCCTCTCCCTGTTTTGTTTCTTTCTCTCCCTTTCTTTCTTTCCTTTCCCCAGTATTCCTGTTTTCTGTTTGCCTCTCTTCCTCTTCCTTCCTTCTCTTTCCCTCCCTTTCTTTCTTTCCTTTCCCCAGTATTCCTGTTTTCTGTTTGCCTCTCTTCCTCTTCCTTCCTTCCTTCCTTCCTTCCTTCTTTCTTTCTTTCTTTCTCTCCCTTTCTTTCTTTCCTTTCCCCAGTATTCCTGTTCTCTGTTTGCCTCTCTTCCTCTTCCTTCCTTCTCTTTCTCTCCCTTTCTTTCTTTCCTTTCCCCAGTATTCCTGTTTTCTGTTTGCCTCTCTTCCTTCCTTCCTACCTTTTTTTTTGTTTCTCTTTCTCTCCCTTTCTTTCTTTCCTTTCCCCAGTATTCCTGTTTCTTTCCCTTCCCTTTCCTTCTCCCCATTTTCTCATTTGTTTTGAGTCTCACAAAGACTTATTTGTGGCATCTTTTACCGGCATAGAGGGGGGGGAAAGGGGGGGGTTGGAGGGACACATGGCTCCCCTTGCCGGGCAGCCCATCGCTTACCGTAACTACCCGCCCCCTTTAGGGATGCAATTTGGGGGTAGCAGGTGAAACTGTGGAGAAATGAGACCGTCTCACCTGCCACCCCTCTCGATAAACAGACGGGGGGGCTGCTGTTGCCATTTGGACATGTTGCCGTGGCAAAATGAATGGCAGGACAGCAGCGCGCCTCGAGACCCACTCCATGCCGTGGATTGAGAGGCGCGCTGCTGTCCTGCCATTCATTTTGCCGCGGCAACAGCAGCCGTTCATTTTGCCACAATTTGGCGCGAAATGAGCGTTAGGACAGCGGCGCGCCTAGAGACCCACTCCATGTCATGGATTGTGAGGCGCGCTGCTGTCCTGCCGCTCATTTCGCGCCAAATTGCACCCCGCGGCAAAATGAGCGTTAGGACAGCGGCGTGCCTCGAGACCCACTCCATGCCATGGATTGCGAGGCGCGCTGCTGTCCTGCCGTTCATTTTGCCGCGGGGTGCAATTTGGCGCGAAATGAGCGTTAGGACAGCGGCGCGCCTAGAGACCCACTCCATGTCATGGATTGCGAGGCGCGCTGCTGTCCTGCCGCTCATTTCGCGCCAAATTGCACCCCGCGGCAAAATGAGCGTTAGGACAGCGGCGCGCCTCGAGACCCACTCCATGCCATGGATTGCGAGGCGCGCTGCTGTCCTGCCGTTCATTTTGCCGCGGGGTGCAATTTGGCGCGAAATGAGCGTTAGGACAGCGGCGCGCCTAGAGACCCACTCCATGTCATGGATTGCAAGGCGCGCTGCTGTCCTGCCGCTCATTTCGCGCCAAATTGCACCCCGCGGCAAAATGAGCGTTAGGACAGCGGCGCGCCTCGAGACCCACTCCATGCCATGGATTGCGAGGCGCGCTGCTGTCCTGCCGCTCATTTTGTGCTGCCATCAGCCCTACCGGTAGGTATAGCATTCCCTCCCTTCGGCCCCGCCTGCTCACCTCATGTACAGCAGCCAGTGTAAATGGCGGGGACCGGCTGCGCATGCGCTTAAATAGTCGGAGGGGGCTTATTTTCGGGGCGGGCCTTATTTTAACGCATGTCCCGAAAAGCCATGTGGGGCTTAGTTTCGGGACAGGTCTTATTTTCGGGGAAACACGGTATATTGCTCCAAAGTTTCAGGGCGGCATGAGAATATCAGAATTTTGTATTGCTACCTAAAAACCTAATCCTGACTGACAAATTTCAGTAGGATTTTGTAGCAATGTCTCATTGGAGTCTCTAGATTCCTAGAATGCCCACAATATCATACATATTGTGAATGAGTACATGAATGAATGAATGTTCTTTTCTTTTTCCTTTAACAGTCTTCAAAAGTAAATATTGTAAAGTAAAATACAGATACTTTATCTTTGATGTCTTTATTTCCAGGACTGGGTGGCAGTAGGGAAACAGTAACTTAAACAAAATTAGAAGCTTAAAATTGAGGAATTTTTTTTCTTTTTTCTTTTGCAATGTTAAGGTTGTGCAAAAATCACCTTTTTGACATTATGTTTATTTTTTAACTTTTTAAACTTTGGATCCATATTCATTGTTTAAAAGCTTTCTCTTTAGGTTTTCTAATTTTAAGCTTTGTACAATGTGAGATGTTGGTAATGCTGAGAAATTGATTTAGAGAAATATTCTATCTACATGAAGGAATGGCGGTTAAAATTAGCAACAGGAATTTAATGATTCAGATCTAAAAAAAGAATGGAATTACGCACTTGTACTAAGCTGTTGAAATCATCACTACCTAGCATTATATTGCAAGACACACATATTCTACTTAATGAAAAACCCTAGGGGTTGGGTGGGATAAACCTATGCTGCTGTATATTGTACACACATAGCGTAGCTATTAACAGAAAATAATAACAATAACAATAACAATAACAACAATAATAATAATGCTTCCTGCAATAACACCAGAGGAACTGCAAAAAACTGTGATACTCGGAACATTATAGACTTTACGAAGATACTTGGTTGATACCTAGGATGCTGGCAGCAACCCTTATCAACCATTAGCACCAGTCAGTGGTATTTGTGACACTTTTTTAAATGTTCAGTTGTCTGAGTTTCATGTTTAATAAATATAATAATAATAATAATAATAATAATAATAATAATAATAATAATAATAATAATAATAATAATAATAATAATAATAATAATAATAACAACAACAACAACAACAACAACAACAACAACAACAGTAATGATGATGATGATGACGATGATAATTATGATGATGATGATGATGATGCAATATGCAAATTGAAGTTCAGCTATTATGGAAAAAGAAATCAATGGTTGTACCAATAGTAATAGAAACTTCTGGAGCAATACCCAAAGGGTATCAAGATGCCCCATGAATATAACATTAAGAGTCTGGATGAAGAGGATTACTACAAATACCTAGGTATCCTTCAAGCTGACAACATTAATCACACTGAAGTCAAGAAAAAGATCAGAAGTGAATACATCAAGAGAATGAAGAAAATCTTAAAAGTTCAAACTCAATGGAGGAAATACCATCAAGGCAATAAACACCTGGGCAATTCCAGTCATTAGCTACAAAGTTGGAATAGAAGAAATAAAATAAATCAATAGGAAGACCAGAAAAAATAATGACAATGAATCATGGCCTTCATCCTTGCAGTGACATTGATAGACTCTACCTACCAAGGCAATGTGGGAGTCGAATGTTGCAAGTATATCAGATGGCTGAAGAAAAATAATGACTTTAGAAAAATATCTAAAATACAATGAAGAAGATGCACTGAAGTTAGTGTATCACAAAGGCTTACTGACTGCTGAGAGACAAACTGGCCTACAAGAAAGACCAAATGAAAAACAGAATGGAGACATGGAAAGATAAAGCACTACATGGTCAGTATATTTTAAAAAAATAGCAGGGAAAGCAGATAATAACAAGACCTGACAATGGCTGAGAGCATGAAAGTTGAAGAAAGTGACTGAGGGATTAATTCTGTCTGCACAAGACCAAGTCTTAAGGACAAATACATGCAAAGCCAGAACTGAGAAGACAGGAACAAACAGTAAGTGCTGCCCATGCAAAGGAGCTGAAGAAACAGTGGACCACCTGGTAAGCTGCTGCAAGAATATTGCACAGATTGACTACAAGCAGCAGCATGACAAAGTAGCAGCAATGGTGCATTGGAAGACCTGCAAGAAATATCATTTGCCTGCAGACAAGAACTGTTGGGACTATAAAATAGAGAAAATCAAAGAAAACGAAGAAGTTAAATTGCTCTGGGGCTTTAGAATCCAAACAGACAGGCACCTACCACATAACACCCCAGACTTAAAAATTGTCAATCAGAAAGGCCCAAAAAAAAGTCTGTATAGTGGATTTGGCAGTGCCTGGAGACAGCAGAATAGAAGAGAAAGAACTGGAGAAGATAACAAAATACAAAAACCTATAAATAGAAATAGAACAACTGTGGAAAAGCAAGCAAGGATAGTACCAATAGTAACAGGTGCCTTGGGTGCAATCCCAAAACAACTGGAATACCACTTGAACACCATTGGCATTGATAAATTCGACAACAGTCAATTGCAAAAGGCAGCTTTCCTCGGAACAGTTTCCATCCTGTGACAATATCTGTAACACCATCAAACATCCACATTTGCCTATCTCAAGTCCTTGGTAAGATAGACAAAAATGCAAAATCCAGTCTGAACATCTGGCTGACTGTGCACCAAACCATAATGATAATAATAATAATAATAATAATAATAATAATAATAATAATAATAATAATAATAATAATAATAATAATAATAATAATAATAATAATAATAATAATAATGCACTACAGTTTACATCCACGTAGTGACACTGATAGACTTTACCTGCCCAGAAAATCAGGTGGCAGAGGACTACTACAAGTAAAGCAAACAGTTGAAGAAGAAAAGCATGCATTGGCGGATTATTTAAAAGAAAGTCAAGAACATCTATTAATTGAAGTAAAGAACAAAAATCTACTGAAGGTCCAACAGACGAAACAAGAATACAGAAAAAATGTGATAAAATCAAGAATGGAGAGTTGGCAAAATAAAGCATTACATGGCCAATTTCTGGAAAAAATAAAAGACAAAGTGGACAGTGAAAAAACTTGGTTATGGTTAACATCTGGTACTTTAAAGAAAGAAACAGAATCATTGATCCTGGCCGCACAAGAACAGGCAATTCGTACAAATGCCATAAAGGCCAAAATTGATAAATCTTCAAATGATGCTAAATGCAGATTATGCAAGGAAGCTGATGAAACTGTAGCCCATGTGCTCAGCTGCTGCAAGAAAATCGCGCAGACTGATTACAAATTACGACACAACTCTGTTGCACAAATGATCCACTGGAATTTATGCAAAAATTATAACATCCATACTGCTACAAACTGGTGGGAACACAAGCCTGAAAAAGTCACTGAAAATCAGATGGTCAAGATCTTGTGGGATTTTCGTATACAAACAGACAAGGTACTGGCGCATAATACACCAGACATCACGCTGGTCGAGAACAACAAGGTGACTATAATTGACATTGCAATACCAGGAGATAGCAAGGTCGATGAAAAGGAACACGAAAAAATCGCAAAATACCAGGACTTAAAAATCGAAATCCAACGATTATGGCACAAACCAGCAGTGGTAATTCCAGTGGTGATTGGAACACTGGGTGCTATCCCAAAAGCACTGGAATTACATTTAAAACAGCTCAAAATTGACAAAATCACCATCAGTCAAATGCAGAAAGCCGCACTGCTCGGTTCTGCAGTGCGACTTCCTAGGCCCCTGGGTGGGGCTCGACTAGTAATCAATGCCAAATCCGGCGAAACAACTGGCCGCTGTGATACAATTGTATAATAATAATAATAATAATAATAATAATAATAATAATAATAATAATAATAATAATAATAATAATAATAATAATAATAATAATAATAATAATAATAATAATAATAATAATAAATTGATAAAATTGATATGGGAAACCCCGAACAATGAAAAAGTAAAGTTGTATAGAAGTTGAGCGCTACAGGAAAACTGTAGGAATCTGATATTTGGAAAACTTTTGGGGAAGCTAGAACATGTCTTCCTGGGGTTATTTCTATTATTAGACAAAATAGTTCTTTAAGGAATGGCAGAAGAACTCCATGGTTAAGGAGGATGTTGGAGTGTCCCTGGTAGGATTTGGCAAACAGAGGAACTGGGGTTTGCATCCAATAACCAGTAGCCTTCATCTATTTTTCTCCACCACAAATGCAGAGCAATTTGATTTTGTTGGGGAAAATATAAAATATAAATTTCATAAATAAATTTAAATGTAAATATAGAAATATAAACAAATTAGAAGGTGTGAATAAAATGGTATTCAAACTTATGAGCAGCATTATTAAGCAAACTAACATATACCGTATTTTTCGGAGTATAAGACGCACCTTTTTACCCTCAAAAAGAGGATGAAAACCTGGGTGCGTCTTATACACCGAATGCAGCCCCACCCAGCCACCCCCACCCTTTGGCCTCTGCCTGCCAGCAATTTACCTCTTTGCAGCAAACAGGGCAAAGCACAAGAAGAGCACAAGAAGAGCTGATCTGCCTCCCGACCTACAGCTGACGGAGGCTTGCAAGTCACGTGGTAAAATGAAACTAACTACAGTGGCTGTAATGTGACAAATTGCTGGGAGATAAACTCCTGGCAATATTAGACTGCTGAAATTGAAAAGAGGCAAACTATAGCTGCTATGGCTCAGAGCTAGAGCTCTTGCTTCACAATCAGGAGGTTGTGAGTTCTATCCTAGGTAGAGGCAGATTCTGTTAATATGTTATTTTGTTAAATGTTTGTAGAGTGTTTAAATTATTAGACTTATTTTTAAAGACTGCTTTATTATTGTTCTAGACAACTTAACAAAATAAAGAAGCTTTTTAAAATAAATGCTTGCTCTGAAGAGGCCCAGTGCTATTGTATCTTCTTTTAAATAGCAGAGAATACTTCCAGAAAGCCACATCAATTTTAAAGATCTGTAAAAGTATAATCTGAAATGTCCTGTTTTAGTATTAAGTATTAGTATTAAGTATTAGTATTAAAAGAAGGCAGCTGAGAAACCCTGACTTAGTCATGTTTGGAGTAGATCTATTTAAATAATTGGGAGGAGTTAGTGTGATTACATTTAAGAAAACTTTCTGGGATTAATATACTGCCATAAATGTTCATTTCTCCAATTCTTTGCCATTTCTATGGGTCAGGCACACATGCACAGAAATACACAGCAAACAGTGTATATCATCTGTACTGTTTGCTGTTTGCTGTTTGGCAAATTGCTGGAAGGCAGAGGCCTTTTTTCCTTGTTTTCCTCCCCCAAAACTAAAGTGCGTCTTATACTGCGGTGCGTCTTATACTCCGAAAAATACGGTAAGTAGGGATGGCATGCACTTTTATTTGAAAAAGATATAATTTAGGGAAAGCAGACCAATCCGATTATTAGGTATGAAAGCTTTTGGATATTTGATTCAGAGGGAAATCAGTCAAACTTCCTCCAAATAATCGCTTCTTGATTTGAGATGCCAAACCAAATGGATTGCTTCTGAAGTACTTTAGTGTGATTTGAATTAAATTTATCATTCACTGCACCTTTGTGAGACTTCTAGCTTTGGTAGCAACTGAAATACTATTTAGCTTTCCTTCCATAACTGGAAAAGAAGGAGGAGTGAGTTGAGTAGTGTGATGGTTTGGCTAATATTTGTATTTGTATTTGTTTAATTGTCAAGCATATCTGATTATAAGCAAAGTATAAACAGTAAAACATGATTGAATATATATGTAATAGTACAAGCATGAATAAAAGTAAAAGAGGTATGAATATATGGGTACATTAGGACAGGAACGGTAGGCACGATTGTGCGCTTATGCACGCCCCTTACCGACCTCTTAGGAATGGGGTGAGGTCGATGGTAGATAATCCAAGGTTAAAGTTTTTGGGGTTTGGGGAAGAAACTACTGAGTCAGGTAAAGTGTTCCAGGCTTTAACCACTCTGTTGTTGAAGTTGAATTTTTTGCAATCAAGTTTGGAGCGGTTTACATTAAGTTTGTATCTATTGTGAGCTCGTGACAGGAGTAGCTGTATTGATCTTCTTCAGGCTGTTTTTCACTCCCCTCATTTTTGCCCCAAATTTAAAACAACTTTTAAAGAAAAGCATGGTATGCAATATAAGCCTTGCTTACTGGAATGCACATTCTTTCTTTGAACCATATGATACTGTACATTTCACTGGCAAAGCTATCCTTTCAAAGCTATCCAGTCACATAGTGGAAACAAGTTTCAATATTCCAAAATTGGACAAGGAGGATCATGCAGGAAACAGTACTTTCCATTTATGCAAGATTATTCTCTTTACTAAGCCTCAAGCGCAGCACAACCAAAGCTCATCATGAAATGACAAATTCAATATTTTAAGAATAGAACTTAATTTCACATATATATCTTGAATTGTTACATTTCTTTCCAAAGTTTTATGTATGTATGCAGAGAACCAGTTTGGTGTGGTGGTTAAAACATCATCAGTAAATAAACAGTAGGCCATTTGTTCTCTGCTGTCTGAATTTTCCATGATATGTTCTAATTTTTAAAAACATGTTTTTACGTGTTCATACATTGTTCACTTTGATACTTAACTAACTGAACTGATCCCGTTTTATTTATAAAACTTGAAGTTTTTAGTTCAGCTCCCATAATCCATGATACTTTTATCTATTATTTATTTTAAAAAACCCTTATATAAAGTCTTATATAAAACTCTGGGTGGCTTTCATTTTCTATAGGTTTAAGTAGTTGTGATTCAAAATATCGAGAGAATAATAAATATTTTTTTACCAAAACCAATTGAGCTCTATGGTTTTATATCACTAAGTCCTACTGAATTTAATAGGAGTTGGGTAACTGAAACAATACAACAATCCTTTTAGGATGAGTCAGACATTTGACTTTGTTTCTCAGTTAGTATTCTGTGTAACGGTGAGGCAGAAAAATGTTTTTCCCAAAAGGAAAGCAATTTGATTGATGGAAACAGAGAGAAATTCCTCAATGTATTTTGCAATGCACATATGCTTAATAGAGAAGTGTGATTTAAAAGCTCAGAAGAGTTTTCAGCTAAGTTTATATGGTTGGATTTTCAAATTAATTACAAAATTTGGAATTATGGTAAAGGCAGTTCACTCCTCAATGATATCAGTTTATGATGATTTGGCTCTTTAAGACATGATTGTAACAAAGTTAAAGCAATTCCCTCCCCATTTTTTGTATCCAAGCAGGAAGAGTTGACTCTTCTACTATTGTATGCCCTCTGATTTTTTTTCTATGCCACAGTTATTTATTGAACTATCAAAAACAAAACAAAACAGTACTACTGATGTGGTCCAGTATGACAAAGGGAGACTGATGGGGCAATACTTCTTCTTCTTTCAAGAAATGGTACTTGGTCACTGACAGTGTAGTTAGGAGAATGTGACTATGAATCAAACTAAGTGCACTCTAGGTTGGATTGATGGTCATAGGGTGAAGATCAGATTCTATTGGCTTAAAGTGGCATCATTTCTTTTTCTTCAATTGACCTAAAGGAAACATAACTTCTAGTTGAATGATGTCACCATGAACTAGGCAAAAGATTGAGGCCAAGAAAATGCTGGTGTTTTTTTTTATGTACATGGATTCAATATGAATGAATACAAAACTTAACAAGATTACTTGTGGAATGAGACTGTTTGTTTTGCTGTGCATTCCAGTAGCATTATGGTGGTTCTGTATCAATGCCAGCTGTCTGTCCAAACCTAATTTGTAGACTCCTTGGGGATGGTAAGACCACATCAAGTAAAATGAATCAAGTCAGTGACCTGCGTGCGAACTATCTTTCCATCAATGAAACAGATATCAAGCTCACCTCGTAATTAAGGGAAGAGCAAGAATCTCATAGCTAAATGATGAAACTGGACAAAACATTCTTTGGATTTTCAAGGTGTTTTCCTCATGAAAATGACCAAGAAGTAGACAGAACAATATTTGTGGCACTATATGCCTTGTGCCACTCTAATTTCTTGAACTTTAGAAAATACCCAGTGTTTCTTTAAAAAATAGCACACTACCGTAGTAATAATGATCATGATGATTAATATTAATCAGTCATTCATGAAATTGATAATATGCTGTGTCTGGTTACATTGTGAGCAGTGCAAAATTAGTAGACAGAAGTTTTAAAAGCAATCAACCTAGGAGCAGGTGTCATGCTACAGGTGATTGACTTTGTGCATGTTACTATGGTGAATTCATAGGTGGCTTCTGAGTAGCAAATGGTTGAATATGGGGTCCAAAGATTTAAATCGCTGCACTGAAAAATTTAAACCAAGGAGGTCACAAGATCTATAAAGCGGCAAAGGGAATCTTCTCGGAGATCTGACCAGCTGCTTAGCTTATACCGTCAACTTCAAATGCAGCAGGGCATAATTCTGTTTTACATATACATAATTTACAGTGTTTCATTACGTTTGTGGGTTTCAGGAGCTTCATTTTGAGTATTATAGATTCTCTAAAGCAGTACAAGCCACAATTTAATGCATTTCCATGAGAGTAGAATCTGGAAATAACTACTAACGATGATGAAAACAAAGCCTTTATTTTGTGAGTTACAAGGTTAATTGCTTAGAGAGAGGATGAGTTTTCACTGAAACACAATGTAATTCAATAGACAGCATTCTTGCTAACCATTCATTATAATGCCACTGGCGATATTAATCAGAATCTTGCTGAAGAATTACTGATGGTTCAGCAGAAGATTAGGCTTGAAAAAGCTAAACTTTATAAAATGCATGCCACAAATCTTATAATTCAGTCTCTTTTTTCTTTTAGTTTCCAGGTCTGGCTCAACAATGGGGAAACAGTGGCCTACTAAGGTTTATGCAAGTTGAAATCTGGAAACTGTATTACTAAGGACTGTCTAACAGAGGGGTGTCAAACTCAAAGCTTGGGGGCCGGATCTGGCCCATGGGATACTTAAATCTGGCCCGTGGGGCTGCCCTGGAAACAGTGAAGGACCAGCCTGCAGTGCTTTTGCCAGTGAAAATGGGCTCCTGAGCTTCGTTTTTGGCTGCCACAGCCTCCTGCAACCCTCTGCCAGCGAAAATGGAAAATGCGTGCAGCCCTCCCAAGCTCCGTTTTCGCTGACAGAGGGTTGCAGGAGGCCATGTCAGCCAAAAACAGAGCTCAGGAGCCCATTTCGCTGGCAAAGAACTTGGGCCATCCCCAACATGAATGATGTTGAGCTGGCCACACCCACCCCAGCCTCCGGAGGTCAAACACAACCCTGATGCAGCCATCAATGAAATCAAATTTGACAGCCCTGGTCTAACACAACATACAGGAGGTTGCTGCTTTCCTCATTCTCAATCTCCATAAACCTTAATATCATCCTTTTTTATTCAATAATGCTTTAATAGCCTGAATAACAATAGCAACAATAGTGATAACAACCATAGCCATTCATTTGCATGTGATAAAGGCAGTTGCTAAGTATTGGGGGTTATTTTCATATCCAGTCCATGATATTATGCTGCCTGAAGTCAAACGATACTTTTAAGCCAAGATCAAAGTTGTAAACTATGGTAAGTTATTCTGGTAAAAAATCCCATATGTCCTTCTTGGGAATATAAGTAAATTCAATAACTATTTGTCTACTTTCCTAGTATCTCAAATCACAACTGACAGAGAAAGCTGTTTTACTTTATATAACAATAAGGGCCACTCATGAAGGGAAGGATGTGATTCTTCAACCACATTAGAATCATGTTTTCCAATGTTCTGGACCATTCATTATCTTCACTTTCCTGCACCATCTTCCTTGTTCACATATTGCTCTCTTATTCATAGCCCTCTTTGATCTTACGACAGTTCAGTGGTGGTTTTCTAAGTCTCCCAAATTCTACAAAGCCAAAGATCCATAAGGAGCTGAGATAGTGCAGTGGTTAAAAGCAGCATTGCGACCTTCAGCTGATTGCTAGTTCAGCAGTTCAGCTGTTCAAATCTCACCGGCTCAAGGTTGACTCAGCCTTCCATCCTTCCGAGGTGGGTAAAATGAGGACCCAGATTGTTGGGGGCAATATGCTGAAGTCTGTAAACCGCTTAGAGAGAGCTGTAAAGCACTATGAAGCGGTATATAAGTCTAAGTGCTATTGCTATTGCTATAAGATCCTTAGCACTTGCTTCAGTTGGGTGGTTGAGAAAATAATGAGGAAGTCAAAGAGGAGACTGCATGACAGATAAAGGGGTCAACCATATGGAGCTGAAAAAAAGTAAGTATTCTAAACTGGTGATCAAAATACATGAGGTAGAAGCTGAAACTAGAATATTATGCATAAAGCCAATATCAGAAATACTGCTGTTGTGAAAAGGGAGAGGGGGGGGGGAGAAGGAAGACAGCAATGGTTAAAGTAATAAAGTAAGAGATTTGGCAAAAGGCATTTAGGAATTAGATTAAACTATTTAAAAATAGTTTAAAAATCCAGTCGCAAGCAAACAGAAGGATAATTCTTCCATTCATATCACTTGAAGAGCAGAAATATGTACTTATAACTAGCTAAATAATTATTATATCTAAGATGCTTTGCATGCAGAATTGGAAGGTAAACCAACACAAAAGTAGAAAGTAGCTTAAAAAAAGAAAAAGTTGGACATATTTCATTGCTGGAAATGCTATCTGTGCAAAACAAATCTAGTAGCTGTTTTGCTAAGTAATTAATAGGAGTCACCAGAAAATAAAAGAAGGGAAACTTCTTTTGGAAGTTTGATGGCTCGCTCCTTCTGACAGATGGCTGGAAAGCAAGAGATAAGAGATTTAGCCACACTGAAGACTTGCTGCTTCTGCACTTTTTTTGCCCATCTCCTCTATTTTGGTAAAGGAAATGTAACATAAATAGAAAAAGAGACATTTCTGGATTTCAACCCTTTAAAAAAGGAAGGGAGGTAAAACAGTTCTCAGCTATGACAGACCCAATGTAGTTACAAAAATGTGGAGTATAGGTATTACAGAAGCTACAGAAGAGCGATGGACTGATTTCACTTTTTTTAATGCTCTGTTATTGCACTGGTTTGAATTCTGGATAGAGCACCGTATTATTCAGAGGTGAAGAAAAACAACGACTTTAGTTTGGATAAATAAATTGCCACTCACCAAATCCATTTTCCCACAGAAAATTAACTGTTATATCACTCATGAAAATGTAGCTATAACACTGCTGATTAAGAGAGATGAAACAGCTCTGGAAGGGAAGGCCATTTTGAGATAGCACATAGAAAAAGTGGCACAGGTTTACCTATAAAGGTAAAGGTTTCTCTATCCAGTTGTGTCCAAGTTGAGGGGAAAGTGCTCATCTCTGTTTCTTAGCTGAGGAAGCTAGTGTTGTCCAAAGATGCTCATGGTCAAGTAGCTGGCATGACTATACACCGAGGCACATGGAACACTGTTATCTTCCCAACACAATGGTACCTATTTATCTACTTGCATTTGTATGATTTTGAACTGCTAGATGGGCAGGAGCTGGGGAAAGTAATGTGAGTTTGCCCTTTTGCATTGCACTTGAGTCTTGAACTGGGGATGTTGACTTTCCAGCCAACAAGCCCAACATCTTAACCACTGAGCCATCACACCCATGGAACACCTATAGAAACTTTTATTCAAAAACATAGTGCTTGCCTATGACAAAGCATATAAGAATATGTTATTGTCTTTGTAGTACCATCTTCATTGCCCTTACCTCATCAAGATATAATGTATATCCCATCAATTTATGCTCTCATGTTCAATCAATAATTCTGTTGCACCAAATCATGTGTGTTATAATTAGCATAAGTCTATAAGAGGGTTGCAACTCCACAAACTTTTGAGTTTTGCTCTTTGCTGCCTCCAAAATGGAAATAAACAACTTGAGCTCCAATGGAAGAATGTTATTATTTTAAAAAATATTATTAAAAAGAACTCTGTGGGAAGAATTTCTCCAACAGAGATAAGACTGTTAGAGTTTATGTTGTCCTTATTTGTAATCTCTTTGTATTTAGCTAGCTAGAGTTTGCTACAAAACAAAAAATGGTATTGTGTTATGGTTCCAATACTAATTTAGAATTATTCCTAATAGTCTTCATCAATCTTCAATCCTCTGTCTCCTAAACTTGATCAATTTGTTTTTCACTGTGCATGCATTCCTTTCTTCTGCCCAAGGCTGGCTTTTATTCATAGATTTATGAAACAAAATAATGGGACAGCACAGCATTTAGTCCATTATGGCTGTACAGATTTACTACAAAGCAACATCTATGTAATTTTCCTTAAATGATCCTAATGATCCAATAACATCCAAAGAAGATAATGTTGTTTATTACATCTTTCTGATTCCTTCCAACAATAAGTCTGACAATGTTCTGTACATTAGTGAGTCACATTGTAAGTCACTTCTCAACAACACAATCTCAGCTGAACATCAGTTGTTTTTAATCATTTCTGATGTAGTAACCACATGTTGGTTAAAGTTTTTCTAGCGATTTTGGACATTTCACTTAAGTTACAGTGTGTATGGGGATGTTTGCATTGTGTCTGTTTGAATTTTAGGATCATCTTTGTCACGATGTGAATAATTGCCAGTTGTGCATCTCTACTATTTCTAGATTTACTGTATTTCCTAATCAAGCAGACATGTGATATGTTTTACTACGCATGCATGCATTCCAGGAGTTTTGTCTCCTCCTACCTTTCTTCTCCTTCGAAGCCTCGCCCGAAGCAGACGTGAATTCTTAGCTGAGAAGATGTAGCTTATTAAAGGTTTATATTTTTTGTTACTTTTGTACTAAAATAAATATTTTGTTAATTAGAATTGAATCTCAGTTTTATTTTCTAAGTACGAATGACTTCAGGGAAGCAAGATCCTACAGTATATCACCTCTTGATAGGAAAATTCCTATCTGACAATCTTTATTTTGGCTGTTCAGTATTGGTGCATGTTATTGAATGGTCTATATCAAAATGGGTTAGATGCTTTACATCTGATGAACACGAGAAAAAAAATTAAATCAATTAAAACTAATTTCCGGAAGACCTGCAAGGTTCCTATGAATTTTGATTGGCTCTTCCATGGTGCTTGACAACAGTGGGATAAATTAATGGGCACAAGGTCCACAGATCTATCTCCAACTTGTTGTCACAGTTCCCAGAAACTCATAGAATATGTTCTTTTTAACCACATGCAATGAAGCTATGGTCTTCCAGTACATTCAACTTCAATTCTAGCCAACATAGCAAGTAGTGAGAGGATAATGGAATATAAAATCATAGGGCTGGAAGGGATCTTGAAGGTTTTCTAG